>CM057828.1:75951747-77151747 GCA_030068075.1 Paguma larvata | reverse complement strand
TTTAAACTTTTTATATATGAATTCTGTGAGATTAACAACCTCTTAATGACATCTAGGAATCTAAATACTTGAGGCTGTCCATTACCATTCATATGACGCAGTGGAAAAGTTAGTATCAAAGTTATTCACGGGAAGCTTGATTCTTTATGAAAAACTGTATCTCTATTATTCTCTTGAGGGACTGACACATTTTCAGAAAAACAGCTCATCAAGTAATTTTGTATCAAACCCTGCAAACTTTGTTAGTGTAGGAGCATTTTGAGATGCAAAGACCAGGCAGACAGAACATTTCCTCTTGGCTCTGCATTCTTGGATGACTCTGCTGTTCCGTGGGAGCCTTTGAGAGTCATTAGACACCAACAGGTGTCAGGCACATGCCACCTTAACAGACATTTTAAAATGTTTTTACAAAAGCCCGAGGAATCGATAAGCAATAATTTTGTTGTTTTTGTTTCTGAAAGGGAGAGAAATGGTTAAGAAGAGATATTTCTTCTGTAGCCTCTCTTTTTGATCAGGCTTTGGTGGGAGCTTGTGAAATAGGTGTGGTTTTGACACAACAACTTCTAGAGGATGATTAATCTCAACAGTACTTTCTTTGGTCATACTGTACCGTGATTACCACGTGAGAAGCGAACTTCATTTTAACCTGTTTCTGGTTTCAGAGGCATCCCTTTTCCTCTCCACATTACAGCCCATGTTTCTCTACTAATTGCCTCATATTAATTAAAAATCGGTGGCCATATTCCTACAATTCTATTGACTACACTACACCTTACTCAGCTTTGCTTGCTAACACTCTAGTTCACAACCTTCTTCTAGTCCCCTCTTTCTTCTCCTTCTACTACATGCAGACAACTGACAGATACATATTTTCTAGAGCGCTGCTTTCAACCCAGCCCTTTATACAAAAATCTTCATTAACACCCTGCTGCATACAGATAGACTGTTTAAAACCTTCCACGGTATGGTTCTGACCAATATTCCAAACATAACCAGGTACCCTCTAGTCCAGCCAGACTGGGTAGACTTTGGCATTCATCCTACAGAACCTGAGAGATCACCTACTCCACTGCTTTGCTACCCTCACTGCACTTTAAAATCACTTCAGGTGCTTCTAAAAAGACCTTGGTGTTCTTAGGCTCGGCTTCTTAAGAGGAAACTCTCCATATGAATATGACAGCCATTCAGATTTGAGAATTATGGCTGTAATCCATCCTCCTTGATGTAAGGTAGTGGGAAATGAGACTTAGAGGGCCTCTGTGATTTGCCCTCGTCCCAAGTGAAAAGGAAGGCCTCATATAGGTTCATGGCCTCTCAGCCTGGCATCGTGCCCTGACGCTGCACAAATGGCTTTCCCCTCCCCTCCCCTCAGGGCTGCTTCTCCCCCCCCCCCCGAGCAGTGGATAGATATCAGCTGACTCACCAGCTCAAAGCATGATCCCTCATCAGACCTCCTCAACATATAATGAAATTAGAAAACATACATAGGCTGCCTTTCCTATAGTTTTCTTTCCGTATCTCTGTAAGGAAAAAGATGGCAGGGGATAGCCATCTGGAAGCCCTGTTATGGCCTCCAAAGAGGCAGCTGACCATTGTTCTTCAGCTCAACATTCTAAAGGGAGACTGGGCTCCAACTCACTTTTCTTCTCCAAGGCCCTGGCACGGCACGTGACACGCCCCTGCCCCTGCCTCCCAAGGAGAGAGCGTCTGTCCACCAGGGAGTGGGCCAGGCAGGTATGTTGTTAAGCTTCCTGTTTCCCCACAGCTATTTGCTGAACATTTACTCTGTGCTAAGGATCCAGTAAGTGATTCTTTTGCATTAGTCATTTTAATGCTCCTTAAGCATAATGAATTAGGCATCATTATTTCCGTTTTTAAGATTTAGAAAACAATACCAGCAACTATACCCCAACACAAATAAACTGAGGTTTGGAGAGCTAAGTGGTGTGCCCCTCCCGGCACACAGCTAGTGACACCAGGATTCTAATTCAGAACTTCACATCTGTCCCGTTCCGAGGGCAGGCCACCCTCGACGCTTCTACATCTACTCTCTCAAGTGTCGGGCACTCTGGGACCAGTAACAGGTTTTAACCTCCTCCATTGGCAAGACCCATGACTTATTAATCTTATTTCTTTCATCCTAGTGATGGTACACAGAAATTCAACAATTCTAGCACAGTGACCTATACAGAGTATAAATTCAATAATTGCTAAATTAATTTTAAAAAAACGTGGCTTTATTATTTTCTTTATTCCTAGATCTTTGTACACCTTCAATAAGCATCTTGGTATTCGAATCAAATTTGACAGAGGTGGATAACATAATCATTCATTTTGTATCTCCATTTCTACAGCTCTTTCAATATTATAGAAGTAATCCTAAGGAAGACAGAAGCATTTCAAGCTTTAGAATCATAAGAAAATTACAAGTATCGTATTCATTGTTGAGCACTTCCTACTTACCAAGCATAGTAGTTAAAAGCACAGAGTGAGTCAAAAACCAGAAAGACTGGCCTCAAATTCTCCTACCATTTGTTAGCTGTGTTTCTTCGGGCAAATAATCAGACCTCTCTGTGTCTGAGGTACACAGTAGGTACTACATCTATATTTTGGCTTTTATTAGCTTGTTTAATGTTTCAAAAATCACTCATTAAAACCTATCTCCCTCTTCTTTGTTTAATTAATTTTAAAAAGAAGGAGAATGTAGTGTTTTTTGAAATTCCCTCAAAAGTAATACATTTCTTTTTTTTTTTTATTTTTTTTAATGCTTATTTAGTTTTTTGAGACAGAGAGAGACAGAGCATGAGTGGGGGAGGGGCAGAGAGCGAGGGAAACACAGACTCCGAAACAGGCTCCAGGCTCTGAGCTGTCAGCACAGAGCCCGACGCGGGGCTCGAACTCACAGACTGCGAGATCATGACCTGAGCCGAAGTCGGCTGCTTAACCAACTGAGCCACCCAGGCGCCCCAAAAAGTAATACATTTCTACATTTCAAACTATTCACGAAAAAATCAAGAGCTAGACATCGGAGTGGTTTTTCCTCTGATACCATAATAGATTTTTAATACAATTTAAATCATAATTAAATGCCCAAATGAATTTGTTGCCCTAAATGTACAATCACACCGGTAACAAACAGTCATTACCCATTGAAACCTCATTCAAAGGCAAACACCAAGCTGAAGAGACTGAAACAGCAGACTAATGGTTCAGAACCCACTCAGCTGATGCCAAAACCACTTAAAGGAGGGGGTCTGCATTTTTAGGGGTGATTGCCAATGGTGAATATTTGGGCAAGAAAGAATCAGGAGCAATTCCGAGCCTCTTCTTCAGTAAAGCCAGGAAAGCTTCTTAGAAAAGAAAGGTTTAGGCAGTTATCTCTGTGTGAAAAGATACAAAAGAGGCAGAAAATTTCAAATAGACATTATAAAATTTCTTAATAGTGGGAAGTACTATGTAGTCCCACAGTACAGCTCACCCCCGGGCCAGCATTAGACAGTATTAAAACTTACTAATACGTTCATTTAGGATCCATCGTAAGCAGTTTTGAGAACTCAGAAGCCCATTTTCAATGTAAGCCCCATCTATATAGGACTACTCCGTTAGCCGTTTAGACTAAATTGACAGGTCAATTCAAAAGGGAAAAATGAGATTTAGGTAACCAAGTCCACAGGTTGTTTCTCTGAATTACACAGAAAAAGCTTGAATTAAGCAGCCCATAACTGGTGAATAAATGGATAAAATCAAATCTCAGCACATACCCCATGGGCATACCTTTGGTTAGAAGTCACAGAAAGGATTTTGAGAAACTTAGCAAAAACCAGGGGGAGGGGAAGAGGGGAAAGGAAAAAAAAAAAAAAAAGACACAGAGAGGGAGGGAGATAAAACATAAGAGATTCTCAAAGACTGAGAACAAACTGCAGGTGAGGGGGGTGTGAGAGGGGGGAGAGGGGTGACGGGCATTAAAGAGGGCATGTGTTGGGATGAACACTGGGTGTTACACGTAAACCAATTTGAAAATAAACTATTTAAAAAAAAAAGAAGTCACAGAAAGGAAACAAAAACAACTGAATCCCTTTGGAAACTCATGTCACACTAAGGACTGTCAGAGCTCCCACTAGGGGTTCCAACTGACACTGGTGGAAGTATTAGGGATCCTTGCATAGGTAAGAGAAGCTGGGGGGGGGGATAAAACTGCTCTGGGATTAGGTGATATTTATTGCTCTCAGCATCCTGAATTTCCTTGTTCACCAATAAGGAAGCATCAAGTGACTGTACTAGCTGATGACCGATGACCTAAAATATTTTGTCTTCCCTTTTCCCTTAGAGCAATAAGTCCTCAAATTTTAGTGCTTAAGAATCATTGCATGTTCGGTTAGATGCAGAATCCCAGGCCTCCTAAGATGCAGTATGTCCGGGGTAGGGCCCAGGAATCATTATTCTTTTTTTTTTTTTTAATGTTTGTTTATTTTGAGAGAGAGAAAGAATGTGAGCAGGGGAGGGGCAGATAGAGAGACACACACAGAATCCGAAGCAGGTTCCAAGCTCTGAGTTGTCAGCACAGAGCCTGACGTGGGCTCGAACTCACATCACAAACTGTGAGGTCATGACCTAAGCCGAAGTCAGACACTTAACCAACTGAGTCACCCAGGCCTCCCAGGAATCATTATTCTTAATAAGCCCCTCAGGTGATTCCGTTGAAGGGGGTCTTGAGTCTATGCCTTAAGAAACTCTGCCCTGGCTCTGTGTGGGATTTGCCTGTTCAACTGATCCTGGATATATGGCTAAATGTTAAGAGGATGATGAAAGCTAGGGAAAGAAAGAAGAGTCCCCGAAGACAGTCAGAGCCAAAGACCTAGTCACAGCGGCCAGTTGATTTGGCCGGATGACGGGGAGGCTGTAGTGGGGGGAGGCAGAGGGGACCCTGAGAAATACTGCAATGAGAAGAGGCGGTTTCTCTCTGATCGCAGCTCAGTTGTGGATGCCTCGATTCTGCATCCAAGTCTTAGCTTCTGTGTCATCCATGCAGGCATCACAATATAAATAAAAATCTCCTAATATTCTGCAAGCAAAACTCTCTCGAGTTCCCCCCAGGCCCTTCCAAAAGGCTAAAAGTCCTGAGAAGGGCTTCCTGGGACCCATAACGTCTTCATCATTGATTTCATGAGAGAAACATTAAGTAGAAATTAGAGCTGGCTCATAATGTGCAAATTTTGCCATTAAACATTTGTAGCTTCACAGGGAATTTTCCCTTCGGTTATATAGCAGTGGGGCTGTTTTTCTCATGTGTTAAGTAAAAACATTTGCATCATCTCACTTCCCTGGCTCCGTCTCAATGACAGATATTTAGCGAAAGCAAATAAGGTTTCACCATATTTTCTTGAAGTAATTAAGGACCTGTTAAGTTTGTCAATTTAGAAAACTTTTTGGATTCCTGTCTAAAATCTCATGACATATTCATTTAAACTAAAAGCAGATGCTTGCTTTGAAAAAGTATTGACATTTTGGGAGAATTTAGGAAATGCCAGCAACAGAAATAAATGGATTTGGCAATCCACTTGGCAGCAGTAAAATTTCCCATTAACCACCGTGTGAACTTGGGAGTGTCGGGGAGCTCCCTTAATTACTATTCCATTGTTGGACTGTTCTGTTGTTGTTGGGTCCCAAAATGATGATTTTTTTTAGGGTTGGGTGGGGGGAGGAACATATAGACTTGACCAGTTCTTCTGAAAAACTGAATTGTAAAAGTCAAGTTGTAAATGTCTGACAGATGACCTTTCTGACGCATACATTTTTTAAATTAATAATTTATTGTCTAATTGGTTTCCATACAACACCCAGTGCTCATCCCAACAAGTGCCCTCCTCTGTGCATTTTTCTGTGGTTCTACTACTGGTATTTTCTGTGGTTCCATTGGATCATACTTTGTGTAGTCTCTTTTATGTTCAAGTTTACTGAGCACATCTCTGGGCAATGCTCTGGAAGTAGAGCATCTAGTTTACTGGTGTTCACGCTAGTAGTTCTACTTGGGTTTTTATGGAAGCCACACAGGAAAATGTCGGGAGAACAGATTCATATTATGTGGTGATGAAGAATGAATTTTTTTTTCAACCCCAAATCACACTCACTATAGTTAGCATTCAGAGAGTAGATCACCTGCACCTCACACCCTCCCCTAACACGGGTGGGTTTACAAGATCAGACTGAGGTCACTGCAGCCACAATGGGAGGCGGTTGGGGCGCCCACCCTGTGCGGTGTGAGCGGTCGATCTTTGGTTGCCTTTAACGCCCCTCTCCCCAGATAAAAACTGAGGGACAGAATGGTGGAAAGTTCTGACGCTGTCTAGTTACAGAGCAGCAGAGATGGAGACACAGCTCAGGCAAAGACCTCACTCAGGGGCTGGCACAGCATAGGTCCCGAGGAAATGTTCATCTGGAATCCCTCCCCTTTCACTCCTTTAGAAGGCCCTCGAAGGCTTGATCAACTCCGTGAGGTGTTTTCCCTGAACCCCGGCGGCAGGATGCCTGCCCCACCGTGCCCTGGCTCCGCACATATGGGGCCAGTTCTGTGCCACGAGTGCACGGAGGTGCGTAGGAGGTGAAGGGAAATACCCCCAAGCCAGCATCACTTCAAAGCTCACACAGTATCTCTGCTAAGCCCTTCCATGATTTGAAGGAAGCATAGAAACAATGCTCCCAGTGTGGTACCTGGAGGAGAAGGCAGCCAAGTACAGCCTGATTTAGCCAGGCTTCATTTACCCTGCACGTAAGGGGTCACTGTGATGATGCAATTGAATGCACATCCCTGGTTTTAGGCTCAGGCTGATGCTGCCTAAATCCCAGCTCTGCCCTCATTAGCTGCAGGACCTGAATTAGATGTCCCACCTCCGTGAACCTCAGTGGGCAAATCTGTGCAACACGCACACGGACCCTAGTCCCCAGGTTCCCGCAAGGGTGCAATAAATGCACACGGGCTCGGAGGGGTGTCTGGCACGTGGGAAAATGCAGTAAATGTTAGCTCTACTTGCTCCTTCTCCACTTTTCAGCCAGATTCCCATCTGGAATTGCCACCAGAAGCCTCACAACTAATTTCTCAGTACAAACGGAATGCCGTCCCAGTGCGTCTATTCCATCCGAAGAGAAAAGGGGCTTGCCAGTTCCTTTCTGGCCTTCCTCTTCCCCGGCAGTGAAGAGACCAGAAACTTGGGGTCCTAGTTGCAACCACGGATTCTTGCGGCTAGACAGATTTACGGGATGGCCTGCTTCCATCCTTTATTTCAAAAAGGAGGAGACGGAGTCTCAAGGAGGTTGAAAATTGCCCAAAGCTGTTCAACCGCGGGGGTAGAAAATGCGTTATCTACTTCTGATTCATTATTAATTTTATACCAAGAAGCTGAGCTTCAAATTGGAAGTGGGAAATTATGTCCCTGGGCTAATAATTAATAATAGCTAAAACTTATTCATCTTCATGGGGGTCCAGGTCCTATGTTAAGTACTTATATACATTCCCATGTTTACTACTCATGAAAACAGGTTACAGCATTATTTCTAATTCGTAAGTGAGTAATTAGAGGCAGCAAAATATAAAATTGTTTTCCCAATGCTGCTACACGGTGTATAGATCCAAACTGAGTAAGGTTTTCTACAGCTCCTGGTCCTGAGGAGAGATGCAAAGACAGTGTGCAGATGTAACAGAAAGTCCTGGCTATTGAGTTCCCACTTCGCAGAGCTCACTGCTCGGAACGCTGGCTGTCTGATTCCCTGTCTATAATGGGGGAGTGACAGTGCCTGTCCCCCACCCACCCTGAGCGCGCAGGTGTGTGAGGCCCGAGGAAGTGCTTAGGGATTCGTCACTCAAGTGTCGGTTATTGGCGTGCTAGTCACCTGTTGGAGGAGAGGCGGCAGGAAGGTTGAGGGCAGAGAGCCCCTGCAATGTGGCCTGGCAGACAGGTGGTACCGCATGAAAGCAGCAGGCTGGGTCCTCCAGGGAGGGGAACACGGGAGGAGGACTCTAAGGCAAGCTTCCTGCACCTATGGCGCTTCCTGGCATAACCACAGGTTAGTAGAGAACAGGCATATTCCTCTTTCTGCCCTTTAATTTCCCCTCCTGGTCCACACAGGGCTAAAGATGGATTTGAAAGACTTTTGGTGATCTTTAACAACTCACATTCCAAAGTTAGCCTCTGTGTCAGGACAAAATTGACCTACTGGATTTAAAATAAAAAATTGAGATGCTTGGTCCCCTTAGGTAAGACAATGCATACAAGAAGAAATTTCCAATGGTTACCCTCATTTCCCTCTTTCTTGAAAGTTTTTTTTTAACATTTTAAAAATGTTCATTCATTTTTGGAGAGAGAAGGAGAGACATAGAGTGCAAGTGGGGGAGGGGCAGAGAGCAAGGGAGACACAGAATCTGAAGCAGGCTCCACGCTCTGAGCTGTCAGCACAGAGCCTGATGCAGGGCTTGAACTCACAAACCATGAGATCATGACCAGAGCCAAAGTTGGACATTTAACCAACTGAGCCACCCAGGTGCCCCTAAGTTTTTATTTTATTTATTTATTTATTATTATTTTTTTAATGTTTATTTATTTTTGAGAGACATAGAGGCACAGCGTGAGCAGGGGAGGGCAGAGAGAGAGAGGGAGACACAGAATCGGAAGCAGGCTCCAGGCTCCGAGCTGTCAGCACAGAGCCCGGTGTGGGGCTCGAACTCACAGAACGCGAGATCATGACCTGAGCTGAAGTCGGCCGCTTAACCAACTGAGCCACCCAGGCGCCCCAGTTTTTATTTTAATTCCAGTTAGTTAATATACAGTGTTATATTAGCTTCAGGTGTACAGTGTAGTGATTCAACACTTCCTTGTTCATTTCTTTTATTCTTATAATTGCCTTGTACCTTCTTTAAGCTACATCTCCAGTGAAGAGTTGCTCCGAGTCAGCACCTGGCACAGGATGTTAAGGAGACCAGACTGCAAATGGAGGCAGGGAAAGTTTGTGAAGCTTAGAGGTGGGGGGATAATTTTCAGGACAGGGGACACCACTGGACGCTCTAGGACTTGACAAAGCAGTCTGGCATGTTTAGTTATCTTCTACCAGAAATATTTATGCAGGGAGGGAAAAAACATTCAATTCTTTCAAGAGAATGTAAATAAAACCAGGCATCCCGTAAAGCTTTCTCTCCCTCATGGTACTTCCTGCACAGACTGTCTTCTGGCTTCACTGTGGCCATTAGAGCAAAGAAAGGATTGAGGAAAGGGTTGGTTCCTTGCAAACCATACTGTGGGTTTAAAACAACTCACTCATGCTCAATTCATTTAGTCATCCCAGCATGAATGAATAGAGTTTTGGTGGGAGAGAGACACTTAGAAAAATATTTTAACAATTAGCAATCTGTTTATACACAAATAACTTTCGAATCTTGAGGAAATAGGTAAACATTCTCATTATTTCCCAGATAATCCAGTTTTGTACATTGAATGGAAGATAAAAATGCAAATGAAACCATATTTTAGATACACTAGAAGAGTTTTCACTTTAAAACCTCCGTGTTATTCCTTCAAATGAAGTTTGCAAGCTTATATTCCACATTCCTTGACAAGTAGCCAGTGTGGCTGTGTGTGGCGGTTCACACCACATGGGAGAGTGGTAGGAAAGATGGAGGAAAGTGGCGGTGTTTATGGGAGGTCCTAAACGCTAAGACATTCGGACTCTGTGTGCGTATGCAGTGGGCAATCAGGGAACCTCTCAGGCGCCCGCCAATTTATAAGGAAGGTGGGAGAAGAGCAGATGTTAGAAATAGAAGGATAAAAACAATGTCTTATGATGCATGCAATGAAATAAAGAGCTTCAAAACAGGAGGAGGCCATCAGTGTCATATTCTTGCCTTCAGAGACATCAGGAGAATGAGAGCTGAACGAACAGGTGAGGAGGAAGGAGAAGCAGTAAATGCTAACCATTCTTGCCAATTTGACAAGAGAAATTCCAGGAGTTAGGAGAACAGTTTGAGGGAATGGCTAAACTGAGAAAGATTCTCTCGGGAACCTGGGGGTGCGGGGGTGGATACAGACATTTGCGGAATGGGAAAAATCTGAAGACCTAAGACACAGCCCACAATAACGGGTGGGGGAGGGGGAAGAAATAAAATCAAGAACACATGTGGATTTTACACTAATGCCTACTAATGGCTAAAATAAAAAAGACTGACAATACCAAATGTTAGGGTATGAAGCGTATGGATCTCTTACTGTTGTTGATAGGAGTGTAAGTGGTACAACTACTCTGAAGAACAGTTTGGCAGCTTCTTAAAACATTAAAGATACATTTACCCACAATTCTACTCATAGATATTTACCTACGAAAAATGAATGTACAAAGATCGGGACCTGAACAGTCATAAATGAATATTCATAATCACTTGAACCTGCAAACAAACCAAGTATTCACCTACAAGAAAATGGATAAACAAAATTACAGTATATTTACACGATGGAATACTACTCAGTAATAAAAAAATGTAATATGGAAGCACATGAATAAGACTCAAAACACTATGCTGAGTAAAACTATCCAGATGCCAAAAAGTAATATTAATGATCAACTTTCAATGAAGCTCTGAAACAGGCTAAACTAATTTATGGTGAAAAGAATTAGAATGACTGCCTTGAGGGGAGAAATTACTGGAAAGAGGCACGAGGGGTCTCTCTGGAATGACCCCTGGGAATGTTCTATGTTATCTTGGATGTAATTATAAGAATATTTGGAATTGTCAAAACACAGATTTGTTAATTTTTTCCAAGGTAATTATGCCTCAACCTAAAAAATTCAAAGAAACCACACATAGACACGATGTAAGCACTGGCTTACACGATGTAGGCAATGGCAAGACCATGTTTCCTCCCCTGGAAAAGCGAAAGAAGAGGGAGTCTGTGGACGTGCAGGGAATTTTGAGGTAAGAAGAAGGGAAGCTGAAAAAATTGACCTTGAATGACTCGAACGTTCTTAGTAAAAGTAAGGGCTGATGTTATCTTCTGGGTGTGTTTATGAACACCAAAGAGGGAAGAAGGATACATGAATTAGGCAAATAAAAAAAAAAAAGTTCAGAGATATGATAAGATCATAAGGGATGAATCTCTAGCAGCTTTAACTCTTGACCCTGTTTGGTTTCACAGTGCTCTCTTCAGAGTTTTGTTAGGATCTCAAGTCAACTCGGATTTGTTTTTCATCCCTAACGCTTGACAGATTACATGATGGTCTAGAGCATACCTTCCTGATAGAGGTGAAAATTGCTTCTTGGATTGGCGGTAGTGCGGTGAAAACAATATTAGATTATACATAAAAAATAAAATTAGATAGGACAATAGTTTGTGGTCTCCCAAAGCTCAACTCTACCTAACAAATCTTATTCTTGAGTATTTATTAGGGATGGAGGTGATTAAGAAAACATGCTTAAAAAGGCTCCTAGGGTGAGGGTAAAGGGCTAATAATGAAAAGGAGTTAAGAATATTGGTCTGAGGAAAGCGAAATGCAAGCAAAGAGATACATTGAGATTGGAGCCTGGTCACGCAAGTAAATGATAGTCAAGGTGTGAAAGAGTCTATGTTGATGTCACATACATGAGTGAAATAGATAAATAAGAGATGGGATTATAAATTATGAATATAAAAATCAGAGAGAAGAGGGGCACTTGGGTGGCTCAGTTAAACGTCTGGCTTCAGCTCAGGTCATGATCTCACGGTTCATGAGTTTGAGCTCTGGGTCGGGCTCTGTGCGGACAGCTCAGAGCCTGGAGCCTGCTTCGGATTCTGTGTCTCCCTCTTTCTCTGCCCCTCCCCCACTTGTTCTCTCTCTCTCTCTCTCTCTCTCTCTCTCTCAAAAATAAATAAACATTAGTAAAATTTTTAAAAAATTACATAAAAATTAAAAAATAAAAACCAGAGAGAACAGAGATTGTAATAATAGAGAAGAGCAGGGTCGGTAGGGATGAGGGAGTAAGGGGAATAACAGAGTAACACTGTCATGCGAGGCATGACAACACTAAATCTTAAAAAAAGACAACTGAACACAGAGAAGAGCTAGAAGGTGGCAGGTTATAATTACAACCCCATCGAAGAGTTAGTAGGGATGACAGAGGGTGAAAGGGAAGCGGGGGCAGAGGTAGGAGGTTAAGGTCAAAGAGGAACACCAGAGTTCAGGTGATAGAGAATAAAAAGGTCTGCGTAAAAAGCCCACAGCTTTTTGGCTGTGTTGGTGGGTGCACAAGGTAGAGCAGAACTGGAGAGTCCAGGGGTGAAGTTGGCAGAGGAACTGGATAACTGATTAAGTTGGGGAGGGGCTGTAGTGGGACTGATACTACACATAAATAAGGTTGGAAGTACCTTGAATACTAACAGGTCACCATGGCGGTGGGGGCAAGGAGAGAGATTTCACTCCGAGGGAAAGGTGCAGAACTTGCCCACCCAAAGTCGACATCCTAACGTAGTGGAAAGGAACTCCAAAAGCTTTTCTTTACCCAGTGGGCTGGCATTTTGAATTCTCTGAGGCTTCAGTCGAAAAGGAGAGAAGAGAACTACTATCTTGAATGTATCAATTCCTTTTTACAAAATAAAAGGTGGTGTAGCTAGTATCAAAGCTATAAAGAAATTTATCCCAAACATTTAAATTTATTTAAAGATAATGGTCACCCTTCTTTCCGTGTCCTTTTATTCTTCAGAATTTAATTTTCTAAAGGACCAGACTAAAGAAAATCCAGTGTATTTTTCCCCCAAATTCGATGTCTATACAGTTCAATTATTGGATATTCCATTTCACTTTCTTCTAAGTTTTGATCATAATATTTATTGTAATACCCCTATAACACCCATATCGTCCCATGTGAATAGAAGGTAGTTTTGGCAACGAGGGAGGTATGCTATATAATTCTTTAAGAGGGTCTTTGCATATTCTGTTTCAGTCACAAACACTAGCAGCTATTTTCCCCAAGCAGTCACAAAAATATTTTCCTATGCCCTGAATTTAAATATTCGATTATATTCTCTTGAGCCATCAGGGACTTCTGCTCTTTTCATCCATGAAAAGTTTATGCTAATCTTGCCTATTTCCTTTTACATTTTAGGTTTCAATCGAGGCCAACAATAATTAATATAAATTAAGAATGCTGGCATGGATAGCTGTTCCTTATCAATCTGTCACGCTGTAAGCATGCTGCACAGAATCATAATAGATTGGCTTCAAAGTCCAGTGAAATGGTCATGAAAGAGGCCAAATATATTTGGACAGCACTCATTGAACTCTATTGCTATGAACAGGTTTAAAGCGGTATGTCATATAATCCCAAGAATTCACACGAAATTTGTCCTCAGTGCCGTAAGATTTCTGGGATGGTCTGACAGAATCACATTTTATTCAGAGCTTCTGGCCTGGACAAAGACTTAATTTCTCTCAAAGTCAAAGTCATTAATAAAGGTCTGGGCTGTGCAATACAGCAGCCACTAACCACATGTGGTTACTGAACCCTTGAAATACGACTAGTCCGAGATAGACTGAAAGTATGAAACACACACTGGTTTCAAAGATTAAAAAAAAGTAGACACTAGCTCAGTAATATTTTTCCACGTTCAATTTTAAAATTAATCTTTAATACTAATTACATGCTAAAATGAAAATATTTTGGGTATACTGGGGTTAAACAGAATATATTATTGTAATAATTCCACTTTTTTATATTCTGAGATATGGCTACTTGAAACGTTTAAGTCACAGATTCTGGCTCTCATTACATTTCCATTGGGCGATGCAGCTCTAGGCCGTATCCCAGTTTTGAGGCAGGCCACAGGGAGGCAGTGAGTGTGGTCAGACAGATCTCGTTCAGTTTCCAAGCCTTCTATTTCTTCACTAAGGGACCTTGGCACATGACTTCTCCAAGCCTTAGTTCTTCATTTATAAAACAGGAATGATGACAGTGCCCTGCTCTCAGGGATGAGCAGATCTAACACTTGTGGCTAAAATAGATGCCTGGGTTCTCAGAATGAGCAGTAAGTTCTAGATCACAAAAAAAGGGCACAGTTTAAAAAATTGGCCGCCTGATAAGAAACAGATAGGGTGAAAATCTTAAGCAAATAGCAAAACGGATCAAATCAATCAAAATTTGAAATATTCTTATCTTTTTTTTTCTTTTATCTTTGACCCACTGCTAGTGGCAGACATATATTAAGGTAAGTGGAAATGAAACTCAGAGTCAACTAAATGTGGATTAGCTCTATTTCCTGAGTCATTTCTCTCTGCTACGGAAGGATATAATATAAACAAATGTCGCTATTCTCCCATCCCCCAAAAATAACCCACGATGGGCCTTTCTCCCAAAAGGCAATCACATGCCATTAAATAGCTGAATATTAAGCAAGTCTTGGACTGGAGAGGTATTTGGGCAGCATGGGTAAAGGGAAGTGAATAGAATAGGAATCCAAGGGCAGGAAGTCAGTAGGACAAGACAGAGGCCAATGTCACATGAGATCTCTGAGCCTTGGTTTCTCCATCTGTAAAATGGGGATACAGATGATAATACCTCTCACAACAGATTGAAGATTAAATAATGTATATGAAAGCACTTATCTATAAACCAGATAGTATTATATAAATGTTAGCTATTATCATGATCTTATTCTACTGGATCGTAAGGATAATCTACATGGATATAGCCACTCTGCTCTCTGGTGTAAATCAAAAGAACAAAAAGCAAACAATGGTGACTCTGTACAAGGCACTCAACTTCTCAGGACCCTGGTTTCTTCTCTGTATACTTTAAGGAGTCACTAGGAGGGCCTCCTTCAAAAAAAGAATGAACTCAGAAAACTACAGTCTTACACAACTGTAAAGCATTGTCTTTGGTTTGGATAATCATCAAAACTTGATTTTGACAAAATCTCTGACAAAGAGAGAAAAAAATCCTATGCTCAGTATCTAGGAATCCCTTGTACTGTGTAGAGTAGTCATTGCCATGCTCCAAACAATAATCCCTTATCCTTTTAACTCAGATACTCATTCAAGACAATAGTGGCAATAATATGTGAGTTGAAAAAGGAAGGTAAGAGCATACATCTCTTGTTCAGGTCTTGGCAAGATGAAAGTAAAGGACCGTCTTACCATCATATTCAAGTAGAGGTCTATTTAGCACAATCATGTAACTATAACTGCAGAACAAGAACTTTCATTACAGATGGCTCTTTGGGGGAACAAATACTCACATGTGGTCTTTAAAATCAGACTATGATATCCAGTCACCCCACAAAGACACTGACAGGACTTTATCCAGCCATTAAGTTACTTGGGTTCTAAGTTAGGACATAAACAGACCCAACAATGACTTTAAAACATGAGTCCTTAGAGCTTCACATAAAGAAATGATTGCTCATAAAAACTGCAGAGTAAAACGAAAGCACTCTATTGACCTGCAACTAGTTATCTGCAGTAACAGAGAACTCATTTTCCCCACATCTATTTATTTGTTATTATTTTTAATGGGAGCTAACTGGTGATAAAACGGTTTTTCTGTCACAGTGTGTACCACTTCATTCTTAGTTGTTTTTCATCATTCTCAATCTGTATCCGATTCTAACAATAAGTTATCTAATTTGAAAAGTTTAGTTTATTTGGTTTTTGCTGATTTATAGTTTTATTTCTTTCATTTTAAGTGTACTGTCCTCACATTTACTAATTTTTGTATAGTCTTCCTTGATTTTGTGCTCCTGAACATGGATAAAGCCATTTCCAAACATAAAACTTCAGACTCAGGGGTTGTCTGTGTGGCTTAGTCAGTTAAGCATCCGGCTCCTGATTCCAGCTCAGGTCCTGATCTCATGGTTTGTGAGTTCGAGCCCCGCATTGGGCTCTGCACAAACAGAGCTCTCTCTCAAAATAAGTAAATAAAAACAAACAAACAAACAAACAAAAAAACCTTCAGATTCAAGATGGCACCTATCAGGTCACACCTTATTAGGCTGCTCTGTGATGAACCCACCCAATGCTTCTGTCCAAACAGGGTTAGATAAAAACAGACATTAACACACACGCTAGGAGAAAGGACTATTATCTCTCTGTATATGTCAAATTAAAGGAGTAAACAAGAAGGTGGAGAAGCTGCATTATACTGAGTTACTGACATAATTAAGACAATCCTGTTGGGGCACCTGGGTGGCTCAGTCAAGCATCTGACTCTTGGTTTCAGCTCAGATCATGATCTCATAGTTCGTAAGTTCAAGCCCCGAGTCTGGCTCTGAGCTGACAGTGCAGAGCCTGCTTGGGATTTTCTCTCTCCCTCTCAAAAGTAAATAAATAAACATTAAAAAAAAAAAAGACAATCGTGTTAGGGAGAGACCAAAAGCACAAAGCAAACCATTAGCTTTAAAAGTACCAGA
This sequence comes from Paguma larvata, assembly GCA_030068075.1. Lineage (NCBI taxonomy): Eukaryota > Metazoa > Chordata > Mammalia > Carnivora > Viverridae > Paguma > Paguma larvata. The sequence continues at coordinate 77,135,335 of CM057828.1, read as the reverse complement.
CGGGTGCTCTTGAAGTTTAGAGAAATGGAAAGCAAGTCAGTAAGTGTGTGGATTGTCAGCATCCTAACAAGCATCACTACAATCTCATTCCAAACATTTTCACCCTATTTCCACTTCTGATGTACCATCACCAACATAATGAGACTTTGTATAATAAAAATACAAGATGCAAAAGTACCCCTGTTTGCTTTAATCTTCAGTGACGCTAATGCACTATCAACTTTTTACAGGGCAGTGACTACACCTGGTGACGGGTGACTATACCCAGCAGGTCTTCCTAAGAGCAAGAGTTACCATCACTAAGTCTGGGCAGGTCTCACTCTGTTTCTTACTGTTGGTATACACTAAACACGAGCTGTGGTTCTGTCATTTGGCTACAGCTTTAGAGCGCACTGCTCTTTGGGGACGAGTACTTTTAAAAACTATACTCATGGAATACCTGAGAAATGTCTTACCAAAAAAGAAATTGGGAAATGTTGTATTCCACATTGTCTTCTTGACGATTCACAGGGCATTTAAGATATTAAAGGTTCTTGCAAGATGGGAGTCATCCTTGTCTAACTCAGCATTTCCTAAGTTTACCCGACCAAGTAACCCTTCCCAATTCCCACCCCTCCATAGACAATTTGTGAACATCTCTCAGAGCTAACATGTTCAGAGAGACACTCTGGGAAATATTCTTTTTGACTAATAAGGGATAGAACTAATTCCGGTGAATATGACCTCCTCCCAAAACTTGAAAACCCTTATTATCCCTCTCCAGGAAGAGAGACTGATGCATGACCACGTGAGTGTTGAGAAGGAAAGGGGTTCCTAAAATGACAAGTGCACCTGATCGAAGGTCCAGCTTGTACTTACTTGAGGAGATTCCCGAGATTGAAAAGAGCTCGGTTGTGCTGTGGATTTAGCTGGAGAGCCCTCTGATAGTATACCTTTGCCTCTGCTGTGTCTCTCGTCAGCGTTCCGAGGTTGTTCAGGGCACTGGCGTGGCGAGGATACAACCTGAAAAATTAGAGATATTAAGCCATGGTTGTTCAGAAACTCCTAAGATGGGCACAATTTGCTTCTTTTCCTCCCCCCTCCACACTAGGAATGCCACCACCCAAACAAAATACTGAATTCTTCCTTTATTTTAATGGGTTGTCCATGTGAAATCTTAATGGCTAACTATGTATGCAGCTGCAGGCATATAAATGTGGCTGAGAAGCACATATTTGACAGTTACAGGTATACGTAAATAACCCTCAAATGATGCAAAAACATACAGTATGCAAATCTATCAGGGTTAACCAAATTTTAGTCCTTTGGATCCTACAATTACTTTTAATTTGCTTTGACAGAAAAATCCTCATTGCCTCAATGCTTCTGGGTTTCTGGGCTGGTAGGACTGCTGACCAGCTGCCCGTGCAGAGCTCACCGAGTGCATAAGATGCTGGGGTTCTTTGGACGACGGCATCTTCATGAACGTATTAGGATTGAAAGATCAGTCAGACCGCCATTATTGGGGAAGATAATACATACTGTCTTTCCATCAAATTAAACTTTACCCCGAAAATGGCTTTCCATCTTGACTCTCTTTTTCCATTTTGTCTCCTTTCTCTCCTCCTATTATAATTTGGTGCCAACTGGCCTGATAGAGTTCTCAGAATGAAAATCCTGACAACCACTTTCAAAAAAATTAAGTAATGCACAATGAAGTGAAAATAGCATTCCCAATGTTCAAAGCAAATGTAAAAGAGGACTGATGATACATCAGTAAACCAAATTTATGCTGATTAAGGAAGGAAGGGAATCAATTTACTTTCTTAACTCAAAACCATAAAGAAGGCAAATCCGCACAGCGACAAAGTTTAGTTGTTTCTGCTATATTTAGAGCAGAATATTTAGCAGACTAAGAGGTTCACTCCATCTCTGTCACCTGGAGCACTCAGAATAAGCCCATGATGCCTCTTAATGTAGAAAAGCTAAGATAATGCCCAAGAAATAAAAATAGGATGTGTACTTGTCAAGTCTCTTGACAATCGAATGACATGCTTGCTCCCTCCCACTCTGTTCCACACCTTCTAAGATCAATTGTATTTAGGAGCAGAAGGGGGTCTGACTTAAAAGGCCGACAAGACAAGTCTTGTGGTTTGTCTTTTTAAATCTTTGCTTAACCCAAAGTTTCCTAGGTTTATTGGACCACGTAATCCTTCCTACTCCCTTCTAAAGCAGCCATGAACACGATGAACATCCCGCAGAACTAGTATTTTCAGGAAGACGCTATGGGTAAAACTCCTCATGACTGACAAGGACTCTATTCAGAGACATGTCATGTTCTCCCAAAGCTTGAACGCCCTAATTACTCTCAATGGCTACAGAGGCTGTTGGGGAGACAGATATTATGAGAGAAAGTTGCGGAAAAGAAAACATACTGGGCTGCCACATGGCACTACTGTTTGCTTCTCTCTGGTCACCTTTACTCAGGCAAAGGCAACCTGAGGTCCCTGGTGGTAGCCCCACAACCCAGCCTCATAATCCCGAGAGATCGCAAGTCCTTGGTCTGAGGGATCGCAAGTCCTCGGCCTGAGGGATGGCAAGTCCTTAGCTCTCTCTCTCTGAGATGCCACTAAGGGACATCAGAGCTATGATGAGAGACAAAATGCTCTTGTCCCTGTTCATTCACTCCATGCCCACAAAAGTTTCCAGAGATGCCTATGTCTAAGGATGACTTTGGAAGTGGTTATAGAGAGGATACCACTGCCAGGACTCAAATCCTTCCAAAGAAATTTTTTTCCCCTTATTTATTTGCGCAGGTGAAGGCGCAGGTTGAGCAAAGCTCTCTGACTTCCCAAAGATTTAAGGGATGTCCAATGAACACGGTGAGAGTTCTCATTTCCCTGCTGACCAGCTGTAACAGAAAGCTTCTTAACACTTGATCTTTTCCTTGATTATTTAGGCTAGAGAGCCCTTGAAATAAATACGTGAGGTGAAACCACTACCTGTGGGAAAGGACACACTAAATTCAGTAAGATCTTCCACCGTGGGCTGAGCCACCTCTTGCAGCACCCAACTGCACGGGCAAGCAAGTGCCCTCGGCCCGGGCTCTCAGCCCACCTACTCAAACTCATGTGTTCCCTCGTGATCCTCTGTCACTTAAATACACGGTCATGGCCTTTCAATTTCATGGAGTCCAAAAATGTTCTCTCTCTCTCTCTTTTTCAAATCAGAAACTCTCAAAAACAAAAATAATCAGTGAGAAGGAAAGCAAAAAACAGATATAAGAATCAGATACAAGCGCTATGAGGGAAAAGGCCTTTAGTACGCCCTGTGCTCCAAGAACCTGTTTGCAACTGCGGAACCATGAAGCTTAGGACAGGGATTCGTGGTGGACCACAGCCAGGGAAGAGGCTCTGTGTTAACGAAGAGTCCCATCCATCGAGGAAGGGGATTTCTCTGTGGCATCTACAGTGGTTTACTTTATCTCGTACCACCCATCGCCCTCCCCTCGAAAAACGTGCAATATTGTTTATTCCTAACAGTAAGGGTCTGCTGGCAATATCCTCTCACTGGGGATCTGAAGAGGTTCACCTAATCACAAGCAAGCATTGCATTACTTATAAAACAAAGCTGAATTTCATTAAAAGGATTCTTCGACAACCAGGTCAGGAAAAAATACCACTCCTTATTTGGAGTCTTAGATAGACGTAGATATTTTCTTCAAACCCATACTCTTTTCATGTTTACTGAAGACTAAAGAAGGACAAGAGTTATTTTGTGCTTTTACTTTCTAAATAAATTTGTGTTCGAATTAGCTTGGGTCTAATTCAATACTGAGGGCTCCAGAAGGGGAATTTTCTACTGGAAAAATGAACAATTTAAGAGCTGTTTATGTTGCTACATCAATTGCCGGAATAAATTTAGCCCATCTTGACTTTGACTTGACTTTGGTATATTTTACAAAAGTTCTGTTAGTGATTGATTATTCCCTTCCCCATCTAAAAAATCTCAGCAAAAGTTTACTGTACTAGAGTGGAGTGGTGATTTTCAAATCTATTTTTTCTTTCACATTTCAGTACCTTTATTTATTTTTTAAAATTTTTATTTAAATCCAAGTTAGTTAACATACAGTGTAATAATGGTTTCAGAACTAGAATTTAGTGACTCATCACTTACGTATGACACCCAGTGCTCATCCCAACCACTGTCCTCCTTAATGTCCCTCAATCCTTTAGCCCTTTACACCACCCAAGACCTCTCCAGCAACCTCAGTTTGTTTTCTATATTTAAGAGTCTCTTATGGTTGTCTGTCTCTCTGTTCTTATATTATTTTTGCTTTCCTTCCCCTATGTTCATCTGTTTTGTATCTCAAATTCCACGAGTGAAATCATATATTTGTCTTTCTCTGACTTATTTCACTTAGCATAATACATTCCAGTTCCATCCACGTTATTGCAAATGGCAAGATTTCATTCTTTTTGGTTGCTGAGTAATATTCCATTGTATATACAAACCACATTTTTATCCATTCATTAGTCGGTGGACATTTGGGCTCAAACCTACTAAAAAGTAGACCTTTTTAAAATTTTTTTTAACGTTTATTTTTGAGACATAGAGAGAGAGCATGAGCAGGAGGAGGGCAGAGAGAGAGGGAGACACAGAATCCGAAGCAGGTTCCAGGCTCTGAGCTGTCAGCACAGAGCCCAATGCGGGGCTTGAAATCACAGACCGCAAGATCATGACCTGAGCTGAAGTCAGCTGCTTAACTGACTGAGCCAGCCAGGCGCCCCTAAAAAAGTAGTCTTAAAAAAGACCAGTGTGAACAGCCCCTGGACTTTTTTTCTCATAGCCTTACTCAACATTTGTGTTGTTTATGGGGACTCTCTCGCTATTTCTTAATTATTATCATTTTATTTCGGTGAGTTAAATTCTTAAAAATTTATGATAGAGAAAATATGTTATATTGTCAAATAGTTCTAGGGTATAAGGAAGCTCATTTTTTCTCTTAAAATGAAATCTATATATAGAGATGGAGTTCTATGAACTGAAGAGAATTTTTTCAAGTATTAGATAATTTGTATTCTTTTTTTGTTAATGTTTATTTGTTTATTTTACGAGAGAGAAAGAGAGAGCACAGTAGGACAGAGACAGAGAGAGAGAGAGGAAGAGAGAGAGAGAATCTGAAGCAGGTTCTGTGACTGATGTGGGGCTCAATCCCAAAAACTGTGAGATCATGAGTTGAGCCAAAACTAAGAGTCAGACACTCAACAGACTGAGCCACCCAGGCACCCCTGGATAATTTACCTTCTTGATAAGCACACTTCCATTTGAGCACTTATGGAGTTCTTGATTTTTATCTAGTAGTGTTTTCTTAGGCATGATTGATAAAGTAGGTAGTTGACTCACTCCCTCTACTCCCAGTCACCTTAGCTCTGAGAACCAACACTGATAACATCACCAGGGGGTGGGGAGCAGGAACAAAAGAAAACAGGTCCAAAGGGACCTGGGATGTATTAATGATACTTCACATTTTAGAGTACTTTTTCTTCCATTATCTCCTTTAAGGTTTCTAATTCTTTTTTTTAAATAATTTATTGTCAAATTGGTTTCCATATAACACCCAGTGCTCATCCCAACAAGTGCCCTCCTCTGTGCCCACCACCCACTCTCCCCCCTCCCACACCCCCCCTCACTCCTCAGTTTGTTCTTGGTCTTTCAGAGTCTCTTATGTTTTGTCTCCCTCCCTCTCTGTGTCTTTTTTTCTTTCCCCTATTCCCCTCCCCATGGTTTTCTGCTAAGTCTCTCAAAATCCACCGACTGCGTGGAAATATATGGCATATATATACAATGGAATACTACGTGGAAATGAGAAAGAATGAAATCTGGCCATGTGTAGCAACATGGATGGAACTGGAGGGTATTATGCTAAGTGAAATAGGTTCCTAATTCTTTAAGTAGAATTATTCTACATTTTATAGTTGAGGAAAGAAATTGAGTGGATAATAGACTATTAAAAAAAATCTCAGAAGAACGTGTTCTGTTCCTGTTCCTGTAAATCTATTTATTTTCCCAAAACATTATGAGCCATTTGACCTTCGGCAAATAAATAAACTACTACAAATTAGAGCTTCCATTTAGAATAATTTCTCCTCTTTTTCTTTGGCCAATCCATTCAACTCTGATCTTACAGGAACTAGTTCTTAGTGACAGAAGTAGAATAAACTCAATACTCAGGACACTTGGCTACTGAGATTCTTATGCACTTGAAAAATTTGTTACCTGTCATACGAAATTATCCTGGTATCTCGGAAAAGCACAGTATTAGAAAATGCTATTCAGTGAGTGCACAAGATGTATATACACTCTCTCATCTACTGTTCTTAAGCTTTAACCTCAAGATCACCTGAAGACCCAGAGGCATAATATGTATGTGACTAAAATTTGGTTTTATATTTTCTTTCAGTCATTTACTTTGAATTTTGTACAGTGTGCTCAAAAGTTAAGGATGCTCTTAATGGTTCATCGTTTGATTACCTTATAAGGCATTTCACTGTGCAAGCAGTATTGTATCATGTGCCCCAGTTTGCAATTTCCTTTCAGAGTATACACACCCTGATTTATTTGTCTGATTCTCATTCCGCACATTAATTTATTTGAGGTTAACTATGCTAAGGTCAGATGTTTATTTTCTATTTCCTGCTGAGAAAAAAAAAAATCCAAAAGAAAAACATGGCCGGGAAAAAACTCAACCATAAAACATGAATTTCACTGGACTACAAAAATGCCCAAAGTAAACTTTATTTCAGGAGTCAGCAGCATATTTTCAACCAGATTAGTCTCTGGCACTTTTTTTCTTTTTTAGTGCTTTCCTGTTATAAGATTAGAACTATCAAGTCACTAAAATGTACCGGGTAACACTGATTATTTATTGGTCTGCCTTTTTACTCGTTTGAAATTGCCATTAACACCCAGCAAACAAGTCTTATCACTTTCTTTTTGCACTATTTCAGATAGCTTTGGAAAAAACCTCATGTGCAATTTAGGGAAATGCGACACACTCTCTAAAGAGGGCCAGCTAAGTTATCTGACCTCTCACAATAGTTGACTTCTCCCAGTGATCCAGAAGGACTCCGCCCAATTGATTTTCCGAGATAATTTAGAGTAGAGCCCTGTTCTCTGATGCCCTCAGGAAATGAGTCATTTTCAGTGACTGACTTTTCCTGATTCCTGACAATTTAGAGGTTGGGAAATGTATGGAATTAAATACTTCTCTGCTTTTTGAAATAGAAAATGGTAAACATAACCTTTCTCAGAGGCGTGGGGTGACTGTGGTGAACTTTGATTTTTGTGGCAGATAGTGGGGAACTGCTTTGGTGGAGTAGAAAAAAAATAGCTGTATTTGGAGTCAGAAGCCATGTGTGACTTTCTAGCTATGTGATTTGGAATTTGTGTCTGTCCTTTAGTTGCTTTCTCTGTAACAGTAAGGTCAGTAACACCTTGACCTTCTGTGTGAAACATACCTGTTCCATTACAAACAGTTAATGTTTGGGGAACAGTTGCAGGACGTCCAGGTGGTAGCACTTGGCTGCTTATACGGCCCTAATGAACCCACCTCAGGCTCAAGCCGCCAGCTCTCCTTCTCTCATATGGATTTCTCATCCTCCAAAAAAAACCCATTGTCTCCACTGCTGTCAATGGCCTTCAACTTGCTCCCATCAGTCAGAATAACATCCATTATTTCTTCATCACTAATCCAGTGAACACTCAAGTCATCTTGTAGCCATCTGTCTCTCCTATGCCGTGGGTTCTCAGATGTGAAGGACATGTCACTGTCTCCATTTTAAGAATATAGGAATGTTCTTCATCAAACCTTCATTCCAAAGCCTGTCAATCCTTCATCATCTAAAGCAAATGATCCCCACGGGCACCTGAGGCATTTCCTCCAAGCCTTTCTGATACGCTGAACACCAAGTGGAATTCCAGACACGCGCAATTTTAAAAGTTACATCGAAGGCTGTGAGGAGATTCAGAGTCCTATCTGACAGATCAAGGTGCGCATGGAATCCTTACTGTAATAACACTGCGCAGCATGAATAGTACTCTGGTTGTTGTATCATCTTAGAAGAAAACAGTGGAGGGCAGGAAAAGTGTGTCCATATTCCTAATCGCTAATGGCCAGTGAAGAAGATCATGAGAGACAGGGAGACACCTGAGGAACTGGGGGTCACGACTGGCAGGAAGTAGGGGTGTTAAACGTCTTGTGATACATATGACAGCCCCGAGTAACAAAGAGTTGTTCCATCTAAATTGTTGACGGCTCTCCCGTTGAGAAACGGTGCTCATTATTACGGAGTGGTCCTCTGACTCTAAGGGAGCCTGTGATATTTTCCACATTATATTCCCTCAGTCTTTCTTTCAACGATCATTTATTGGGCACTTACTAAGGGCCCACAGCAATAAAGAGAAAGCAGTCCTCGCTCTCAAGGAGGTCCTGTGGCAGAAGAGGGAGGGACAAGGACACCAAATTACTTTAGTGCACTACGGTCAGAGCACCCAGGACAGAAAGAGACAAAGGAAGAAGGAGGGGAGTATGAGAGACAGGAGCTCATGGCAGGAGCCATGCTAATCACCAAGGTGTTGCCAGGGGAGATGGCGCTTTACCAGAGGGGCAGTAAGACTTAGGGGGAAGGGGAGAAGGGGATACAAGTAGAAGAGGAAGGAAGGTAGCTTCAGAGAGAGAAAGCAAAACCAAACAGAACTCAGGAAACAAAACATTTTGCTCTGGCTTAAGCACAGACTAGAAAGGAGGGCAATAAAGGAAAAGGAGCAGGTTTGGGACAGAAGGTGGTAATGTGAGTCTCAGGGGCATTGAGGGTAATTTGTGGAAATGTCCAGGAATCAGACGGATAGATGGGTCTGACAGAGGAAAGCTGCGTGGTGAAATTACAGATTTGAGAGTGAATCAGCATACAGACACTAACTGAAGCCTTTGGCGCTAGAGAAACCCCCTGGGAGGAAAGCAGAGATGGAGAAGAGAAGGGGGCCTAGCAGAGGGGTCTGAGGACTGCTCCATTAAGGGTTTGGAGGAGAGTCTAGAGAAACAGAAGAAAAACCAAGACAGTCAACAAAATTAATGCTGCTGAGAGTCAAGTAATTTACTTATTTATTAATTTCTAAGGTTTCACTTATTTATTTTGTGTGTGTGTATGAGAGAGAGAGAGAAAGAGAGAGAGAGAGCACATGAGCAGGGGAGGGGCAGGGAGAGAATCCTCACTGTCAGCACAGAGCCCCCATGCTGGCTTCGAACTCACAAACCATGAGATCATGACCTGAGCTGAAGTCAAGAGTCGAAAGCTTAACCGACTCAGCCGCCCAGGTGTCTTGAGAGTCAAGTAATTTAATTCCCAGGCCGCATGCGCCTCAGGAGTTACCCACCTGGAGGCGGCTGGTGTGCTGGAGGAAAGCAGTTTCAGTGGTGGAGAGGGAGCCAACCGACCGCAGTTGAGTCATGAGAAGGACATAAGAGAGAAGACACTGAGACTTCCAGGAAATTTCACTGCTTGAAAGGTGGGAAGGCACAGACTGAATGGCAGGAAGGGGGAAAGAGGAGACGCAGAGGCTGGTTTTCATATTTATTTAAAGATGGCGGGGGCGCCTGGGTAGCTAGTCGGTTAAGCATCCGACTTCGGCTCAGGTCATGATTTTGTGCTTCGTGGGTTTGAGTCCTGCATCGGGCTCTGTGCTGACAGCTCAGAGCCTGGAGCCTGCTTCGGATTCTGTGTCTCCCTCTCTCTCTGCCCCACTCCCACTCTATCATTTTCTCTCTCTCTCTCAAAAATAAACACTAAAAAAAATTTTTAAACATAAAGATGGCAGAAACCTGAAAATATTTAAGTATTAATGGAAAGGTGCCCAAAGAAGGGGAGAAAGTGAAGGCTTTAGGGGAAGAGTTTTAAACGAAATTCCTGAGGAGTTGGAAATGAACCCCTCCTGAGCACAGCAGTCAGCCTCAGAGGAGACAACCCAGAAGGGTAGGTAACAGGAGAGGAGGAGGGCAAGCGGGTTTGGAGGCAGATTAAATTTATGTTCTGTAGAAGCAACTAAGGATCTCCTTGTGATGCTTTTTAGTTTTTGCACTGTACTTCAGTTACCATTTTATAAAAGTTTTAAATTTATTTATTTTGATGGGGACGGTGGGGGAGAGGGAGACAGAAAGAGAGGGAGAGAGAATCCCAAGCAGGCTCTGTGCTGTCAGTGCAGAGCCTGATGCGGGGCTTGATCACAGGAATCGTGTGACCAAGCTCATGACCCGAGTGGAGACCAAGAGTCGGATGCTTAACCAACTGAGCCACCCAGGCTCTACGTCAGTTACCATTTTTAAAAACTTCAGGTAATTCTCATTCTTAAAAAAAAAAAGAGGCCATAGAAAGATGTTTAGGTGCCGCATTCATCCATCCAACACACATGTGCCTGGCACTGTGCTCCAGGCCGGGGGGGGGGGGGGGGAAGGACACAAATCTCTACTCCCCTGGGGCTTTCCTTCTAGTGGAGGGAGACGGACAATTAACAAATCGATAGGCAGGTTAGAGAGTGAGAAAGGCAGTGGAGAAAATGAAGCAAAGAAGAAGAACAGAGTACATTGGTGGCGACCGCACTCCTAGGCGGGGTGGCCCGGGAAGAGACAGAAGTAGGGAGCCCTGAAGGAAGGAAGGGAGGCAGCTATTTAGAGAGTGACAGGGTGTTCCGGGAAGAGAAAACCACAAATGCAGAGTCCCTAGAATAGAAATGTGGTCTCACTGGTGTGTGCCTGGAGCCGAGTGGGCAAGAAGAGAAGCAGGAGGTGAGAAAGATGGTGTAGGGCACGGTGGGGGAGGGGGCGGCTGCGGGGGCTTCGAGAGACAGGAATCCAAGTGAGAGACGATGGGCCGCGGAGGTGGAGAGAAGGGGTCAGATTTGGGATAGAGTAATAACATATAATGAGTTTATCACTGCCAGGTATACACACACTGCCTTAAGCTTTTTAATAAGTTAATTACCTTGTAATATTCCAACCCTACGAGGTAGGTAACACCAGTATCTTCATTTTAATTGAAAATCTAAATGCTATTGTTAAAACGGTCATGATTGCTTATATATGAAATTGTAACGTGAGCTAGCGTGGTGGATGCTGTCTTAACAGCACCCGGACAATATTCGCGTCTGGGGCACTTACTTCCCCAGCTGCTGACAGCTCACAGCAGGGTTTTCTCTGGGCCTTGCTCTCGGCCTCAGGGAGGCTACCCGCCCGCCCTGCCTGGAGCAGTGGTTGGTTGATAAGGGGGTGGAAAGGTTCCATCTCTTGCCTCCATTCTTGGCAACCCCGAGGGCCCCTCCCAGCTCCAGAGCTTCCTAAGGGGTCAGCTGAGGCCCTGGGACTGCACTCCCTTCAACTCTCCCCCTCTGCCCCTCCTGCTTCCCTGGCTTCCTTCCCTGGTGTTCCAGAGAGCACTTCTGAATAGACTCCTGCATGCAAATCTCTGCCTGGGATTCTGTTTCCTGGGGAAGCACATTGAGTTTTTAAAGTGAAAGTGGTATAAGGCAGAAAAAAAAAGAGTGAAATGTTTCTTTCTTTTTTTAATGTCTGTTTACTTTTGGGAGAGAGTATGAGTGGGGTAGGGGCAAAGAGAGAAGGAGAGAGTGAGAATCCCAAGGAGGTTCCACACTGTCAGTGCACAGCCTGATGGGGGGAGCTCAAATTCACGAACCACGAGATCATGACCTGAGCTAAAGTCAGATGCTCGACGGACTGAGCCACCTAGGCACCCCCAGAAATGTTCTTGAGTAGAAATTACAGAACTTTCGTTCAGAAATTTAGTCTATAAGTATGGCCATATTATGAGTAAATGCTAGTTTTCTAAATGAAATAGGATTTAACTTCTTGGATTTAATGAGTAAGACTGCTATTCTTAACACAAAGGATATATAGTAAGGTTACAATTTCATCAACAAAAGGAAATAAAAATAATTTCAACTGTCTACTTGTGATACTGGAAAGTATATTTAGACTTTTATAAATGAAAATATCACATGGGCAGAAGAGTCTATCTCCACTTGTTAAACCTGGCTAACAAATGGTCCTGGAATTTTAATTCTTTCCAGAAATACATGGCAGCTGGTATTCAAGGTCACTTTCACTCATAAGAGTTATTTTAAATGTTCACTTAAAATAGGCTGTGTAATGAAGGACTTTTAAAATAACCATTAAATCCTGATTTAAAAAAAAAATGTTCACACTCTACCAGCTTTATAGACAGCATTTTTCAAAGGAATTATATAAAGCAATCTTATTGATAAACTAAGGACATCAGTGAACAGTGGGTTAATTACACAGTTAGATTTCTTTAGCCTCTAATGATAATGCTGTTTCCTGGATTCTTCTATTACTTCCTGTTTTCCACATGCACTCAAACAGCCTAATGGAGCCTCCTTGAAGAGTTCTGGTTATCCACATAGGAGAGAGGGCAAAGAATGCTACCACTGGTTACTATTATCATGATGAGTCTCTACTGTTTGGATTAAAAAATTCCAATCAAGGGTGCCCAAGTGGCTTAGTCGAGTCAGCGTCCGACTCTTGATTTCAGTTCAGGTCTTGATCTCATGGTTTGTGAATTCGAACCCCGCATAGGGATTCCTTGCTTGGGATCTTCTCTCTCCCTATCTCTGTCCCTCCCCCATACTCATTCTCCCTCTCTCTCTCTCAAAATAAATAAAAAAATAAATATTAAAAGCACATTTCTTCCCATTTAATTATGCCAATAGAAAAGAGCTTGGTCAAGGACTTCTACCCCCTTTGAACAGTTTCCTTTCCCTTCAGGTTTTCAGGTTAGAACATCAAGAACAGATATACTGGGAGTGGAAAAGTCTGCTCTAAGGGTCCCCTGGCTGCCCAAGCACCTTCAAGTACCCTCTGGAAAGGGTACTGTATCTCCTGCTTGATAGGAGTATAGGAAGGTAGAAGTCTCAGATGATTTACTGTGTATTTCATGTTGAAAGCATACCTGTGAGAAGGAAACAACTGTCTGGGTGACTGTAGATCACAGCTCTGTATCACGAGGGAATCCTCCGTAGGGCTGATATCCAGTCACTGGGGATGCGTTAGTAACTCTGGTTGTGGGGACTGCTGATTGTAGTGGGCCGGGCAGAGGAGGGCATCTAAGTGAACAATCGTTCCGTGGAACATGGGACGATTTGCTGCTGACAGCGGGGAGACCGTCCTGACTCACCTGGACGAAGGTGAACTCTATTCATTCCCAGGTAGGGGGCTCTTGATGGCCAGCCCATTTTAACCAACCCGTAACTGAGTCACGCAGGGAAGTTAAATATAAAATGAAGAACAATTTCCATGACTCTATCGCCTGTAGTGAAAAATCTTTTAAAACAGTCTCTTCACTTCATCAGATTTCCAGATGTTTTCTGTTCTCTGTAAATACCCACAACTTAATAAACTTTCTCTATAAGACCGGGGCCTTTTTCACCCTGTGAGTTGAGTTGTATGACTATAAGTCAGTTGTGTTTATTAACCGAATTACTGCAGTTTTAGTTTTTATTGCAACTGCGCGATGTGATGAAATATGTTGCAAATTGACAAAATGGAAATGTGGAAAAAAAGACAGTTGTTATTTCTATAAAAACTAAGGAAATACTCTGGAAATACTCAAAAAAGAGAAGCTGCTCAAGAAATTGCCGTGGAATGGGATGTAAGAGTAACTGTAAAAGACTACAGGAGGAAAATCAGAAAAATCACAGTCATTACATTTTTATTCCCCTTTAAAGTATCAAAACCTGATCATCAGAGAAATGATTTATGGATGTGATTTTTGCAGATGATAATCAGTAGACTCTTACCCAAAGGAAAAAGCGTGGCTTGATATTTGAAGATTGGTGGATGCATGTACATGTGAAATTTGAGGGTGCAATAAATCATTCAAGAGTGTGTGTAATTTGTTTTCTGATTCTCCACTTTTAACTGATTTTGAAGCGACTCAACAAGCCACGGGCCAAGTGCACACGCAGGAACTTCTGCACCTTATACAGGCAGGGCCACCTGTCTCTCCTCGTGGGCTTCCTGGATGAGTCATTTCATGGGAGTTTAGGGGCAGAAAGCTGAGATGTTGGGTGGTCTCTGAACTCTCTACTCCCCTCACATGAGGTGGAATGCTAGAAACTTTCTCCAGGTTTTAAACAATGGTCAGAAAGCTCTGGAGGCATAGGGCAGCTCCACCAGTGCTGTTCTGATTCTCCACCGTATGGAATCCCAAACTTTGGAGAAGCTGGATCAGTATAAACATGAGAGCTGCCCCCACAGCACAGCAAAGCTAACACCTGTGTTCACTGAGGACTTGAGAAAGAGTTCTGCCATGTTCCTTTGATTTGGGTCTTAATCTGAATCTATAACCTCAGCTGCAGCATTTCCCAGGGGAGATTTCCCTTGCACTGCAGAAATATAATAAATGAGGTACACCAAAAGGGAGGAGAAGTTAGTGGTGCTTCCACGTTGTCTAAAAAAATAGAATAATATTGGTTTAAAAGAAGCAGAATATTCATGGCATATATAATTACCAATTTAATGTAGCATTTCTAGAATTGTAAGCCAGACAAAATGATATTGGTATAGATACAACCCTAATGACTAATTTCATCATTGCCTTTGGGATCTACACAGTCATTACAACAAAAATGGGTAATTGTTGGGACTGATTTCAGATAATAGTGCTGTTAGCACTGCATTTTCCTAATCATTCTCTTTTTGCCATGTGCAAATACGGAAACCATCAGATACACTAAAGTAAATAGGGAGGAAGTAGTTGGGAAGGGGGAAAGCTCTGTCTCAGCAACTTCCACAAAGAAAGAGCAGTATTAAATAAGGGTAGGGGGCTCCTGGGTGGCTCAGTCGGTTAAGCGTCTGAGTTAGGTTCAGGTCATGATCTCATGGTTTGTGGGTTTCAGCCCCACACTGGGCTCTGAGCTGACAGCTCAGAGTCTGGATCCTGCTTCGGACTCTGTGTGTGTCTCCCCCTCTCTCCCTACCTCTCCTGCTCACACTCTAACTCAAAAATAAACATTTAAAAAAATGAAATAAAGTAAAATAAGGGCAGTCTTCCAGTCGCCTTGGATAAATAATCATGAAAATGATGAATAGTTCTGGTATTTTCCTTTTCTAACACAAAGAGTGACAATTTGTTTAAAAACAAAAACAAAAACAAACAAACAAAAAACAAACAAACCCACATCCACTGAAAATTCACCGCAGAGGTATCCACTCAAAAATATTGCTACTTAAATCAGAAGTATTTTGAGCCTGGTCTGAGAGGATGAAATATTTCACTAATTACTATGCAGTGTATTTATAGCTTTAATTGTTTTTCCCCCACTTCTCGAGGGACATGTTTCTTCCAGAAGCACAGTTGCTGAAGCAAACATTTATTTTTATTGTTTCATGGGAAAAAAGCAGTAGTACCCAACCAGCTACTATAACTGTAAAATCAGCTGCAAGAGAATTTTATGTAATTTATATTTTGCCCCAAGCTGTGCCTTAGGGTCTGCCTTATTTTTCTGTTTGAACTTGACAGAAAATAGTCTGCTGGAATGCAATAAATTTTAAGATACTGATAATACTTCCTTTCAACCAACACTTTTCAGGCAAACTTACTGCTCTTTTCTCTTCAAGAATGCCACCTAAATTCCTGGAACATCAATTAATCATTAAGCCAAAACATACTTTATTTGGACCCTTGAAGGAACAGGCCTCTTTAAAAAATGCATCTCCTCATTGCAAAAATAATACATGTACATTGTAGAACATCTGTATACAGAAAAAAAATTAACCTGTAGCTCACCAACCAGAGAGAAGTATTGTAAACATGTGAGTAAGCTGGCTTCCAGTGAACGAATATAAATCTGTCTTCAATCTTAAAAATGATCTTTTATTCCTCAATAAAAACTTATTTTCCTCAATGAAAAGTTTTGTTACAATTTTCCTCTGGGACCTGAATTTCTTGGATCTTTGGAATAGTATTTGATAGTGAACTTGATGTGCACAGTTTAAAAGCGTTGCCATACTCAATGCTAAATAAGAGATCCTAAAGTCTAAAAGATTTCAACTGATGAATAATAAAGTTATGTAAGAACACTGTTAAAAAGCATAATTTAAGAAATCCGGTCGGTTACTTTCAGAATGATGTGATGATTTCAAACAAAGCTTTGAGACAATCCTAGTACATGCTTCAGAGAAATATGTATTTGTTTGGTATGCATACTTTAAGCATATCCCAAAGTGGAACACTATCAGAAAATTCAACCAAATGGGGGCCCATCTGCAGGGATATGGAAATCTCTTTAAAAAGCTTCTGTGAGCCTCACAGTATCCATGAAAGAGAAGACTCACCTGCCTTCGTTCTGCCCATTTGGAGATTTCAAGGCTATGTAGAGTTTTCATGTCTCCACACATGAAAATAGGCTAAAGACATTTATCATGTGGGATCTTTTAGATAAGACCATCTTGAAAGCCTGGGTTGCAATTTTGAGTACTCAAGAGCAATATAGACTGCCGCTGGTAATGTAGGCTTACCTTTGCAGTCTCTCTCAAAGTGACATCTAAAGTGACATCTATGTTTAGTGTAGTCTCTTCCAAATGAATACAAGGAGATGAGTACAAGGCAAGTGTCAGGGCTGTTCATATATGTATGCACACATATATATTTGTGTACACACACACACACACACACACACACGCCCCTACACGGTAATCAAGTGTCTTCTAATTCTCTTTCTATTGAATACAATTATCAGGGTGTTGCATTTCTGTATTCAAATGCCTTCATATAAATCTTTTCTGACAATCAGAAGCCTAAAGTGGGAAGAATTCACTGGAAGTCACGTTCTGAGAGTTTACCAGTGTATTTTTGATAACCAACTCTTGTTCACCTGCATGTGTGTATTCGACTGAGTGTCACTGAGTATCATGTAGCAATGGAAACACTTACAGGAAAATACCGAGAATTAGTAGCAAGGCAAAGTTACCCATTCACAACAGACTTGAGCACTGACCAAAAGATGGGGAGTCCAGGATCCGTATCACCTCCAAGGAGATGTTCACTGTCCCCCCACACACTGGGAGGGCAAGTGAATGAACAAGAGCCTGAGAAGCACAGCCGGCGGACAGTCCTACAGCGCTTACCTAAGGGCCGTTCTGTAATGGTAGATGGCTTCCCGGTTCCGACCTTGATCCTTCAGGAAATTGGCGTAGTTGTAGTGAACCTTGGCATTATGGGGCAGAGTTTGAACTCCAGACCTGCAATTAATACATTAAAAAAAAAAAGAAGAACAACAAAGAATAATATTTAGGAAGTCTCTCAGTTTCTTTCCTGGTTTAGTCAGTTTCATGAACCTTTATTTGAAATGTCCGTTGCATCCATCTAAGCCAGGTTTAGCCACAATTTGTGAATTATGTCACTTACTAAACATGGTTTTCTGGAAACTAATGAAGGCACAACTAAACAAACATGTTAACTGCATATGAAGCAGAGGGGGCGGGATGGGAAAAATCTCTGAAGAAAAAAACTGCACGCTCAGGTGAAGTCAGCTTTTTCCTTCCTTGCTTTTTTTGTTCACTTACAACCTCTAAAAAAAAAATGGAGAGCATCTACAAAAATGTATCATTACCAGACTGGCCTCCCTATTAAGTGTTATTAGAAATGAACATTTCCTATGTACCAAGCCTGGGCTAATTTAAATAAATAAGTGAATGAATGAATAAACAAGTAAATAAACAAATGCAGGTATAATTATTTCACAAGTTGCAGATAAGGAAATGAGGTTTTGCTCAAAAATGTAAAAAGCTTGCTTAAATGGTCAGTGTATTCATCTGTTTGCACTGCCATAACCAAATACCTGGAGAACCCCTATAGGGTAGCCCTGAAGTTTTGGAGATGATTCGAGGGGCAAGTGGGGGCAGGAGGGATCCATTTCTCACTCATAACTACCCCGCACACTTAACCTGTACAAGATTACACAGATGGTAAGAGACGAGACGGGAGTCCAGAGAATTCTAGTTTGGTTCTAGAGTCCCTCGTTCCCTCCTGTGCAGGGAGGTGGTGGCAGGGGAATGATGAAAGAAGATGGGTTGGAGGGCCACATGGAAAGAAAACTCCTAGAACTTGCGAGGATTAAATGTGGGAGGTGGACAGTTGAGAGAGAGCAAGGAGAAAAGCATAACCACCTAGTTTCTGGGCAATGGTAACACACTACTATGTCTCCCGAATATGTACTTTCATTCAGTTTTTAACTTAATTTTTTAAATGTTTATTTATTTATTTTGGGGAGGAGCAGAGAGAGCAAGAGAGAGAGAGAGAGAGAGAGAGAATCCCAGGATCACAGGGCTCAATCTCACAAGCCAGGAGATCATGACCGGAGCCAAAATCAAGAGTTGGACACTCAACTGACGGAGCCATCCAGATGCCCCTAGTTATTAATTTAAAGGTCAGATTAATAGAAGGATTTCATACAAAGTGTTAACACCCTGTCGGGGAAATATATAAGGGCATTGTAATCTTTGTTGAATGTTCAGTGAAATAAGTCTCCCTAGGACCAGCAAAGACAGTCCCACTTAAAATCTACTGGCTGGACATCTGAGGACTCTCCAGAGGACGGAACTTGCAGAGAGTGCAGGAGGCTAGAGACCAATCCCAGGGCAACAACGTCTGAAGCAGCAGACTCCAAACCTACCCAGGTCACTTCAGTGACTTCAAATGTAGGGCAGGTAGCTGGGATTTTTTGGTGGGTGGGGGCTGGCTGAACACAGAGTAAATCTGTATCAGGAGCAGTTAAACCTCAGATCCTCATCCCTACCCTTTACAGCTAAGTGATTTTTTTTATTATTCTTTCCCCATCTCAACAAAAGGCAGAAGTTCTACTCTCTGGAAAAATAGAGTTAGATCCTGCACTCAGGAACAGCAGGTACAGCTGAGGGAAGGGGGAAGATCTGTATCTTAAAGGTAGATTACAGGAGAATCTATATTCTGAGTATTGGGATCTCAGTTTCTCCCCGTTAAAAAGCTCTCTGAAGAGCCAGGATTAGACTTCTTGGGAGGAGCCTGGAGGAATTTTCTCAGTGGGAACTGACCCACCCAAGACAAAAGATATACAAATGCTGGCATTCGGGTTCCCCAGTAAAACCATCGGTATCCTTCAATCGCCCTAAGGTGAGGTCCAACAGCTGCCACATAGAGCTAGAATTTTAATGTAATATTTAAAATGGAAATTACCCAAAGTGAATTCAGTCACAGGGGAAAAATCCGGGTCAGAGCGATAATAATGGCTTAAAAAAATTCCAATTTCTAACCAGGAAAACTTCTGATTTTTCTATCCAGAAGGAAGTAGTGCAAGGTAATAGGCAGGTTTTAAAGGTAACTTTGATTTCAGCGTGGCTATAACCGGCATATTGGAATGGACCCTTCCCTCTGTGTGATTAGCACGGCGGGGACTCTCACTTATGTTTCACCCGAGGAACAGACAATTAGGCCTGGGGAAACACGGTCCCTGCTCAGATGAGGGCATTGTTTAGTGATGGCCAGAGGAAGCAATAATATTCATAACAGGCAAGCCGATGTGGGTGGAGGAACTCGAATCCTAAGAACACACTGCTTTTTCCATTGTTGTTTTTGACCTTTATGTTCTCTCTGTGATATTTTTCTGCTATGTTTTTCCAGTCTCTCATTTTACAATGACTAGTTTGTGGAAAAGGGGAAATAAACAACTGGCCAAAGGCAAAACTTTCCACGTTGCTGTAACTGGCCAGGCTGCTCTGGCTTCCAGAACCAGTCTTCTCTATTTGCTCTCTCGATGCTCTGGTTTCGTAGCCCCAGTTGTTTTAGCGGAACCAAGCAGCCTACATGTATTTATTCTACAAAGACACGTAGTATTCGTTAATTATACAGCTGGATCCTGACCCCAATTAATAATCCCAGTGATGATTACAAAGAAAAATCTCCCATTCAACTCAGGATCTTAATTCCCGTACCTCACAGTTCTCCCACACGCCTCCTATTTGTACAACACTTGAAAAATAACAGAAACAAGGGAGTGGGGCTGGCTCAGTAGGTACAGCATGCGACTCCTGATCTCTGGGTTGTGAGTTTGAGCCCCATGTGGGCATAAAGATTGCTTAAAAATAAAATATTATAAGAGAAAAATAACAGAACAACAAGAAAAGCCACTGCTCTCAGATGTATCTCCAAGTTTATAGAACATCAATTTGTTTTACTGGTATCATTGGAGAATAGGTCACGAGAACCATCCCCAAATTCCTGCTTAGAAAACAAACATTAAAAAAATTAATGAGCAGCATTCAGGCCGAGGTTAGCAGGACAGGAAAGTAAGAAGGATTAGTGGTTCTCTTCACTTCTGACCCTGCTTTGACCTGAGGCTGCACAATGCCACACTCAGGATGGCTGGTACTCACAGAATGGAAGGCTCAAGTTCTGGGCTGAGCATCCATTTCTATGGACTGCCTCCTTCAAGTAACTTATTGGATGGGTAGAATTATTCTACCTCCCATACTACAAATGAGGAAATTGAAGTTCAGACCTAGAAAGCAGTTGAGAAGAGATTTCAACCAAGGCCAGTACGTGGTCAGAACCATTCCTGAAGCTGATCAACACTTGATGCTAAGCCAGAAAGGTACCACAGAATATAGTAACATTATAATTTCACTATCACAATGTTTATCTGATTGGTAAGCAAACTATGGCCTTGTGGGCCGCAGGCGAGCCAATGTGCTGGCCTATTGTTTTTGGCATCTTTCCTGAGACAACAGCAGGGCTGAGTAGTTGCAAAAGAGACTATATGGCCCACAAAGACTAAAATATTTACCATCCGCTCCTTTACAAAAGAATCTGCCGATCCTCAGTGCATATTCTCTGCCCTGGGAGGTCTGTTGATCTCTCTGACTTAGCAATTCAGAAAGGAAGAAACTGAAATGTGTTTCCTACAGAGATGGAGAATAATCTAGGCCATAAATTCTCAATTGATGGTCCACGAATCACTTAAATGCTTCCTGGATGGGATTCGGAGAGACCCTTAACTACATGCAAATATAAGAAAACTGCAGCCTCTGCCTTTTCAGGTATTTCGAAGATTTGGAGGGCAAAGGGGATTTTACCAAATTGTGTTACTACAGTATTTTTTACTCCAAACAATGTAAAATTATGGGCTGTTGTCAGGCCCCACTGGAGCTATGCAGTTACCCTCTTCCCAGGTTAGGATATCAAAATAATTTCTTGGCACAAAAAATTAAAGAAAATATACCTTGCAGCTATGATTATGAACCAGTCCGTCCCTCTCCCCATCTCCCTGTCTCTCTCTCTTTTTTATACTGGGCTTATTTAAGATAGAAAACATAAAGTAAAAAATGGGTGTAGCAAAGCTTACACATTCTTTTATATCAAACTTGGGTTCAGATCCTGGCTTCTCGTCACAGCTATCTCAGCTTGGACCAATTACTCTCTTCAAGCCTCTGATAAGACGCAAGCGCATGCTTCGTAGGCTTTTGTGTGTACGATTCTTGCCAGCGGGACTACAAAGCTGTGAGGGGGCTTGCATTTGTACCTCCTAAAAACACATTATACGGTGGGATCTTTTTTCCAAGAGGAGGCCTCAGCCGGAAAGGCTGGGACTTAACTGAAGTTTGGATTTTCTCCACCACAGAGGTCTGTCCTAAGACACTCTGTAAGACTGTTCAGAGTATCACCAAGCAAAACCACCCCATGTAGTAAGAGAGGCCTTAATGAGACCATGTATCTAAGGAAGCGTCAATGCGCCCATTATTTTGCACAGAGGAGTAGCTGGAAGCGGGGCCTCGGCCACAGGGACGTCACCTTATCGAGACTTAGGGCCACTTCGCCTTACTGAATTCAGCCAGTTCTTGGTTTTGATCATTATGGTTCTTTTGGGTTGTTTTCATCCTTACATACTCGGCTCAGGTCTACAAGAGAACAGTTCTTGAAGGGCCTGGGCTGTTCTTACCACTTTCGCACTGTCCTGCCCTGCCCTGCCTCTGTCTACCACCGGCAACACTACGTTAACATGTGTTTGTGTCTGACCCCGTGCAGAATTCTAGCTCCTCTTCCTCTCCTGTCCCCCTCCCCCTGCCACCACCTTTCTCTTTCATACCCTACAACAGAGCCCACAGCCATAATTGGAAAACCTTACAGAGTGCTTACCATACTGCCTTCTGGATCTTCTACGTACTCATTTATTCTTACACTACACCCGAAAGATAAGCATCATTGTTATTACTCTAAGTCTTAAAATAAAGAAAACTAAGGCACAGAGTCATTAAGCAACTTGCCCAAGATCACACAGCTATTAAATGATGGTACTTGGAGAGCACCCAGAAAGTCTAACTCCAGCCTCCACACTCAACCAGTAACCCTATCTGCCTTCAAAGATTCTTGATAAATGTTCACTCAACTGATTCTGGCACAACTCAGCACAGATGAATACATACAAATATCTGGTCTTAGAGGAGAAAGAATATTTTTAAGGTCTCAGATTCTTAAAACTTTTCTTGGGATATACATAAATTATAATAGGCAAAGTTTTCAAAGAACTATCAGAAGCTTTGATTTGCACGTTATACAAAATTCCATTTGATCACCAAAGGCCTCTTAAGGGCACAAAACCTCTTCAAGCACATATGGGGAATGGTTGTGTTTTAGTAATCTGCTGCCACTTACCACATGCTTCCATGTGGGGGAACACACACACACACACACACACACACACACACACACACACACACAACAAAAAAATACCGAAGCCTCTGGATGCAAGGTCAATGAGCTTTCTGTTTTTCTGTTTTTAAATTGCTGGCATCAGCCACAGAGTGCTGGAACATGAACTTGTTATCCTTGAAATAAACTGCTGCCTGCCAAAATCCACCCCCAAAGTTGATCTGATTAAGCAGTAAACATAATTAGAAGACACAACCTCTGTTAGTACCTTCATTCAAGCAAAGGGTTTAGCACAGGGCAGAACCATTTTAAAGTTTCTCATCAAAGCACCAACTGTTGAAAGCAAAAGAAAAAAAATTAAGCCAACAGAGACTGAGAGGAGGTTGTTTTACTGAATGTCCATGTCCCTGTGTTTGCAGAATGACCTCGACATGGGTAGAAAGAGGGGACAAGTCCTTTGTGGTCTGTAAGGACCACCTTGAAGGTGAAGGGTTGTGACAGAGACTAAACAGAATCTGGATCCTCAAAGTAAGAAAATACTAATTAAAAAAATCCACACGAGGGGCACCCAGGTGGCTCAGTCAGTTAAGCATCTGACTTCCGTTCAGGTCATGATCTCGTGGTTCACGAGTTCAAGCCCCACATCGGGCTCTGTGTGGACAGCTCAGAGCCTGGAGCCTGCTTCGGATTCTGTGTCTCCCTCTCTCTCTGCCCCTCCCCAACTTAAGCTCTGTCTCTCTCAAAAGTAAATAAAAAAACGTTAAAAAAAAATCCACACAAAAAATCATATATGCCAACAGGTCTCTACAGTATCCACTGCGATAATGATGATGACATTGACAATGAAGGTGATATAATAATAATTAATAAACTAAGAAGACTTGCATGCCAAACTAATATTTTTCTATTAAAAAAAGTTAGAAAGTTAAATTGCCAAGTAGCAAAATCAAATATATTGTTTTAAAATGGTAAAAGAGTGCAGTGAACATTGGTCTTATTCATCCACTCACTCATTCATTCATCCGTGGCACCCCAAAGTCTGCCTTTCCTCCAGGAGTTGGATTTCCTGTGGGGAGTTTGCTCTTGCCTCGCTTTGTGAAGTCTCAGTAGAACCCCAAGGTGCCGGGCCTGCCCTAACTCCCTCAGTGGAAGTCAGAGGGGCTCCTTTGGCCAATCATTCATTTCAGTGTCTGGTGGGGACCAAGGGCAAGCACATGACCTAAAGCTCAGGCTCAGCCAGAGGACTTAATTCTCCCAGGACTTTGATGTGAAGATAAAAAACAACCTGGTATAAGTCTCCCCATTTGTTTCCAGGCGGGTGCTCAGGTGCTCTCCAGACACCATCCGGATGCTTTTCCTGTCTGCCACATGCGGCCTCTTCACTGGCCCCTCAATGCCGTGCACTTCCCTACACTCTTCCAATACTTGCCTTTTTTTTTTTTTTTCAAGCCATCCCAACTCTGTTTCAGTTGTTTGCTTCCAAAGTAGAAGTGTTAAGTATCAGCTGACTGGGGAACCAAGTAAAAACCACGATGATCTAATTGGGTAAGTGGGTCAGAAGTGAGGACGGAAGCTGGAAGAGGGGGAACAGTGGGGGGATCCGTAGAAACTGGGAACGCCAGGTGTGGTAGTGCCAGGGAGCCCAGGTGAAGGTTACCGGGGCTGTGGCGTTAGTGAGACAGCTTAAGCTCCAGAAAACAGAGCGATGAGCAGGAGTCCCAGAGAATAGTCTATACTTCATGACAAGTTTGGGGCTTTAAGTTGACATCGTTCTATTCAGAAACAGCTTCTACACTACCTAAAAACCTACCAGGAGACGAAAAAAGCCTTCCATTTCTTTGTTCACAATTAATGTTCAGAATAAAGCAACTAGCTCACAGATCACAACTTAATATCCTGGAATATTCTAAGGAAAATATATTGGCATCTCTCTTCCTTCCTGCTGTGTGCTCACCTTTCTCATTTTCTTGTCTGCATAATGAAGTTAGGCTTATCATTTCATTTTGTTTATAGCTGATTTTACAGCCCACCTCATCATTACGACTGTCTCACAGACCCCAAAACCTTCCCATGAGCCTTATTTTCATAAATTCGCTTAGAATGAGCTCTCATTAAACTTCGTACAATACCATTTAAAAAAAAAAACTAAAGCTAAAACCCAAAATAAAATTACATCTTCCACTTAAGACTTTACTGGAAAAAAAAAACAAAACAAAACTGTGGATTAATGATTATTGCCAGACCCCTGTTACCTCATTTGTTTGGAAACAAATATCTAAGAAAAAAAAAATACACAGGAAGAGATTTGCTTTCATCCATCTAATCGTACCTGAATAGGGACTCTCTTGACAGCCAAATTTCATTCTGTTTCACCGTTTTCCAAGAGAAAAGCAACAGCAGCAACACAGTGGACACAGTCAGGGTGGTGGCCCCGCATCGATTCAGCCAAGTGCACAGCTTGCTCAGTCCGTGTACAAAAAGGATGCAGTAGCCCATGCTGGAACACAGTGCGGGAGAGGTAGCATTACTTTGGGGGTGCAATGGACGCCCCCTGAGTATCCTAACCCATGTAGTTGTCCTGTGATGGAGAAACAAGCACGAACGCCCCTGTCTTACACACATGTACATGCCGGTTCGCTGATGGGCTGTCCCAGCACATTGCTAGTTCTTTGGCACGAGTGTGAAGAATCATAGGTTTATTGTTTAGGCTCAGACTGCCCTGGATTTCAGCAGCTCAGACAACACGAGAAGTCCCTAATGCAAGTTCTTGGGTCCTGAATAGACCCTCCGACTCTCACTTCCTTACGTCATTGACTTTATACAACCGTATTGGTATCGTGTCTAAATTTAGACTGTGCTGCAGCAGGTCACATGATGGCTGTGTGACAGACAGCCCCCAAGACTTCCCTATCAGGTCCTGGGAGGGACGCTGGTCCCCAAGGAGCACTGGTGTCTGTCTCTAGGGATGTGCTGCCCGCTGTGTTCCCACTCTGTCAAAGTCCTTATGCTGAAGGAAAATCATCTATCCACAGGCCAACTCCTGAGCCCTGCAGCTTGGCGCTCATCACGGACAAACTGAATGGATACGATCTTCTTGCTGACTCTGGGTCAGCTTTCTAAACAGGCGTAAGAATCGCTCGTGTATCCGAGTGGCATGTCCATATCATGGTTCTAAATGCCTTTGGCCTGGTGGATGGAATGTGGTGCCTCACGTTATCTATGCAGCCACAGAGATGCTTCCTGCTTGTCGACTGGCCTCAGAAAGACACAAACCTTTAATTTGTACCCATTATTGCCGCACGCATTTTAGTTAGAACCCACTGTCTTCCAAAGATAATAAACTACAGATTATAACAGAATATTTTAAGGATGAAACAAGACTGTGTAAAGAAATCCTATGGGGCGCCTGGGTGGCTCAGTTGGTAAAGCATCTGCCTTTGAGTCAGGTCATGATCTCGTGGGTCATGAGTTTGAGCCCCGGGTCAGGCTCTGTGCTGACAGCTCAGAGCCTGGAGCCTGCTTTGCATTCTGTGTGTCTCTCTCTCTGCCCCTCGCCTGTTCACACACTCTCTCTCTCTCTCTCAAAAGTAAATAAACATTAAAAAATAAAAAAAAAAAGAGAAATCCTACATCAGTTAGACATTAATGCTGAAAGAAGCCCCAAATTAATATAGCCCATTTACTTGTTTAATTATTTACTCATTCCCTCTATGTGACTAGCAGTCAACTAGGCACTAAGGATGCGATTGTGAATAAAACACATGTCCTACCCTCAAACAACTCCAATCTACTGAGGCAGGTTGGGTTCATAAAGGAAAACACTTAAACCGTCTCATTTCTAAACAGACTTCCTTTAAAAAAATCTCTCCACTTCCCTTCTGTTCACCTTTCTGAATGCCTGTGCTTTGGTCTCAAGGGTTGAAAAACAAGAGAAGCGTTTGAGGTTTCTGGTGTGGAGATGCTGGGAATCAGTACAAGTTAGAGCTCCAATTCAAATCCCATAAGTTGGTGGGTCCAGCTCCCTAATGTTTTAGGGTTCACTGTTTGACCAAAGAGAGTCACCACCCCACTTGCCAGTGGGAGACTGTGGTTCAAGCTAAGGAGCCCCATGACTATTACTGAATTTTATTGCCATAAGCACTGTGCAGAAGCCCTGAACATTCCAGAACACAGAGTCGCTAGTGCAAGAAAAAAAAAAAGTACAAATACAAATAAAAACTCAAAACCTCTTTCCACTTTCACAACAAACCAGGTTTGGCCTTAAAGATATCAAGATTTTCTAAATGTCTCTCATTCTGTACCACTTGCCATGCTGATGCCATTACAGGCCACCATGGCTGCTCAAGTTCATGAGGCTGCTTGCCATTTGTCCCTCTAGCTTCATCCGATCCCAGCCCGATTGAGCAGGGTGCAGCTCTGGCCACATGAAAGTCTTCTGGGCTCCATTCTTTCATTCAACAGATATTTAATAAACACCAACTGTGCCCTGCCATTGTTACAGGCACCAAGAACACATCAGTGGACAAAACAGACAACAATGTTTGTGCCTGTGGAATCCACATGGGTGGGGAGAAACAGGCAAGAAGCAAACAAAACCCAGAATGTGCCACACAGCAGCGAATGTTACATGGGGAAAAATCTATCAGGAAAGAGGAACGGGGAGTCCAGGGTGGGGAAGAAGTTGAGACTTTAATATGGGTGGTCAAGAAGGGAGCCACTGAAAAGGCAACATGTAAGCAAAGTCCTGAAATACATGAGCAGCGCCCTGGGCAGACACCCACATCCCAAGCAGCAGCTGACTTCCTGCCCCCGCCTTCCTAAGACAGCCCCACTGAGAACTAACACCTACTGAGCATCGTCTATGTGCCGAGCACGTTCTATAGACGAGGTCTGCCCATCCTCACATCCCCGTGGGTCACTCGCTGTTAGCGGTGTTTAACCATAAAGACGCTGACGGAGAGAGGTGAACTGATTTCCTGAATGGGGTCACATGGCTCATACATAGTAGAGCAAAGATACAAACGCAGGACTTTCAGATTTCAGACCCCACGCTCCGTATGCTATCCTGCTTGTCTGGGTTCTGACCTGACTGGCTGATTCTTGTATTCCTCATACCTTTTTTTAAAAAAGTTTTTTTAATGTTTATGTATTTCTTGAGACAGACAGACAGAATATGAGTGGAGGAGGGGCAGAGACAGAGGGAGACAGAGAATCCAAAGCAGGCTTCAGGTTCTGAGCTGTCAGCACAGAGCCGGATGCGGGGCTTGGACTCATGAACCACAAGATGATGACCTGAGCTGAAGTCAGACACTTTACCAACTGAGCCACCCAGGCACCCCTTGTGTTCCTCACACTTTAGCACACAGCTTCACCTACTTCCCTCCTAACCATTCCATTCATAAATTTTAATGGTCATGTTCTGTCTCCTTGTAGGAAAAGGAGCTGCCCATTTGGCAGAGCACTGGGGAAGGAAAACACTGGGATGTCCACACTGGATCTCAGAGCCAGGGCCACAAAATGGCAGAAGACAAAAACAATGAAGACAATAATAACAAAAAATAATTAGCTACTTTATACATTTATACGTTTATATTGAGTCCTTCCTATCTGCTAGGCGCTGTGCTAACAGCTTTATATGGGCCTGCCCACGATATTTGTAAGGGCCTAGGATAAGGACAGTATCAGCTTTAAATATATTATCTGATTTATGGGGCACCTGGGTGGCTCAGTTGGTTAAGCATCCCGACTTTGGTTCAGGTCATGATCTCACAGTCCGTGAGTTTGAGCCCCGCGTCTGGCTCTGTGCTGACAGCTCAGAGCCTGGAGCCTGCTTCGGATTCTGTCTCCCTCTCTCTCTGTGCCTCCCCCACTTGCATTCTGTCTCTTTCTCTCAAAAGTAAACATTAAAAAAACACTTTTAAATATATTATCTGCTTTAAGAATATAATTCTTAGTATCTTCCATTTCATAGATGAACACACTACAGCTAATAGTAATTACATAACTCGCCTGCAGAACCCACAGCTAATAACAGAGTCAGATCAGAAGACCCATGACTCGAACACTCGCTGTACTCCAGAAGTTGGCAAACTTTTTGTGTAAGGGGCAAAAGAGTAAATTTCTCAGGCTTTTCTGTCCTTCCCACTCTATCTTTGTAGCAGGAAAACAGCCATCGACACTATGTAAATGAAAGGGCATGGCCGTGTTCCAATAAAATTTATTTATAAAACAGGCAATGTGCCAGACTCCACTCAGGAGCCACAGCGGGTCGACTCCTGCTATGACCAAAGGAAGGAGAACGCCATTCCTTTCCACTCAACACAGGCATCAGTATCAAGTAACACGGGATTTTTTTTGGAAAGGCCTTGTATTGACATATGGTTTAAAGAAATGGTAAGCCATATAAAATAATCTCTACTTAGGTTTGCAAATTTCTTAGAGAGTATCACATTCTTAAAAACTCGAACACAATATCACAAAGATTGAGATGCTTCTCTATTATGACATTTCATCCTTCAACATCTGCTTTGACACAGACCTCAGCAGCAGGGGTGGGGAATTGCTCTCTCTTGCTCGGGGCCGGGCAAGTTCTCATTTGGAAAGTAGAAAATCAAGCAAATAAGAAGCTACATGCTTTTGTGGCCTCCAGGGAGATGAAGCCAGACTCCAGATTGCTTGGCTAATCTGGGAAAGGGGAAATCTGGGTTCTGAGCAGAGACCTCTCCACAGAGCATGAAGGAGTCAGTGCAGACCACTGACATGTGACCGAACCTTAACCTGACAAACCAGGAGCCAAACTCTGGCTGCTGATCGGTTTAGTTCATCGCCAAGATGCATCTTTTTAATGCTTATTTATTTTTGAGAGAGGGACAGAATATGAGCAGGGGAGGGGCAGAGAGAGAGGGAGACACAGGATCCGAAGCAGGCTCCAGGCTCTGAGCTGTCAGCACAGAGCCCAACTCGGGGCTTGAACTCATGAACTGTGAGATCATGACCTGAGCCAATGTCGGACTATTTAACCAACTAACCCACCCAGGCGCCCCACTAATATGCATTTTTGTAGCAGCTAGACAAGTACTGCTGCTTTTGTGAATGGAGTAATTATCTGATCTCTCATTCACAGGCTGCAGGTATCTCCATTTCAGTGCATATTATAACTAGAGACACGGGCCTCTCTCCCTTATACTTTTACGACGCATTTCCAAAGGGAACTGAATAGGAAAGGCAGGTCAACAATGTTGGTCCTTTCGTATTAGAATGAAGAATGTTTAAGCCCGCTATTTGAGAACTTGCTGAGAAGTTAATCAGTGCGCAAACAGTACAGACGCACTTTCACGAACCTGGCCCAGAAGCTTTTAAGCGATAAAACAACACTTCTCCTTCCTATTCACCTCAGCTTGAAGAGAGGACAATTTTCTATCTCCGGGCCAAGCATTTTATGATGTTTACTATAGCTTCACTTTTGGTTTAATTACACGGAGCAAAGAGAATCTTTTTGCTGTTAAGTAGAACTGAAACTCTACCTTTTAACAAACTCAACCCACTGAAAGTATCTATAAATACCGTTAGTGATTATAAGACAGACACGACCTCACCATTTTATGACTTAAAAAACATTCCCAACTTTAGATAGTTGAAATGAAACATATCCCTGATTAACTTCATTCTGGTCTGTTGAATCCCCACCTGGCAAATTCTGGAAGCAAGATCTTATTCTGGTCTCATGGATGGTTAAACGATAAGGCCCTGGAATGCCGAGCCCAGAACAGGTGTTTGATGCTGCAGCCAGGAAGCAGCGGGACGCCAGTGGTGCCGCCTCAGATCAGATTGAACCTGGGAGCTGCCAGCTTCTGGTGAGTCAAGGCCCCCCTCCCTGTTCTTTTTTTATCTCAAATATTTGATGGGTGGGAAAATTTCTCAGAAGGTTGAATGTATTTGAATGGGAGTTTGTTCATATTCCAAGGAAAGGATTCCAAAAGCATTTCTTGTACATTTCCCTCTTGTGCAGCTACTCGTCTTACGTGCTGGGCTCCCGGGGTAGGTACGGAGAGCTTCTTTCTATTGACTTCTCCACGAAACAGGTTCCTTCTGTTCTTTCCTCAGCATATCTATGAAACACCTGGGATAATAAAGCCATCGCTTTCACCTTCCGAGAACCTGATTTTCTTTTATCTTTCTGAAGATGAGACGCTCCTCTGAAGCTCCTAAGTCACCTCCTAGCTCCAAATTTGTAAGACCTCCTGCGTTAAATAAGGCAGAGATCTAGCATCAGAAGAAGCCTCTGTTTGCATTTCAGTTCTGACACTGTTGTGTGATCTCAAATTATTTAAGTCCTCTAATTATTAATTGTCTTATTTGTAAAAGGAACTACTTTTACTCTGTGCACAGTGCCTGGTAGACAGTAAACAACAAATGGTAACATTAACACGATGTTATTATAATAATACTGTCAGGGAACTGTTTTCTGCTAAACAGAGTGTGAGGCAGGAGAGGTGTGCACATATCCAGGGAGAAACCGATGTCTCTCTCTACCAGGCTCCTGTCAACGTAGCAACTTCCTGCGGCCAAAAACACCACGAGCTGTTAGCAACAAGCCTAGAGTTCACAGCTAGGAAAAGGAATTCATTGGAGAACGAAGAGTCTGGAACGGGGCCCAAGGAGCTGGGTTCTTTTCTGACACTTGTGAGTTCTGTGGCCACGGGAGATTCACTCAACCTCGTAAAGTCTTAGTTGTTTATTTTACAAGAGTTTAATATTGCCTGCCTTAGATGCCTTAAAATATAGCTACTTTAAAGGGTTGTTTGGAGTAAAGGAAATCACGTATGTGGACGTAGTCCATGAACCGACTACAATGAGTCAGTGTTTTCCAGTGTTTATGAGTTGCCGTGTGTATTTAGTATGCCGGACTCCATCGCATCAGTAAAATGTACTGTGTGTGTCATGAAAATATGTGATCAGATCTGTAAATACATCTCAAGAAATCCGGTTTATCAAAGTCCAGATTGACCCAAACTATGGAATTTACAGGACAACAGAAGTCTTTTCAAAGCATTCACAGATGGGCCTGGATGCCTCAGTCAGTTATCATCTGACTCTTGATTTTGGCTCAGGCCATGATCCCAGGGTCATGATCCCAGGGTCGCGGGAGCTTGCTTAAGATTCTCTCTCTCTCCCTCTCTCTTTCTCTCTCTTCTTCTGTTCCTCTTCCCCACTCCCACACACTCTCTCTAAAACGAAATAAAAAATAAAAATAAAACATTCACAGAAACTCCCTTAAAATGACAAACTTCCTTGTACAACATTGTTCGCTTCAGAAAGGTGTGATTCACACATCACTTTTCTAGAACAATAGATTGCAGAAAGTAAGATACATTTGTAGTATGTGACATATATGTAGCTATGTATTTACACTAACGTGCATTCATAGTTCTGGAATTCAGAAAGCACTTAAGCAAATCTTCCCTTATACTCATTTCAAATCTTTCTCTTTATATGGAAACCAAATTGAAAAGAAATTATTTAAATAAAAAAAAATCTTTCTCCACTCTCTCTTTGTGAATAAAAGAAGGGAAGAAAACACAAACTATAATCTCTCTGATGAATTAATGCACAGCAAAGAAGCTTTTCTATTCAACTCTGATGTGAAATAAAGTATTAACTGTTTGAAAGTTCAGGCCGGTTATTTAAGGATAGGATAATATTTTATTCATTTTTGCACCTTCAGCATCAGGCTATGACAGGAGCGGTTTCAAAAGCATGGCTGAACAATGAGGTTAAAAGCATCAGAAATTAACATGGAAACAAAGGTAAACTTAAAAATGAATCAATCCAAGCCAGGGGTGAAGCTTTTTAAAAATTAACAATTTTTTTTAAATGTTTATTTTTGAGAGAGAGAGAGAGAGAGAGAGAGAGAACAAGCAGGGGAGGGCCAAAGAAAGAGAGGGAGACACAGAATCTGAAGCAGGTTCCAGACTCCAAGCTGTCAGTGCAAAGTCTGACTCAGGGCTCGAACCATTGAACTGGGAGATCATTACTTGAGCCGAAGTCAGATGCTTAACTGACTGAGCCACCCAGGCACCCCAATAAGACCCGCTTTATCACCAGGATAACTATCTGTCCCCTTGGGAGCCCTCCCTCCAGGCCGGCTTCCTTCCCTCCCAGCCTGGTGCAAGCGGTCACCACCATATTCTCCACCTGGGCCTCAGAGACCTTTCAGCCAAAGCCAATGACCTCGCCCAAGTAACTCTAAATCTACTCCTAAAACCTACTAACTAGGTTAGTAACTCTAAATCTACTCCTATCTAAAACTACCTTCTCTCTACCCTCTCTACCCTCCCACCCTCTCTATACCCTAGAGAGATGCCCATCTCTAGGACCTGAGTTCTATCATTTCTTCTCCCATAACCCATCATATTCTAGAGTACGGCATCTTTGCTTTTGAGGCGAAGGCATAATGGACAATCCACTAGTCATGCTGCCCCCTCCTCTATTCTGCCTGACCGCACTCGTGCACGATTTGTCATGTGTCCAGTGTTCTTTAACTCTCACAGTACTCTTTTGTGAAGCATCTGTTGTGCTGGGTAGTATAAGAAGACACAGTCATACAAAATGCTGGTCCCACAGCTCACGAGAGAAGGGCACTCCGGGTTTCCAAAAAGAGGATGCAGGATATTTTAAGAGTACTAAAATGTGTAGAAGTCGCTGGTGTAGCGGTAATCATTTGACCATATATAAATATATCAAATCACATCATACACCTTAAACTTACCCAATATTATAGGTCAACTGTATTTTGATAAAGAGGAAAGAAAAAGAAAATAAAGTCCCTGGTTTGAGATGCATTTCCCTGCACAGAATCCAAGAGAAAAGAAAAGAAACGAACTCACTTATAAGGACACGGGCCTTGCTAGAAGGAGGCTGAGACGGTCACACTTCGGTCCACTCTCACCCTCCCGGCAAGGCCGCAATCAGCAGTGCCGGCCGCGGGGTGCTGGCATCTATGTTTTAGCTGCTGTCTGTTTGCAGAGGCGCATTCCTGGCCTCCTCCTGGCCTGAGTTCCAGAACGCTAACCTGCGAGGGCAGGGTGGCAGACCCAGGGCAGGAAGAAAAGGGCCAGGAAGGAACGAGAGGCCCTTCCCTAGGCTGCTTTGCTCTCCTTCAACTTAGCTCCCTCCAAACTCCTCATTGGCACAGCGTAGACGGAAATAATGACTTGCAATTTACCTAGCAGAGCTTATGGTATTTTTCACGTACATTATTCCACTTAGGCTCATCTGAATCCAAATTACACTCTCCAAATTTTACTTTCAAATTGTGGTTTCCAAGACATGTGCTGTTCATCATTTAGGACTTAATGGACATAAACATTCATCTTTTATAACTAATAGGATTCTGTAATACGAAGGCCATCGTTATAGTTTGGCAAGTAACTAATAGGATTCTGTAATACGAAGGCCATGGTTATAGTTTGGCAAGTAACTGCTCAAGGTGACCCTCCTCTCCTGCCCCAGGCCACCCTGAAGATTGGCCAACTCTTCTGCAGCCCGCAAGCGCCCAGTCTGCCCTCAGCTCACTTCATTTTCACCGTGGCTCTCTCTGCTCTGCTCTTTTTGCCTGTGATCTACAATCTCCAGTTTTATCTATTTTTTTAATGTTTATTTATTTTTGAGAAAGAGAGAGCATGAGCAGGGGAGGGGCAGAGAGAGAGAGAGAGAGAGAGGGAGAGACAGACTGAGCCACCCAGGCGCCCCTGCACCGTATTTTAAAAGAAAGCTGAGTCTGTGCAGCTCTGCTGCTTCGCCGCACCCCCCGCCCCCTGCCCCACGTCTCCCATCTTCAGTGGGAGACACCTCCGCTGTCATGCAGTCGGAGGCCTTCCTGCTGGGGTCACAACCTACTCTGGGTTTCAAAATTTGGTTAAGGTTATCCTTCAGCATATAGGGGAGTAAAGATGGAAATAGTTTGGTATCAGGTTGTCTGTCTCTCTACTCTTGCTGTGCTAGCATCCACTGCTCCAGCCAGCCCTGTAAGACCTAAATTCAGAAGAGGTGTGAGATCTAGAAGCTAGGTGTCATGCAGTGAGGCTGCTCTAGAAGGCAGTGCCCAGCCAGGTAGGGAGGGTCCTCGGCTTGTGCAGGGCTGTGTGAAGAGTGTGACCAGGAAGGAAAGAAGGAGGGCTTTACTGAGAGACTCAAGGGATATATTCTAAAACTAGGGATTGTAGGGGCGCCTGGGTGGCTCAGTCAGTTAAGAGTCTGACTTCAGCTCAGGTCATGATCTCATGGTTCATGAGTTCGAGTCCAGGTCGGGCTCTGTGCTGACCGCTCAGAGCCTGGAGCCTGCTTCGGACTCTGTGTCCCCTCTCTCTCTCTCTCTCTCTCTCCCAAAAATAAATAAACATTAAAAATTTATTTTAAAATATGGTGTGGAACATGGAAGACACTGGATTTAAAAGCATGTGAATGCCTCTCCAAAGTAGAAAGACTTATTTACTTCTTTACTCAAATCTTGGAGCTTCCCACTGTTTCTTCTCCAGTGGCATCAACGACCTTCACTCTTTCTCATCAGATCATTTGGCGGCATCACTTTACTGCTCTTCATGTAATAATGCACTGCCTTTCTTTTCCTTTCTCTGCTCTCTTTAGAAGAGAGAACCTTCTCTTAAGATGACATGATAGAAATGCATAAAAAAATGCATTCGGAGCTACAACTACATAATGATTGAGTGAGTTTGGGTAATTTAGCCAACACACACGCACACGTATACACAGGTGTTCTCGGAGAGCCGGTGCACTTGACCTTGTAACTGAAAACTCCTTCTCAATCTACTTCTTAGGTTTTAGCTGAGTGGCTCTGCCAAGCCCAGGGTGCTTTTCCCATCACTCTAACGTATAATACAACAGGGAATTTCAAACAAAAAATGAAGCTAACAAGCGAATATCTGGCTTTGCCCAGTTCCTGGGTTCTCTACTATTTTTGTGACTTGGCCCCAAAATCTAGTTACTTGTGTCCGCTTAAGTGGCTCAGTCTTGTCACATTCCTACTAGCCATGGACTTAGAGGGACTCAGCCTTCTCTACAAGGTATCAGTTACCTTGGGAGCAATCTTACCGCTGCTTCAAGCCGTTAAGATACTAGGCTTCAACCCAGTTGATGAGCCTCTTTCCATGAGGTCATGTGGATGGGCAAACTTCTGACCTGTTCTCATGGACTGCAACCTCTCTAAATAAATTGCCTATACAACTGCTCCTTGGAAAAGGTGGTCTGGCATTGCTCTTGTTGCCAAGGCCCCATTTCCTCCTGACAGAAGTCCCTTCTTGCTGCTTTCCCCATGAACTTCTAAGCATCGGCTGTTCCTGCTGCTTATGAGGACACTCCATTATCTCACAGGAGAGGCTCCACACCAGTGCTTCCGGACCACTTCCTGGTGTCCACCTCCAGGCCCTGCAGAGAGCCTGTCCCCATGGCAAATGTACTGCCTTCCTTTCTCCTTCCCCCAGGGGACCCACTGTTCTGACACTACTGGGCCCAGCCTGTTGAAAAAGAGCAGACATAAGTGGTCACATTCCAGTGCATGACAACAATCTTTGTATAAAATCTTTCTTGGGGGGCGCCTGGGTGGCTCAGTCGGTTAAGCGGCCGACTTCGGCTCAGGTCATGATCTCACGGTCTGTG
Source organism: Paguma larvata (assembly GCA_030068075.1). NCBI lineage: Eukaryota > Metazoa > Chordata > Mammalia > Carnivora > Viverridae > Paguma > Paguma larvata. Next base: position 77,098,913 of record CM057828.1, on the reverse strand, counting down.
AGTTCGAGCCCCGCGTCGGGCTCTGTGCTGATGGCTCGGAGCCTGGAGCCTGCTTGGGATTTGTGTCTCCCTCTCTCTCTGCCCTTCCCCTGCTCACGCTCTGTCTCTATGTCCCTCAAAAATAAATTTAAAAAAGATTAAAAAAATAAATAAATAAATAAAATCTTTTTTTTCCCTCTACCCTTCCTTTTTTTTTTTTTTTTAATGTTTATTTTTTTTTTTAGAGAGACAGAGGGAGAGAGAGAGTATGAGCACTGGTGGGTCAGAGAGAGAGGGAGACACAGAATCCGAAGCTGGCTCCAGGCTCTGAGCCATCAGCACAGAGCCCGACCCGGGGCTTGAACTCACGAACCGTGAGATCATGACCTGAGCCGAAGTCGGATGCTGAACCAACTGAGCCACCCAGGCATCCCTGTTTAAAATCTTAGGGAGAAAAAAAATTCATACTCTCCATAAGATTATTCTTAATCACAAAACATTTGAACTTGGGAGCTGAAAGAGACCTTCGAGATCACGTAGCATAGCAGTTCCTGGAGTTTTAGATTTGCCAAACCCGTAAAATTTCCAAGAAAGGGGAGTTGGGTGCATCCCCTGCTGCTCTCATCATCTTGTCATAGGAGAAGGATATTTTAGTGCCAGAAATATAAGAAAGATATAATTCCACAATTTAAAAAATGCATAGATTTAACTTTATGAAACAGTCACTACACTGTCTTTCTCTCTCCTCACCCTCTAATTTGGTCACAGACCAGAGAAAACTCCACTGAGCAAGGCCAACCCTCTGCTCTTACTGGTAGGAAAGTGACTCCCCTAAGGCTGCCAGGCAGTAAGGGACAGATGGGGCTGTGCTGATTCCCAGTTCAGTCTTCTCCCTGCAGGATTTGCCAAAGTAAGCTTGGGTTGATATCAAATGACTCCTCTGCTGATTTTAATATTTGGCAAAATTTTGATTCAGTCTCAAATAATCATCACTCTCCTCCAGTAAGTCTGAGATAGCCTATGCATAGATGGCTTATCAGAAGGGGCTCCCAATATCGGATAACAGAAGTAGCACTATTTCGGGGGTACCGTTTCTCATTTTGCATCCTGAGAAAGAAGTACTGCAGTATTGCTTCAATAGCTACCTGTGTAAAATTAAAAATTTCATTTCAAATTGAGAGGGATGATTTGAAGGTATTTCTCAAAATCAAAAATGAATGGGAGTCTTCGTTTTTCCAATTTTCTGTGTCTGATGTGTCCAGAAGCTTAGGGATTATACAATACAAATGGCATCTTTCTAAGACTAGGGCAATTTTTATTTTTCTTTCTTTCTTCCAACACAGGTTATCTAACTTCTTCTGTGGTCTCAATTCTCTCTTTTTTAAATAATGTGTTTTATCTGATTTCATTTCATTTTAGGAAATAGAGAGAGAGGGAGAGAGAGGGAGAGAGAGAGAAAAAGTTAAGCAGGTTCCATGCCCAGTGCGGAGCCCGACACAGGTCTTGATCTCATGACCATGAGATCACGACCTGAGCGAAAATGCTTAACTGACTGAGCCACCCAGGTGCCCCTCAATTATTCTTGATCAATGCTATCCAAAATATTGTTTCTACCTTCAGTTATTCCCGTCTACTTCCCTCTCTCCACTCGTTCATGTTTTCTTAAAGGAGCTTAGGGATTTGCTCTTTGGTGCTAAAGTGAATAAATCACCTTTAATCTGGCATGTACATGGATATCTGTTCACTTCCTATGACTTCATTTGAGAGCTCTCAACAACCATTTCTGCTTCATTGATTCAAAGAAATTTTGGTCCTTTGAAGCATTCTAATGTGGCTTTTATAAGATACAAAAAAAGTAGCCATAAAATTATATGCCTCTCTGGAGAGAAGAATAAGAGATCAAAATTTCTATTAAAAAAAAAATGATTTAAGCACCAAACTCTCCTGCCTGTTCAAAAAGGCATTTATCACCAGAAGAAAAGATGATTCCAATTTCTTTTAGTGGCGAAACTCTGACCCGAAAGCCATGCAATGACAAATAGATAGCCTATTTCTGTCCCTTTTATCCCTAGATTTCAAAGTGCAAGTGTGAGGAAGGTGATATTTTGAGTCTTTTCTGAGTTAGGATGGAGGGAGAACAGAAGCCCTAAGATGGGCGGAGCTTGTTCATTGTTAGGCATAATGGCGGAGATAAAAGCGCTTGGTCTGACTCATTCTGGGCTTTTCTTATAAAATCGCCAAATCGGCCCCTGGAATGGATGGGACTCACCCAGGCTTCAGCGAGGGTGCACATGATTCCTGTGGTTTCGTGGATGGGATCTAAGGCCAGGATTTGGCTCCAAATAACTTGAAACAAACCTTTAATGAGTAGGAAGTTCAACTTCCTCAGAAGAATTACCAATTCAGCTTTTTGCGTCATTGCCCTGTTGCTTGCTAAAGTGTTTGGGACGACACAGATTCCTGCCTAAAGATCATGGTGCGTATTATCGAACTGCCACTGAGGACACTGTAGATATGCTTTCCTCAAAAAACCTGGATACTTAATGCTGTGGAAGCTGGCTGTTTCTCGTCAAGGACAATAATGTAAGGAAGGTCATGCAGAGAAGATTCCTGTGTGTATAAAAGACTTGGGAAACATTCTTCGCCATTGCCAAAGCCAATGTGGAAGCATAATAAATGCAACAGGCAACATCCAGTGTTCTGTCTGACACCTTCCCAGGGATGCCTGCAGCATATGCAAAATTCTCTGTGGCCCCAAGGAAACTTTCAGCGGTTCTGATGACTTCATCACAGCCAGTTTATAATACTGACAGTTTTGTATGAAAATGCGGACTTTCTCCGCAAAAGATTTTACCCAGCAGAGACCAGTGGCCCCATCTCAGTGGAGAATAGTAGATAGTTGGGCAAAGAGCTGCTGACACCCTTGGAGAATGACGCCCTGATGTCAGTACTGCAATGCACAGGTGCAGGCACTTGGGGAGAAAAGACAAAGATGGTCATCCTTGGAATGAAGACCAGCTTACTGACGCTGATTTTGGATGACCCTGCACCCGGTTTGCAAAATGCAGCAAAATCCAGGTCGTTTCTGAGAGGCAGGCACTTGTTCTTGGAAATGTTGAGGTCTTCTTCATATTCAACACTTACGTTTTAATCCAAATGAGCTTAGTCCTAGCTGGAAGAGGGCAGGGACACTACTTTATCTATTTTAGAGAAAAGAAATAAAGTCTATTTAAGATACGGCAACCCAAGAAAAGCCAGAGCAGGCATGATTCTGCAGGTGTTAGGGAGATACGGCTAGCTTGGTGAGAGGAACCCCTTATTTAAGTAGGACAGCCCACAAATGGTTGATAACAATATTATGGGCTTCCATAACGTTTATATAAGGATCTCTTCCAGAAAAATGACATTTTTACCTCTTGTTTAAAATTCCTACCTGTGGGGTGCCTGGGTGGCTGAGTCGGTTAAGTGTCCGACTCTTGGTTTCAGCCCAGGTCATAATCTCCTGGTTTGTGAGATCGAGCCTGCATCCAGCTCTGTGCTGTTGGTGCAGAGCCTATTTGGGATTCTCTATCTCTCTCTGCTGCTCCCTTGCTAGTGTGCTCTGTCTCCCTCTCTCTCTCAAAATAAATAAATAAATATTAAAAAATAAAATAAAATAAATAAAATTCTTGCACTTTATTCCCTCAGGTATTGCTCTCTCATCTCTAGATTAGACACGTTTACTGCACATGCAATTCTTTGTCACCCGGGATCACAGATTCCTGAGGATTTATCACACAGGACTCTTAGATGCACAAGTCCCGATTACCAAATGGAGTTGAGCTGAAAGGACATGACTGCGTTCAGAATTTCTCCTTCTTTTCGCTTAGGAAGAATACTAAGATGTTACTATCAGAGAAGCAGTACAGTCTGGAAGGTGAGAGGTCTTTCAGTAGACGAAGATCTGCATCCCAGCTCTGCCCACCTTGGGCAAGTTCGTTAACTTCTTAGAGCCCAAGTGTTATTTTTGTAAAATGGGATAATGGCATCAGCTACCTAGGGAGCTGACATCAAACAATAATACTTGTACATTATTTGCTGCCCATACACAATGCACCATGCTTTCTAAGTTTTGTAAACGATTATCTCATTTAATGCTCACAATATCTCATTGAGTTGGGTGCTATTATCTTCATTTTATACAGACGAGGGAAGAGACACTTTGAGGTGTCTGTCACCCTCATGCTGAAGCCAGAATTCAAACACAGGCCCCCTGACTTCAGGGGGGAGCTAGGAACCACGACATAAACAGTGTGAATTCACTGACAAAACGAGTAGAAAATGTTTAGCTTTGTGGCTGACATTTAGTAGACATTCAATAGAACTTTTGATACAATTCATGTTAATTAATGCTTATCAGCAGTTAAACTCTTTAAGGGCAAAAACTGAAATTCATTTATTTTTGTAGCCTCAGATTCTAGTACAGACTGCAAACGTCTTCGGAGAATGCCTGTTAAGTGAAGAATGAATACAGATTTGACTTGGAACCCTCAGGACTACAGAGAAAAGCTGACTGAAGTCGGTTTCAGCTGAGCTAAGCAAGAACGTATCTAGAACAGATACCGCTGTCCCCTTTGTCCTTCATACCCCCTATTATTGCCAAGGCTTTATCAGCTTGTTATCTTAAAGCAATGTAGAAAACAAAGAATGCGTTGTATTTTTGTCCTTAACGAACAATATTTATCAAGAAATAATTTCCTTCCCAAATTGTACTAAAGACACATAAAGAAGATTAAGGACTTGCCCTCTCTCCTTGACCAAGTCAAAGCAAGAAGCTGCAAAGACTTTGAAAAACTGTTAGGCACTTGGCTTGGGGGTAATCAAACATGAAATTAATTTCTAATTACATGTATTTTTAAATTTCTAACTCAAGTCAATTAATGAAGCTGAATTTTATTGATATTTAAATTATTTTTAAGATAAAAGGTAAAGTTAATTAAAATTCCTAATTCAATAAATAAAATAATGATTTCCTTATAATACTGTGATTTCAGATACTGCCTTTTACAAAAGTTCATCCTATTTATTTATTTATTTATTTATTTATTTATTTATTTTTGAGAGACAGAGAGAGACGGAGCATGAGCAGGGGAGGGGCAGAAAGAGAGGGAGACACAGAATTGGAAGCAGTCTCCAGGCTCTAAGCCATCAGCACAGAGCCCGACGTGGGGCTCAAACTCACAGACCGTGAGATCATGACCTGAGCTGAAGTCGGCCGCTTAACCGACTGAATCACCCAGGCACCCCCAAATGTTCATTCTTATATCACATTCATGAGACTACTTAATTTTAGGAGGCTTATTAAAATCCCCATTTTAAAAAATGAGATGGGGTGCCCAGGTGGCTCGGTCAGCTGAGTGTGGGACTCCAGATTTCGGCTCAAGTTGTGATCTCAAGGCCCTGCCTACGGCTTCACGTTGAGCATGGAGCCTGCTTGGGATGCTCTTTCCTCCTCTGCCCCTTACCCCCACCCTCTCTCTCTCTCTCTCTCTCTCTAAAAAATAAAGAAAGAAAACTAAAAATGAGAAAGACTGGGTTCAAAGAAGTTTCATATCTTGCTCAACGTTGCACAATGGATAAATGGCAGAACCATTTAGGGGACGTTGCCAGGCATCTGAAAAGAAATGCAGCCTTGAAACACTGACATCTGAGTAAGACGAGAGAACAGACAAGCTTCAGCGCAGTTCAAACATTCAGAGATAAGTGGCATTATGCAACCACACATGGCTGAATACCCTTCATGATTTTTAACCATTTTTTTCTCAAGGACAAATTTTCTTGAGATTGTTCCTATTTTTAAATTAAAAGAACAAAGAAAGAGAGAAAGAGAAGGAAGGAAAAAGATAAAAGTTAATTACAATTGTGCTACTTAACATCGTTAATAATTGTGTGCAAATGAAATATTTCTAGAAAATTGCTACAATTATGTTTAATGAAACATATGTACTGTGATAAGTGAATGCAGCTAAAATCCTGAATATACTCAATACTTTGCGTTTAACCATCCAGCTTCTAACTGGAGGTAAGCCATCATAAACTAGAGTGTACACGTGCGAACTTGATCTCCCCCAAATGTCTCTGTGGCTGTTGTTAAATCCAAGGTAATAAACGCCTCCGCTCCGCAAGGACCTAATTGTTACACACGCAAAGGACCGTCCCTCTGGAACTATCCATGTTGGTGACAGAGGGCAGGTCTCGTAAAGAGGAAATCACGAGTGATAATTACCTAGGCATGTACAGGACTCTCTCGGCCACCACAAAACCCACCCTGAAGAAGAGATTGCTGGCTGGAATGAACGGGAAAACCAGGAACAGCAAGCCCACTAAAACTTCCTTGTGCTCCAGTCTCTGAAACACACAATAGTGAAGGACAAATTAGTTTTGTTTTTTTTATTTCACTCCAGTCGGCATTTAACCACCTCTTTCATTCTCAAGTTCTCACCCAAGGCATGAATACATTAGACAATGTAAACCTTTTGATCAGTGTGCTGAATTCATCAGAGAAAGCCCTCAGGCTAAAACCTCTGGCAGGTCACACCTTGCCTCCCAGAAACATCGGATAATCGGGTAATCACACAACAGGATCAGTGACCAACCCTCTTTGTCCTGCGCCTGCCCTACAGCAGCCCTACTTCTTGATTCTGGTCCTTTGAGAATCTCTGTCCCCCGCTCCAGGCAACTGGTTTCCAGAAAGCAAAGCGGCTTGATAGAATCAAGCTCACTAGGACATAGCTGTCCTCTCAGAAATAGAGTGCATTTCAAACAAACAAACAAAAACCCACAACAAACCTACACATAGAGCTCACCAAGAGCTTAGCATAAAGGAAATTAAATGCAAATGGTAAAATTCAGGGAACCAATAAAGAGATCATTAGAGCTGAGGAATTTTTAACTCAAACTAAGCTGGTATTTATTTCCGTGAAATTTTGTTGGCATCGAAAATCATTACAATAATTCATTATATTGACAAAGCACCCTTCTCTAATATTATATATATTTATTGTACCTACTAACTTGTAAAGACTATCCTGTCACTTCTAATTAACAGAAAAAAAAATGATGTATTGCTAATAATTTGCTGTAATGGACACTGTAAAAATTAGTTTGTATTTCCATGACTATATGGTATGGACACATTTGAGGAGTGGCCTATTTAACACAAATCTTAATATATGGATGACATTACATATTCTTCTTTAAAAAGCTTAAGAAAATCAAATAGAACTCTGATATCACAGTTATGAACACTTCAAAGTCTATTACCTTAATTACTGTAAAAGATGAAATAAAAGAATTTTAAGAATATAAACAAAACTCCCTAGCAGAAACTACTAATGCTTTAAGTGTACAAAGGTTTTTAACATCGAGAGATTTGTCACCTGGAATTTGTTAAGATCTTTGTTTTGCTGACTGTAACATATAAAGTAATAAATTTTGAAGAGCAATTCCATATGAATAAATGTGATCTGGACAATTTCCCTTAAATAATTAACAGTTCTGCAAGTTACGATCTCACTTTTTAACCTAACGGAACCATATTCCTTAGAACTGAAAGATGAAAGGAAAAAAAGGATTTTGTCACAAGCCTTCAACTGAAATGGATGCAACAGGATGTTATATTTTCTCAGACCCACTGAAATTGAGGAAAAAATAGGTGAGAAAAGTAGCAAGTTCATTATATTTAAAAGCTGCAACCTATTTTTTTAGTTTAGATTACGCTTCGAGTTTACAAAGTACATTTCGTCTCAAGAACCTAGACTTTACTTAATTTAAAAGAACCAACATGAGAATCCTGTGACACCAAGAGGACGTATTTCTTGCTAAAATTGAAAATGAATCCCGGAGAACGAGTGTCTTGTCCAGTGTCCTTCACGAACTCTCGGCACATTACTGAGTACGGAATTGGTGTTCTATTTTTACAGATGCACTTTTATGTTTTAGCTGTAGTTGAATCCTTCTTTCAAGCCTGTCAAAAGCTGAAATACTTTTTTTACAAAAGAATTCACATATTGTCCCACAGAAATTTCTAAAGAGAATTTAATATGCTCTATTTATTAGCTCATATCTATAGAATTATGAAGAAAAGAGCATAAACAGAACTCAACCAGGCTGTCATTCATGTCCCTGGATAGTGTTACAGCCAATGAGCCACCTCCCTGGCCTTCTTCAAGGTTATTAGAAAACAGTCCCTCCACCCCAGCCCCCCAACCCTGTCTCCCCACCGGCCTGGGATAACCTTGAGGGAGGCATCACTTTCACATCTGCGGTATCACACCTTCTTGCCTGGGCAGAGACTGCCCTCCTCACTGTGGTGGGCATATGTTTATGTCCTTTACTAGCGGAATCCCCTGGGCCCCTAGGAGCCCCTAGGTTGGGAGGAGGCGGGTGTCAGGGGACTGCAGACACCCAACTCTTGACCACCCCTCCACCTCCTCTCCCAGCCCTGCAGGCAGCAGAACTCCCATGGAGCTCTTGGGCCCAGGGAGATGAGGGGGGGAGAGTGGAAGAGCCTCTAACCTTCGCTGAAAGACAACTTGCACACTGAACCCTCACAACCCCATGTGTTCATTGTTCCCCCACAGGGTTCTTCAGGCCCCAAGTGCATCTTTATTTCCTTCATGGCCATCATCCCAGCTGTAGTTACATTTATCTCTGTGTTTACTGTCTTTAAGGTCTGTCTTCCCCAGCAGACGTGAGCCATGAGGGCAGGGAGCTGGTCGGCTGTGCTCACTTGTGCATGACCTGTGCATGGCACTGAATGGGTGCCTAGAAATATTTGTTGAATAAATCACTGAATGAATAAACGTACCGGGCAAGAGAGGACTCTGGATTTGAGAAGGGGAAGGGGAGAGAGGGCATCCTGGGGAGGTGACGATCTGAATTTGAAAACTGAGTGGTTCCGAGGTGGACGATGTGGTTGGGACGGGAGGGCGGGTCACAGCTGGGCACACTCCAGGGAGAAGACAGAGCGAGTACGGAGCAAGGAAAAGACTAGACATGCTGGTGGGTGACAGATCCCAAGGGTCTGCCCCGTGTGGAGCAGACCTTCACCTAGAGGCAACAGGAGCTAGTGAAGGGCCTCATGTGCAGAGAAAGACAAGCAAGTCTGTGTCCAGGAGTTGATGTCTAGATTCGAGTTGTGGTCCTGCCACCAATGCACCATTAGTCGCCTTGAGCAAGGCCATTAGCCCTTTCACCCCAAGACTGTAAAATGAGACACGTGAGGCTTATGGCTCAGTGGGCTGGATCATCTGGAACATTCCTTAATGAATGAAACTCCACATCACTGGAGGTGTGAGTTGTGAGCTCAGAGGCCACGGCTCCATACTGCTGGTGGGCGGGAAGGCTGGCCTTACAGAGGGCTTTTCTGTTTTCAAAACATTTGATTGAAGACAGCGGCCAACCTCAATGAAGTTCTATTATTTTATTATGTCTTGAGAAAAATAACCTTCATGAAAAATTTTTTATTCTCAAATTAAATTGACGATAATACCCTTTGTCTTTAAGCCTCCTCTGCATTTAGTCGAGAGAAAGAGAAAATATTCAGAAACGTTATTTCTTTAAACTTCAAGTCAATCGACCAAGCAGAAAGTTGTAAAGTTGGGGGGAAACGGCATGGCTGTGACTGAATTTCTTGGAACGAGAAAGACTGGGAGGAAATCCAATTTTGTATCCTGTGGATCACAGATGTGACAAAATGGCTAAATAATTTCAAGCTTATTTTAGCCTAATAGATCCAGATAAAACTCAAACAAAACATGAGTGGGGGGGGGGAGAGAAAATCTGTGGCACTTTCCAAAGTACACACGGTGCATTCCGTTTCTAGGAATAGAGGCAAATGGAAATTTCCTGATTCGAATTACAGTAGGGCATGAAAAGGCATGAGGATTAAAAGGACTAAAAATATGGTCATTAATAATACACATTATATGTCCAATTAACTGTGCAACTTCAGAGACATTTATTTCTTTGAGCTTTAATTTGATGATCAATAAAGCAGAGGAAAGGGTATTGCTCCCCACTGCATCTGCAGGAGCAATGTGTGATAGATTCAGGGTGACAGATGTCAGTTTTTATTCTTTTCTGGTTGGGGACGGTGTCGGGAACCGTGCTCCTGAGCTGCGCAGAGATGAAGACCTCACGACGCCTCTCTCGGGGTGCCCAGAGAACTGTCTGACTGCCATCTGCTCTGCCACGTACCTGACCAAGGAGCTAAGGGAAAAGCAGTGGTTTTCTCAGGACCGTAATTGAGCTCCGAGGAAATGTCGCTCTAGAATCCAAGTCCAGTCTCGCCTGGCAGCTTCTTGTTTATTCCTTCCCCTTCTCACTCTCAGTTCTTTTCAAAGCATAGGTCACAGATAAGAACACACATGCACCTGTGCACTGTAGCCAGCAGGGTGTGGGCGAGTGTTCTGGAGAAGAAGACCCTTTTGTGCCCCATTCAAAACAGACATGCGCTGCAGGCTGTCCCCTTCCAGGGAGGCAGAGAATGGGCCTCATTATAGTAATTTTTAAAAAGGATTTTTCAAGTTTTTAAAAAATTTTTTATTTTGTTAATGTTTATTTTGAGAGAGGGAGAGAGAGAGAGAGAAGAGAATGTGCACGTGTGAGCAGCGGAGGGGCAGAGAGGAGGGAGAAGGAGAATCCCAAGTAGCCTCTGAACTCTCAGCACAGAGCCCCACGCGGGCTCTTGAGCCAAGATCAAGAGTCAGATGCTTGACTGAGCCACCCAGGTGCCCTAATTTTTTTAAAGTAATCTCTACCACCCAACGTGGGGCTCGAACTTACAACCCCAAAATCAAGATTGCATCCTCTACCAACTGAGGAAGCTAGGCTCCCCCTCATTATAGTAATTATTATCATCATCATTATTATCATATTTTCTCCTACCTCTAACGGTTTTCAGAAAAATGCTACAGTGCCTTTAGGGTGGAAGCATGCTCTCCTAGTTCTACATATAGCACAGTTAGTTATATTTCAGTCCTAAAGATTTATTTGGCAGCTCTGGGCTCTAGCTGTCTGCATCTAATTTATCAATCTTCGGGGAAGCTGATGACAGCCAAGCTCCCCTCTTCAGCCCCCAGGAGAAAGGCACTGGCCAAGCTGACAACCGGCATGGCTGAATGCTTATGAGGTCCTCGTTTTTCTGTCTGTTTATGGGTCTACTTCTTCCATTAGACTGTGAATTCCTTGACAGCGGTCATCATCTCATTCGAATCTGTTACCTAGATACCTGGCACGCACATAACTGGCATTCAACAAGTATATACCGCGACGGTAAAGACTAGTGATGAAAGCCGAGTACGTATCGCTGGGGTTCTCAAGCACCCCCACAGCCATTTCAGGGACCGCCCACTAAGGAGATCTTTTACTTTTCGTAACCCTCTGAAACACAGTATTTGCAACATTAATTTGGGGTGAAAAGTGCTCAGTCTTTGAGCATCCAAGAGCATCTTGCAAGGGTCTGGAAGTACTGATCGACAGTACTGAGGTATTTTAATCAAGATACATGCACACCTTGGGGCGCTGGGTGGCTCAGTTGGTTAAGCGTCAGACAGCTCAGAGCCCGGAGCCTGCTTCAGATTCTGTGTCTAACTCTCTGCCCTTCCTCTGTTCGCATTCTCTCTCTCTCTCTCTCTTGAACACAAATAAACATTAAAAACGAGATATATGCTCACATTTTGCACTACTCAGATTCCATTCACGCCTACTTATTACTACTACTCCATCTTGCCTGGTCATATGATTTGTGTGCTCAGGAAAAGTGACATCTTTCACTTTACAGACATTCAATTTTAATTTTTAAAGTATTTTAACTTATTAAAACATCCAATAATATTACTATCACTGTCATTGTGAAAGTTCTTTTTAATTGAAGAAGACAAGTTCTTTAATCCATTAGAATCCCCTATTGTTTTATGTGACTGTGTAATACTGCCTCATGCCTTGTAAGGGGCTTGTTTTAAATTCCCAGTTACGGAGCTGGGCATGGACTTAGGCTCATTCTCTGCCTAAGCGACTTCCCAACTGCAACCCTGCAGCAACCAATCTGAATTTATGCAAATTCAATGTTTATTTTTTGTTTTAAGAAAGAGAGTGCAAGTGAGGGAAGGGCAGAGAGAGAGGGAGACAGAAGACCTGAAGCAGGCTCCGGGCTGACATCAGAGAGCCCGAAGCAGGGCTCGAACCCACAAACTGCGAGATCATGACCTGAGCTGAAGTTGGACACTTAACCGACTGAACCGCTCAGGAGCCCCCAAATTTGTCCAAGTTTAAATAATGATTTAACCCTACAACAACTCTGTGGAGGTATCTCTGTGGTTACTATCCCTGATGTAAACCATTATATGTTTTAGACCTTTGGCCCCTTCACTAATAGCTATAACCATAACCAGCACAAATGCCAGAGAGTTACTGCACGATTTCTGTGAGAAATATTTCTCAAGGTTGCACACGACTTCAGATCTCCTTCCTGCAAAACCTGCGAGCCCAGGCTCCCCTCGTGCGGCTTTTGTACATTTTAACAATTCTTTTGTGGCCCAACACTTCTACGGCTGTCCCCAGGAAACGGATCAGTGAGTCTCCACGTGAGCAAGTCAGACAGAGGCTCAGGTGTACTTAAAGCATCATGGACTTGAAATCTACACAAGCCCTTCGACACTCTCAAGGACGGTGATAGTACAGGCTGCATCGAATGAATGGAGAACTGGTCCCCAAACCCTAACTCAGATGCCACGAAGGATGACTTCAAGACCAGAATGGGAAGTGCCAAGTGAGAAGGAGAACAGAAAGAGCTTGGCTGTTCGGGGCCAGAGGATTCTGTCTGAGCTCTGCACAATCGTACCTTGAATTGATTCCCCCGAGATGTCCTCTTGTTTACCTGATCTTCACTGTCGTCTGTGTTTGCCTTTGAATTTTACAGCCCCTCCCTCCTCCGCCTCTGTCTGGCAGTGGCTCAGTTTACCTATCTGTAGGCACAGCTCCTGTCTGGGGCTCCTCTCTGCGGTTACAGCTCTTTCCTCTCTGCCCCCTGGTGATGGTGTCCTCTTTTGGCCTCTTTAGGCCATCTAGTAGCTGTCGCTTTGCATGTTGGCTCCACTGACGCTGCCCATGTCACTGCAAACAGACCCTTTATAAACTCTTCAATCACCCCATCGGCCGTGCCGTGTATCTCCTGCCAGGATCCTGACTGACAGATCAGCTCGGAGTGGAGGCTGCAGGGGTGGAAGCAGAGCTGTGGATGCCAAAAGAGGATTAGAACTCTGGTTTTTGTGAGCTGACAGGAGCCGCCTCCAGCCCACTCTTGACTTGGTCCCATCTTACATTGTTATATTTACATTATGTTCCAGCCTGCGGCTAAACCACCGTTTTTAGAGCCTTCGAAGTTATGGAAACTTTTAAATGTTGTATAAAAACAGTAAAGACGAATACCATCTTGAGAGAGCTTTGTATCTGGCAAATGGTATTGAGACCAATCTCTCAATAGTTGAAGAGGAACTTTTGAATTTTTAGGGCTATCATGAGAGCCCACACAACAGAGCACTTGTTACGCCTCAGATGAGACCTAGAATCTAAACCCTATAAGAACAAGGCGGGAGGCAAGAGGAGTCTTGGGGCGATCGGAAAGGTAGAGAGAGGAAGAGACACTGCAAGCGGATTCTCAGAGCCTCAGTCAGAGCGGCCAAATCTCTAGGGGGTTATATCGTCAACCGGGACCCTGAGTTAGACCCAAAGGCCACGATGCCCACGGAGAGAGGCTGAAGGACAGCCCTCCCATGACCTGAATATCCCTCACATGTCCCATGGAGGCATGGAAAGGTACCATTTGCAATGTTTCTGTCTCTAGTCTGAGATCAATGCGATAAGCCGAGCGGGGACAGAAAAGGGCATAGCTTCGGGATCTTGAGAGCATCACTGCCAACACACACTCTCCCTGGCTGGGGCCGGGGATGTGATTTCCTCACTTCCATGTGCTCTGAAATTTACTCATAAATCCACAGGGTGAAAAAGTTTTAAAGGGGAAATGAATGAAGAAATTACACCCCCTTAGAGACAAAAGTAGATTTGTACACTCCGTGTCTTCTCTGAGCCAATTTAAACACTGCGTTTTCCCCACGCCAAGATTTTCTTCACTAAGAAGTGCTGCCAGATGCACTAATGAAGAGAGAGCCAAAGGCGGATTAAAATCAGAGCAGCCATAAACTGACATTTTCGATTTCTGGTCTTTGGTTCTGAGCTTCGTTTTTCTGCCCTGTTTTTTGTTCGATTTGTTTTTAGTCAACAGTCTGAATCTCCTTGCCAACACTAGTTCCTGAGATTGAAATTCCTTATCTCACAAGAGCATGCGAGCACGTTTCAAAGTTAAATCAGGTGGAAGGGTGAAACTCTCCAGTTACTTCACTCTAATTGAGGATAAACTAATTCATAATGTTATCTGGAAATGGATGGTAATTCTGCATACGTGTGTTTTAAGTGTATAAAGGAAAGTATAAGCAAAAATCTTTTAAAAGGCACCTTAAAGGAGGCATGATTGGTAAGTATCAATCTACTGCAAAAAATTGCCATTCACTTAATCAGGCATTAGTAAGGACTTAAAAAGGAATTAAGTAAATTACAAAACGTTGTTCAAGAAACCTTTCCCTGATTAGAATGAAACCATTATGAGAATTTTTGGAGACATGGGAGAAGTCACAGAAATGAGCTTTCTTCGTCTCTATCTGTGTTTCTGAACAGAAATGGAAAAGGCACTGGAAAGTCATATAATTTTTAAAAAGGGAGGAAAACTAGAGGGATGAAAGGTCACACTGAGAAATGATGGTATGTGTGCCATCACACATGGGGAGGCACGCGGCAGGGGCGACAGAAGTCACCTGGTAAGTTGCGACTGGGAAAGGATATAGGGAAAACAAGCAGCTCTCGAGCACAAACCATCTGCCAGGGCTTTGGCTGAAATTTTCCCACTGAAATTGCGTGATCGTATTGAAGATAGGTCATTAACCCCAGTTTTACAGATGACGAAATTGAGGGGCAGAGGTCTTAAGATGCAGGTCTAAGTCGATGATACAAGTAGTGAGAAACAAGGTTTCAATCTGAGGTCTGGCTGACCCTAAAGCCTGTCCTCTCCTAAGAGTCCATCTGGCTTTTGGAATTCAAAGCGTGTGTGTCAGGGACAGGGGCATGAAGTTTCAGCCCTTCACTGCCTTCTGGTTTTGCAGCAGGAATACAGTGACAGCAGATGAGAGCCAGCAATTTGGAGGTGACCAAGTTAGGCACTGCTGAGGAGTCTAGAAAATCATACCCCGAGGCCTGTGACAGAAGGCACCACTGACTCACTTTGCCAGATCAATGCAGAGGCCAGTGTTCTACAATCCACAGGAATGCACCAGGGTGTGCGGCACAGATATGTGTTCCCTGTCAAGTCTTAGGCTCGAATGAATTGTTGCAAGTGGTCCATCTACTCGTTCTGACAGCTGGCCTCTGGAAGAGAGGACATATCCATGTCTACCAGCCGCAACAGAATTAGACAATTTATTTGACTGATCTCGGTTACTGAATTGTAAGTCAAAATTATATCTGAGAAGTCTTGAGGGGGAGATAATGGTTATTTTGACATAAGAAATCAAATAATGTAATGAAACTGCCCTCCTTACTAAAGAAAGTAAGAGAACATTCATATTCTAGTGACCACAGAGGCACAATGAGTAAACTAAGTGGGCAGCTATGTGGGACGAAGGCCTTCTAAATTGTAAATCTATACATCCTCTGTAACTTGTTACCACTCTAAGTTTCCATTTTTAATATTCAACCATTTATCTGTGAACCGTTTATGCATAAGTCTTCCGGAATATCACAATGTGATAACTACTCTCCTAACATATCTATTACTTATTATACTTACTTACTTAACTACTTACTCTCATATCTATTATATATATATATGTGTGTGTGTATATATATATATATTAGTATTCACCCAGGAAGGTGGATTTGGTTGGAAAGTCAACTGTGGTTTTGCTCTGAGTGGTATGTGTTTATATGTGTTGAGATCAAAGCTTGCCGAGGAGGAAGGAAGAAGGGGGAGAGGGACCAGGATCCTCATCGGACACCCCTGGCTTCAGGCGAGGGGTCCTGTCCAGAGGAGGGTCAATGAAGCACTAGACAAGATACCTGTGCAAAGCAAAGAGAGAAATATCAACAGAAGCTCAGTCTTGTGCCTGGAGCCTGCCCAAAGTGGGGAAGAGAGAGAGAGAGAGAGAGAGAGAGAGAGAGAAGTCTACCACCAGAGGCCCTGGTCTCACATTGTTCACTACGTCCAGCTCTGGCAGGCAAAATGGAGATGACACAAGTAACGCCCCAGAATCCTGGGTCGAGAGCTGTAACTCCACAGGGTGACCCAGTGTGGGAGGGAAGCAGGAACAATGAACCAATTTTCCCCCTTGGTGAGGATTCAATTCGGGACCAGGATGGATTTAGCCATGCAAGTAAAGTCATGAGTGAATTTCGCATTGATGAATTCACCTGTTTCAATTCGCATTGATGAATTCATTTGTTTAAGCAAACAAAAAGAGAGAATCAATTAGAAGCATTTTCATAAATTGCTCTGTTCTGGGGCTCCTGGGTGGTTTGGTTGGTGAAGCATCCAACTCTTGAATTCGGCTCAGGTCATGTACCCAGGGTCATGGGATCAAGCCCCGCATTGAGCTCCAAGCTGAGTGTGGAGCCTGCTTGAGATTCTCTCTCTCTCTCTCTCTCTCTCTCTCTCTCTCTCTCTCTCTCTCTCTCTCTCCCCCCCACCTCGGCTCCTCCCCTACCCATGTGCTCTCTCTCTCTCTCTCTCTCTTTAAAATTAAACAAATAAACAGTTTTGTTCCTATGCAAGTGTGTATGCCGGGCAGAGGTAGTTTTCTACATGTAGCTACTGCTCAAACACTGCTGTTAAGGAGATATTCCTCTACCAAAATCTTCCAAAGCAGGGTTCCATAGCCTTATTTTTTTGTTAAGAAAAAGACAAGGTGTTTACTTCTCCACACAGTGAGTCACACTCACTAAAAAGTATGATTCACCTACTCACTCGGGAATGTCACAGAGGAGACAGTACCTTCCCTCTGTAACCTAAAACAAATAAGAAGAAATCACAAAAACCCCACACGGTTTCACACGATAAAGATCCAAATACTTTAGAGCGGTATTTCCTAAAGAAAACAACTCACCATACTTTATCCAACAAATTACAGAGAAATATTTGGCTTGCTTCACATTTATGAAATATAAAGTAATAAGAAATTTAGAAAGCTTTTCTCTTAGCAGATAAAACAACAAAAAAATGAGATTTACTTGTACCACCGAGTTCCTGGAGGAACTACTATTAATAAATGGATTTGAATCTGCTTATCCATCAATGTATTCATCCCCAAATCAAAATATCTTCTATAATCAAAGTATGTTGTATCTGATTGGACAAGACCCACTTCCTGCTTCTGAAACACTTGGTGATAAAAGCTGGGCAGATCATTTTGTTTCATCAGAAGTCACCGAAAAGCTTTTTCCAAGTAACTGGCATGATTAAATAATGCTCTTCCCTCACCCCTAACTGCGCATTCAAACAGCCGACCTACCACCGCTAAAAAGGACAAATTTAATAGACTAATAAAAGCAATGAAGGATAGAAACAAAGCCTGTGTTTTAAAACAGTTTTAAATATAGACAGACCCTGACTTAGGATGGTTCCGGTAAGTTCCTGACTTTACGATAGTGTGAAAGTGATAGGCCTTCAGCAGAAACCATGCTTTGAATCTTGAATCTGGATCGTTTCCCGGGCTACCAATACATGGTAGGGTCCTCTCTGTGGTATTGGGCACGAGCCACAGCTCCTGGTCAGCCACGAAGGTAAGCCACTGATCCACTGACAACCATTCGGCACCCACGCAACCTTCTTTCACTTATAGTGCTCAGTCCATTCAGGAGATAGTCAATGCTTCACTATAAAATAGGCTTTGTGTTAGGTGATTTTGCCCAGCGGTAATGGGCTAACGTAGCGTTCTGAGCATGCTTAAGGTGGGCGAGGCTATGCTATGATGTTCAATAGGTTAGATGTATTAGATGTATTTCGACCTGTATTTTCAACCTGTAATAGGTTTATCGGGATGCAACTCTATGGTAAGTTGAGGAAGATCTGTACTTGTAATTCCAAGTTCAGAAATTCAAACACGTATTATCATCGTTTCATTAGGACTACTTTCCACCAAACAGCAATAACAACATAAGTCTCCAAAGTAGATACGAGAGAAGCAGTTTAATATATCTATTTGAGGCTTAACAAAAAATGAAAAGAATCTGACCACATAATCACTAATTAGGAGTCATTGTTTTTCCTTGGTTAATTCTTATAAGGTAATAGAAAAAATGTTTTAGACAGAAAAATACAGAATAAAAGTTTTCCTCCAACAAGCCCTGGCCTGGAATTATTCCCAGGTGAAAACACTGTCATTGTGAGGACGTAAATCTGTAATAGGCAAAAAACTAGAGTTCACTGCCAACGTCACCCAAATCAAAAGAAATTGTGGTACGCTGTAATGGAGAGAATTTTCAAGGCAATGCCAGAGAGCCTGACATTAATAAATGTTCTTGCTAATTAATCACCTTTTAATACCAAATGCCAGAGTCCTGAGTCACAAACTGATGAAGCCAATTTGGCCATTTCAAGTTGCCAAGTCCTTTTGTAAATACTGGTGGCCTCTGGCGATTAGACCCAGACGGGAAACAAAAATGAATGCAAGTTTTAGAGAAAATTCTGCCAAAAGTGCAACCATTTCTTAGCAAACAGTCACACACTGGCTTATCATGGAGCTCAAGGAAGTCCTTTGTCCGCCAGCTCTCCTACAAGAACCACCCGTGAAAGGAACCACATGCCGAGGCAAGAACTTCACAGGGAAGACACACAGTACTGTGTCAAGTGGCTTCTTGTAAATCAACACCTAAGCAGGTAAAGATAGAATTTTTAACTTTCTCCAGACACAAGAAAACCACATGCGGAGAGATACATGTGGCATCACTTTGGTCTTACCTTTTTTTTTTTTTTAACATTTATTTATTTTTTGAGAGACACAGAGACAGAGCGTGAGCAGGGGAGGGGCAGAGAGAGAGGGAGGCACGGAATCTGAAGCAGGCTCCAGGCTCTGAGACACCAGCACAGAGCCCGACGTGGGGCTCGAACTCACAGACTGAGAGATCATGACCTGAGCTGAAGTCGGAGGCTTTTAACCGACTGAGCCACCCAGGCGCCCCTGGTCTTACCTTTGACACTGCCACTTAACATACCAACGAATCAAGGTGATACTTGCTCCCCAAGCTGTAACATTTTATGGATGGCCCTGTGGTGTCTCTCATCCCTCACCAGTCACAGTCACTGTTGTATCAAGTGCCCACATACGTATTTCAAATTACAGCCTCAATACAGTGAAAGCCAAGAATCCACCGATCTTTTCTTTCACTTGCCGTTGACTGGTTGTAAACTCTAACTCTCAAATAAATGGTTTCAAAGAAACTCTTTTTCAGGTGGTAGTGACTCCTGAAGGGATAATAAACAGGGAAATTCTTTTGATGATGCTACGGTGGTGGTGGCTCTTGTTTTTGAAAGTACAGATAAGGCAAAAAAAATGTTTAAACACTGCCCACTTATCCACCCACCCACAAATGTTTCAGTCAACACTTCCCAAAGCATATTACATGAACGCTGATACTGGAAGAAGTCCCTAATAAGGCTAGCAAATTCAAATAAATTTGGGAAATGCCGTTCACTGCACACCCCGTTTGGAAAACTCAAAGGGCTGCTTAGAGCGCAGGCACGGCTTTTTGAAGTCCTCCAGCAGAGAACTATGTTTAACTTTTTAAAACCCAGTGCTTCTGAAATGCAGAATCTTTACTGAGAGTAACCTTACTTAATGACCTGGACGATGCTATTTTGAAAAATGATGGTATAAACCGATCATGGAGCCTAGAGTTAAAAGGGAAAGTTTTTGCCTTCGGAGTTTCTATAAGCGGTACCCTAAACTGTCTCGCTGTCTGCAGACAGAAAACTTTCCCCGAATCTCAGCTATAGACTTTATGCTACAGTCAAAATAAGAACGCTACTCATTCTTGGCAGATGTAGAAGAGCTGGTTGCCATTTTCCATGTAGAAAACCGCTGTACATTTAAAGAAATGTACCGTCATCCACCTGGCTCTAGCCAGGATAAGTCTTGAAAGCAGAAAGGTTTCTTGGCAGGGCAGAGGCATGTTTAGAAATTATCTGTATTTAGAAGAACAATTCTCTCAGAGGCGGGGGATGGAATGAGAGTAAAAAAAACTTCAAGCAGCTACTGGGTTTTACTCTATCTTTATTCTCCAAATCCGGCATATCGCTTGGAACCAGTGAGTGTTCAGTAAGTTAAATATCTAATATTCTATCTCGCTGTTTTCCTCCAGGCTTTTCCTCTCTGCATGCCCCATCCTGCATCTACATATTCCCTACAAATTTGTTCTGCTTATCTCTAAATACTTTGTTAGCTTTCGAGACCAGTTTCCATTTCTCTCTCATAGCTACGTACGTGGCTGCTCACTGTGACTGGTCATCCAACTCACACCCTACCTCCTCCTATGAGAGACAGAAAGTGCAGGAGCATCAGGGCCATTATCGGACACTTGCCTCCATTCGCTTGCCTCGTCTAAGTATTCTTGAAAACTTTCCCATCCTCAGGAATGCTGCTCTTGGTTAAACATGGTCACTAATTATTCAGTCATTCAACAAATGCATACTGTTGCCACCTCTTTAGAGTCTCTTAAGACATCATGCTCATAGGCAATCGCTTCAAGAATTCAGCAATTACTTCTATCTCCTTGGTATCTTCCAGGCACTATTCTGGTTCTTTGGAACACATCAGTTAGCAAAATAGACACAAAAAAATCCCTGCCCTTCCAGAGAGGGAAAAAAGAGAGAACGAGAGGGCCTGGTAAAGGTATGTGCAATACACGGTGGGCAAGAAGTGGGTTGCAATTCTAACCATGGTAGCGAGAGCAGTCCTCACTGAGAAGCTGGCAACCAAGCAAAGGCTTACAAGAGATAAAGGAGTCCATAAAACTCACTTCATAGCAAAAAATGAGTTCAGGAAGGAACGAGAGAGATAATGAGATGGGGCCAGAGCACAGAGAGCCTTTAAAACCGTTATAAATGTGATGACTTTTACTTTGAGAGCAATAAGGAGCCACGGGAAGATTTCAAGCATAAGAGGGACAGGCTCTGATTCACATTTTTAAAGAATCATCTGGTCACTGTGTTGAGAACAGTCTGGACCACTGGCACAAGGGTAGAAGCAGGGAAGACGAGTGAAGCAGCTCTGGCAACAACCCGGGTGACAGATGGTAGTGGTTTGGACCAGGACGGCAGCAGTGAGGGCGGAGAGAAGTGGTCAAATTCCAGATGTATTGTGAAAATACGCTTGCCACTACTTATTGACAGATTGGATACGATATCAGAGGGAGACGCACACAGAAGAAACTATGCAACCTCAAGAATTTTGGCTTGGGCAGCTAGTAGAATGCACTGAGATGGCAAACATTGTTAGGGAAGCAATGAATGGGTAAGTTCAGGAGTTATTTTTTGGAATGTTGACCTTGAGACATCCGTGTGGAAATGCACTCATATAGACAGCCCTTCCTTCCTGAACAATGTCAGATACCATGTACATGACTTCCTTTATTCTTATTAGATTCAAAAAGAGGTTTGAAGACCTTACTGCCAGCATTTTAATGTGTCATAGCATAAATATATAAACATTTAAGCCCATATTACAAATATGCTTGCTTTCTGATATTCTATGCTGCCTCTTTAGCCAGAGCATATGTAAAAATAAGTATTGTTAGGTTTGTGACAAGGCAAGGGGTTAGTCTCCCCAGGCTGTGTCTGTCACCCCATTATAGGCTTTATTGGGCATTGTCCTGATAGCGAACTGCCTAAAAATGTGGCGATCGATCACTTCAATCTCCTTAGTATTTTCCAATACAATAGCAATTTCCAACGGACCTTCTGTTCAGAGGGACTTGTTGCTGCTTTTAGCTCTGAGAGTCCTAATTACATATTTCATGGTTTTCTCACACAACGATGCTCCTTTAAATAGAAATTTCAAGTCCTGAATGGAAACGGAAAGGACAGAATGACTCTAAGAGTTACAAAAATGTCTTTTGACCTTGGTAAAAGTCTAAAACAATCAGAAGCATTGCAAGGCTTAGTAGAAACGAGTTGCTTTTATGAGAGCATGAATCATTAAGAGAAATAACGTGTCAACAAAGCATTAAGATTATAGGGGCGCCTGGCTGGCTTAGGCAGTAGAGCATGCAACCCGGGCTCAGGGTTGTGAGTTGGAGCCCCACGTTGGCTGTAGAGCTCGTTTAAGAAAATTTTTGTAATTAAAAAAAATGTGAAGTGTTAAGATTATCACTCAAAAGGTGGCAATTATTCTGAGTAAAAGCCCATAATAACATCGACTATGAAATCTTGCCAAGAATCATAAAGTATACAATCAAGAAAAAGAAATACAGCTGTTACTGATGCCTGAAACCTCCTTTTTCCATTACACAACTATCTAACTCGTCCAGTAATAAATCCAGCGAGTCTTCCAACTGAGGTATAAACATCAAAGAGGTAGGTAAGCCATTTTCCTATTAAAGAGTGTGACTCGTGAAAACATAATTGCCTGGTGAAGGCAAAGAATAAAACAAATTATTTAATGAGGTGGAAAAACTCCTGCCAGGCCTAGATCAAAAGCCAAGCAGAGTACCCGAGGTACAACTGAGTTGTCTCTCACATAGAACACGAGAAAGAAGATTTCTATAAGGTTCAGATCCCGTACAAGGAGAATGACTTCACACGTGACTTATGAATAATAGACGGAAAGGCATGCCTGGGGAAGACTTGGCTCAAGGGCCTCTGATTTTTAAGTACCACTGAATAAAAAGGTGCACGTCTAGTGTCCATTTTGCACCAAAGGTCACCACTGAGTGGAATGGAAAAATCCAGCAATGACAGGAAAAGGTTTGAAGAACAGCAACAAGAAAAGAAAAAGATTTCTTTCTTATATCCTGCCTATTTTGCTAACCTTTCAAATACCTTTAAGGACCTCTACACTATTTCTGTAGTTTGGAGGCTTAGATGATAACTCAAACGTTCACTTGTAAATAGCTCAGTGATACTTGCCACTATTTTCTTCCCTTAATAAACATTCAATTATTTAATATTTATTTATTTATTTATTTTTAAGAGTAACTTTATGTTAGGATCCTGCCCTCCTGTTACATTTGAACATACCTACTTACAAATTCCAAAATATGCCAAAGCATTAAAAACTTGAGTGCATGTTACTACCATTAGCTCTTAGGTCAAGAATTTAACCTCTGTTACGCAGGATGGGGGATAAAACGAGGTTTGGCGGGCTGAGGGGCGGGGGATTAATCTTCAGCAGCATTACAAGTATTTTATTTTTAATCATGAAAAGCATGACTGTATATTGAAATATATAGAATCAAAAAGTAAGTCTAGATGGATTATGTTTATTTGGTTTTTGGTTTTAGTTTTTATGGTTCGTCTTACAAAACAAAAATGTGAGACCTAACTGTGCTTCTGACTTTAATCTGTGACAATTTCATAATGGTGGTGGTGATGATGATGACAACAAGGGCTACAAGGACAGCCGACAGGTATTCTGGGCTTCCCACGTGCCCACCACTGTGCTGAATATCTTATGTGGCTTATCCTGGTTAACCGCTCAATGACCCTATACCACGACGCAGGAACACGGCTGGACGAGGCGAGCCGGCACAGCCAGTCAGTGGCAGAGCCTGGCCTTAGATTCAGGTTAGTGCCAATCATTCTATCCCACAGTCTCTCTCCTCCCAGCCTCAGAAATTCTTGATCTAGAACTCAGAGCAGCTTTCCTCCACACGCATACCTAGGCTGCCTGAAACATGAAAGGGACTGGTTCCCATTTGAGGATGACAGTCATGAATTGCAAGGAGACTACCCAATGAAATTAAGTGACATAACATAAATCGGAATTTGTATCACGTACAGCAAAGTGATGACATAAAAGGATGTGGGAAAAGGCAGCTGCAGTGGTTCAATACGTTCCGTCTTACAATGAGGTGCAAATCTAACTTCTCTAATTTCCAATGCTGCACATCTGATGAAGCGGGAAGCTTATTTTCACATTTTCATCAGAAAAATGATATAAACACAAATCTCAGCTTTGGAGTATGGCCTAAGGGGCCAAAGTTGATTGTAGCTACTGACCTGGGAAACTATGCCACTGAGGAGTGGGACGCAATCACCATGGGTAAAACAGTAGCAGATGGCAAAGCCAACTGAGAGCAGTGATAAACGGCTGGGTCGACTGATCTGGCCAAATGTGAGATAGAGAGACACCCCAGACAACGGCTGCTCCCATGGTACTGGTGGTCAGGGACAGACGGACCATGTCAAGATATCGCTAGGATTTCTGTCAGTGACTGCGATGGTCCCAAAGCAGGACGAATTTGGATGGGTGGTAAATGGGTGAGAAAGACTGGATCTGTCAGAGTATGAGGAGGATTTTCATGAATCGAGGATAGAAAAGGATGGAGACCATGAAAAGTCTGCAGAAAATGCAAACAGAAAAGAGAAGTGTAGGCCAGAAGTGGGGGGGGGGATCAACCCTGGCTCAGAGCCATTTACCATGAAACGCAATCTTCATTCCTCAAGTTCAGTTTTATTTTACCACTTGGCATATTAAAACAAGATGCTTATTTTACCAGGTTTCATAATGGCTATTCTGGGATTTAAAAGAGTTGTTCCACAGTGACCCATGCATGACGATAACTTACCCTATTATCCCGCTGAACTAAATGCAAACTAATATCCAGAAATCTGAAAGCTTGTTCAGTCAACTGCATGGCTCTGTGGTGGTACGGCGTTCTAATTTATGCCACAGGCCACAGGGGCAGAGGTGAATAGTTGTTATAGACTGTATGTCCAGCAAAGCCCCAAATATTTACAATTCAGTTCTTTTCACCTACAGACACACGCAAAGTTTTTCCATCTCCTGGTCTACCCCCACTGAACTGTAATTATTCCCATAAGCTACTCCAGTTCTTCTGAGAAAAGGTAAGAATGTCAATGAGTAAATAATCATTCTCCAACAGCGGTTCTCCTTCTGATCTTACCTCTTTGTTGAGATGTGTGGGCATTTCAATGAAAGACCTAAGGCTCACAATCTGTTTGTCCATTGGCTATCTATCCATTATGTTACTGAGAATATTGATGGAGGTTGTGATATAGACTAGCACAGATGATAATCAAGGGCCAGGCTGGGGACAGGCACAAAGGGAGGTCCCTGAGATAAACACAGCCACCTCTGTAGATGAGGAGATGTCACCTCCCCCTTTTCTACCAAGCTGTCACTGGATGTCACCTTTACTGGCCAGGCTATAGATTCGTCCCCATGTAGACTTAAGAATTTGACTTGTTTTTGGGCCCCTGGGTGGCTCAGTTGGTTAAGCAGTCAACTTTGGCTCAGGTCATGATCTCACCGTTCGTGAGCTCAAGCCCCACATCGGGCTCTGTGCTGACAGCTCAGAGCCTGGAGTCTGCTTTGGATTCTGTGTCTCCCTCTCTCTCTCTGCCCCTCCCCTACCTGCACTCCATCTCTCTCTCTCAAAAAAATTAAAAAAAATAATAATTCAAAAAAAGGAATTTGACTTGTTTTCCAGGGCTCAGAGATATGGAAATAGATTGGGAAAAAAAAACTGTGACCTCTATTAAAAATGAAACAAACAAAACACATAAACAAAAACCAGCCCTGAAAGCCCCGTACCTGGGGGAGGGGACCTCCACTGCCTAATGTCCATTCTCAAAGGCATCTCATTGTTGAGGTCATTATGGGAAAGCCAGGTGTCACTAAGCTCTCTCTTTTTACTTCAGGTTTTACTTTTACAAGTCGGCCACAAGATTATAAAAGATATAAAAATAGCTTAAAATGTCAAGATACCCTGTGAGAATGTAATGAAGAATCAATAACAAATAAATTACTCTTAAGTATGATTCAGTGGTATTTCCTCTGTAATGCAGGGAAATCACATTAGAGGGCTGGGGAAAAGGGCAACTATAAAGAGTAGGACCAACAGTATCGATTCCTTTAAACAATCCAAATTACACTGGCTGCTTTCCAGATATATATCACTATTGCGTGTCAACAGTCGAACAAATAGTCAGTAAGAGGCATGATGAAAAACCCAGGTGCATTTTCAGCCTATGGTTCTCCTGTGCATAAGCTGTCACTATTCATAAAAAAAAAAAGAATGGAATAATAAGCCTTCACAGTTTAAACACTCTTTCTCTCTACTATACATACTTTCCAACAGAGTGATTATCCTCAACACAAAGAGTAAGAGCAAATTAGTTCGGTTTAAAGTTCACTGTTAAAAAGAATTCAAGGCAATAATGAATTTGTAGATGGTTCTCTACATCATGTAAAGTAAGTTCGAATGCATTTCTAGTGAATAAAGGGTGGAAATGGGAGGAGGAGATGAAGGGGCGGCACAGAATAAAGCAAATTCTACACTTAAATTCGCAAAGATGCCAAGTGTATTCTTTTATGGCACATAATGAACTACTCCTTGACTGCAGTCACATACGTACTCAGTATGTCTTATGCCACGAAAACAGGGCAGATTAGAAACAATCTCTAAACTCATCCCGCTGTTATTTCTACAGAAAGAAACTTCACTTCTGTGTCTTAGCCCTCCCACTCAATCCTAGACAAGGGTGTGTCAAAAGTCAAACATCTACTCTTGGAGCTGCTTCCCTGCAAGAGTACTCACAATTGGGTGTGGAGGTGGCCTGAAGAGTCTGCAATCTGTGATGGCATATGACTTAACTTACTCGTGTAAAGAATTTGTTTTTGTTTTCAGTAAGTGTAAAAATGTACAAGAACAAAATGTTCAAAGGAAGCCTACGGAGGGTGGGATGAGCAGGGTGGGGATGGGAAAGTAACACACCTGCTGTTTTATTCATTACAAGTGTTCATTTTTAGCTTTGTATAGTCAAGGATGAAAATCGTCAAGTAAGTGTCAATACAATTGTAACGGTAAATTACGCCCCCCTCCTCCAGAGCCCTGGTTAATGACAAACTAGGATATGAGAAGAAGAAAACCAGACAAAACCCACCTGGCTATCAACATAGCCACAGGCCAAGTAGAGCAAATTCTTTTTTTTAACATTTATTTGTTTTTGAGAGACATAGAGACAGAGCACAAGCAGGGGAAGGGCAGAGAGAGAGGGAGACACAGAATCCGAAGCAGGCTCTGATGAGCCATCAGCACAGAGCCCGACACGGGGCTCGAACCCACAGACGTGAGATCATGACCTGAGCTGAAGTCGGCCACTCAAGCCACAGGCCAAATAGAAGAAGCACAGCAGAAGAGGGAAACTAGTCAGAGACTTAAAAGATGGAGGCTGAATCCTGCGTATACACACACACACACACACACACGCACACGCACACACACATGCACACACACGCACACACACACACACACACTCCATCATCTCTTTGGCATCATTTCATTTGGCTCT
Organism: Paguma larvata; assembly: GCA_030068075.1. Lineage (NCBI taxonomy): Eukaryota > Metazoa > Chordata > Mammalia > Carnivora > Viverridae > Paguma > Paguma larvata. The sequence continues at coordinate 77,071,258 of CM057828.1, read as the reverse complement.
ACCTTTGGCCCACTCTGCTCCACCATGTCAGCTTTCTTGGCTGTTCTATGAACACACCAGTACTTTTTATGCCACAGGGCCTTGGCACTTGCTTTCCCTCTATTTGAAATGCTTTTCTCTTAATAGCCACATGGCTCACTCCTTCACTTTCTTCATGTCTCTGTTCAAATGTCACCTTATCTGTAAAGCCAATCCTGACCTCGTTCAGAATGTTTATCAACACCTCGCAAAGAACAACATATTTTAAGTGTTTAAATATGTAAACAAGATCTTCGTTCTGTTTCTGCTCTAATCCTACAACTCAATCAAGATTAAGAGAATTAAAGTTGTGAGGCTAAATAGAAAATATTCTCCCTGAATACTAGCCAGGGTATGTGTTGTACAATTGAGAATCAGAGGTGAAAATTAAAAAAATATATATTTTCTATGATTTTCTGGACTCCATGTCTATGCCTCTTTATCCATTGTCCACCCCCTCTCCCCCTCCCCCACCCCCCCGGTGATATATTGTATGGCCTCACTGCCACAGAATTTAAGGTAATAAATATTATAAATAATAAAATAATTTCAACCCCCCATGTATAGATGCAATACGCATATCATTTGGGAGTACTCTGGATGGAAAAAGCCATGTTTAATTTGCTGCCATTATTATAAATATTTCGTCCATTGTTTTCTTTTGGCACAGAAGAATATTCATAAAACAGGACTTCTATTTTCATAAAAGCTTAATCCTACTGTTTATTGCCTTGGAGTCAGAGCTCTGAAGATCATGTCCTTAGTTACTGATCATCACATTGAAAAAATAGTATTATCCCCACTTTAAGAGGCTATTTACTAACTAGCATGAGAATATGACTTTTAAGACTTTCTAGTGTGTAGGCAGATCAAGAACAGAGCTCGGATATGAGTTAGATGCTAAACCTCTGTGTCCAAACTATGAAAGAAGAAAATGTACAAAGTGTGCTGGCTTCCAAGAATTGCTAGAAGCTTCAGTTAATGTTTGCAAAGAACTTTCAAGATGAAAGCCACCAGCAAAGAGCTAAGTCTTACTATTACCACAGCTGGAATGCTTTGCTAATTTTTTTTCTGATGCATTAAAGGGATTTTGGAAAAAATTCCATGAAAGAAAAAGATTAACAGTCTCCCAAAGAAGAAGTTTCCATTCATTCATCTTGTTATCAAAGACACTTCGGAGAGGGCCAAGGCTCGCCTGTGTGTGGGGTTCAGTGTCAGCATGGAGATCCATATTTATTACACCTGACCAAGATGGCAGCCTATGAATACTCAACACTCCCTTTAATTAGTTGGGAGAAAACCCTTACTGACACACCAGGCCAGTGCTCTATTACATTTTCTCCTGTACCTCAATAACAAAATGGCGGGCATGCCAAACTATGAGCTAAGGCCACATTCTAATACAGCAAACCCCATCACGAACCCCAAACATTTCATACTCATATTATGTATGGTCCTTTTATAGCCTTTAAAAAAAGATTCTGCAATACCAAAATCTAATTGAACAGAGTTGCTAATTCTTTATAGTTTTATTCACTTAGATGATATATACTGAGCAAAAAACAATAAAATTTAGGTAATAAATACTGGATGTGGCAAGCTCTTGATGCCAGAAATGTGGCAGTGAACAAAAGAGAAAAAAAATCTCTGTCCTCATGGGGCTTACGTTCTAGTTGGAGTAGTTATACAGCATTTTAGAAATTGGAAGTATAGTGAAGAAACGTTAAAAGGGAGGAGCATGGAGGGTACATGACTGCATTTTAAATAGGGTGCATATGGTAGGCCTTACCAAGAAGGTGAAATCTGAGCTCAAGTTTATGTAACTAATTGGCATGCTAGAGTTTCTGGAGGATGGTTATTCACAGCACACTTGCTTTATCAACTTGATTTACAAAATTGTTAGGAAGTGGATTACTTTAAGTAAGATCTTTGGGAGGAAAAAAGTTTTTTGCAGAGATAAGTGAATAACCACCATCGAAAAACTGAAGCTCAATTCCCATCCCACAACATATAAAAAAATTAACTCAAAAGGGATCAAGGACCCAAATATAAGTTCTTATAAAATTTATAAAATTCTTATAATGAAATAGAGTCATAAATCTTTGTGACCTCAGCTTTGGCAACTGATCCTTAGATTAGACCACAAAAGCAATGAATAACATGAAAGAAAAGGAGAAGGAGGAGAAGGAGAAGGAGGGGATGGAAGGGAAGGAGGAGAAGGAGAAGAGGAAGAGGAGGAGGAAAAGAAGAAGAAGAAGGGGGAGGGAGAGGAGGAGGATGAGAGAGGGAGAAAGAGAAGAAAAGAAACTGGATTTTATTAAAAACTTGTGTGCATTAGGGGCGCCTGGGTGGCTCAGTCGGTTAAGCGGCCGACTTCGGCTCAGGTCATGATCTCGCGGTCTGTGAGTTTGAGCCCCGCGTCGGGCTCTGTGCTGACAACTCAGAGCCTGGAGCCTGCTTCGGATTCTGTGTCTCCCTCTCTCTCTGCCCTGCCTCTGCTCATACTCTGTCTCTATGTCTCTCAAAAATAAATAAACGTTAAAAAAAATAAAAAAATAAAAAAAAAACACAAAAACTTCTGTGCATTAAAGGACACTACCAAGAATGTGAAAAGACAATCTAGAGAATGGGAGAAAATATTTGCAGATCATTTACCTGTTGGGGATTTAATATCCTAAATACATAAAGAACTCTTACAACTCAACAACAAAAAGACAACCCAATTGAAAAATAAGCAAAGAACTTGCATAGATATTTCTCCAAAGATACACAGATGCCAATAAGCACATGAAAAGATGTTCGTCATTGGCCATTAAAGAAATTCAAATCAAAATCACAAAGATAGGAGGGGGCCAACATGGCGGAGAAGTAGGGGGATCTGTACTTCCCGCGTCTCTCAAAGAAAGAAGGGTAAAGCCAAAGGACTCTGAACCCCAAGAGTCTGAGAGGAAAGGAGACAGAGTCTATCAGGAAGAAAATGGGAAAGCCAGACAGTCCAGAGGTGTGTGACTGCAAACTAGGGGAGATAAAACAGGCCAGGCAAGGTGTCACAGAGGGGAGGGAGCCCCTTCTGCAGAGAGATAAAGGGAAGAGAAAGAGTGGCTGGGGAAGCGTAGGACTGTATCTGGACAAGAGATAAACCTCAGACGGGAAGGAGTGGGACCCCATCTGCATCTCTGACTGCGGGACTTTTGGAGAGGGATCTAATCTTTAACTGCAGGGCTTTCTTCAGACTGGGGCCAGCTGCCCCACTTAGTACATCTGGGGAAGAGGGGAGTCAGCCCCGGGTTTGGTGCTACCTCAGGGGCGCAGTCTACACCAGGAGAAACCTGTCTTGGCAGTCTCTGAAGTGCTGCAGCACAGCCACGGGATCAAGTAACAGGGGCATCGTTAATGCAAACGGACTGGGAGCTTAAAATTCAGGTAAGCATGGGACACAGGAGACCGCAACATGAGAAAGCCCACCCTGTCTGCACCAGCGGCACAGCGAGGACAGATCCAAACGAGTGATTTAGGACACTGAAGGCCCCTGAAGAAGGGACTGGGAGTGCCATTTTTCTTCCCATAACCACCAAGACAGGGCCCACAGTGGAGGTGGGACCCACCTACACCAAACCGCGCCCCTCTGCGGTGGATAGCCCTTTATCTACTGTGGAACCAGAATGTGGCTTTGCCTGGATTAACTCTAGGTCAATTCTTGTTATTTAGATATATTCTTCCTTTTCTCCTTCTTATCTCCTCCCTCCTCTAGGCTGGTTACTCTGGTTATTGGTCTGCTTAAACAGACATATTTAATCCATTCTCTTGATGCACGTTCTACAACTTCTTCTTTCCTTTCTCTCCCTCTGGAATAATCGGGCCATAAAGTTTCTCTGGGTAATTTTATCTTCATTTCTTTTTTCTCGTCTCCTTCCTTATTCACCTTTCTCTCTCTCTCTGGATTCAGCCTTTTAGTCTCTCTGCCTGGCAAATGTTCATTTTCTCATTTTCACTGCCCCTGTCATTTCTCTCTTCGTACATGCTCTTCCTTCAGCACTGACTCCACCCTGTTCTTAACTTGCAGCTGGTGTTTCTTTTTTTTTTTTTTTGCTGTTAGATTATCTTTTGTTTTTTCTTTCTTTTGTTTTTGTTTGTCTGCTTATTTGTTTTATGTGACTGTGCATTTACATGTTTTTGCTTCCTGTTTGTTTGCCTGTTTGTTTTCCTTTCCAGGGCTACTTCAAGGAACAAACCAAAGCACACCAGCTGAAGGGCCCCAAAACGTCACAACGAATATGGAAATAAAATAACCAAAGTCACAATAACAGAGAGCAAGTAACACTCTCCAAAATACACCTTGTGAACGGCCAGGCCCAGGACAGTGAATGAGCCCCCTTTAATATAGCAGTGCTCGCAGGTGCAGAGCACATAACAAGCTTTTAAAACTCAAAAGGGCAGAAAACTAGCCAAAATGATGAAGTGGAAGAATTCTCCTCAAAACAAATTCCAGGAAGAAGTGACAGCTAAAGAATTGATGAAAACAGATATAAGCAACATAACTGACCAAGATCTTAGAAAAAGAGTCATGAAATTAATCGCTGGGCTTGAAAAAAGCATAGAAGATAGAGACTCCATTGCTGCAGAGATCAAGGATCTTAAGAATAGTCATGATGAATGTTAAAAATGAGGTGCAAAACAAATTGGAGGTGGCCACAGCGCCGATTGAAGAGGCAAAAGAGAGAATAGATGAATTAGAAGATAAAATTATGGAAAAAGAGGAAGCAGAGAAAAAGAGAGATAAACTGATCAAGGAACATGAAAGGAGAATTTGAGAACTCAATGATGCAATCAAATGGAACAATATCCATATCAGAGGAATTCCAGAAGAAGAAGAGAGAGAGAAAGGGGTTAAAGGGGCACTTGAACAAATCACTGCTGAGAACGTCCCCAGTGTAGGGAAGGAAACAGACATTGAAATCCAAGAGACATAGAGAACACCCCTCAGATGTAACTTGAATCGATCTTCTGCATGAAATATCATAGGGAAACTGGCAAAATACAAGGATAAAGAGAGAATTCTGAAAGCAGCTAGGGATAAATGGGTCTGAATATACAAAGGTAGACACATAAGGGTAGTAGCAGACCTATCTACAGAAACTTGGCAGGCCAGAAAGGAATGGCAGGAAATCTTCCTTGATGAACAAGAAAAATATGTAGCCAAGAATCCTTTATCCAGCAAGCCTGTCATTCAGAATAGAAGGAGAGATAAAGGTTTTTCCAAACAAACAAAAGCTTACGGAATTCATCACCACTAAACCAGCTCTACAAGAGATCCTAAGGGGTAGTCTGTGAGGGAAATGTCACAAGAAACACAAAGTACCAGAGACATCACTACAAGCATGAAACCTACAGATAACACAATGACTCTAAACCCATCTTTTTCAATATTAACACTGAATGTAAATTGACTAAATTCTTCAATCAAAAGACATAGGGTATCCAAATGGATAAAAAAACAAGACCCATCTATCTGCTGTCTACAAGAGACTCATTTTAGACCTGAGTACCCTTTAGATGGAAAGTGAGGGGAGGGAGAACTATCTGTCATGCTACTGGAAGTCAAAAGAAAGCGGGAGTAGCCATACTTATATCAGACAAACTAGACTTTAAAATAAAGGCTGTAACAAGAGATGAAGAAGCGTATTATATAATAATCACAGGGTCTATCCATCAGGAAGAGCTAACAATTATAAATATCTATGCACCAAACTTGGAAGAACCCAAATTTATAAAATAATTAATTACAAACATAAGCAATCTTATTGATAAGAACATGCTAACTGCAGGGGACTTTAATACTCCACTTACAGCAATGGATAGATCAACTAGACAGAGAATCAGTAAAGAAACAATGGCCCTGAACGACACATTGGACCAGATGGACCTGACAGATCTATTTAGAACACTACATCCTGAGGCAATGGAATATATTCTTCTCGAGTGCACATGGTACATTCTCCAAGATAGATCACATAATGGGTCACAAAGCAGCCCTCAATAAATATAAAAGAACTGAGATCATACCATGTACGCTCTCAGATCACAATGCTATGAAACCTGAAATCAACCACAGGACAAAATCTGGAAAACCTCCAAAAGCATGGAGGTTAAAGATCATCCTACTAAAGAACGAATGGGTCAACCAGACAATTAGAGAAGAAATTTTAAAAAAATGGAAACAAATGAAAATGAAAATACAACAATCTAAACACTTTGCAAGGCAGCAAAGGCAGTCCTAGGAGGAAAATATATTGCAGTCCAGGTCTATCTCAAGAAACAAGAAAAATCACAAATACAAAAATCTAACAGCACACCGAAAGGAACTAGAAGCAGAACAGCAAAGACAACCTAAACCCAACAGAATAAGAAAAATAATAAATATCAGGGCAGAAATAAAAAATATGGAAGCCAAAATAACAGTAGAACAGATCAATGAAACCAAGAGTTGGCTTTTTGAAAAAATAAACAAAATTGATAAACCTGTAGCCAGGTTTCTCAAAAAGAAAAGAGAGAGGATGCAAATAGAGAAAACCATGAATGAAAATGAATTGATTACAACCAACCCCTCAGAAATACAAGCAATCATCAGGGAATACTATAAAAAATTATATACCAACAAACTGGACAACCCAGATGAAATGGACAAATTCCTAAACACCTACACGCTACCAAAACTCAAATGGGAAGAAATAGAAAATTTCCATAACTAGTGAAGAAATGGAATCAGTTTTCAAAAATCTCCCAACAAATAAGAATCCTGGACCAGATGGCTTTCCTGGGGAATTCTACCAGACATTTAAAGCAGAATTAATACCTATCCTTCTCGAGCTCTTCCAAAAAATAGAAATGGAAGGAAAACTTTTGGACTCATTTTATGAAGGCAACATCACTTTGATTCCCAAACCAGACAGAGATCCGGCAAAAAAAGAGAACTACAGGCCAATAACGCTGATGAATATGGATGCAAAAATTCTCAACAAGATACTAGCAAATCGAATTCAACAGGATATAAAAAGAATTATTCACCATGATCAAGTGGGATTCAATCCTGGGTTGCAGTGCTGGTTCGGTATTGATGTATCAATCAATGTGATACATCACATTAACAAAAGAAAAGATAAGAACCATATGATTCTGTCAATAGACAAAATACAGCATCCTTTCGTAATAAAAACCTTGAGAAAGGAGGGATAGAAGGAACATAATTAAACATCATAAAAGCCATCTATGAAAAGCCCACAGCTAATATCATCCTCAATGGGGAAAAACTGAGAGCCTTCCCTCTGAGATCAGGAACACAGCAGAGATGTCCACTCTCACCACTGTTGTTTAACATAGTACTGGAGGTCTTAACATCAGCAATCAGACAACAAAACGAAATAAAAGGCATCAGAACTGGCAAAGAAGAAGTCAAACTTTCACTTTTCGCAGACAACTTGATACTCTACATGGAAAACCTGACGGAATCCACCAAAAGCCTGCTAGATTTGATACATGAATTCAGCAAAGTCACAGGGTACAAAATCAATGTACAGAAATCAGTTGCAATTTTATACACCAATAATGAGGCAACAGAAAGAGAAATAAAGAAACCAATCCCATTCACAATTGCCTAGGAATAAAATACCTAGGAATAAACCTAACCAAGGATATAAAAGATCTGTATGTGAGATACTATAGAAAACTTTTGAAGGAAATTGAAGATGATACAAAGAAATGGAAAAACATCCCATGCTCATGGATTGGAAGAATAAATATCGTGAAAATGGCAATACTACCCAAAGCAATCTATACATTCAATGCAATCCCAATCAAAATTGCACCAGCATTCTTCTCAAAGCTAGAGCAAATAATCCTAAAATTTGTATGGAACCACAAAAGACTCTGAATACCCAAAATAATATTAAAAAAGAACACCAAAACAGGAGACATCACAATCCCAGACTTTAGCCTCTACTACAAAGCTATAATCATCAAAACAGTATGGGTATTGGCATGAAAACAGACACATAGACCAAAGGAATAGAATAGAGAACAAAGAATTGGACCCACAAATATATGGCCAACTAATCTTTGACAAAGCAAGAAAGAGTATCCAATGGAAAAAAGACAGCCTCGTTAACAAACGGTGCTGGGAGAACTGGACAGCAACATGCAGAAGAATGAAACTAGACCACTTTCTTATACCATACACAAAAATAAACTCAAAATGGATGAAGGACCTGAATGTGAGACAGGAAACCATCAAAACCCTAGAGGAGAAAGAAGGAAAAAACCTTTTTGACCTCGGCCGCAGCAATTTCTTACTCAACACATTTCTAAAAGCAAGAGAGTTAAAAGCAAAATTGAACTATTGGTACCTCATCAAGATAAAAAGCTTCTACACTGCAAAGGAAACAATCAACAAAACTAACAGGCAACTGATGTAATGGGAAAAGAAAGTTGCAAATGACATATCGGATAAAGGGCTAGTATCCAAAATCTATAAGGAACTCACCAATCTCCACACCCGAAAAACAAATAACCCAGTGAAGAAATAGGCAGAAGACATGAATAGACACTTTTCCAAAGAAGACATCCAGATGGCCAACAGACAGATGAAACAATGTTCAACATCACTCATCATCAGGGAAATACAAATTAAAACCACACCGAGATACCACCTCATGCCAGTCAGAGTGGCTAAAATAAACAAATCAAGAGACTATAGACGCTGGCGAGGATGTGGAGAAACAGCCACCCTCTTACACTGTTGGTGGGAATGCAAACTGGTGCAGCCGCTCTGGAAAACAGTGTGGAGGTTCCTCAACAAATTAAAAATAGAACTACCCTATGACCCAGCAATAGCACTGCTAGGAATTTACTCAAGAGACACAGGAGTGCTAATGCATAGGGGCATGTGTACCCCAATGTTTATAGCAGCACTTTCAACAATAGCCAAATCATGGAAAGAGCCTAAATGTCCACCAACTGACAAATGGACAAAGAAGATGTGGTATATATATACAATGGAATTCTACTTGGCAGGGAGAAAGAATGAAATCTGGCCATTTGTAGCAATGTGGATGGAACTGGAGGGTATTATGCTAAGTGAAATAAGCCAAACAGAGAAATACAAAAGCCATATGTTTTCACACATAGGTGGATTTTGAGAAACTTAACAGAAGACCATGGGGGAGTGGGATGGGGGAAAAAAAAGTCACAGAGAGGAAGGGAGGCAAACTATAAGAGACTCTTGAATATGGAGAACAAACTGAGAGTTGATGGGTGGTGGGGGAGAGGGGAAAGTGGGCCATGGGTATTGAGGAGGGCACTTGTTGGGATGAGCACTGGGGGTTGTATGGAAACTATTTTGACAATAAATTATAGTAAAAAGAACCCACAAAGATATATCTCTTCTTACCCACTAGGATGCCTTTAAACAAAATAATGGAAAATACCATGTTTAAGCAAAGAATGAATATATAGGAACCCATTTGTTCCATTATTCTGGATAGGAATGTTAAATGGTGCAGCCACTTTGAAAAGTAGTTCCTCAAAAAGTTAAGTACATAACTACTATATGACCTAGCAATTTCATTCTTAGGTACATATCCAAGAGATATGAAACATAATGTCCATGCAGAAATCTGTACTCAAATGTTGTAATATAGCAGTGCTCATAATAGCCAAAAGGTGGAAACAACCTGAATGTCCATCAACAGATGAATGGATAAACAATTTGTGGTATATATAGACAATGGAATATTATTCAGCAATTAAAATGGACTAAGTATTTGTACATACCACAACTTGGATGAACTTCAAAATACTATGCAAAGTGAAGATCATGTCTTGTATAATTCTTTTTATATGATATACCCAGAATGGCCCAATCCACTGAGACAGAAAGCAGATTAGAGTTTACCAGGGGACAGGGAGGGGAGAGTTGGGAGTGACTGATGCCTCTAGTGACATAATGAAAAGGTTTTGAAATTAGAGAGAGCTGGGGGCATCTGGGTGGCTCAGTTGGTTGAGAGTCTGACTCTTGGTTTCGGCTCAGGTCATGATCTCAAGGTTTCGTGACTTCAAGCGCTGGGTTGGGCTCTGCACTAGCAGCGTGGAGCCTGTTTGGGATTCTCTCTCTCTCCCTCGCTCTCTGTCCCTCCCCCACTCGCACCGTCTCTGTCTCTCTCAAAATAAATATATAAACTTATTTAAAAAAAAAGGAAATTAGGGAGAACTGGTAGTTACACAACACAATGAATACAACAAGTTCCACTAAATTATACACTTCAAAACAGTTAACCGTATGTTGTGTGAATTTCTCCTTAATATAAAAAAATTTTTAAACACTCAAACATATTTTTCATCAAATTTTCAGGATCATGCATTTATGTTTCATATTCAATTGTCAGTTCTGTATTCACTCCTGCTTTTAATGTTTGTAACATTTTAATCTTTTTAAAAAACATAGCTTTATGGACATATAGTCCACGTACAACAGAATTCACTCACTTTACACGTATATTTATTTTGGTGAGTTTTGGCGAACATATGTCGTTTAGCAACTACCACCACAATCAAATTTTAAAAAAGCATTCAGCAGCCCAAGAAGTCCTCTTAAGTCTTTTTACGGCCACATTCCTCTCTGCACATATTTTCAGTTCCCATTCCCACATATGCTGTCATTCTAATTCTACCTTCTCTAGGCATTTCTAGGCAATTCTAGAAAAGGTAGAATTATAATGACAGACATTTTCTATGAATGGAATCATACGGTAGTAGTTTTATAGGTCTGACTTTTCTCTTCTTAATATATTTTTTTAAGTAAGCTCTGCACCCAATGTGGGGCTCAAACTCACAACCCCAAGATCTAGAGTCAGACACTCCATGACTGAGCCGGCTAGGCACTCCTGTCTGGCTTCTTTTATTTAGTAAGATATATCTGAGGTTCATGTATGTTTTTTACGTGTAAGTAAATTATTTGTTCCTTCACATTTCTGAATAACTTACCATATGAAGTTTATCCATTTACATTTTGAGGACACTGGATTGTTTCCATGTTTTAGGTACTGTGAACACTTACTTACGAGACTCTTGTATGGACATAAGTTTCTATCTTTCTTTGAGGAGTGGAATTGCTTAGTTTCATATTTAACGTTTTAAGAAACTGCCGAATTTTTCCACAGTGGCTGAGCAATTTTTCAACCCTCATCAGTACGAGGGCTCCAGCTGGTGCGCATTCTGGCCAACACTTAGTTTTGTACATCTTTTTACTTGCAGTCATTCTGGGGGACATGCAGTGGTATCTCTTTGTGGCTGTAATCAGCATTTCCCAAATGACTAATGATCCTGAGCATCTTTCTATAGGTTTATTAGCCTTTGCATGTCTTTCTCTGGGTAGTGGCTGTTTGAATCTTTTGCCTCTTTTGAATGAGTTATTTGTCTTATTTCTGAGTTTTAAGAGCTCTTGAAATATCCCAGATACAAGTCCTTTGAAAATAAGATTTGCAAATACTTTCTCCCAATTTGTAACTTGCCTTTTGAGGGAGTTAACATCATCTTTTGATGAGCAAAATTTTTAATTCTAATGACATTTGATTTGTCATCTTTCTCTTTTACAGGCTGTACTTTATGTGTTGTATGAAATCTTTGCTTAACCCAGTCCACAAAGATTTTTCTTCCGTTTCCTTTTAGAATTTTTGGTATTATTTAACTCTTTTGTTTAGGACTACGATCCACTTAGAATTCATTTCTAGGTATACTGTATGAGGGAAGGGTTAATGTCACAGTTTTTCCTTATTGATATTCTATGATTTCAGAACTTATTATTTAAAAGACTATCCTTTCCCCATTGAATAACCTCAATCACTTTGTCAAAAATCACTAGAGCATGTAAATATGAGCTTATCTTTGGATTCCCAATTCTATTCTGTTTTCTACTTACTATTCCCAGCACCCCCACCCCGACTTTGGGTCACACTCTCCTGCTCCTTTACATGTCCAGTAATCTGATAAAAAAAAAAAACCTAGGCATTGTGTGTCATACATTGTAGTGACTCTATATTCTATTTTGTTCGACTGAAATCTACCGGTTTTGCTGTTTTAATACGTAATGAATTTGTCTAGACTCAAAATGAAAACTCGTTTCCTCTGCAGAGAGCTGAAATTTTTGCTCAGTTTTTTTTTTTTCTTTTTCTTTTGCCTGAATCTCTGGGGGAATCTCTCTTGTGCTCGCATAGCTTTTTGATCAGCCAGTGATTTCAACAGAGGTTATACAGTAACAACTCGAGCCAGTGAAGCCTCCCCTCTCTGCTGCCCGGCCTGTGTATGGGTTAAAAAATTCATTCAAATTTGCGGCAAATAAATAAGTCTCCCCAGGCTTTCAAATCTGCTTGTGCTCCCTGGGGAGGCCCGTGCTGCTTAGCAGCCAGCCACGAAAGCATGCAGAGTAGATTCCTTCTGCCCTTCTATAGCTCTCCTGTTTCCAAAAGTTCCCCTTTAAGTTTCTCGCCGCTCTGCTATGCTCCCAAACCAAATCAGCCACCTCTAACCAGTAAATCTCTGGGTTTTTTACGCCAGCCGGTGGGGAGTGTGTGTGGGGAGGGGTGTGGGGTGGGGATGGGAAGACCCTTGGGCTAAAAGCCTCTCAACCAATGCAGAGCAGTTTTTCATAAGGAAACATTTTCAAGTGTTTTGCTATCTTTGATCATTTTTGCAACTGTTGGCATTTGATCATTTTTTTTTCCAGCTTTACACTATTTTTTTGGAAGTGAGAATCACCCAACCAGCTCGGGCAGTCAGGCAGTCATTAGAGGGAGTAGCATCTTAACCATATTTTAAGCACTTATGAATACATTATCATTATCTCATTTATCATTACATGAAATCAAACAAGTTACTTTAAAAATTCGTTAACTACAGCAGGAAAAAATTTCTCGTTTGCAAACATTCGACTTCAGATACAATTTCTACAGGCTTGGTAGAACAGTAGAAGATATCATATGATTAAGTTGGCCATGATCTGTTAACTGCACTAAGGTCTTTCAGATATATGTCACTTACCAAGACAAATTTACGTTTTTCAGGCTTTGAGACAAAAGAGTAGATTCAGTTTAGACCCAGACTCCCTTTGGAGGGGAGGCAATGTTAAGTAAGTTTAGAGTCACTGTCTTCAAATGCTGCGAGTTCATCTGGATTTTAAGAAAATTACCTTGAAGGCTGCTAAACAATGCAGGCTCAGTAAGGTCATCACAACTGCCAGAAGGACGGTGGCTAAATTCCGCGTGTCCCATATGGTCTCTACCAGGGGGATACTGCCCACCTGCCAGTCATAGCACAGGGTAACGGGTGCAAGCAGAAGCCACACGTTGAAGGCCAAGAGGTAGGAATAGGTAAGGAACCTACGAAGAGAAGAAGAATCACTGAAACACGACTCAAGGTCCATGGTATTTCGCAAACATTCATTTACCAAGATTTAATTAAACAGCATTCCTATACTGTCAATGGTGTCTGACAGGAAAAGGCTAAGTGAGGTGGAAGGCCACATTCGTTTAGTCATTAAATAGACCATTTTGGAATCGATTTCCTAGTTCCAGACACTGTGGTAGAGGCTGGTCTTTCAAAAGCGAACAAGTAAAGACAGCTTCCATGACGTACATTTAAAAATTACCGTATATATAAATACATGACAACCTGAGATAAATGCCAAAAGGGAGAAGTGTGATGAAAGCATACGACAGAAATGCTGTCCCGATAGGTATGATTCCCTGGGTGAGAGACATTTAAACTGTCCTTTTTTAGCATTGCTCACAAAACTATAGTAGATAGTAAAATATTTAATCATCTTTATAACAGATTGATCCATATTGAATTCTTTCTTTTAAAAATTCAGAATGTCTATGGTAAGGAGATGAAGTCTCTTATTCACAAGTGAAGGCACTGGGCTTCAAGAAAACGGAAGTACAGCCATCCTCCGTGCTCAGGAGAATGGCCGGTTAGACCCAGGGAAGGAAGGGAAATAACAAATGCAGGTGGTCCTCCTGCTTCCTGGCTGTGTCTAGGCACTAAGAGAAGGCGAAAGGCATTCCGACAGACCCCATTCCTTTCAGGGTAGAGGAAATGGAATTTATTTTTAAAAATTGAATTTATTTAAATGTGTTCTGTCAACACAAACTCATTAGGTAGTGGTCCAGACCCTTGAGAACTGCAGCACTTTCAGCACACCACAAACTTCACACTAACCTGTGCACCAGGAGACCCCAAACACCAGTACGGTGCCTAGCGGCATGAGGCTCGCCCGAGGAGGACCCCTGCCCCCATTACAACCACAACCAAGGCCTGAGAAAGCTCGATGCCACCAGGAGAATTTACTATTGGCTCTAGCCAATACCTGACAAAAGGCCTCTGACCTCCCTGTCTCAGATCATTTTCTCAAAGGGCTCACAATTGTGAATATGTATCTCCTACAACTCACAAGTCTTTCTCAAGGACGTGAAAGCCATTCCTTTAAAATGTGATCATCAGGAAGCAGAGGGTGTGCCTCCCAGTGTCTGCAAAAGGAGACTGAGTCCCAGCTAGCCCCGCTCTCTCACTCTCCCTCTAAAATGCCCAATCACCTCTGCACAAATCGGAATGGCACTCAGCTCTCTCCACTGATGTCAGCAGCTACTGAATAAAATCTATTTTCACTGATTTAACTGCGGTCTACCTATGTTTCTGTTTGACACCCTGTATGGGATAAAATAGAATAATTAGATACATTCCTTGTCCTCACAAAATCTATAATCCAGTAGCGAAAACAAGATATACAAAATTAGAGAAGCAGAATGAGATGAGCACCGCAACAGTACAAAATGTGAAGGGAAGTCTTCTGCCAGTTGTCGGACTCGTGGCGGGATTCTTAGATTAGCAAAGAGGTTAGCTCAAATAACTTCTAAGTCAGCTTCCAAAGTAAAGGGCTACTTCATCTTGAATTCCTCTCGATGAGTAGCTACTGGTTGGGAACACCCTTCTCAGACGTTCCCAACGGATCCTCTTCCTTTTCCTCTCTTCCCTCCAAGGTTGGCAGTCATCAACAATGGCCAGGTGAGGCTCAGGGATGAGGGTTTACTCATCACCCCGACTCTCAAACCCCAACAGAGAAATGGTCTGAAGGAGGGGGGACATTTCAATAGTG
This sequence comes from Paguma larvata, assembly GCA_030068075.1. Taxonomy (NCBI): domain Eukaryota; kingdom Metazoa; phylum Chordata; class Mammalia; order Carnivora; family Viverridae; genus Paguma; species Paguma larvata. The sequence goes on along the minus strand of CM057828.1, from coordinate 77,056,041 downwards.
TTTTCCAACTCTTTCCTCTCTGTTGGTATTTTTAATAAAATGTTAATGTAGAAATCGTGCGGTATACATTGAAAGCTTGATGAAGTCCAAGCTTTGTTATTTAACAAAAATAAAAACAAAAACACTTTGTGTTAGGCTTGGGGCTGAGAAACTGTCTCATGAGAGAACCCTAACTCCACAGGAAGATGACTGGGTCACTTTGGGCTTTGTTTTTTTCACAGAGCTTCTAAGCTGATGCAATCTACTTAGCTCAGGAGAGATTCTCTGCAACTTGGCTTTAAAAGAGAAGGCAGAACCATCGAATTTGGGAAAATCACAACATTTTGTCACTCAGTTACTCTCCGGGTCTTAAAAATTACTTTAAAAAATGGTATCTCTCCTTCTTGATATAATAATTACCAGCAATGATTATAAATGACTGCTAAAATTATTAGGTGATGAGCTGATAGGGTACTTCATAATGGATAGATCAGGATAAATGAGGTACCTAGAGCTGACTAACCAATTTTAACATCACAGAAAGGGCGATTAACATCCAGGTGTCCTCCTGATGAAGACACATGTCACTACCTATGAAGTAGTCTTGTCCAAAAAAAAATTTTTAAAGTAAGAAAGAAAGAAAAGAAAGAAAATTAACCTTGATCGAGCCCTTTATTACTAGTTTACATCAAATACTGAGAACACTAGAGCATGTTACATAACACACCCACAGGGATGCGACGTGACAAATCCAGAATGTTGGCATTCCACAGAATAAATGATGTCTGGTTCTTCAACAAATATATTGTAGTAGGGGCAGGGGTGGGGGGAAGGAGGGAAGAAGAAGAGGGCATCTGTAAGTTAAATGAGACATCAGAGGGATCCTGGGTGGCATTTGACTTCAGCTCAGGTCATGATCTCATGGCTCTTGAGTTCGAGCCCCGCGTCGGGCTCTGTGCTGACAGCTCAGAGCCTGGAGCCTGCTTCAGATTCTGTGTCTCCCCCTCTCTCTCTGCTCCTTCCCCTGCTCACATTTTGTCTCTTTCTCTCTCAAAAATAAATAAAAATTTTTTTTAAAGTTAAATGAGACATAAGAGATGTATCAAAGTGCAGATATTGTTTAGATGCCATCTCAAACAAACCATGACTAAAAATAACCACTTATGAGCAGGAAAAATTGAAGCAGTGATTGGATATAGGATACTAAAGAATCATTGTTCATTTTTAAAGTGTGATAACGTTATTGTGGTTATATTTTTTAAGGATCCTTATCTTTCAGAAACCCATACTAAAATATATGCATATGAAATGAGATAATGTCTGGGATTTGCTTCAAAATGAAGGACTGGGGGCAAGGGCACAGAAGAGGGTGGGGGTATGAATGACAGGAGACTGGCCATGAGTTATGATTGTTGAAACTGGGCAAGAGGTGCTGTATGCCATCTGCTCTACTCTCGTACATATTCGATACCACCCATAATAACAACTATTTTTTAACTAGTGGAAAAAGGCAACAGAATTGCAGCAGGAACACTTTCTTACGTCTTACGGCAGCTTGACCAAGGAATAGCTGCAAATGCTAACATGCACATTTTTATTTTAATTGTGAAGTTCACATTTTGGCCCTGCCCTGCAAGTTGTCTTCAGTTTCTTATATTTTCTAGACTGGCAATGCCATGTTAACAGAAAAGAAAAAATAAAGGATAATATTTTTTCAGGTATAATCTCAATGTACTCATTGGATTAAAAACAACATTCATTGTGACTTTTTACACGGGCTATAAACCAAATAGGTTTAAAAAGTAAAGTACACCACAGAACTAAAAGCAACTTACCCACCTATAACACCAGGAAGGTCAACACTGTTAACTTACCCTTTTTAATACATATGTGTCATGTCCAGAAACTCAAGAGACATCACCTAGTGCATATAAATTCAGATCGATGTTGCTAGTAAACTCTTTAAACACTATTTGAAAGACTGGAACAGCATTAGAAAATTTTTTGCAAATTTAAGCACAAAGAAGCCATTTGGAATCATGCCAAAAGCTAATTACATTTTAGGGGGCTAGTGGAGCTAGCTGTAATCAGCAACTCAAGTCTTTCTTTTAACTCGCTGACTATGAATTGCATTTTAAACTAATCATCTTGTTTATTTCTGCTAAAATTTTAAAAATGAAATAATCTGTTGAGTATCTCTGCCCTGCTGGGTTCTTTTTTTCAAGTGGGAGAAAAACCAAAATGAATTATTCGCCAATTTTCTACCATGCATTCTGCTAACAGGAGGAAAGCTGCTAGAATATCTTGCCAACAAAACGGATGGACTACACAGGGGTTCGGTTTGAACAATTTAGTCATGTAGTTGCATCGACAAACCAGGAAACACGTGAAAGGGAAGCTAAGGCTTTGGGGGAACAGGCACATATCAAATGGCACCAAAGGAAACTGAGTGGCTCTGAAAATCTAAATCTTCATTTTCATCGAGGAAAAAAATGAGAATGTTGTAATAGCAGAAACATACCTAGATTCTGGGCTTTACCTTTGGAAACACCTTTTAGGCTAAGAAATAACACGAGCCTAACATAATTCCTTATCCCAGGAATATGCCTATGATAGGTGCAGATGAAAAAATCATGCATCGCAAGCAGAAATATACAGCACTTGCTTGTTTTATATAAAATGTTACTGTGCCAAGGATCCTTCTTTCCTGTTCACCAAAAAAGTCCTTCCATGGTTTCATAAATACAGGACATTGAGTCCACTGTACACACACTCAGTCCTCCTGGGAAGGGCACTGGCTAACACTGTCAGTATGCCAGCCTCAGTAGAAACCACCTTCGTCACCACAGTGGTACCCCTTGTTGCCCAGACTCTGCCTCTAGCTCCTAGGTTTTGGTAATCTGTCCTACCTGTCCCTACACTGTCCCCTATTTTCAACTCTTGAATTACCATTGATGCTTCAAAAGAGTCTCCACCATCTTGGGGCACCTGGGTGGCTCAGTTGGTTGAGCATCCAACTTCGGCTCAGGTCATGATCTCACCATCCATGAGTTCGAGCCCCATGTCGGGCTCTGTGCTGACAGCTCAGAGCGTGGAGCCTGCTTTGGATTCTGTGTCTCCTCCTCTCTCTGCCCCTCCCATGCTCATGCTCTCTGTCTCTCTCTGTCTCAAAAATAAATAAACATTAAAAAAAAAAAAAGAGTCTCCACCGTCTTGCTGTGCCCCACAATAACGACGGGCCTTTTTCAGGCATAACCTGCTTACTATTATTATTAGCATCTTCTTCTTCTACCTATTGCCTTCTCGAGAACTAGACAAAGAAAGCTACTTCCTGTACTACCCTTCTCCATAGACAGGACATCCTCACTGGAATTCAATAAATGTTGAGTAATTACTCTGTGCACTTTTCCAGGTGCGAGCGGGTGATGAGATCCAGTCCCCTACTTTCCAAAAGAGCATTTTCATCATCGGTGGTAAGAACGCATACACATATTACATGGTTGAGCAATCGTGAACTATAAGGATATAATTTCAATGGAGTTCTAAGAAATGAGAGATTAATAAAATAAAGGATTAATGACATTCTAGGGGGGCCTGGGAGACTCAGTAGGTTAAGCCTCTGACTTCAGCTCAGGTCATGATCTCACAGTTTATGGGTTCAAGCCCTGTGTTGGGCTCTGTGCTAACAGCTCAGAGCCTGGAACCTGCTTTGGATTCTGCGTCTCCCTCACTCTCTCCCCCTTCCCCACTCACACTCTGTCTCTGTCTCTCTCTCAAAAATAAATAAGCATTAAAAAAATTTCTTTAAACGACATCCTAGAATATATAGAGAATTTAAATAAGTGGAAAGATGGGAGATAGAGACTCCAGGCAGAGCCACCAAATGACTTCAAATTGTAAATGAACATGACACTTTCTGAGGACAGTTAAGAAGATGGGTCACGTTGGGGTGTCTGGGTGGTTCAGTCAGGTAAGTGTTGGACTTAAGATCATGACAGGGTTCATGGGTTCAGAACCTGGAGCCTGTGTCTCCCTCTCTCTCTGCCCCTCCCCTACTTGTGCTCTGTCTCTGTCTCTCTCTCAAAAATAAACATTGAAAAAAAAATTTTAAGAATATGAGTCGCTTTAAAGTACAGAATTAAAAATGTGTAACATAAAAAATTATAAAATGATTCCAGCTACAATGTCTAAAATGAAAAGTATCACATCAGTGTTGGGGGAGGATGCAGAGAAACTGGAACTTTGAAAAACTACTGTAAATTGATGAAGCCAGTGTGGAGAACTGCAGGGAGTTTCATGAAAGCATAATAATAAATGCACAGATGATCTAGCAAGTCTACTCCTGAGTTCACACCCAACAGCACTGCAGACAGATGTTGACTAAGAGACATTTACAACATTGCTCGCAGTTCTTCTCAATAGCATAAAACCGGAGATAACCAGATGTCCATCTACAATACAATGGACACATACATACACTGTCGTATATCCACTCAAAGGAAATGTATTCAGCAGCAAGAATAAATGCAATGACACGGGTGAACACTGTAACATAGAACAAAAACAAAAGACACCGAAGAAAAGGAAATCAAGGAAGATCATCTGCAGACAAGGACAGAGTGACCGGAAGCAGGACCTGAACCCCGGGACACAGGGAAAGCCACAAGGCAACCCCAGCTACACGGACTGTGTAGACGGTGGTCCGTCCCCTCATACCCTTGCTCCTCCATAACAGCAGAGTAGAAGGTGCCAGGACCTTCTGCGCATTTCAGGACCAAGGCCCAGCAGCAGTACCCCTCAATACTTGTTGCTTCAGCACCTGGGAAGAGAGACGGCAAGCCCATTTCCAAATGGTGAATCAGAAAAGAGGTCCAAATGACTCATGTCTTCTTGTTGTGTTTCATTTGTAAAGTTCTGCTGGGTTATAAAAACCAATGGTCTAATCAAACCAGCTCAATGTAAGGCAGGGTTATTTTTAAAATTCCCGTAAGAATCTAAAGACAGGCAAGTAAGAGTAAAGCCAGGCTTCTCACAAACCCAAAGCAAGTGCATGTGGGAAAGCAGGGCAGCACCGTCCCCTCCCTGTGGGCCACAGCCTTCCTCACGGCTGCCCTGCTCCGTCTCATGGGAGCCTCTCGCACCTGGTCCAGACTGAGGCTGGAGCATGGTCACGAGGGCGGCCCCCTCTCCTTCTCTCCTGTCCTCACACACTTATCACTACGGTCTTCACAGCTCTCTCTCAGGTGTCCAGTCCCGAGAGCAGCGCCTGTCAACTGCCCTCACCTTCTGGAACCAACTCTCACAGGCGGCTGAACTCCAGCCCCCGTTGACCCTCCGGGTCTCAGTGAGGATATCACATCCTCTGACAAAGCTTCCCCCTCACAGCCCGCTGCGCGGCCAGGCTGGGTGCCGCTCCATGCTCCCACATCCTGCTCATACTGCCATCCCACGTACTCCCCAGAATACCCGGTAACTGCCTATCGACATGCCTGTCTTCCCACCAAAGCTGAAGTTCCTGGGGGACAGGACTGTGTCTGATGGACGGTGATGTCTCCTGCACCTAGCCCTTCAAATGGATGGATTCTGTGGGCTTTAAAAAATTAACCTACTATTAAAATAATACCTAAAAACCTGAAAATATTCCCATTTTATACTTTGGGTTTGGCCTGAGGCAACCACGCAGTTTTATATGGTCCTACCAAAGATACCTGCTGGGTTTCTAGTTGTCCAGGTACGTAGCTGAAGGGTGCAAACCGGAGGTTCTGCTTTTGTGTTTCCCCACCCCCTCAGCGCGTAGCTCAGGGCACACCATCGAATAGTGAGGAAGGTAGGACTAAAGACACCTCCTCTCCTATGCCACAGAAGCGTCATTAAAAAGCGATGCCAGCCTTACATTTTCTTATTTTACATTAAACTGCAATGAATATAGTTTAAGTGAGAACTCATGTTACCATGGATAAACGATAAAGTGAATCTGAAATGTCATTAAGTCTCCCTGACCTTTTTCATGTGCCATTAATACAGTTATCTTATTAGCGGAGACAGCTTCAGCAGAACACAAAGAAATGAATTTCAACATGTAAGACTGTCAGCAACAACCTCTCACCAGTACATCTATTAAAAAAAAGTAAATAACACCTTCTGCAAAATAGATACTTGGTTCATTTCTTACCTAAGGTCTGTTTCTTTCTGTAAAGGATTTAACAAACATCTTTATTTCAAACCAACATACTTCCTCTCATCGAGCACAGGTTTGGCTTCTACTGAGCAAACATGTACTCACTGCTTACTATGCATCAGGCATAGATTCCCAGATTCCCATACTAATGAACCGCATCCGATAGCATTAAAACTCCCTTAAACACGTACGGCATTTTCTAGTTCACAAAGTATTTGCATATAAGGACTGACTGGTCTCAACACGATCTCCCTGAAGTGGGCATTACCCTCTTTTTTTGCAGTTGGGAAATAGCCTAAAGGAGGCTGTGACTTGTTCTGCACACCCATAGCACAGCCTCCACACAAGACACTGCTTCCTGGCTCCACACGGAATTTCCCCCCGAAGCATACAGTGTTCATTAGCACATCTTTATTAATGTGGAGAACAGAAAGGAAATATAACGGGTCAAATATTGGTGTTTCATGAAGAGCCTGCCTGAGACACTGACTTATTTCTTGAACAGTGAAGCCCAGATGAACTTCGGTTTTTATATAATACAAATGAACAAACACAAATCCCAAACTCTAGCTCTTAGTTAAAGGAGGGCTGACAAAAACTTAAAACCAGTGTGTGAGCCCCACGACGGCACAGTAAACAGATGACTGCACTGATACAACTGTTTGTCAGAGCATCACACAGCAAGAAATAGAATCCTTACATAAAAAAGCTGAGGCTTGGCATTTTATTCGTTATGAAAAGCAATTTTTGTCTTTATGTTCCAATGTTAGGAAAAAAGAAGAGAATTGTTTCTTTAATTTTTATCAGCTTCTCAGGGATTTAAGGATTATAATGGAAACACTATGTAGATTTATTTATATATTTTTAAGTTTATTTATTTATTTTGAAAAAGAGAGAGCATGTGTGGGGTAGGGGCAGAGACAGGAGAGAATTCCAAGCAGGCTCTGACAACGGGGCTCAAACTCACGAATCGTGAGAACATGACCCAAGCCAAGATCAAGAGTCGGATGCCCAAAGGCTTGTATGGTTTTCTGGTTTGTTTTTAAATGTTTATTTACTTACTTACAAGAGAGACAGAGAGAAAGCATAAATTGCAGAGAAAGGGAAAGAGAAAGTGACATAGAATCTGAAGCAGGCTCCAAGCTGTCAACACACAGCCCGACGACTTAGGGCTCGAATCCACGAACCATGAGACCATGACCTGAGTTGAAGTCGGATGCTTAGTCCACTGAGTCACCCAAGAGCCCCTTATAAGGTTTTCATTAAGAAGTAAAGTATTAATAAGTGATCCAGATGAGCAATTTCCAACAACTGTTCCCCAGAGGCAACCTGTGCTACCTCCGTAAGCCGCCCCTCTGGCTGCCACCCTTTCCGCTTCCTTGTATTTCTCCCCTTCATTCCCAGAGTCCAAGACAAATTAGGCCAACTACCATTACGCAGTGCCATTTCACTTGGGAAAACTACTCTCAATGCCTTGATAACTTCTTTCATCCCTAAAAAGTTACTTCCTTTTTTTATAATTTTTTAAAATGTTTACTTATCTTTGAGTGACAGAGAGACAGAGTGCGAGTGGGGGAGGGGCAGAGAGCGAGGGAGACACAGAATCTGAAGCAGGCTCCAGGCTCTGAGCTGTCAGCACAGACCCCTACACGGGGCTCAAACCCACGAACCATGAGATCGTGACCTGAGCCGAAGTTGGACGCTCAACTGACTGAGCCACCCCTAAAAAGCTACTTTCTCTGAGCATAATACAAAATCCATAATGGAGACAAGAGTCCCCTTGCAGAGAGCTCTTCAGCCACAGAAAAACACAGTTTATACCCGAGGGTTTCAAAAAGAGTGACACACCGGCCTCCAGATCACTTAGGCTGCTGGTCAAATCAGGACTCTCCTACCCACTTAATTCTTTCAGAATTTCTGTGACATGAATTAGAAATCTTTGTTTTTAACATACTTCTCTGCATGATTCTGATATTCACCCTAGTTTGGTAATCACTGCTTCAAACATCAGAATTATTTCAGTTTCATTAAAAAAACACACGTACGGGGGACCTCCAAACACAAGGCCCTGCTGATTGCTAAAGCAAGAACAGAGCAGCTCATTTTGCATAGCTCACCTGACACACACGATGCATTTTAAAATGATAATTTAAATTTTAATTCAATTTGTTCAGAGTCTATTCTGAAATAGTCCTTATGTTAGGGAGAGCTATAAAGATGAGGAAGACATAGTGCCCTAAGACTGTAACAATCAAAACCTAAGGTTTTGTTTGTGCCTATTTGAAACAGTCAACTGAAAAGGGAAAAAGAAAAAGAAGCTTCTTTAGAAAGGAGATGCTGAGTTCTACCTTCATCTTATTATTTCATATCTTGATGTTTTCCTACAAAGTAATACAAGCCTTTGTCTATGTTTCTGAACAGCAGAAACAGATCTACTGACTTAAGTAGATATATTCTACTTGCTTCTCCAGGACCACACCTCATGAAAATACATGATGCTGATGGGGGGCCTTTGTATTCTTTCACTGAAAATCCCATTTTATTTTCCGGATTTGAAAGACAACCATTTACAATATTATAAAGGCAATACTTCTCCCATCAAGTCTACATGACTTTACATCCTGTCCCCCTCCAATCCGTAGATGGAAAACCCATTACTAGGCAGGAGCCACCGAGAGGGGCCTTAATAATGGATCATTACGTTATTTCTTCCGCAGGCTCCAGGCCTGTGCAGAAGCCATACTTAACTCGGGCTTTTGTTCTTATTTTTAATCCAAGATTTACAAGATCGAATGTCGAAGTATCACATTTCTAAAGAGACTTACATAAACAGATGAGTAAATCCTGGGCCGAAGGAAATTCTGTGATAGAACAAATTGCACATAAACCTCTTCCATTGTTTCTCAAATGCAAGTGCACTCAAACCACTGAAGCAGAATCTTTGGGCATCGAACCCCAGAACTGATACTTCAGGGTGATTCCCAAGCGCTTTGGAGACACATCCAAGTTTGGCAGTCTGGCTGGAGTAAAATCATAAGGCGCTGGATGGGTGCAGTCAGGGCACGATTTTCGGCGGTTATTTACAAGAATCATCCTACGTGTCCAAGGCCTTGGGTTCTAAAGGACATTTTGTTCAGATGGGACTCAAATTCTAAGTTCATCTTCACACTCAGAGGTGGACTGCAGTACAAATCCTCCCACCATTCAGAATCAGCAGAGGTGGCAGATGGGGAGGAATCCAGCCAAACCGGAGGCAGAGGAAGGCCGTGGAGTGTGTGGTGGTGTTGACTCCACACACTGTTTATTCCTCGCCAGCCCGCCCACCCTTTGTCCTCCTCAGACTAAGAGACCCAGCGCTGGTTCTAGGCCAGTGCTGCCCAATGGAAATACCCTAAAAGCATGCGTCATTTTAAATTCTATGAGCTACATTAAACAAAGTAAAACCAAACCAGATTAATTATTTTCAGTAATATATTTTGTTTCAATGAATATACTCAAAATATCATATCAATATATCAATAGAAAAATTTATATTTTAATTTTTTCCTACAAGATTTCATCTTCAAAATCCTACATACACTTTATTTATATTCACAGCACATTTCAGTTCAGATTAGCCACACCTGAGGTGCTCGGTAGCCTCGCGTGACTCGTGGCTCCGGTGGTGGCCGGTGCAGATCCAGGCGACCACGCTGACCCGCAGCCCCACCCTTCACCTCTCCCACATTCAACTCTTTCTTGATTTTATCCATTGAGTTCAGGATTCCAGCTACAAACCCATGACTCAGTCCTTGGTTCTAGCCACTTTCCACTCTCAAATCCAATCACGAAATTTTCCAACCTCAAATTTCCCAAATCGCTAACCTGGTATTTTTTTTTTTTATTAATTTTATTCCTTGTTCCTCTGTTTTATAGGACATGTTTTTGTTTCTACTTACTCTCTTTTACCTCTGGTAAAAACTTCTGTTCTGACCCTTGTTCCCACTGAAATTCCATGTGGGATGGGAGAGATGGAGGAATTTGGATATATGAAGGCAAAATTTCCTAAACTATAAAATATTTCAATAGTCACAGCTAAGCCAAGCTTTCTAGAGGTTCAAAGTGCAAGAACTGTGAAAGCACAGGAGGTGAGGTAGGAGAGCCAAGCTGACAAAACAGGAGGGGGACAGAGGGTCCCACAGAGAGAGTTCCCTTTGACACTCCTGGCTAACGGCTTCACCCACTCACTAGAGGAGGAGCTGAAAATTAATGCCAGGCCCACCGTGCTGTATTTGTATTGTTGTGTTATGTGCAATCATGCAAATTAACCAGATATCCCACAGCATAAATCCCATCATTCTCGAGGAAATATTTTGTTGCTTTTATGAAGTTGTAAATAAACAAACCCTTACAAATATTTTTGAAGACAGAACATTGAACAAGGCATTGAGCCGGGGGGAGGCTGCCACTGATAATTACAACCACATTTCTCATGTTACTGGAGGGACTATCAGGTGAGCACAACCTCCTCAGAAGACACCTCAACTGGGCTCTCTCCTTCCGCTAGGGATATAACCAGGATCACCATTCATCCATTCAACAATACGCTCAAGACTTATTTTGTTTCAGGCTCTGAGCTGAAGACTAGTAAGAGAATGAAATAATGTTAAGAGTCACCAAGGCAGCTGTTGCTCACAGAGCTATGAGCAAAACTGTTGGGCACCCTAAGCTCTCCTATCCAACTTCCTGACACCTACTTCTGTCAAGTGGTCACCTCTCTTATTGAATGGAAGACACCAGCCCTAAGGTCACTCAGCCACCTTCCCTAGACCTGTTCCTCTGATGAATGCTCCCACTGCAAAGCCGCCAGGCTCCAGGCTCCCTCTCCCTCCTAAGTCAATACACCAGATCCTAAATGTCAAGAAAAGACAGCAATCTTACTAAGCAGTTCACACTCTGGTAGAAATAACTAAGTGTACAGGCTGCGGGGGGAGGGGGGACAGTCAACTATGAGTTTTATATCAGGGTAACCTTTCTGTAAGAACTAGCACTTACCTGAGCCTTCCTGAATGGGCTGGGCTAAACAGATGTCACAGGTAAACAGAAAAATGGATGGGGGGCTGTGAGGGCCCCAAGATTCTGAGGTGTTCTTTTGTAGTGGTTTAGGAAACATGCTTGAGAATCTTTATTGATATATGATTATGGGGGTTTGATGAAACAAGGCTCAACACAGCTGATAGAGGCTGAAACTGGGTGATGGGAACAAACATGGGAGTTCATTATAACAGTCTCTACTGTTATGTATTTGAAAGTTTGAAAATAAGACGTATGGGACCCTCCAGCCTTCTCTTCCTCTGCCTACACTGACATAGTCATTCCAGATGGTAGGACTCTAAAATGCAAGCAGCTTAGAATTCAGGGGCAGCACTAGGAAGAGAGCTTGCCTAGAGAGTGGCAGAATCCACAGCCTTCTTCCTGTGATCCAAAACTAAACCTTCTCAACGTTAAGCCATTTCCATGTTGGAACTTGCTTTTATATCAGTATATGTGATTTTAGAGATGATTTAGTCTGGGATGGCCTAGGCAGTCTACGGTTGTATAAGAAATCATTAGAAATCTGGAGGGAGGAAGAAAAGAATAGGGAATAGTGGGCAAGAGGTAGAACTAATAATAAATAATAAATAACTGAGACCAGAGACTTGAAGAAAAAAGTCAATGAATGAGAACTCCCCAGGGGACGAGCAGCTGAAGGATTGTGTCATACAACGATGTCTACTTTAATTATTTGTGTACCGTTTTACAATACAATATCGTTCTGCTCGTTTGTTCCCACATTTCAGTAAAATCTCTTGTACGCAAATGCCTTAATAAGCGGCACTTCAGGGGATATTAAGGTGAAAGGTCATTGAACCTGTATCTTGGTTGGCACAAGAAAAGGAAATGAGAATGGCCACGGGCAGTAAAACATGGGTGAGGTGGGAAGTTCAGCAGAAAAGGAAAAGGAAATGGGAAATGCCCAAAAATGATAAGGTTCTTGGGAAGCATTAAAAACCAGGAGAGGGTAATGGACACCCAGCAGGTGGGAAAAGACTCGAGCCAATTTTCTTTATACCTCAAAGAAGAAGACTCAACATGATATTGGGGTTCCATAATCACATGCATTTTTAAACCTGTCGTTGCATTCTATGGGTCATTTTCATGATGGAGCAGAGTTATTCTGAGATGGCTTATGATGAAATGAATAAGACTGCTTTTTCCATATTGGAGTGTATAAAGGCATATCCAACTGAAAGTGTCTTAATGCCAAAAAGCAAGGCAAGGATAAATCCAGAGTGGCCATTAGAGACAGAAAGGTAAATGTAGGTATCACGTTGACAGATGCAGCAGACATGTAAGAGTAGATTTAATCATCTCTTCATCCATTATACAATAAACAGTTATTGTGGCTCTGCCCTGGCCTTAGCACTGGCTAACATGCTGGAGATCCAAAGGAATATGATATGGTTTCTGCCCTTGAGAAGCTTACATTTAAGTGGGAGATAAAAATTAGTAAATAGTCCATAATAGTAAAGTGTAAAAAGACAGGAAAAAAAATATGTCGCCAAGATTTGGAGGTAAGAAGGTTCTGGCAAGGTCTAGAATCAACAATGGCTAAAGAATGAAGGAAAGGGCATTATAGGACTGGAAAAGCAACACGTAAAAAGACTCTGAGGTAAAAGGCAGGGCTGCATTCAGGGAACTGAAGCAGGGTAGGATGGTTAATGTCTAAGATTAGGGAGGAAGGCAGTGTGGTATCAAGAAATGAACCTGGAGAGAACAGCCCTGGCCAAATTCCTTACTTCTTATTCTAGAGGGTACAGGAAAGCACTGGCTTTTTAAATAGCAAGCCAGTGTGAGAAATATCATCTGGAAATAGTGTGGAAGATGGGTCCGAGGAAAGCAAACTGTGGGAAGAGAGACAAGTTAGGAAGATTTCAGTAATACAGGAGAGAGCCCGTGAGGACTTTAATGAAAATGGTAGCAGCAGGGGTGGATGTAAGTAAAGAAATTCTAGCAACATTAAGATCAAAGGGACAGGACTGTGTGACTGCTTAGAGGTGAGGAATGAAAGGAAGGTAGTAGTCAATCGTGATTGCTGGGTTATTTGGCTTGGACAATTGTGCCCTGGGGAACTCGCTTGTCAAGAGAAAGCTGTGCAATCAAACTACAGTATCTCCTCCATTCTTTAAATTCTTACACTTTCCTTCTCAGCCCTAAAGTAGAAACATCTAACTCAATCTCAGGCCATTCAGCTGATCCACACAATCTCAATGAACTATGGGTTGAAAAAGTTATTGATCAGTCACAGAGAATTCTTGATGGCTAATGCAATCTGAATGTTTGGATTAAAATGGAAATATGAAAAATTAAACGTCTTATTGCCAGAGTATTGTGATAATGACGATCGTCCAATTCTTTATCGATTTATCTTGCGATACGATAAGAAGTCAAATTCTACATGGCTTCCAAACTGCTGTTAACGGAAACTCTACCAAAGTACGATTTAAAAAATATTTTTAAAAACCTTAATCCTCATACAAATACACAGTGAAAATAAAGGGTTATATAACTTTTTAACAGAGGAACCAGAAACTTGATAAAGCCAGTTCAAAAGCAAATTTGAGTTATGCAAAGCCTTCTTAGATATAAGCGCAAGCAACAAAAACAAAATAGATTGAATTTCATCAATTTAAAATCACTCGTGCTCAAAAGGACACCATCAAGAAAGTGAAACAACAACTCACAGAAAGGTAGGAAAGGTTTATAAATCACATATCTGATAAGCAACCTATATCTAGAATATATAGAAAACTCTTACAGCTCAATAATAAAAAGCCTCTATAATAAAATAATAAAATGCCTCGATAATAAAAATAATTAAAAACTGGTCAAAGAATCTGAATAGAAACATCTTCAAAGAAGATATAGAAGTGCTCAATAAGCCTATGAGAAGATGCCCAACATCATTAACCATTAGGAAAATGCAAATCAAAACCATCCCGAGATACCACTTCCTACCCACTCATATGGCTGTAATTAAAACAACAGAAAGATCATCAAAAAGACAAGCGTTGGTGAGGACATGGAGAAACTAGACCCTCATATGTGGCTGGCAGACATGTAAAATGGTGCAGCTGCTTTGGTCAAGAGTCTGGCAGCTCCTCGACTTTATATTTTTTTAACGTTTATTTATTTTTGAGAGACATAGAGACATAGAGTGAGCAAGGGGAGGGCAGAGAGAGAGAGGGAGATACGAATCCGAAGCAGGCTTCAGGGTCTGAGCCGTCAGCACAGAGCCCGAGTGGGACTTGAACTCACAGACCGTGAGATCATGACCTGAGCTGAAGTCGGCCGCCCAACCAACTGAGCCACCCAGGTGCCCCTGGCAGCAACTCAAAAAGTTAAACACATAGTTAATATATATGACCTGGCAATTCCGCTCCTAGGTACAGTGCAAGAGAAGGGAAAACATACACACGAAACAAAAACTTAGACATGAGTGTTCACAGCAGTATTATTCAAAGCAGCCAAAAAGGGCAAACAACCCAATGTCAACCAATAGATGAAAGGAAAAATAAAAAGTGGCTGGCCCATACAATGGCATATTACTGGCAAATTAAAAAGGAATGAGGCATGACTACACGCTACAACATGAATGAGTCTTGAACACACCATGCTAAGTGAAAGGAGTCAGTCACAAAAGACCCATCATTATTGGATTCCATTCATACGATATGTCCTGAATTGGTAACTCAACAGAGACAAAAAGTTGTCTAGGAGTGGGGGACTGCTAAAGGATATAAGATTTCTTCCTGGGGAGATTAAAATGTTCTGAAATTGATTTTGATGATGGTTGCACAATTCTGAGCATAACAAAAACCACTGAGTTGTAATAGGTGAATTGTATGGCATGAAAATTGTACTTCTATAAAGCTGTTACTATATATATATGTCTGTGTATATTATATGTACGTATATTATACATATACACATAAGTTTAAGTATACATATATACATAAGATTAAGTGTGTATATATACAAGTGTATACTTATATCAATATATACAAATAAATTTGAAGAACTAGGGTTGTAATATTCATGAAAAAGAAAAAGGAATGAGATTGTTAAATTAGACACAAGTTTGCTCGATGTCCTACAAGACAATAAAACTGTAACATTTGAACCCTTATTTCCTACTATAGAGAAAAGAAATAATCACTCCTATCATATTTCTGTATGTTAAGTTCTAAGTTGACAGAGTTGTAAAATATAGTAGTACAGATGCAAATAAGTCAATCCAAGTTGTATTCCTCTAGGTTTGTTAGACAATGCCCTACATTACAGTAAATGTCACACGGTCATCTGTTGTCTTATTCTCATGTCTTTGATAATTTTTAACAAAGTCTTCTCAAGAGCAAACCACAATGATTTTGCATCCCAGTGTTGGCAAATAGAAAATGACAGGGTATTTCCTCCTATCTAAACACACGGAAACAGATTATCTAAAAGTGAAGAAGGGGTGCCTGGGTGGCTCCATTGGTTAAGTGTCTGACTCTCATGCTCAGGTGGTGATTTCACAGTTCCTGGAATTGAGCCCCACACTGGGCTCTGTGCTGGTAACACCGAGCCTGCCTGAGGTTCTCTCTCCCTCCCTCTCTGCCCCTCCCCTGTGCTCTCTCTTTCTCTCAAAATAAATAAAACAAACAAACAAACAAAAACGTGAAGGAATCTCAGAACTATAAAGTCACAAGAAATCATTTGAAACAAAGGAAATCTTGACCAAGCAACTCTTAAAGCTATTAGGATTTTTTTAAACTACATGTAATTAATAAATATAACAATTATTAAAGAAAGAGAAAGGTAGTCTGAAAACTCTCACCTGATAATAGAATAAGTCATTATATCAACTTTAAAAGATAAAATACTTGCAAGATAGAAGCAAAGATGCTATAAAAGTTGTTGGGAGTTTATAAACCCAATGAAAGAGGTGAAGCATTAGGAGACAGACTGACAAGGCTGAATGACAAACCTGTGATTAGTAATTAGCCAAATCGTAGCTAAACTGCACAGCCAATGAGAAGAAAAGAAAAACCAACGAAACTAGGAAACAGACCAAGGTAATCCAATTTAAGAATCATCAGCCTACCGGAGGTCAAACAATTACTCAAGCAGAGTAGAAACCTTACTTGAGAAAGGAATTAAAGACAATTTTCTGATGCTCAAAAGAGTCAATTATAATACAGCTATCTGAAAAGGCATTTTAGAGCGACTGTCATTGAAATGTCCCTGGATTTCTATGTATTTTAAGCATGAAACAGAAACATAGAAAGATACGTTTTTTAGGGAAAAAAAAAGAGGAAGAATATAAAGGTGTTAGCATATTGTGTTCTATCACATATTGACTGAATCACCTGAGAATAGTCACTTAGATGGATTCCTAGAAAGTCCTGGATGAAATGTGTATCAGATCCCTCTGAAAAAGGATATGTACGCCTTGGAAGTGAAAGACAGAACCTGGAAAATGACTGGCCCAAGGTACTAATTTTACCAGAGGTTCCACCAAAGAATTTTTTTCTGCTACCGGAAGAGATAAAAATGCAACCAGCAGCTCAACGGTACAGAGAGAGGGCAGTGAGTCAGAGCCCAAAGGCACCTTGTCCTGACACTCAGGACTCTGGGACAGGCACTTGTTTACTGATTGACAAAGATAGGAATGAAAGAATTGGTTGGTCCGTTCAGAACCTTCTGTTTTGGAGGTTCACGTAGCCATTTAAGGAGCTACAGAAACTGAAACAATTTATCAGTGAGCTAAAAATATGCACAAAAGGATCCAGGAAATTTTGAGAGCCAGGGAGAGGTACCTAAAAAGGACAAATAGACTGCAGCATTAGCAAAGAGCTGGGTTAAAGACGTCATGATTAATTAAACAACAACGTTTTTAAAAAGATGAGGTACAAACAATAATTTATAAGGCTCTAGGCTACTTCGAAGAGATAAGCCAACACTAGAGGCTGGATATCATATGACTTCTGAAGGCAGAGTCAAGATTCTTTAATACAAATACAAGGTCAGGAGTAAAGGGAAACAATGGCAACATAATGTTTTTGGTAAAATGGATGAATCAAATTGGAAGTTATCTTTTTTTGAAAGGGAATTTGTCTTTAAAAAAGAAAGTAAAGAAAAACATACAAGGCAAAGAAAGCAGAGATGTATCAATTAAAACAAATTAGATAAAAGAGTCAAATAAAGCAAAGATCAGGGCCTGGCAGAGAAACAAAACCACAAACAATGTTCTGTCCCTAAGATACAAGTAAGCCAAAACATAGATGAGAAGTAGGTCAAGGTTTAGTTTAAGCTCTATTATGTCTTTGCAAACACAAAAAAGTGAAGGTTACTATTACGAAAATATTAAATGTGAAAAGGTATATGTAAAACTATAAAAATTTAATAACAGTGCAGCTTAATGTTTTAACGTAATGGCAACAGTACATCCTGAAGAAAAATCATGAAAATTGTCAAATATAATTATATCTGAAAGCCTTAGCAGGACATCATGGCTGATTGAACAGGTAACGAATTAAAAACTTTCTCAATAAACCAGATCCCCTGACAAATGTCCCTTCTCAATCTAATATCTCTAAATCTCTTAAAGACAAATAGTGTGATAGAATTAGCTGTATCTTGGCAAAACAGGTTCATTTCTGTTTTCCATTTCAAACTGCCCACTGATTCTACAAATAGTTTTAATGCTCAGTCAACCTCTATAGGCTTGTCCTGCACTGTTTTGTAACATTTGCCATATGGGGCACTCAATAGGTATTTACTATTGTTTATAAGTGCTCAATAAAATACTTTCTGAATAAGCAAATACGCACCTATACGGGAACAATAGCAGTAAGTCTGGCAAACTATCACCACCCGCTGAAACGAATTCCAAATGTATGAACAGTAGTTTATTTTTTCCCCACACCCTGGACAGAATACAGCCCTTCTTTCCTCAAAAGGCAAAGGCAAACTATCATTTAAGATTATTTAAAACAACCTAATAAGTACCATGCTAAGTTAAAAAAGAATCATGTTTACTGACCTTGTAAGAATGTAAGGCGAAAATGAAGCTGGATTATCCTGCTCTGAAAACAGGGGCATAGAGCCTCCCATTATCCACAGACGGAAGTACAAAACGACAATCACCTTCAAAGAAGAGAAGATTTGGTAAGACAGTCATTGCTTGTTGGGCATAAACCCCCCTTTCTGGAGGACACTTTCAGATGCCTTACAAATATTTTGTTTCGTAGTGAGCACTTCTATAAAATCCTAACCTTCAAGATGAGTAGGCAAGATGGAAACAGCTGGGTAAGGAGAAGAGTGTAAACAATGAAGGGGTGGAGGGAGAGGCAAGCAAATTCTTAATTACAGCTGTCAGGATCAAGCGTCTACCAGCTGTTATCCACTGAGCTAAAGACTTTTCATCTCCCCTGCAGCCTCACAGCAACCCTAGAGGTAGAGAAAGCTGAGGCTTCCAGGTGATTTACCCAGAATCCCACAGTTCATAAACTGCAAGATCCAGGAGTTGAACCCGTGTCTTGTCCAACCGCTTTCTTAACCATTCCATTTAAACAGCCCCATGAAAGTTAATTTCAAATACAATAAATAATACTGCTGGGCTTTGAATAAACATATCCGAAGTGTTCCAACCCTCCAGTGCCCTGAAGGAGAACATTCATGAAGGTTTACTTCAACAAATCCCAGCAAACAGCTTTTGTGTCACCCGCTGGAATTCTATCACTAAATGGTGCTATCCTGTTGCCAAGGTGAATAAGAAAGCCAGAAGGAGAGACATTTCTGTGGGGAAGAGTTTTGTTTATAAGGGAGTTCGCCCAAACAGGCCTTCCAGATGCTTCTCATTTCAATAGGACCAATTACATTGTTTTTATTAAAGTCAGAGGAAAACCTTTGCTTAAATAAAAAAGCTAAAGGATTAATTTTGGAGGTCGTTAAGGCTGGGTTTTTTTCCCATGAATATCACTGACTTCCTTTATAAATACCTCTTTTATAAATAACCGCAAATCCAAAATCCTAAAATAAATGTTTGGTGTCAGCCAAAAGCATATCAACAGTAAACAATGCCTAGGCAGCAATGAAAAAGTGTCTTAATACTCACAATGTCCTGCTGACTGAATTTAAATTCTTACAGACTTTATAATGGAAAATATCAGCTATAAATGTAACAGGAAAGGTATCCTGAAAGAATATAAATTCCCTAAAATACTTTGAAGAGGGGAAAGGCTGTGATAATTAAGCAAGAAGAGAACGAAGATAAACAGTAGAAAGGGCTTTGATAATAAATTTTTAAAAGAACAAAGAGATTAATAATTTACAACTTTCATCACACCAATGATGTCAAATTACTTACACTCCCATACAATTCTAAGAAAATAAATCACTTCTGAAACCAGTGATGAATCATCCTAGCTCTGTGCAAAGATACTGGGGAACACTTTAGAGAAATGCTTTGTCCTTTTTGTTGAGACTGTGCCGTCAAGGCTCTCCAGTCTCAATGAATTTTTCTATACTCTTCCATAAACATGCTTTAGCGTCAAGAAAAAAACCACATTAATTGGTGACATTACAATTCAAAGACTTTTCATAAGTTTCCTATCAAACTTCATCATAAATTTTGACAAATTTATGGGAGACAGCAACAGCATGACAGACTGATCTCCTATTCTTGAATTCTTGAATCCAAGAATGTAAGAAATGATTAATGTGACCGTCTCCAGAGATGGCCACCAAAAATTCCCACCCCCTTTGCATGTGCATTCTGCTCTTCTCCTCAAGAATGAAGCCAACTGCCCCTCCTCTTAAATCTGAGTTGCTCTTGTGACTTGCATGGACCAAGAGAAGTTGTAGAAGGTACACTGCGTCAGTTCTGGGCCTAACCCTTGAGAGGTCCTGCAACTTTAGGCTCATTCTTTTAGAACCCAGCTGACACTGGAAAAAGTCCTGGCTCCACTGCTAGAGAGAGGCCACAGGCAGAAACTCTAGAGAAGGAGATACCTCAGACAGACAGCCTTGCCCAGCTGACAGCTACAGGAACCTGCGTGTGCAACTCTAGTCAAAAATCGTGATGAGCATTAGAACCACCCAGCTAGATGCTGTCTAAGCTAAGGCATTCAGGGTTGTTGTGAGTATGTGGTTGTTGTGAACATGTGGTTGTTGTTTTAAGTCACTCAGTTTGGGGGTGGTTTGTTATGCCGCAATAGATAATCGATACAGCCAGGTTTGAGCTACTGAGACAACTCAGGATCAGCACCCTGAGAGGGACTCATAAAATATTATAGTTCATCCTTTCTGTCTTTGAGCTCCCATATTCCCAGAAGGCTTTCATACATACCTTCCAAGGCCTTGTAACATTTATTGCATATAAACTCTTTGATCCTAAGATCACGTTGTTAGAATGTATTGCTGATTCTATTAAATAATCAGGATCATGTCTCTGAGACAGGTTAAAATAAGATACTCCTTATCAGAGATTTCAGAAGCATATCTATACTTACATAACTTATGACCAAAGTGGCCCTTTTTAAGAATGGCCTCATGGTAAGCAGGAAGTTTCTATTGCTCCTTGCTGTCAAGTATCTGAAACAGGAAAGAAAAAAAAATTTTAATAAGTATTAGAGTCCACCACACATAATGTTCTCTTTTCAATGTGAATAGGCCATAGCTCAAGAAAAGACTAGAAAGGGTCACAATTAAGAGCATGGCTCCTGGAGCCAGACCACCTGGGTTTCAACCCCCCCAGCTGCTTACTGTCTGGAAGGCCTGGCGCAAGTTCCTTAGCTTCTCTGCACATCTGTTTTTCTCACTTATAAAAAAACGGATAATAGTAGTATCTACTCCACAGAAAAGCTGTAGGCAAAAATGAAACAATAAATGGAGCAGGGTCTAGCACTGTGAGCTATGAATATTACTACCCCATCTACCCGAATAACCCAGGGGCTCGGGCAACTGTATGGTTACACTGGTCGAAGGGATGATCTTCGACAAATTAAGAGTTTAGCTCTTTAATTGAATTTGAGAGGCACTGTGTCTTCAACCTACAAAATATCTCACAAATACCTTACCCCTAAAAAAAGAAAGGATGCCAGGGTTGCCCAAGGTTAAGAAATTCACCCAGGGTAACAAAGGTAGTCGGCACCAGTGGCGGGAGCAGAGCTCACCAGTATGCGGCGGGCAATTTCCTCCCTGCCTATGGCTCTGGGACCAAACTAGGTTACGCGAATGTCAACTTCTAGAGCGGCAGGAACTTATAAGGACCCTGTGTCTGCCGTAGCTCACTCACGTGTACAAACTGGGAACTCCGTATTTCCACATATGAGGCACATGACTGGCTGGTTTTAATAAAGACAATGAAAGGGAAGCAAGAGAAAGCTATCAATAAACCCCACGCAAAAACCTAAAGCAAGGCATGTTCACCTACATGCAAGTTTCTGTGTTTTAATCTACAAAGTGAAGGAGACAAGTCCAATCGAATCGTGTAATCCAGCAAGCAGTTCCCACTTCATCCTTATCTTCCCTACCCTTCTTCATTTTTTTTTTTACTCTGCTTAATCCAATATCTCTTCAAAATATTTCTTCCCAGAATCTCTTAAAATGTGCACTTGAATGAGGTCTCTTTACACAATGGGAATATTCTATTGGAGAGAGATCCCTTTGTAAGGTCCGAGTGGGTTACTATCACAAAAAAGCACCCATCTTGACAACTGCTTATAGAACATATACAGTTCCTCTATTATGTAGCAGTTAAATATGTCCAAATGGCACTGTAAGGAGCCACTATAATGTCACTCAGAAGCAGGTCCTCCCTTCTTGATTCCCTTTTCCTCTTCCTGGTTCAAAAACAGCTGTGGCTCTGACCTTTCAAGTTTTTAATGAGTGGAGAAAATGAGGCGAGCCCAAAACAACACTAGAGTCAGCGTTTAGCAAAATCTGGAACGGGTCCATCCCCAAGCACCACACTTAAACCTTGGCAAGGAGGAAGGCCAGGGAGACGGACTGCTCTCACAACACAGGTGCATCGCTAATGTCCCAGAAACAGGCTTACGGGAGTCCACCAGCTTCCGAATGTGCACAAGAGTTGCATATGTTTGCATCTGTGAATTTCTCTGAAGCAAAATCCTTAACTTTGATCTTTAGTGTCAACTGAATCTATGATTCCAAAAAGGTTAAAGCACTGCTAAGTGTCTCGTCTCTGCCTCCACTGTTACCATCATTTTCAGGATGGCTCAACAAAGATCAACCCTGGATATTTCTGCTATTCTTTTACAGGAAGTAAGATAAATGGCAGCAGGAAGGGAAAAGCAACGGGGGAAGGAAAAGGTGCCGGGGAGGACCGAAATCGCAACACATCTGGGCGAAAAAGTGTTTCTTGGGTTGGACTGCTTTTGGAAGCTTCATTTCTCAGGTTCCCTGTGTTGCTGGTTTACTTTATTTTAGCACAGTGGAAAAAGTTAGAAGTGGCTTCCTCTCCATAAAACAACAAACCACAGCGTTTAGGATTCCTTTTTTCAATGTTAAACTTAGGGAAATTCCTAAATTCTGCATTTTGTTTCGCTGAAAGCTCACTACGATGGTTACTTCAGGGAGTGATATTTATAAAGGTCTCTTTGTTTAGAAACTTGTCCTCCATGATAAATTCCATTTCCTCAAGAGGTTAAGCTCTTTCAGACATCAAATAATTTGCTCTTAAGACGTAGTATCCCAAAGCAATGAAAGCCTAGACTCATACATACAGCAGTGGTTGAAGAATAACCTCTACAAGATTTCTATGTCTAGTTTTTGTCCAAGACTAAAAGAGAAAATAAGCCAAAATGATATAGGCCCCTTTTTGGTAAACATTAGGTCAGAGGCTGAGATTCCTAAGCTCATACAGGAAGTACTCCAAGTGCTGAATTCTCTGTATCCCTTCCTCTTCCCCAACTCACAATAAGATTAGATGGTGGAATTCTCCACATTAGTCTATGACATATGTATGGTCTGTAAAGTAGAATCAAATAGCAACAACAAATAATTACAGTATTATTATTAACAAACATTAGAAAGAATGCCAAGTAATTAATATATGCCAGACACAAATCAAAGTGATTCCATTGTAGTTATTTACCACTTATAACATATTCCGTGAGGAAAAATATTAGAATTCTTTTTGACACAGGAAGAGACCAAAAAATAGAAGTAATACTTACCTATTCTATCAGATTCTCTCAGCTATTCATTTCAATCACAAGCTAAAGTATCCGTAAGTGCCTTATAAACAAAAGGCATTATGCGAATGCCACCACTGATAATGTTCAATTCAGTCAGTCCTCAATGTTTTCTCTGAGACCCAGAGAACATTCCAACAACAAAACCAAACCACTGAGGAACCCTCTAGAATGGGAACCAATGGTTCTACCCCTGTGCTTCCAATTCATTGGTTATATGACTTGTAGCAAGTCCACAAGGAGCTCTGTTTTCTTCTTTCATCAACGAGGGTTGGACTTAAATGGTTTTCAGTCTAAAACACTGTGATCCTTGGACGTCGTCACCAGCGGATGACATCATAAATGACAAATGAAGAAAAACAGAGAGAATCCTACTGAAAAATGTAAAAAGAAATGCCAAGGGATTAGGAGGAAGCAACTGTTAACTGATTGATCCTCTCGCTTCAGTAGACCCTTCATAACCTGCAGTTGCACGTGAAAAAAATATTTTAACATCAGTTTGGGGTGTTGGCATTATCACACTCTGCGTTTTTAACAATTTCTGATTTTAGGCAAATAAAAGGAAAAGACCAAGGTTATCCAAAGTAAATTTCCCTGTGCTCCCCTACACCCCGCACTTTCTATTTTTCTGACATCAAATTTTCTATTAACATCTACTTTCTCAGTTGATTGCGTTCAAATATTCAGAGTTACATGAGACTTCCTGAAGTTCACCTCCATAGCTCGTCAGTCATCAAATCCCAGTGAAGTCCCTGCTGAGACCAGGACAACCGGCCACCCCCCGTATCACCCACCATAATCTTCAGTGTTAAATAAATGCTCATTATTTTAAGCCACTGAACTTGGTCGACACAGAATTATTGTCAGTGGATAATTTATATAACGCAATGATCAATAAATGCTTACAGACCCAAACTGAATTTTTGAAATATTTACCTGACTTCACTCAACCTCCACCCACCCCCCAACCCCCCAGCCATGTCTCTCTCTCTCTCTCTCTCTCTCTTTCTCTCTCTCTCTCTCTTTTTTTTTTTTCCTGTTTGTTCCGTATCATCCAGTACTAGATCAGGGTGCAAAATAAGAATGCTAAGTCTGGGATATAGCCAGCAAGCTGGAGAAGAAAAATCATGTAGACAGTACTATTTCCTTTAGCCTTAAATCCTGCTGGTTTAAATAAAATGTTATATTATACTTTCCAGCCCTTCTAGGGACCTATAAAAATCTGTTTATTTTTGTCTTAATGCCAGCTCCTGTGGCAGACATCTCAGACACAAAGAGTTGTTACTTTTTTTAACATGATACCAATAAATTGTAAAAAGCTTGAAGGGGAGCAGAATAGATGACCCTAAAATATGCCACTTTGGCATGTGGATTATTTTAAGCTGAAGGCAATCAAGACCCAGCAGACTCCAGAAAAACTTTCATCTATCTCTCCCTTAACTACTACTAAAAGAATTTAGAGAGGGGACCTTTCTCAGAGAGAAAGCTATACCAGAGATAACTTTTATCTGAATGACCTATCTGTAAGGTGGAGAAAATAGGTCATTACCAAACATCTGCTCTTCCTATTGTCTTGTGAATTACCATCCTCCCCTTCAAAGCCCCAGGCCCCTATCCCACTCCTTAGCTCAGGAAAGCAAGCAAGCCATGACTGCCTGACTTGCCTTTGGGTCTCAAAATTTTACGGAGCTCCCATACACATGAAATCCAATTTGTTTCCTCCTGTTGATCTATTTTATGTCAGTTTAATTATTAGATCAGCCCAAGAAGCGAGAAGAGTAGAAGGAAAATTCTTCCTCCCTCATGAGCTATATACAAAATTCCTTCTAGAACACCAGTCATCCTAACTTAATTTCTCCTGTTCTTTCAAGGTAATAAAGGAGACTAATAAAGAGTCATATGCTTTGACCAACTTATTTTTAAAAAAATTAAATTCAGAACTTTTTAAAATAGGAATTCAGGAATCTGCTTCCATTTGAAACACAAGGAAAAAGGGGTTTTGTTTTGGTTTGGTTTGGTTTTGGTTTTTTTCAGTTGACCAAACACAGCTCACATTAGACAAGACTATAAGCTTAACGAAAACAACAAAAAGAAACTTATGTGTCTTTGGGTTATTCTTTCATGCACTCTCCTTGCACCCATAAAGTGCCTCATCTAAATCTTAGTAACCGAAGGCATTCTGAAGAGGGTGAAACAACCTTTGATGTCCCCTTTGATATTCAAATGCAGAATCTGAAGGAAAGGAGCTAACAATTCTAAGATAAGATGCGTTTCTCAGTTCCATCTATTCAAAAACCCCAATTGACCTTCAATATCCCAATGTGTCTGTGGTAGTTTCTTCCAGAAATTTTAAAATCTAAGCTCAGTGTGTTAGATACAACATAACATGTGGAAATAAAGACAGAGAACGCATTAGGGAATATCATTTCAGTTCTCTTAACTGTTCTGAAAATCAGAGTTAGAACTGGAAGGGATTCGAATAGCTCAGGTCGTTTTAGGGAAAAAAATGAAGTCCAGAGACTGATTCACAAAAGATCAGGGTATTTAGGTATCAAAGGTCTAGGAGTTTAGGCTTTATTAATTAAATCTATGATCTCCTTTATAGTCCTTCTAAAATGAATTTAGTCTCTAACTAAATTTAGTCTCTGACCTCAATTTTTATTCCTTCTACATGTAACAGCAAAAATTCAATTCTGGTAATATCATCCTGTCTGTCATTAATAGCCCCAGAAAAGTTTCAATTCATTCATAATAGGGAATACTCAATGCTTTTGATATGTGTCATTCACTGTGCTATGCACTTTGTCTTTTTTATTTCATTCAATTCTGCACTAGCCTGCGAGCCACGCCCATCCCCATCTTGTGAATGAGACTGAAGGAAAAACTTACTCAGGATCTTGAGTTGGCAAGGGGCAGAGGTGAGATACAAATCCAAATCCAATGCATCCACTACTCTATATAGCCACATAAGTAAAATTGAGCTGGTTTATCTAGCACACTTTCATCACAGATTATGGATTAAATGCATTTCTGCATGTTAACAACACAATGAATTCTACTTAAAAATGATCTTCTGTAGCTTCATCCATTTGTACGAGTCTACAATAAAACCTTTAGGACAGGTTTTTTCATACAAACGAATGAACTGAGGCAGTGCATAAGCCTTAAAGGGTCTTTCATGAAGACTCTTTATGTCCTTTTAAAGGTTAATGCATGTAGCGGTTACTGCAGGTTGAAATGCAAACTCCAAGTACTGTGTGTGGGCTGATTCAAAAATTCTAAGTGAGAAAAGATGGCCAAAAGGAGAATGTGCATAGCTGGATGGGTGTCACTGTACTGGGAACAATCAGCCAGCCAGCTCCCAGAGACAAGTGGCAAGCAGGAACAGAGAACAAACAGAAAAGGATGCTCCAAAAGTGTGACAATGAAGCTGACACCTGAGGAAGATGAGAAGTGAATTAGGTGAGAAGAGAAGGAATAAGATACATATACAGATGCCTAGGATTGAGAGAGGGCAAACAAGATGAAGAAAAACGAAGTTCATTCTAGATGCAGGATCTAAAACTGGCAGAGTGATGACAGACAGGGAGGCTATAGGGGCAGGCAGGGGCACTTCATCACTGACTGTTGCATCCCACTGTGGAGTTTGGACTTTATTCTGACAGCAATGAGCAGCCGGTAAAGGGATTCACATAGTGATGCCCCAATCTGATTTCCAGCACAAACTGGCACTATATGATGTTGTTACAGCAACCACTGTAACAAAGACCAAGGGGCCCAGCAGTCCCAATGGGGAAATGGTAGGCAACAGTGATTCTGGAAGTTTCTGAGATATCATATTCAGAAATATATGAGAGGTTCTAGTCAAGTAGCGAGATCTTATGATAGGTGAGAAAAGTATGTGTTGTTACATTTAGTTAGCAGTCTGATTTAGGGCTAAGTCTTTTCTTAATATATTCCAATTTTGTGTTAATTGGTCATTAATTTGGCATCTATAAAAACTTTCTGTATTAACTGGAACATTAAATTGCCAAAATAAAAACCTATTACAAGAGTCTACATATTATGCATCTGTATGGCATTTTCAATGTCAAAGGGCTTTCAGTCCAGTCTAACATTTAATCCATGAAAGATCCATACTCAGTTGGCAGAATAGAGAACACCACCTCCGTATTGCATACCTATACCTAGTGAGTAGTGGACCCGGAACCAGGACATCTTATGGCCAATTCCACGCCTTCTGGCTGCATCACGTGATCTCCTCTCCAACCATGCATGCTGTCAAACAGCATTTGCTGTGAGTTTTCCCTTATTTCTGTCAGTCCAAACTTCTTGCACATCAAAGACTTTAAGGAACCCATGCAAATGAAATCACTGCTATTTGCAATACACATTTGCGTGGGTATGCAAAGAAGATTACACGCAGCCAATGATGCTATAATCATATTTTCTTCTTTTAAAAAGCTTATTCATTTTTGAGAGACAACGAGAGACAGAGCATGAGCGGGGGAGGAGCAGAAAGAGAGGGAGACACAGAACCTGAACCAGACTCCAGGCTCCAAGCTGTTGCACAGAGCCCAACGTGGGGTTCGAACCCACAAACCATTAGTTCACAACCTGAGCCAAAGTCAGATGCTTAAGCGACCGATTCACCCAGCTGCCCCTATTATCATATTTTCTGAACCTCTCATTGGAATATATGGGCTGATAAATTCAAATACAATTCAGATAGTGAAAAAGAGTATTTGGTATTGTGACTGTCTTGGGGAACCAGAGAAACACACTTTCTGTTAACAACGACAACAATAAAATAATAGCTGACATTGAGTAAGCTACCCCAGGTGCAGTTCCTATGTATAAATCCTTAGCACATTCCTAGAAGATGTGCACTATTAATAGCTTCATTTTACGAATGGAGAAACCAAAGTATTAATGGTCAAGAAACTTGCCCCAAGCCCCCACAGGTAGTGAGCAAAGAGAGTCAGAACGTCGATCTAGCGTATACCTTTAATCACCAATGCTCTGCTACCTCTCACGTCATTGCCAACTAAATCTCTGTCTTCACCTTCCCTTTGCTTGGATTTCAAACACTACTCTCAAGTACAAACATGTCAATCACACGCGTTTAAAAAGATGATAATTGAGGATACCATACATACCTGATCAATTTAGAAAATCAGCAAAAGGTCTGCTACGACTTTATCGCTATGAAAAATGACAAGTAATTCCAACAGCAATATTCAATTGGCAAAATCTTGGGCACTGAGTTAGGTCCTATAAACAATATATCAAAGAAATAAAAGCAGACATCTAACATTTAAATAATACTAACATTTATTGAGTGTACACCATGGGCCAGAAACTATCCCAAGCACCATATATTAGCTCTTTAAACACAAACAACAACAACAAACTATGAAGCACATGTTATTTCTTTTTTTTTATTTTTTTATAATTTATTTTTGAGAGAGAGAGACATACAGAGGCGAGCAGGGGAGAGGCAGAGAGAGAGGGAGACACAGAATCTGAAGCAGGCTCTGGGCTCTGAGCTGTCAGCACAGAGCCCAATGCGAGGTTTGAACTCACAAACCCATAAGATCATGACCTGAGGTGAAGTCGGAGGCCTAACCAACTGAGCTACCCAGGCACTCCTGAAGCAGGTATTAATTCCATTTTCGTTTTATAAGAGGGAAAGCACAAAGAAATGAATGAACTTGCCTGGGGCCACAAAGCCAGTAAGGAACAGAACTGGGAACTGTCCCCATGGGGTTCTGCTTCCCAAGCCTGTCATCCCAACACTCCACTAGATGGCCTTTCTGGACTTGCTGCCCTGCCCCAAGGATGGGCGCACATGATAAAGGACAAAAAGAGATCTGGGAAGTAAGAAGTCAGCATGGGCTGGAGAGGAAGGAGAGGAAGCTGCGGGGAACACGTGAGATGTGACCTGGGCCTGGAGGATCAGAGAAGATGGAAGAGCGGGGAAGGGAAGAGGGGCCCAGAGGAGAGGTGCCGGGCAGCTGCGGAGGGACTGGAGTGAGCACGCCGCCCAGGACAATGATGCTTCCTGCAAACACAGCCCAGCAGCCTCTCCTCTGTACCTGATGCACCGCTCAGTGCGTCAGGGTCAAGTGTCTGCAATCTAAATAAGGAAAAGTGAAAGCAGAACTTTCGAAACCATGGCAGCTTGAACAATAGTAGAATATCCCTACATATAATTGATGTCATTTCCATCTCCCTTTTACTCAGCCACAAAAATGGGCAGGGGTCTCGCCCAGATAGCTCCCTCTCCCCTAAGCCTTCCCCAGTCCTTACTTGGCATCGACCTTGTCACTAGGGCCCTTTTGGTACCTGGAGCAGGACTGTGTCTCCCCATGGTCCTATCTGTGACCTCCTCCCTTAGAGTCAATACCCAGGACATAGATTGGGCCACCGTGCCAATGGGGTGGGGGCTGGGGGAGTCACCCTGTGCTGCCGCTCTGTACCCTCTCTTGGTTAGATCCACATAAACTGCAGGCCAGGCTGGCCCGTCTGGGACTCCATCCCACTTTTATGCTTCTGAGTGAATAACTTAGGTTAGAGTGTGTGCCACAGATGCAGACAGCTTAGATTTTAGACATGCAGAGGAAGAAGTCTCACTTAAAACCTTTACGAAGCCACTTTCTCTAATCCAGATCCTAATATACGGCCGTCGGGCACATGCTCTGAAGCAACTAGCAAAAAACAGACAGTAAACCCAGAAGCTCTCTAATACACTTGGTTTCGTGTACGGAGTTCATGCAGAGGCCAAGGAGGACATTTGGCAGCCCTGGCTTCCTGCAGACCCTGGCTCCTCCTAAAATAGATCACCTCCCTGCAGCCAAGGCCATGTTGCGGCCAAGATAGGTGACCTAAGAAAACACAGCATCACTCACAGGGAGGTAAGCAATGTCGATGCAGAAGAGAAACCTTTGCTTGGTCCAAACAGACTCATCCAGAGAACAGCCCATTTCCCTGGCTGCACCCCCTAACACCCATTAGAGTGAAGGTCAGAGGGCTGACCGTCAAGGCTGCAAAGGCTAGAAAGCGGGAACTGGCCATTCCTGCATAATCTTGGCAAACACCTTATAATTCACACTTCCTCCAAGAATCTAACTTTAGGGAGATAACTCTTTTTTACGCTGAGAACAAATATGCTACGTTTCTTTAAGGTTTAATTCTAGGCACTTTGGTTTTAAATTCCAGTGCTCATACACGTTGAAAGCTCCTAAGATTTCAGAGTGGAAATAAGAACCACGGCGGCTCTTAGAGCACAGAATATACACAACATGGAAACATTATTCAGATAACTGTCGTGGGTTTAACGTTTGTGTAAAATGTTTACCAGTATTACAGTAGTTAGGAACACATAATAACGAAGTCTATATAATTTTTATTTCAAATGCATGCTTCTTTTGGTTATATCATTTTTTAAAACTTCCTCTTAATTTACCTGTAGACCGGAGTCTCATTTTAAAACATAACATAAAAAGCTATAGCAGGAAAGTTGCCAAAGGAACTAGAAATTCCTGTCCCAGTCATATTTTTCATCTCTATACTCACATCCAATTATATTTGTTTATATTTTTCAAAATAAACATTCAGAAAACAAGGTGACGATGTCACAGTTTGCTAGGTTTTAATTATCTCTGGATATGATGCCTTGGTTGCCAGAGGGATATCTAAAAGTCTCTCATACTAAGTAGCTCTCAAAAGATGGTCCCCGTGATAGAGGGGCAGCCCAGGTGTGGTGAGGCAACCACAGGCCATGGAGTCACATGGGATAATGGCTCTGTCAGTTACCATCTGGAAGACTAGGCAACCCCTTTCACCTCCCTGGGGTTTCAGGTACCTCAGCCATAAAGCAGTCGTCATAATTTCTACCTTACAGGTTCATTGAAAGGATTTCTTTTTTTTTAATGTTTATTTTTGAGAGAGAAAGAAACAGTACAAGAGGAGGAGGGGCAGAAAGAGAGGGGGAGGGAGGATCGGAAGCGGGCTCCACACCGACAGCAGCGAGCCCAATATGGGCGCAAACTCGCGGACGGTGAGACCATGACCTGAGCCGATGTCGGATCCTCAACCGAGTCGCCCAGGTGCCCCTTGTTGAAAGGATTTCGATGAGACAAGGGGTGCAAGTGGCTCATAACAGCACCCAGAACATAAAGGCACCCGAAGTAGCCAGTCCCGGCATAGCGACCACACCTCAAATGAAAATTCTAAAACCCTATGGCCTGTTTTTCACGGCCACACACATAGAGAGGAATGAATCAGTGAATTAAGCTAGGAGAAGTAGAGAAAAAAGGACTCCTCTCCCTCAAGTTCCGTCAGTTCTGTCCTTCTCAAAAGGAGAAGGGAGAGAACAAAACATTTTCCTAGAAGACTGAGCTATAATTCAACTTTTAACATTCTCATTCACTGGTTTCCTCTGATTCAGTTTGGACACTGAAGCCAGACACCCAAATGTGCTGTGTGGGTGGTTGTGCCCACACGAGGTAGCCAGCCAGGTGGGACGGAGGCGGCCTGCAAGGGCGGAAGTCCAGCCGTGCCCCCTCCAACAACCCACGACCCCTGGCGCCGGCTGCATCTGCCCTGAGGAAGAGCAGCCTTTTCCGAATTCTCCCAAAAGAGCGGAAGGTGCCCTCCACTCAAACATCGTGCACTCGCCATGCCACACACTCACAGCTTTTCTAACCTCATGTAAATATCCGCTCTTGGCCGACAGCCGCCTGGACGTTTTTCTTTAATACCCTTTAAAGTACTCATACAGCTTCACTGTCCTAATGACATTCACAGCAACTTGCTAAATATAGTGTTTCCATTTTCTTTGCAGCCAATTTTATTTTCTCACTGACGGACTATCACAGTGTTGCTATATTCCCAGTCACCAAACCCGGTTAGTAACTTAATGTTAACTAACAATATTTGTTTCTGTATTAACTCAGCTGAGTTTCCTGTGCCCACTCCCTATGGTATTCAATATTGCAGGACTCTGATTCATCATACCAAATTTTAAAAATTCTTAATAATACACATCTTAACACTGTCTTTACAGTCCCCACCAATATCAGGGCCCGATGTGGGACCGTCAAACACATTTTTACTGTCCTAAACTGAACGCAAGCCAAATTATGAGTCTTCCGAAATTTTCCAGCCGACGGTTCCCAGATCCTAGAGGCTTTATACACGAGACTGGATTGTCAGAGGGTGACCAACCCGTCCGTCCAGGGTGCCTGTTACTAAGGAGCTTGCCAGAACCTGGGACTTCCAGTGCTGAAGTTAAGGAAGTCCTGGGAAAACCGGAATGAGCTGGTCATCCTCCAGCAGTTGGCAGGGCACAGGAGAGTTCATTGCTATCAACCAAACCATTCGTTTTGCAAAATCTCAAAGAAAATAATTGGTTTCCTTCCCTTGCCTTGGGCAGCCACACGCACACACATGTATACACACGTACATACATACACACCCAAATCTCACCACCGCATGTACCCTCTTACCCATGACACTATTCCTTATTAATAAGAGTTTAATCAAAAACAAGTGTTTATTGGAAGATATTTACTAATTGGCTCATTTGGTTAATTCTGAAAATAGGAGAACTAGAACTTTCTCATCCACACTTTCCAGCTGTCAGACGAAACTTTACTATTTGGATTAGCAAATATAGGGTATTCTATATGGTGGCATTTTATTAAAGTAACAAAAAGAAAGGGAGGCAGCAAGAAACAAGGGTTTAAAATTTTTTTTTAATGTTTATTTGAGAGAGAGACAGAGACAGAGAGAAAGACAGAATGTGAGCAGGGGAGGGGCAGTGAGAGAAGCAGACCCAGAATCCGAAGCAGGCTCCAGACTCTGAGCTGTCAGCACGGAGCCCAACACGGGGCTCAAACCCACAAACCCACAAACCATGACCTGAGCTGAGGTCGGACACTTAATTGACTGATTCACGCAGGCGCCCCAGAAACAAGGGTTTAATAACTACTAAGAATTCTGTACAGCATTCACTAGGTATGCAATCAATGGAACTGTAATGACTTTATTTACTAGACTATAAAGCTGCCTGGTTGATTACAGTAGAGTTGATATTTTTAGCGCTAAATTCAAATCAAACTTATACCAGTAATTAAAAGGAACTTAACAGTCTTGATTTTAAAATACATCGTATCCATAAACGACAGACACAGTAGTACCTAAAACGATCAATCTCAGTCGTAAACAAACAGAACTAAACATTCAACCAAATCTCAAGTTCCAAAATCTTGTGACCTGTAACTCTGACATATCTCTATCTATACTCTGTATTTCATACATCCTTATGTACGTATCGCAAATTCATTTTTAGTTTTAAATACCAACGATACTTAATTTAAAAGTTTATGAAAGTTTTTCTCTATTTTATAGGCCACTCTTTTTTTATTGTCTTTTCCTTGTGTGCAAGGTTTAATGATGACAGGATTATTTAAAATCATTCCCATTCTCTTTAAACACTAAGGTTTCAATTTCTCAGGCCCTTTTACTAAAAACACTATACTAAATAAAGCTAAAAGCAGATTTTTCCACTGTTCAGTGATCTCCTACTGAAGGAGAAGAACCACATTATGAATATCAGGGAAATACTTTAGACCGACAAAAACAACAGATGTTCATCGTGAAGAAAACTCCAAAAGAATCTATTTCGACACACCCCTTGCCCAAGTCGGAAACCTGATCTCTCTGCCACGGTCCCTCGGTGATTGGTTTCCAGGGGCCCCATCTACACTCTACCTCCAAGCCAAACAGGCCAATTCCAGGAGTAAGAGACGAGGCACAGCCTCTCTTCAAGATGCGAGGAGGTGGCAGCCGGTGAAATTCTATTAGGCAGGTGATTAAGAATCATGCTTGATCGCAACTTCTCTAACAAGCACTTTATGAGAAACCGATAGATAGTGGGTACCCCCAGGGGGCTAACTGAAGCGTGTCCCGGACATGTGGACGGATGCCTTAAGGGAGGCCTCGCCAATATGGACAGCTGGGGAACCATTAAGTCCTGACAGAGCTGGCTGGTAGCTACGGTGCACGAAAAAGAAGAACATCGTGTCCTCATATAATATGATTTGGTTGAGGACTAAAATAAGACGATTCACATGAGGTTCTTCTCATCCTTTGTGGAAAAAGAGGTACAGAGAGGGAAACATACCCATCTGCCTAAAATCACTTACCATTCCAAAACCCTTAGGATTTTTCAGGTCCGCCTTCGAGAAAACACCATAAATAAATAAACTGACATCTAATTTTGCTAGGTTCTTCTTTCTTAGCTAGTTCAATCTAATGGATTTCAGGATCAAGGTTACTGCAAATAAAAGTAAAATCAAATTTGCAGCATGAATAACCTCTTTCCTGCATGGCTGTTTTGCACACTGTCATTTTGTTTTTGTTTTCGTTTCTTTGTAGTTACCATATCTGCACAGTAACAATGAGCCTATTCACTGATAGACACTTACCTTGCAATTACTTCTATACACAAAAAATGTGCCCTTAAAATACACGGAGGACCACAAGCAATCCAATAAGGTATGTGAATTAATCCATACTGGATGAGCTATTTTTATACAACCAGATGATTTAATTTCTTCATTTGCCAAAGACAACCACTTTCATTATTATACTATTCTATAATCTTAATAAACTAATATTTCTTTTTTTTTATTTTTTTAACGTTTATTTATTATTTTTGAGAGACACCAAGACAGAGTA
Organism: Paguma larvata; assembly: GCA_030068075.1. Classification (NCBI taxonomy): domain Eukaryota; kingdom Metazoa; phylum Chordata; class Mammalia; order Carnivora; family Viverridae; genus Paguma; species Paguma larvata. Next base: position 77,020,854 of record CM057828.1, on the reverse strand, counting down.
CGAGCAGGGGAAGGGCAGAGAGAGAGGGAGATACAGAATCTGAAGCAGGCTCCAGGCTCTGAGCTGTCAGCACAGAGCCCGATTGGGGGCTCAAACTCACAGACTGTGAGATCATGACCTGAGCCGAAGTCGGCCGCTCAACCAACTGAGCCACCCAGGCGCCCCAATAAACTAATATTTCTGCAATATTCAGAAACTCATTTCCTAAACAACCTCTTCTATCGGTTATAAATACAAAAGTCAGAGATGAACGAAAATTGCTTATGAGTAACCCAAACTAATGTTTCCAACTCCCAGTTATCCACGTGTCATCCCCAAAGCAAAATCAAACAAGCAGAAATGCTGCCACAGAGAAGTACACTGTCACAAGCGCCTGGCTTGCTGTTCCCCAGATGCTGTTTACTCTTCTTCCTGAACACGTAACTTCTCTGCTTCACTGACGGTTAGAAAGGACCACATGACTGAGTTCTGGCCAAAGGAAGGAGAGCAGAAGTAACAGGCACTACTCCCAAGTCTGGCCCATATCGTCTTCCTGCACTGGAACACCTCAGAATTTTCCTCTCCCTGCTTGACACAGGTGAGCGCAGAAGCTAACGTCACTGCTTGAAGATACAGAGTCGCCAACGGAGAGAACCTGGGTTCCTGAATCACAGTGTGGCGGCAACCTGCCCACCAATCGAGAACATTTAGTTCAGACTTAATTTGGGGAAGAAATAAACGTCTATCACGTGTGAGCCATGTTCATGGCTGATGTTATCTTGCCTAAGAGAGACGCCAGTAGCAAGAAGTGGCATCTAAAAGCAAGGAGAGATCTACAAATTCATCTTTGGAAACAAATCTGAGATATTCTAAAGAATTTATGTAAGGAACATTAGTGTCTCATTATTTACAAGTATAAACTAAAGTTTTGACAACTCTAATAGAATACAATGTCGGCATGGGCTCTCCATGAGACAGACAAAATCATGGACTTCTGATGGGAGTGAAAATTTGTGTACTCTATGGACTTTTTTCTGAATAGCAGTTTGGCAGGATACAGCAAAACCTCAAACATTTACCTAACCATTGGTAATCACTCTCAAATCAGAAATGCACAGAAAAAATTATGTTCACATTAGTGAAAACCTGGAAACAACCTAAATATCTAATGATAGGGGAACAATTAAATAAATGTTACCATCACCATACATTGGAATAACACAATTTAATCATTTTAGATTATGTTTCAAGAATATTTACATATTTATTATCTTGGAGAGAACAGTATAAGTAGGGTAAGGGGTACAGGGAAAAAGAGAGAGACAGACAGAGAGAAAGAGAGAGAGAGAAGGAGAATCTTAATCTTTTAAGCAGGCTTCACACTCCAGGAGGGAGCTCAACACAGGGCTTGATCCCAGGACCCTGGGATCATGACCTGAGCCAAAATTGAGGTGGATGTTCAACCAACTGAGCCACCCAGGCACCCCTAAAATAATATTTAAAGATATGTGCTAACACTCATATATTGTTAAATAAACATAATAGGTGATCAAGAAGTGTATACAATATGAATCCAGTTGTTAAAAAGTGCATACGTGCAACAAAAGACTGGTAAGCTATGTACCTGCTACTGATCGCATGTTTGTCTCCCCCTACTGAATGCATATGTTGGAATTCTAGATCCTAGTGTGATGGTGTTTGGAGATGAGACCTTGGAAAGGTGATTTGGTCATGAGAGTGAAGCCCTCACGGGAGGATTAGTGCCTTTAGAAGAAGACACAGGAAAGAACTTCTTCTCTGCTTTCTGTCAGGTGAGGGTACAATGAGAAGGTGGCAGTCTGCAAATCAGGAAGTCAGTGTTCGCCAAGAACTCTATCTGCCAGCACTTTGATCTTGGACTTCCCAGTTCCGGAACCATGAGAAATAAATATCTGTTGGGTAAGCCACCTAGTCTAGGGTAGTTTGCTAGAGCAGCCGAGTAGACTAAGGCGGTACCAAAACCCTAATCGAGGTTACCCTTGGATATTGATATTAGGCACATATTTTAATTTCTTCTTCATAATTTTTGATAGTTTAGAATTTTTCAGCAGTTAACATGAAATACTTTTATAATCAGAAAAAAGGCAATCAATTCCATTATTTAAAGAGTTTTTAAAAGGAAGTTAAAAATAAGAAAAGAAGAGCGCCTGGGTGGCTCATTCGGTTAAGGGTCTGACTCTTGATTTCGGCTCAGGTCATAATCTCATGGTTCATGGGTTCGAGCCCCACATCAGGCTCTGTACTGACAGAGGGGAGCCTGCTTGGAATTCTCTCTCTCGCACTCTCTCTGCCCCTCCTACTCCTGGCATACTCTCTCTGTCTCCCAGTGAAGAAAACACTTAAAAAAAGAAAAGAAAACATATAGGTGCCTGGGTGCCTCAGTTAGTTGAGCATCTGACTCTTGATTTTGGCTCAGGGAAAATATATGGGCACCTGGGTGGCTCAGTCGGTTTAGTGTCTGACTCTTAATTTTGGCCCAGGTCATGATCTCACAGTTTGTGGGATTGAGCCTTGCATCAGGCTTTGCGCTGACAGTATGGAGCCTGCTTGGGATTCTCTCTTCTTCTGCCCCTCTCTCACCCACCCATGGCATGCACGCATTCTCTCTAAAATAAAATAAACTAATAAGAAAAGATAGAACCTTTAAAGAACTGAAGGCCAAAGGAAGACAAAAGGAAATCCTTTGGGCCATGTCAGTAATTCTTAAGGAGTTAACTATTAGAGTATAATAGTTGCTCAATAACCAATGTTCATAACGATGATTCTAATATACTAGGGTCTAGAATACATTATTCAGTTAAAAAAATCAACAGTAAAGTATATATTATATGCTAACATTTATCTAAGATGGGACGATGGGGGGTAGATTGTAAATTAAAACAAACCCAAACCGAAGATGAGAAGGAGAAAGAGAAAGAGAAGGAAAAAAGAAGAAAAGACTACCTATAGGTAGAGTGAGGTAACAGGGCAGGAAGGACTGAGACAGACCTCTCTAAGTCTTTATTTAAGTCTCTCTAAGACACTTTATTTGGCAGATTTAGAAGCAGTGTTTATATGATTAGAAAACAAATTAAATCCAAGGGGAAAAAATCCTTCAAAATCAAAAGCAACATGAAACAAACGAGTCAAAACTACACAGAAAGGAACTATATCAAGTAAGTGTAAAACACAGGAATTTTACTGTATATACCTAGCACTATATACTTTAAAAACAAAAAAAATATATATATGAAAAATTCACAAACTTCTTTTAATAATCATATTGTTTCTGATAATGTTTTTATTGTTACATGAGCAACATAAGATAAAACAAATACATAATTACACCAATATTGTTAGGAACCAGAATTTTCGGTGGCAGCAAGAGAGATAGAGATGTACCATCAATAAGGTTAGATAAACATCCTTGTAGGTCCAAATTTTAGCTGGAAGTGTTAGCTAGGATGCAATGGGAAGTTACCCAAATAAGGGGGCTGCAAGCTATCAGCACAAAGGAGGAGGGGAAAGGACAAAAGCAAGGAAAGAATGTTCTGCAAAACCAAAAGTTCCAGTCAAGGAGTAGCTCAACTAAGTGTTTCACCTGAGAGCCCCTTGCTAGGTGTGTTTCACCTAGAGTGACTTACATGAGTCAGTTTGAGCTGTAAGGAGCTCAGAACCTGTGCAGAAGCCCCCCTGCCCCGCCAACCTCCGAGTTCCTGAAGTTACCTTTAGTTCGTTATAAAACTAAGACCCTCCCCCTATGGGTGGGGTTTTCTGCCATTTTTAAAACATAGATACATGCACTAGGATGCTGACATGCTAGCATGCACAACTGAACTCACGTGTTTATGCAAGCTCCCTGTCCCCACCCCCAGTATATTGAATAAAAGCCCCATGTGGAGACAGTGCTTCTGAGACAAAGAAACTCAAGAGACCCCATAACAGACTGCTTTTCTTGCTCCTTTAAGTGCTTCTATTCTTGCTAGGACCTGTACCCCCTGCCTTACCCACACCTTATACAACAGATTATGTATGTCCTCCTTGTAAAGGTCAAGGGTTAACTTTAGAGTCTTCCAGCATGATAGATAACATCTAAGGAGTGACCAGGCAGGGTGGTTGGAATGTTTTCCAAGACCACTGACTCACCGAGACCCCTGCATCCAGGGCTTAAGTGACTTATAGAGGTCACCTTAACACTCATCTTTGTTCTTGGATGCCTGAGAAAATAAGTGCACGGGTCAGAACCCTCAATAAAACCCCAAGCAAAGTCGAGACTCACTCTCCTCTCCTTTCCCAGATGCTCCTTCTGTATCCCTCCATGTCTTGAACAAAGTGCTCTCACTTCCTCTTCGCTCATGTTTGATTACTATTCTGCCTGAAGCCAAGGACTCTTTTCTCCTCGGACTCAGTCAGCCCGCATCACTGTGAGACCTATCTCCCTGCCTCCTTACTTGCAACAATAATAAAGAGTTCTTTGCTTTCAACATTTCCTTGAATTGTGTTCAAATCGATGCACCCCAATTGGCAAACCGCCCTGAGTTCAGGTAAAAGTATCAGGATGAACTCATTAACCTATTTTCATATTTTAAAGTTAACTGATTTTGATAGAACTCGCCACTGGAAAGGCCTGGAGACATAGTGAATTATCCAGTAGCAATGAGCACCACAAATGCCCTAATTTTGATCCTAAACATCATTCTCAAATAAAAGGAATCAAAAGTTCTTGGAGAAATGGCCATGTCTATATCTGGAGTAGAAAATGAGTAAGATAAACGTGGAATATCTAGGATAATAGGGAAGGTAACTGAAGTCACATCAAAAGGCCTTATGGGTCAACTTGAAGAAAGCTTCACCAGAATGGACATTTGAACATCAACAAAAATAAAACTGGCAAATAAAGGTCAGGAATCAAGTGTTTGTCCTGTGTTGCCTATACAAAGTGTAGCCTCAAGGGTAACCAAATATATCATTGAGGAATGTTTCTCTTGATAGATATCCTAGCAAATAAATGAGGAGAGAATGACAGAATTAGAATAGCACGATTTTTCAATTCCTACTGAAATAATGGGTCTAGGTATATAGTAACTCACTTCACAAAAAGAAAACCAACCAGAATTATTTACTTTCTCCTGGAAGTATGTAACACCATCTATGAAGTATTCTTACCCAAAATGGAAAACCTGAATAAAATCTAACTTCTAAATCCAACTATCAATTTACAGGAAATACAGTGGATTGAAGAACTGATATGTTCTTCAACTGACAGGTATGACATCATGGAGATGCAATCAGCAAAAGGCAAGACTGTGGGAAGCATTGAAAGATCAAGATGAAAAGAAAAAAAAGAAAACAAAACAAAACAAGGCAAAAATGTGAACTGAAAAATATTCTCAGCATCACACTGCATTCTAGCCCCAGACTGAGACCTGACCCAATTACCATGGATTCTAGCAACCTAACACCTCGTTCCTGGAATAAGCCAGCCCCCTGTTGAGTTCCTCTCTAGAAGCTTGGAGTTGTCAAAGGATTTAGTGTTTGTTTTAATCAACTTCTTATGATAAGCTCCTGACCTGCCTTTCTTAGAATATTTCATAAAAAGGGCATGTAACTGTCAATCCTTCCTCAGTCTTTTTGAGAGGCAGCATAGGTATCTCCTACAACCCAGGAGTGTCTTTCTCAGGGATCTGAGAACCATTCTAGTAATACATTATCATCAGAAAGGAGAGGGGACTGTCTCCCACTCTCTGTAGGGGATTAAAATCCCCCCTTCAGTAACCTGCTGGCTAGCAGACACCACTTAGCCTGACAGCATTGACACTAACCAACCCTTGGCGATTTTTCAGTTCTGTCTCCATTCCCCCTCCCTCCCATCTCATTCTCCCTTTAAAAACACCAGTCACCTTTGCATAAACTGAAATGGGGTTCAGCCCTTTCCCTTCCAACACTAGTTACTAAATGAATCTGTTTCCACCGCTTCAATATCCAGCTGTTTTTATCTCTGACACAAGCAAACTAACAAAATCAAAAAGAACAGCATTGGAAGGGAGAATTTATGGATTAACAGGGACTTTAGAGGCATACCAACCAATTGCAAGGTACAGATAGACATTACTTGTATTCTGTCCAGAACAAGTGAAAAACAGGAAATGTAATGACTAATTAGCAATTCGACAATATTAGGAATTAGTGTTATTTTAGATATGACAATGCTATTATGGTTGTGTTTAAGAGAAGAGTCCCTATATTTTAGAGCCCTACAGAAATATGCATATATGAAATTATACAATGTCTGAAAACTTGTTTCAAAACAACTCGAGTGTGGAGAAGGGACTGATAATCCTTAAAGATAAGCGAGCGTTCATTACACTGTTGTATCTAACTTTGTACATGTTTGGATTTTCCATAATAGTTTTGTTTTGTTTTGTTTTTTATTAGGATAGTCATATGGCAAAGACTAGTACCTATAGTATATTAAGAACTCTCAAAACTCCACAGTGAAAACAACAACAACAATGACAAGCAATCCAATCAGAAAATGAGCAAAGGACATGAAGTGGCATTAGATTATAAATATATATATTTCATAAACATATGAAAACGCATTCAATGTCACTAGGCAGTAGGGAAAGGAAAATAAGACCACAGTGAGATAACACTATCTTAGAACAGCTAAAATTAAAAATAGTAACAATACCAAGTGGTGAGAAGGACCCAGAGAAACGGGATCTCTCCGATGTGATAAAGCCTGTATGGAAAATAGTTTGGCAGCTTCTTTAAAATCTAAATATGCACTTACCAAATGACCCAGCAACTATACTTACGGGCATTTAGACCAGAGATAAAAAAAAATTTATGTCCACGTAAAACCTGCACATGAAAGCTCATAGTAGTTTTATTACAAATAAGTTTTTCAAATAATATTATTAAATTTTAGTACAAACACAAATTTTATTGTATTTTCAAACTGAAAACAAAAACAAAAACTCAAAATGATCTTCAGTAGGTGAAGGTTAAAAACTATGGTACATCCAGGCGGCAAATCCATGGGGTATAAGACTACATGACAGTAAAAAGGAATAAACTGTTGATATACACAACTTAAATGGGTTTCAAAGACATTATGCTCAAGGAAAAAAAAAAGCCGATCTCAAAAGGCCACATATTGTATGATTCCATTAACATAACCTTCCTGAAATGACAAAATTACAGATGGGAAACAGATTCATGGTTGCAGGGTACCCTCGTGGTAGGGTAGAGAACAGGTATGAGTACGAAGAGACAGCATAAAAAACATCTTTGTTGATAGAATAATTTGGTATCTTAATGTGATGGTGCTTACACAAACCTACAGGTATGAGAGAAACAACTTAGAACTATACACCACATCCTACCAATGTCAGTTTCCTGGATTCGATACTGTAGTATGACTGCACACTAAGTAATCTTTGGGGGTAACTTGGTGAAGGGTGAAGGGGACCTCTCTGTACTGTTTGCATCTCCCTGTGAATCACAAAGTGTTTAAAATGAAAACTTTTTTTTAAAGTCCAGGTAATCTAATCCTATAGCCCATGTATTTCTCCCTGTGCCATACGGCATCATCAATGAAGAACATTAAGCTCAAAGCATGAACAGGTGTTAAAAACTCACAGGTGCTCATGCAGCTGACACAGCAGACACCCAGGACTCCAGGATGGTGTCAGTCATACCCATGAAAGAGAAGAAGCTCACGGATGTCAAAATAAGAGAGCTGCCAAGCTGGATACCGATGGCAGATGTCACCCCTAAAGGCACTGCAGGAGCATTTGAGGTTATTGCCACTGTTAGAACAAGCATGTCAATGTGAAAAAAGGGAGCATTTCTGGGATTTCTAGACTTGATCTTGGGCAAAAGGTCGAGAAGTGATTCGTTGCTGGGATGTCTATAGTGCTAGCAGCTTACATGCTTTTGAACTACTGTCATTCTTACAAGGAGCTCAAATACGAGGGGTTAAGCAAGTACCAGCTCATGGTGGCAGATACACTCTGCATTCTTCACCATGACCTTTGCCTGGATCCTCTGAATACTTTCATATCCCAATTGAGAATTAACACCCAATAAAAAATGACCGGTGCCCCAAAAAACAAAAACAAAACGAACAAACAAAAATCCAACGACTCATAGATTCAACATCTGAAGTTGTCTTATTTTGAAAAGGAGCTAGCATAGGCTGGATTTGGTTACTGTCGGCAGCATCTGAATTATCAGAACTTCTGGGTTCCTCCTTTTAATATACCAAGGTTAGGATTCAATTGCCCAGACGGTTTCAAAGTGCAGAGGGTTTACAACTGACATCAACGGAAACTCTGACTGTGAAGAAGCTAAGTCAAACTTACCAGTATCACTCTTCCCCGAAAGCATTTAGGAACTAAATATAAGACCCCCAAAATACAAGAGAGAAGATGTGCAAAATCGGGATAAACATTGTTATTCTAAACCAGAAAGAAGTAATTTAAAGAAAACCCTCAAACATCTGAACCTAAATTATACTCACCCAAACTCCCCATAAACCTCAACAGCTAAAACTTGACATATGTGTGTGTGTATATATATATATATATATGGAACAGTCAATTGTGTGTAACATAAATAAACACTAAATCACAGTCTCTCTTGTCAGGGCGTTTCTGAAAAGTACTGCTAAATGTAACTGTACCATTTTCTCTTTTAGACAATTCAAAAGTTTAAAGAAAACAGAAAGTCCAAGGAAGGGAAATAATAAAAACATACCTGGGAGAGGCTCAGTGTGCAAACAGCCTCTCCTAATGATTAAATAGTTGAGATGTTTTCACTAACAGGGCAGTCTACGGGGAAACTGAAAATAATTTCTTTCTCATCACTTTGAACAGGAAAACAAATGTAGTCTTAGTAGAACAGAGCAGTCAAAAAATAAACACCAATTTTCCATTTTCACTCTTTTTCTGGGTAAAATAAGGGATTTCCAGAGCAGTTCTTAACGACTAGTTAGAGTAAAAGGAGCTAAAAAGTAAATTTGAGCCTCAAAGTTTGTGAATTCCTAACGGCCTGAGTAAAACTAATAGTAAATAATTTCAAACAGTTTCTCATTTCAGAGGAAATATATATAGTTCATCTCATTTGACTCTACACGTCACATCCAAAGATGATAATTTTAACAACAACAAAAAGATGGCTTTCTCTTTCTTTTTAATCCTAAATGAGTACTAAATTGCTTTGACCAAAGTCACATCTGTTTCACTTCCTAATGTTAAGAAATACCGAAAGTAGTAGGGTCATTGGGAAAGGTTTCTTTTGTTCAATTTTTTTTTTTACCTTATTTCTCACTCTTTTAAAGCTACATTGATCAGACCTCGGTGCGAACACTGTAGATCTCTGGTTCTAGAGTCAAGTAGACCTGGATTCGAATATCGACTCTGCTACTTCCACACTATGAGTTATCGGTCGTAGTGAGGATTAAATGAGAAAATACAGCACAAGGTATGGGAGACAGACAGACAGACAGACAGACACACACACACACGCACACACACACACAGTTGGGTATCCTCATTATTTCCTAACTGTGTTATTGCAAATGACTCGTTATAGTGAACATAAAGAATTTTTCCAACTCAGTAGTTACACAGAAAACATGCTAACATGTCCCTTGTTGTTCCGATGTGCCATGCTTTTTTTTTTAATAAAACTCCAAGAATATTTTCCTTTCTGTTGCAAACAGTGCTTTTCTACTGCCCGTCTAAGAAACTACTTTTTTAAAAAAGTAATCGGGCATGGGATGATAAGATCATATCTTTTCAATACACATTTTTATCTCTAAAACTAAAATGCATTCACAGACATTGTAAAAATTGCAGTTCAACGCTAAGAAAAGATTTTCCTATCAAATATTTATCATTCCGTGGTAGCAAATTAAATGAACTAGTGCTCTATTGTTGGCACAAAGGTTTGGAAAACAAATTCCCCAGCTTAGTATAAAATAATCTACAGCCCAGAATTTAAAACTGCCCAATTTGCTTTTATGTAATTTTTCACAAGATTGTTTGTTCATATGCAATGGTATAGTATCCCTTGTTCCCCGTTTACTATAAAAAGAGAAAAACCTTTCCATGCAGAGATATAACATCTAATAAACTAATTGTAAATGTAATACATAAGGATTTCTGTGCTTAAAGATTTGCTTTGCTAAATTAAACATCAGTGTTTTAAAAAGACAAAAAGAAAAGAGATCCCATTCTATAATACCTATGGTTCTAAAAAAAAATTTCACAAACCTGACTACTGATTCTAAAAGAACAAATTAGTTTTGTAAGAGGCATTATTTTCTACTGAAACACAACTGTCAACTAGAAAAGACAAAGAGGACTAGTGATGCGATATCACAAGTAATACTACTGAAAAGCTTGGTAAATGAACATAATTTTTTTATTGAAAAGTGTTTTTAAGTGTTATGCTATATATTCTGACAAAAACTGATATGGAACCACAATACCAAAATTAAAATCAAGCAAATTCAAACTTTCAAAATGGGTTCCCTCTTTTATAAGCAAAGCAGGCTAGGACACCCACAGAAGGTACACAAACTACTCTTGTACCTCAGGTTCGCTGTGGTCTAAAATAATAGTCTATGTTATATGGCAAGATTACCAAAAAAATAAGGTGAGCCTGGGATGACTTTTCTTGGCCCTGAAAGATCCAGTACTACCCATTCAACACTCAATGGCTATTGAATTTAACTAAACTTAATTCAGTATCTGCTCAATCACTAAATTAAAACTTCTACTAAGGTCATCAAACAATCTAATACCCCCAACCACATTTAGTCTGTATCTCACTGGACATCTTAGCTACATGGGCACTGTTCACCAAACCTGTCTTGGAAATCTCTGTCATCTTGGATTCTTTGAAAACCTTCACTTCGAGTGGCCCTTAAACATTACTCTCTCCATCCTTTCTGAAGTTCTTCTGTGGCTTTTCTTCTCCTATCCACCCCTAATACGCCATTTTTAATTAGCACATTTTATTCTCATAAACACTAATCTCTTAATGATCTCATTCACTTTCAGATTTTAACTGGCATATATATGCCAATGCCACCCAAATAGCAGAGTGCTGGTAAACTGACTCTGGGGGGGACACGAAGCAAGTGGAGGGCAAGACTGATTTGTATAATTTGTTAATTTCTGTGGTGGAAATACTCCCTCCACGGCCGATTTCAAGCCACCCATGTGATGGCACTGAAAACAAAGTTAGGAAGAGATACCCCTAACGGGCTCTGTGAACTAAGACAAGACTGCTCTTGCACGTGTGCGCCCACTTTCCTCTCTAAATCTCATTCTCTGTTATACCCGACCTAGAAGTCAGAGAATCATCTTTGATTCCTCCTTTCTATCGTCCACAAACTCTAGTCCAGCCATGACAGTCATATCTCCCTATAAATTAACTGAAGCTTCCTTTTTGTATCTTATTGCTATATCACATGAAATAAATGGATATATACATACCCAAATTTGGAGAGTTTATGTGGTACGTATGACACGCTTTAAAATAGGAGTCACAGCGTATTTTAATATATATGAGTCTATTTTGGCACAAATAAATGGGGGAGAAAGAAAAGCTCTTCCTAACAGTAGAAAGTCAATAAATACATATACAAGGAATGACAGAAGAAAATCCCCCTTTAGCAACCATAGCAGTCATATGTGAATCGAGCAAGAAAATATTAGTGGATTCTAAAACCAGTGGGTAGGAGGAGTTTACAGTCTCAGGGTATATCCCCACAATCTATTTATTAATCACAAAAGGGAGAAAAGTAGAGTCACGGTAGAGAAACACAGTAGGTACCATCTTATTTTTATTTTTATTATTTTTTTTTTGAGAGAGTGCAGGCAGGGAGGGGCAGAGACAGACAGAGGATTTGAAGTGGGTTCTGTGCTGACAGTAGTAAGCCTGATGTGGGGCTCAAACTTATAATGGGAGATCATAACCTGAGCTGAAGTTGAACACTCAACTGACTGGGCCACCCAGGTGCCCTGGTACCATCTTAATGAAATGACCCAAGGTAACATGATCTGTAATGGGACAGACTGACACCATGTGTCTCTTGCTATAATGTGCTGAGAATACAACACCATTTCTGTTGTGTTCCTGACAAAAATATATAATCTGAATCTAATTAGGAGACTGTATCAAACCCAAACCGAGGAACACTTTACAGAGTAAGCAGCCCCATGCTTATAAAATGTCTCGATGTCATGGAGAGAGAGAAGGGCTGATGAATTATTCCAGATAAAGGGAGGCGTAAAAGACACGACAAGTGAATATAATGTGATCTGGGATTTCTTTTGCTGTAAAACATATTATTAGTATGATTGGTAAAAATCAAATTAGGTCTGTAGGTCAGAAAATAGTATTGCTGCAACACTGACTTGCTGATTGTGATAACTGTCCTGTAGTTATGGAAAAGAATGCCCCAGTATATTGGTCAGCTAGAGCCTCCATACCAAATACCCAAGACCGGGCATCTTAAACAACACAAATTTATTTGCTCACAGTTCTGGAGGCTTAAAGTCCACAATCAAGGTCCCGCAGAGTTAGTGTCTGGGGACACCTCTCTTCCTGGCGGCAGACAGCTGCCCTCTCACCTGTCCTAGTTTTCCTAGGTCCTCACTGTGTCCTAGCTTAATGGCTATCTTTGGAAATCGGTCCCTCCCATAAAACAATTTGCCTGAATGACTATCATCATGATGCAAACTGACTCATCTCACAGCCTCTTAGAGAAATTTTTTTTTTTTTTTTTTTGTAATAGGTGGTAAAAAGGCTTGGTACTAAATTCCAGTGAAGAGAGTAATGGGCTCAGAGGAAACAGCACATCCTTTGTTTTAAACGTACTGCTTTCTTAGGAGACGAGATGAAAGGTAACGTGTTTGCATCTCAAAACAGGCAAAAGCAAGCACCAGGCAATATAGGAGATAGGAAACTCAATTTATTTAAATCTCAATTACTAAAGCATATTGCTTTTGCATCTTATATATGAAATGTGACAATAAAGTCATGAAATCAGTGTTTTTTATTTGGTTCATAAACTCGCACTGATGGAAATCCCAAAATAAGATTGAGGAATTATAAAATGGATGGAATAAGTTTATAGCCGAGATCATTCATTTCAAAGTATATAACCCTCACTGAAATATGTAAGCTCTGGTCTATTTATTAAAACTATGTCATAGTACTTGATCTTCACAGCTCATATATACACATATATGAATTTGGTGATAAACAGAACTAAACTCTGAAGAGTATGTGTGTTTTCCTATCTTTGAGTTTTAAAAAAAAGACTTTCAAATTTAAGTATACATTTTATTTTACTACATTTTAGAAAAATCTTTATGGTAATTCTTGAGACCAGAATTAAATAACTGCCTTAAGATAAAAACTGTTTTTGGGGGTGCCTCGCTGGGTCAGTCAGTGGAACATGCAACTTTTGATCTTGGGGTTGTGAGTTTGAGCCCCATGATGGGTGTAGAGATTACTAAAAAAAAAATAAAGAAAATAAAAATAAATAAAAATTAAAAGAACTGTTTTGGATTCTTTACCACCATGACCATCCAATATGTTAACAACTCATGAGTCCAAAAGTAGAAAACAAAAACAAAAACAAACAAACAAAAAACCCTACTCCTCCAAAATGGTGTCCTAAGGTCTGTGGATGAAGAAGGCAGAGGTTAAAAAAATAAGTAAGTAAATAAAATAAAAAAGGCAGGGGCACCCAGGTGGCTTAGTCGGTTAAGCATCAGACTTCAGCTCAGGTCATGATCTCATGGTTCATGAGTTCGAGCCCTGTGTTGGACTCTGTGCTGACAGCTCAGAGCCTGAAGCCTGCTTCACTTTCTAGGTCTTTCTCTCTTCCCCTCCCCGACTCATGCTCTGTCTCTCACTCTCTCTCTCAAAAATAAATAAACATTAAAAAAATTTTTTAAGGCACAGAGAAGAGCAAAACTGAATGTGCTGCACATAAAAAAAAAGTGTGTTAACAGAAAGAAAGAACATTAAATTCGAGATTATCCAGACTAAACACTATAAGGCTCAGATGGACACCAGTGACCACAGAAGGCCTGATGCCGTGTCCAGAAGGTAGCTAGCTGATCACTAAAGGAAAAACCATAACAGAAGACCTTAATAAATCAAAGAAAGAATCTATGCGTAGATGAAAATGTGTTCTTTCTGTAGAGACTAGACAAGTGTAATGGATAATAACTCAAAAGTACTCTCCGTTCATGAGTACATTTTGATCTAAATTAACGATCTCAGTATACACTGCCATTACTCTGGACAGAGAATGTTCAAATTGTTACCAATGTTCTTAATGTACTCATGTCTTTTTTATCTTCACTGATATCATTATGATTTGATTTGACTTTCCAAGCAACTCAATTTTTCTTTTTATTTATTTATTTTTTAATATTTTTTAATATTTATTTATTTTTGAGAGACATAGAGACAGAGCGTAAGCAGGGGAGGGGCAGAGAGAGAGGGAGACACAGAATCCGAAGCAGGCTCCAGGCTCTGAGCCGTCAGCACAGAGCCCGACGTGGGGCTCGAACTCACAGACTGTGAGATCATGACCTGAGCCGAAGTCGGACGCTTAACTGACTGAGCCACCCAGGCGCCCTCAATTTTTCTTTTTAATAAGCTCTTCCTTCTTCTCTTCCCCATAATCATGCATCGTTCTACTTTATCCTCATAACCTTCCCTCACCATCTCTTTTATTTCATTTTTGTCCTCAATTCTTCTTATAACCTTTTGTTCTTCCTATTTCCCGATTTTAGAAAAATGCATGATTGAATCTTGAAGACCAAAGCCAGGACTTAAGAGCCAGAGTCTACCTAAATGGCCTCAAAGGACATAGTCAACATCACTAGTCATTAGTCAAAATGAAGTACTGCTTTGCACCCAATCGGATGGCTATCATCCAAAAGACAGCCAATGAGAAATATCGGTGAAGATGTGGAACAATTGGAACCTTCACACATTACTGGAGGGAAATGTGCACTGGCACAGTCAGTTTGGAATGGAACACAGCTTTGCAATAACAACATGACACTTACTATGTAATCCAGCAATTTCACTCCTAGGTATTTGTCCACTCTTCCAAAAACTAAAAACATTATGTCCACAAAAATATTTGTATGCAAATGTACATAATAGCAGAATTATCCATAATGGCCCCAAATAAACCATCCAAGTGTCCACTGATTGACGAATGCACAAACAAAATGAAAACATTTATAAATACTATTTGGCGAATAAAATGTAACCATGATATATATTATAATATGGATAAACCTCAAAAATGTTCTGCTAAGTTACAGAAATCCAATATGAAAGAGTCTTTATTTTATTATCAGATTTGCATGCAATGTCTAGAAATGGCAAATCTATGAAGACAGAAAGCAGATGAGTGGTTGTCTGAGAGTGGGGTTAGGGTTAAGAACTGATTGTAAATAATCATGAGGGGCCTTTAGGGTGTGGGAATGTTCTAAAAGTGGATCGCAATAATGTTTGTACAATTCTGTACATTTATTAAAAAGTGATATATTGTACACTTAAAATGGATAAATTTTACAGTATGTGAATTATGCCTCAATAAAGCTTTAAAAATACTCTATCATTTTTATATGGTAGTGATAAATATCAGCATGACAAGTATCTATTCAGTGGATTCTACTATAAAATTAGAGATATATTTTCATGAAAGAAAAATCTGACAGCCTGGGTTGACAAAGGTGTTAAAATGCCCAGGCAGATTCATAGCACGCTGGATGTTATACTTTATTTTCCTTAGTATTTAAAGAAAGGACTGAAACGTCCCCTTCATGTAGTATACTCCAGCTTAAAAATGCACCAAATTCAAGCCTTTAGGTTACTGATTACATCCTTTCAATATTATTAATAGGTGTATTAAAATAGCTTATTTTACAAAAATGCTTTCATTTATAAGCCAAACATTGCCTGCAGCTGACCAAACCTTGGCATCTTTTCAGAAAACCATTGGTATTCTTTCCATGTTCTCATTATTCATTCATGTCTGTATACTTTGTAATAAATCTTTTCACGCAGCACTGTAAAGGTCCGTCCCATACCTGACCCACTACACTTGTGTAAGCCTCTCGTAGGCAGAAACGATTTCCTCAGTGATTTGCATCACATGTAATTGCTGCTCAAGGAATTGGTTGAATCCCACATGTATTAGTGTCCTGTGGCTGCCATAACAAATACCACAAACTTGCTGGCTCGATACCACAGAAATCCATTTTCTCACATTTCTGGAGGCCAGAGGCCTGAAATGAAGGTGTTGGCAGGGCCACACTCCTTCTGGAGGCTCTTAGGGAGAATTCTTCCTTGTCTCCTCCAGCTTGCGGGGGCCATCTACACTCCTTGTCCTTCTTGGCTTGCGACCACATCACTCTAAGCTCTCCCTCATTACCTGTTCCTCTCTTTTATAAGGACACTTATCATTGGATTGGGGATCCACACAGGTAATCCAGAATGCTTTCATCTCCAGATCCTTAACTTAGTTATATCTGCAAAGACCCCTTTGCCAAAGTCTCATTCACAGGTTCCAGGGACTTGAACAAGGATGTATCTTTTGGGGAACACCATTAAACTTACTACCCTACATAATCTAAAGATTAATTTTAAGGTATTTTTTTAAAGAGCTTGACAATACCCATACTAAAATAAGGCAGCTTTATAAACTTGATTGATTTACTTTTTGACTGGAAAAATAGTTCTCTCTTTGTTTGTTTTTTAGCTATGTCTTCAACTTAAACTATAGGAATAGATTTTGTTATGGGATCAACTCCAGATTAATGGGTAAATAGAAAGCAACCTTTTCCATGCCCAAAATAAATATAATTCACTAAAACAGGAGCCAGCTGCATATTCTTCCCCCTGCTTTCAGATTTTTTCACAATTTTCCTTTTGACTAAAGGCAGTTATTTCCTATGGTTCCTGTAACTTTCCAGTGGTGTTTTTTCCAAAGAAGGTATGCTTGAATATACCTTGGACTAGAATAATATATTTTAATTAACTATGAAGTAAGACAAAAACAAATTTTGCTCTTTATCTTGACATTTTATCATAGCCGCACTATCATCTCAGTTTTTTCTATATGTATTCGTTTGTTCAGGGAAAGGATGTGACCAATCACACACGTCTAGATGTGAGTCACTGCAGTTTATGTAAGTATGGAATTCTACTGGTTTCACTGGGAAGAAGGGAGGGGAACAAAAAAGTAATGTATTGTTACACATTTTAAAAATGAGAATAAGTGAAGATGGCCATCAGCTTTTTAAACCTCATTTCTAGGGGCGCCTGGGTGGCTCAGTCGGTTGAGCGTCCGACTTCGGCTCAGGTCATGATCTCGCGGTCTGTGAGTTCGAGCCCCGCGTCGGGACAGCTTGGAGCCTGGAGCCTGCTTCAGATTCTGTGTCTCCCTCTCTCTCTGCCCCTCCCCCATTCATGCTCTATCTCTCTCTGTCTCAAAAATAAATAAACATTAAAAAAAAAAATTAAACCTCATTTCTAGATGTGACTAGAACTCAAAAACCCCAACGTCTCCACCTGTGAACTAGAAACCTAACTAATACTGTAACACATGTCTACACTTCGTCATCTAAACTTTCAAAGATTTGGGTTATTCTTTTTCTTCTTGGTATGTCCCAAGAATGCATGAAGTATACCTGTTAACAAACGTCTGTACGTTTTTCTCTTGTGAATCTATCTTTTATCATAGAGGATTCAGCCAAGAACTCAGAGTAGAAGGAAAATTTTTTTCCTCCCCTACCTCTGCATGAACAAAACTCTAGGCCATGAGAAACCCAAGTGAAAGTTCTTCTACTGGAGTAGAATTCAACTCTGGGCATCTTACTTTCTTAGAGATGTTGATTAATTATAGCATATCTAAGAAAGAGGAACCACAATAACAAGGAATCAAGGATGGTGTATGAAGAGAAGCTAAAGAATATAAAGGTGTTGGGGTGCCTGGGTGGCTCGGTTGGTTGAGTGTCTGACTTCGGCTCAGGTCATGATCTCATGGTTCATGAGTTCGAGTCCTGCATCGGGCTCAGAGCCTGGAGCCTGCTTCTAATTCTGTATCTCCCTCTCTCTCTCCCTCTCTCCCTCTCTCTCTCTCTCTCTCTCTCTCTCTCTCTCTCTCTCCACCCCTCCCCCACTCATGCTCTGTCTCTGTCTCAAAAATAAACATTAAAAAAATTTAAAAAAAAGAATATAAAAATGTTTATCCTGGAAAAGAAGAAAATGTTGCCTGCAAATACCTGCAGGATGCCAGTTGGAAGAAGGGTCAGACAAGTCTTCCTCACTCCAGAGCAATGCGCAGCCTCAGGAGGTCACAAGCACAGCGTTGCTCAGAGTTCAGAGCAGAGGCCAAACACAACCGACAGCACTAAACTACAGAGGGTGCCGTGGGAGGGGTCAACTGTCTCACCACCAAGGTCTCTTCAAATCCTGAGAGGCTAGCCCGTCACTGGTCAAGCTCAAAGAACTCTTCTCTGGTCACTCGTTGCTAGGTCCAGTCTGCTCTAGAGAACACTCAGGACGTGCATACGCACTGATCCCAGAGAATCCCGTGTTCGACATCCTACCTTACTGAAGCTTTCTAATCCCCAATAAATGTCTGCTTAGGAAAAAAAATACCATAAGAGCTATGAAAAGCCATATAAAGGAAACTGTAATTCTCATTATAATTCATCACTGACTCTACCAGGGCCACAGGATGTGTTTCCTACAGTTCTCCCTGTGCTTCCCAGAAATAAAATCAATCTACTAGAGAGGTTAGCTCAAAGGGAAGCCCAGAATTTTATCCAAACGCTGTCAGTATACGGTGCCCAAAAAACAATGCCGCCAGCCTTCAGAGAAAGAGGCAATGGGGAGCAGGGGGAGAGCTTCATAGAAAGGTGAAATCTGACCTGGGCTGTGTAGGAAAAGAAGTTTAGAAAGGGAGAAAGGGAGCCACTTCCTAAAGGGCAAGAGCTTGAACAGCCAGGAACATTAAAGGCAGAGACGAGAACAAAAATAATCCTGCTATTTTCTGTTATGTCGAAACAGAAAGGAATTGCATTCAGGAGCCATGCCCAACCGCTGCACACGTATTTTATCTGTGTTCTGAAGTAATGAAAAGTAGATCTTGGCTTCTGAAGGAGCCACAATGCTAATGAGGTAGCACCATTAGCACAAGATTTAGTCTAAGGTAATTACTTTTAGCTACATTTTGGCTTCCTCATTGAAATGTCGGATGTAAAGAAGTGATTCTAGAAGTACTTTTAATAGGGTTTGGAGCGGATGCTGTCCTGTGGAACACTGGCTCCACGAATCTTAAACCACTTGGGAACAGGCATCCATAAAAATAATCTCATTCCCTGCTGTATGGCCAGAACCACTTCCCGGAGGTTACTGTTAATTCTGTCGATGCCATTCCGCATACGTATTTTTGGTCAACTTTAGTTTTTGTGCTGAGATTTCTCTTTCTACAGCACCATTTTGTTAATGAGGACACATGTGTGTACGTTTGTGTCCCCGGAATCAGCTGGCAGAAAGAGAGGAGCAGTGAACGCAGCCAGTGAAAAAATATCTTACGTTGTATGTGGAAAACATGGGAGTTAGCGTGACAGCAGAAGGCAACGGTATTCAAACCCTCACAAATAGAAGTGGTTCAGCCTGGAGGCCTTGGATCCTCTGGGCACACACGGACCCAGTGGCCAGCAATTTACTCTGATGAAGATGAACGCCCCACAGAACCATTGTTTTCTGGATATTGAAAAGTGGCTCCGGAATACTTTGGGAATGGTCTTGGTTTT
Source organism: Paguma larvata (assembly GCA_030068075.1). Lineage (NCBI taxonomy): Eukaryota > Metazoa > Chordata > Mammalia > Carnivora > Viverridae > Paguma > Paguma larvata. The sequence continues at coordinate 77,000,968 of CM057828.1, read as the reverse complement.
AGAACCATGCTTCAGGACCCTCCTCAGGTACAGCCCACCCAACCCCCTGCAGAAGGCATGGTGATGCCCCTTCTTGAACCACTTCTACCATTTTGGTCCTCATAATGTCCCTGGATAATGGGTGTAGCTTAGCTATCATATATTATGCATTTCCTTTGAGACCAGGGCTCGCTTGGCTACCATGCGCAATTTCTTTCAGAATCTTGCACGTACATGTGCGCGTGCAAGCACACATGCACACAGCATCTCGCTCTCCTCTGCTCTCCAGCCCCCAGGCATCCTGTGCTCTAAAGGCTGGGGTTCAGAGGCCTAAGCACTCAAATTGCTCCCAGCACTTCCCCTTCTCCTTTTCGAACACCGCTTCCCCAGCACAAATTGCCAGGAACCACTAGCTCCTTCTTCACTCAAGCCCTGATTTTAAGAGAGGTGATGGAAGACAGATCTGCAACTAGGAGATAGCTACAGACTCAGGTTACCCCTGGGCTGGCCTCTGCACCATGTGTCTGTCCCCACCTTTCTTGTGGATCCTGTCCTTCAGTGCACCCTGAAGTGGTCTCTCTGCAATTCTCCCATCCCCCAGGTCCATCCCAAGTCTCACCTCCACTGATAACCCTTCCTGTCGGCTGCCCACCCCCTTCCTTGTTTTAATCTCCATAGCATTTAGAAACACGCGTTTCAGGTAGGGCCCTCTCTCCTCCTCGATTGCATTACAAGCTCTTTGAGAGGGGGGATCACACAGTTTTTTTTGTTTCTGTCTCCACGGCACACGAAACTGGGTCAAGCACTCAAATAGCTGGACATTAGTTATTCTCAACAGATATGAAATTAACTCCTGTTAAGACACTGGGTACTCTGAGGAGACACACGAATGTCTTTATTCAGCAAATATTGTCCCAGATCCTTCTACCTGTCAGGCGGGGTGCTCAGCACTGTGGGACACATCAGAGAGGAAAAGAGACACGGGCTCTGACCTCCTGCAGCTTTCAGTCTCCTGAGAGAGACACCACACAACGTGTGATAGCGGTTAAAATGGAAAGGTCTAGGACTGCATAATGACTGTAAAGTGAGGTGACATCATTTCCTCTGAGGAGACGAGGCTCAACACAGTGTCTGCACATTAAGAACTTGAAGAATAAATGAGTGAATGAATGAATATAGCTAAGGAATGAGAAATTAAAGTGAAGAAAGCTACCAAAAACTTAATGCAATTTATTTGCTGCCTAAATGCATATACAAAAGGCACCGAGAAAATCTAGTTATAATTAAGAAACTCAAAATCATGAGAACAATTTGGTTGGAAGCCATTTCAGAGTTCGCTCAAAGCCACCAAAAGCGACTCCTAATCACTGAGCACCTCTGAAAATCTGAAAATATGCCAACGTTACATACAGGTGCAAGAGGGCTCTCTGTATCCCATGGACCCCAAGACAAGTATTGCATGGTATTTTACTCATAATATCCACTGAAGACAGAACTCCACTGCACATTTCAGAACGGAGCTCCTCTATACCCAAGCTGGTAGGTACTTGGGAAAACTTGGGTTTGTGCAATCAATACATAATAAGGTGAGATATTTTCCATGTTAGAAACACATACAACACATGCCCAAACATAAATCTAGAATCCATTTTATAAGAGCTTTAGTGCAATGCCTGGCATCTTAAGAAAGAAAACAATGTAGGCAAGAGAGTAAAAAGGGAGGGGGGGGGAGAAGAAGAAGAAAGGAGAACATATTTCCCCATTAGACATAGATAAGAAAGAACAATACTTTTTCCATGTTCTACTTTTTAAAGTATGTGTACATTCAAAAGAAAATTTGTGAATGAAAACTGTCACAGACTTTTGAAAGAGAGAAAAAACTGGAAAAGAAAATCATAAAAAGTCTCCACACTTCCCCGAACCTTCCTAACCTTTCTCTGCCTGTCTTTCCTTTGTAGAAATTAAATGCCAGACAGCAATGGACCAGTCACGACTGCACGACGCTTTTCCAGATATACATCTGCCTTCCAAAACGTGTTTAAAATGTTTACAACGCCTTTATATTTACACGTTTTCAAAATGCTTTTGGTATTTTAAGTCTTCTTTACTAGACACTAGCCTCTGAGATAGGTTTCTTGAGGTTGCTGCAGTAGCTAATGAGAGAGAGGAAAGAAAGCACACCAGAAAGCCTGAAGCTCTCTACCATTGCAGAATCTGTCTCCCTGTCATGACAGAGAAGAAAATGCGGCCGAAAGACAGTCCCCAGAATGAGGGCAAAGCACCTTGAAATGCCGCTAAGAGAAGAATTGACAGCGAGCAGAGCGTAATGTATAAATTTGTCCCATCATTATGTTGTACACCTGAAACTAACAACACTGTGTGTCAATTACACTCAGGAGAAGAGCTGAGGAAGGGATGTGGGCAGCCCAGGAGGGGCCGTCCTGATACCGCCGCACACCGTTACACTCGCTGGTATAATGTGTCCCTCTCTCTGTTTCTTCTCAAGCAAACAACATTTGGAGACTATTGCTGTTTTTCTAATTTGTTTCTTTCATTTCTACCGAACAACGCTCTTTAATCAAGCAGCCGCCACGCCGCTAACCAGCTTCCCCTCTGAGCCACTCCAAACACAGCCTGCGCCGCCTTGCCCGGGTCTGCGGAAAGTCTTTAGAGCTGGTAGGACACAGCGGATCCCTTGTAAGTCATCTGGCCGCTCCTGCTCCCCCTGCATGCCAATTAGCCTGCAGGCTGCTCTTCCTCTGCGGCCCTGAACCGCACTCCTGCTTCGGGGATGTCTCAGGAACGAGGGGAGGCTGATGGCCAGCGTGTGCCATCCACCTGGACCTCACGCGTCCTTGGCCAAATCTGCCTGAACCCTTAGAAGACCATACTTAGAGAAGGACATATAAAAGTTAAATATTTTTCAAGGTAAGAAGGGAAAGCATCTATGCAGGAACTAGTTTTATATGATGATTCGGAAAGGAAGAATATAAAGGATTATTAACGTGAAATGGGTCTCTATGAGTAAAACATGTGCATTTAGCACTGGGCTTTCCTTTCCCCCAATCACACCGATACTGTTGACATTACCCACTGTGTTCTCATATCAGAACTGAATGACATTGAACTAGGACACTGTTGTCACTGGGTTAACTCAAGCCATAAACTACAAAAGGCACAGCATTCCTGACATTGTCATAGTGAAGTGAGAAGGACTCAACCGTGGGAGTAGGTGAGGGAGATATTCAGGGATTCGGGAGCCAGAGGCAGGACTTCACGGAGCTGCTGGAATTCTGCACGAGCTCTGGCAAAGTGCTCTCAGGGCCACTTTACAAAGCAGCCTTGTTTCTGCCAGCTCGGGTCTGAAAGGCTTTTCACGAGAGGCCACTACAATCCGCCATGACATGGACTTCCCCTCCAACAAACCCTGCAACAGAGACCCCCCCCCCCCCCGAATTAACCAACCTGCTCATTTCAGACTGTTCATCTTCCATCAGACGGAACCACCACCAACAGCACAGTGGGAAGTGGAAGCTGTTTTCACGCAAAGAACCCCATTACCGCACTCAAGTATTCAGACAGGTTAACACTGCAAGAAAAAGTTTAACTCCCAGCACGTGCTGTCTCCATAAGCTATCACCTCTTCCCAAGCTACCACCTCCTTTTTATTAAAGTAACAACTCTCAAACACTTTTCTGGCCTAAAGATTCCTTTCATTAAAAAAATTACTGAAGAGGGGCACCCGGGTGGCTCAGTCGGTTAAGCATCCAACTTCGGCTCAGGTCATGATCTTCGAGCGCCACCTCAGGCTCTGTGCTGACCGCTCAGAGCCTGGAGCCTGCTTCAAATTCTGTGCCTCCCTCTCTCTCTGCCCGTCCCCTGCTCATGCTGTCTCTCTCTCTCAAGAATAAACATTAAAAAAAAATTTTTAAATTACTGAAGAAACCAAAGCATTTTATGTGTGCTATATCTAAGAGAAGAGAAACAAAAATTTAAGTTTTAATCCACTGTATTAGTAATAAATTCATTTGCTTTTAACATATTTTATCTTTAGAAATCTACATTTTCCTAAACAAAAAAGTGGAAAAGTGTAGAATTTTAAAAAATATTTTTGCAAATCTTTTCAAATATCTCTCAATACAAGAGAAAAGAAACTAAATTCCTGTATTTCCTTCCACATTCAGTCTGTTATTATACGCTGTTTTTGGTGAAAGTTTGGTAAAAGAAAATCTGTACTTGCTCAAATATAGTTGGGAAAAGGGGAAGTACTTTTAAAAGTTTTTTTTTTTTTAATTCTTTATGTTTATTTATTTTTGAGAGAGAGAGAGAGAGGGAGCGAGAGCAGGAGAGGCAGAGAGAGGGGGAGACACAGAATCCAAAGCAGGTTCCAGGCTCTGAGCTGTCAGCACAGAGCCTGAGGCAGGGCTCAAACTCACAAACCATGAGATCATGACCTGAGGTGAAGTTGGACATTAACCGACTGAGCCACCCAGGCGCCCCTAAAAGTTTTTTAAGATAATTATGACTATCCTTCTTTGATACTACACATCACTCAACAAGAGGTAGTTTCTTAAACCTTAGCTGTAACATGGAATCCATTAGTCTGTTTTGAACTTTGAATAAATCTCTTCCCCACTGTGAAGGTTAATTTTATGCGTCAACTTGGCTAGGCTATGGTGTCCAGTTTATTTGGTCGAACACCAGTCTAGATGCTGCTGTGAGAGTGTTTTGTAGGTGTGGTTAATATTTAAATCAGCAGACACCGGAGTAAAGAAGATTATCCTCATAACGTGGGTGGGCCTCACATCAAAGGCCTTATGAGAAACAGACTGAGGTCTCCAGAGAAAAAGAGAATTCTGTTTCCAGATTGCAACATGGAAATTCCTCCTGGGTTTCTAGCCTTTGCACTCAGAACTACAGCATCAAACTTCCCTTCATCTCCAGCTTGTCAGACCGCAGTGCAGATTTCAGACTAATCAGCTCACAACTGCCATGAGGCACTTCCTTAAAACTCATCTTTCTCTCTCCCTCTCCCCACCTCTCTCTCTATATCCTGTAGGTTCAGGTCTCTGGAGACTCCGGACTGTTACATCCATGCATGATGCGTTAATCATTTGGAAACTATTAGGTCACTGAATTATACAAATATTTAAAATGTTTACAGAATCCATGATATAATATTTTGAAAATTCTTTTTGCTAATATCATTACCAATCTCCTCAAAAGTCTTTTGGTACAAAAAGTTTGTCAAGCTCACAATGGCAGTTAAAAGTTTTCCAAAATTCTAATTTCTACTGGAAAACTTGGATTTTAGCATTAGTAATAAATACCATTGGTTGTTTTCTGTGTAGTACTGGGCTCATTGCTCATTTGGGGGGAAAACGCCTATTAAAAATCCAAGTCTGAATAACCATAGTTTTTCAATAAACGTTTCTACTAAAAATGACGTTTCATAAAGAGGGAAAAAATAAGTGGCCAGTACGGCTCACCATTCGACAGTACAAACACTTCTTCTCAAGACACCGTTCTCTGGTGTGCAGTAGAACTCTTCCGTCACACTGCCAATTTTCTCACGTGAATACACGTCATATGAGTACACATGAAAAAGAGACATACTCAACTGTTGGGTTTTAATACAAACATAACTTTTACTGTTTCACCAAGGACATTCTTAAGTGAAAACGGAATTTTTTTTTTTTTAACTCCAAGTGTGCCGCAATATATACAACGACACTTTCGTGTCACTGTCTGGATTTGTGATAAGGGGCCAGTTATCTTACTCACCACTGTCTGCACTGTCAGTGTACATATCAACACAGTAAAAAAAGGTAAATGATGTCTTTGTATTATTATGGCAATAATTTTGGCCTCACAGACCCCCTAGAAGGGTCTGGGGCCCCCCGTGGCTCTGGAGAGCAGTTTAAGGAGCGCAGAACTGAGCTGCTGTCTCTCACACTCACATGCCAACAAAGTCCAGAAGAGAAAACAGGCTGGCAGACGCTGGGCATGATGTGTTCCTGGTTCATACTGCCCAGAGGAAAGGGACGGCCCCAAGAGCCAAGATCTTTCAGCTGCGGTACGTGCGCCTGCGCCCACAAAGACTTTCCAGATCCGATTTGCTTCAGAAGGAGTACAGTCTACATTGCCACTTGTAGTTCTCTGTTTCCACCTCCCATTTCACCCTAGTCCTGACTCCCTCTCTGTAAAAGAAATGATATCTCTCTCTTATCCACCCTGTTTGGTAGTAGGGCACGGTCTGGATGGTAAATCCTCTCCAGGCACCCAACAAAAGTGTAATTAGAAATACTGGTACTGGTGTTACACAGAAAAATCACTTTGCAAGTGAGGTGGTTTCCGATTGAATGCTATCAACAAAACTGAAGCCGGAGTTAATGGCGCGATTCACTGAACGATCATTTAAAACGGTACTTGACGAAAGATCGGAAGTGGTTTTTAGGCACGTCATCCAAAAGGAGTCAAAGAATTGAGAAGTTTTGTTATAAAAAGACCCCTTGCATTCTCTTCTACTCAACTGAATAAAAAGTTTTCTTATTTTAGGCATATAGATGAAAAATTGAGAGAGAGTCATGATGTCGAACCCATATTCAGGCCATCAATAAACAATATTCATCATTTAATCAGAAAATTAACTATAAAAATATTTAAGATACCTCCATCTCATTAAGATGCATTTCTAATAACAGTTCACTTTTCATTTTTAGTAAGTCTGAACAGAAAATTCAAGCAAACACTTATGTAGTATTTATTATGGGCTAGAAATGATCCTAAGCACTTGACATCGACTAATGTGTTTAACCTTCATAACACTCGTGTTAGGTGACTATTATTCTTAATGCCCATTTTACAGAGTAGGTAAGTGAAGTTAGACAGCAACATGAGTCAGAGTCAGAATTTGAATCCAAGACTTTCTGGCTTGAGTCTGTGCATCTCCAATACATTATTTCAAATAAATACTATTTTGGTATTTGTGAGTTAATAATGACTACACTCATAACTAATCCAGAAGAAATTTTAATACTTAACCCTAAGGACATTGAAATTTAAAAATCATGTTAATTTGTGGATTTTTATTGCAAAGAAATACAACAGGGAGATTAAAAACATCCATAAAACTGTATTACATGACAATGAGACTCCATAAGCCAAATGTAATAGAAATAGGAGTTCAAGGTGGAAAAGAATAATGTAAAATTCCAAGTGATAAAAGAGAAGCTTAATGATGTACTTAAAAAATGCATTACGGTAAGTAACAAAGTACTTTAGTATTTATCTTCCATTGGACATATTTAAAGCAGGGATATAACAATTTTTATTTTAAGTTTTCAACATATATAATATTTGAGAAATTATGGTCTTTGTAAGTACTGAAAACTTACCATGAACAATTTTATATGCTAACCTACACGTAGAGGCAATCCATGATTTATAAAACTTAATTTGGAGGGGATGTGGAACAAACTGTTTAAAGAGTCATGTCCTCGTGAGGGCAAAGTTTCAAGCACCATCTCCTTTGGCCTAAAGAATTTTCTTAGAACGGCTTGACGTCTACCAGGTCTGAAAGGAATGGAGCCCGCGGAACGCACCTAGAATGGCTCAACCTTAGTTGAACAACCCTGTCACTCTTTGTTTACCAATGTTCATTCCGCTGAAATGTATCTTTTCTCCAGATTTCCTAAGAGGAACAGCTTTATTTATGTACAAAGCTTAACAGAGTTGTGTTCCTGAACAAAAACGAAATAAATTTACCAATTTCTAAGGGTTTAAAGAGAGTTAGCTTAGCAATTCAATTCTTTTGTTTAAACGCCTTCTATTATATATGAAGAAGTGCTATCCTGTAACATTTATGTGCAACTTGATCAGAATCATTTAGTAACTATTACGAGATTCTTAAAGTTTTGTCATATTGGGATTCATAATTCTTTCCAGAAATGGAAGGATGTCCACTTCATTATAAACTAATGGCCCAACAATTACTCTTCGGTTAGACAACTTGCAAGTGATTTATGATTAAGCAATGACAGCCACTTACACACACACACTACTCTGTAACACAATGCAGATCATTTGCAATACATTAAACCACTCAAATACACTTTTCCCAGTTACTACGCAGGTTCTAAATTAAAACATCAAAACAAGTAGGAAGGTTCTATTTCTAACATTGGTGGAGGATCTTGTATTAGACCAACCCTCCCACAAAACCAACGTTAAACTTTGCACAAAATATCAAAAATAACTACCAAAAACACTGGAAGGTGATCAAAAGCAGGCAGAAATAAGAGGGGAATCTCTGAAGAAGGGAATAGTACCATTTTTCATGTTTTATATTTTTTCCTATTTTTTATGGCTCTTCCTCTGAGGGGAAGGCAAAGTCATCTGGAGCTCACTCTCAGAAAATCTCCTAGTCCTCCTGGCTTGGAGAGCGGAAAGGCAGAGTCCAGGACAACCATGGTAGCCACAAAGTGAGGGAGGATCCCATAAAAAAGAGAGCCACGGAGGACTGTCCGTGAGATTGGAACAGAGATTTCAGCCACCCCATTCTGGGAGAGACAGTTTAGAAGTCTGAGTTTAGCCAAGTTAACTGCCTACTAAAATGAAAAATCGACACTCTTCAGAAGAGTAGAAAAGAATCTTGAATATATCATTAACAATATCCAGGAAACCATTCAAAATTGCTGGATAAATGAACAGGAAAATACAACCCACCTTCAATACAAAAGACAATCTATGGACAACCAGGTGTTATTAGGAGACAAGAATTTTAAAGTAGTTATCACGTCTATGCTAGGAAAATATGCTCATAGTGAATGAACAAATAGGAAGTCTCAGCATAAAATAAAAACCATATTTAAAAGTACTAAATGGAGGGATGCAGAGCCTGGCTGGCTCAGTCAGTGGAGTGTGCAACTCTTGATCTTGGGGTTGTGGGTTCAAGCTCCGTGTTGGGTGTAGAGATTGCTTAAAAAATAAAATCTTAATAAAAATAAAATAAAAGCAAATAAAAATAAAAGTACTAAATGGAAATTCCACAACTAAAAAATATGTCTAAAATAAAAATTCACTGGATGAGTTTAACAGCATATTGGAGAAAGTCAGTAAACTTGGAAGATAGCTCCAAAGAATTGATCTAATATAAAGAAACAGCAAGAAAAAATGAACAATATCTCAGTGACAATATGGAACAACATAAACATTCTAACATACATGTAATTGAAGTCTCAAAGGGAGAAGAGAGTGAGAAGAGCAGAAAAAAATATTTAAAGAAATAATGACCAAAATATTCCCCAATTTTGTGAAAGGCATAAATTTACAGTTCAAAAAACTGAGTAAACCTGATACGGTGTGAACACAGAGAAAACCACATCTGAAGAAAAGAGCACGTTAAATACAGCAGAATAATAATATAATATCTAATGGCCTGTTATGGAAAACATAAAGCAGGAGATTATCATCACTAAAATGCTGCAACAGGGGCACCGAGTGGCTCAGTTGGTTGAACCTCTGACTCTTGATTTTGGTTCAAGCCATGATCTCACAGTTCATGGAATTGAGCCCCATGCTGGGCTCTGCACTGAGTGAGGGGCTTGCTTGGGATTGCCTCTCCCTCTCTCTTCCTTCTCTCTTTCTCTCCCACCAACCCCCCCAAATAAAGAAATAAACATTTAAAAAATGAAATGCTGAAACAGAACAAGTAGGGCCGATCATTTTAAAGGAACTAAGTCTAAGAAACAGGGTATGACCAAATTTGATGAAGACATGTCTCTTTCCCACAACCCAGTAACACGGTAACAGTGGTCAGCTTCTATCAAAGGAAATCGGTAAAACAGAGCCAACGAGGAGACTCCTTTTTCACTGAATGCCCTTCTATAGCTCTCATATTGATGTCTGAATACATTCAGCTATTCAAAATATTTTTAAATAAAGAATTTTTATCTTCTCTTTATTAGCTATGTTCCTTATTAATTTGCTATTTCATTCCTACTGATATGTTCAAAAGTTATTAAAATATACATTCATAAATCTAGAAGAAATGAAAATGAGCACCCAAGAGAGAAGTAAATGAAGTCAGTAAAACTAAGGAGAAAAAAAATAATATGAGAAAAAAGTAAGACTGAGCATCAGAAAAGGAAGGACCATGAGTCCATCTGTTAGAAATACTATGTTCCTTATGAATTTTCTTTTTCATTCCTAACAAAATGGTTCAAAACTAAAATATGCTTAATAAATCTAGGAGGAATGAAAAGAAGCACCCCATAGATAAGTACAGTCAGCAAGACTAAGGGGAGGAAATATGAGCAAAACCCAAGGCTAAGTTTCCTGATAGTGAGACAGAGTCCCAGAAACTGGGAGAAAAGCTCAATTTATATATAATCTTTACTGTAACTTCCATTTATATGGCATATGACACAGAAAAAAATGATGACTTCACATTTAAAACCACAATTTGATTCCCTATACTATTCTACAAGAAAAGCTTAGCATAACGGCCAGTAGCAGTTTTGAGCTGGCCTAAATCACTTCAAATCATGTTTCTGTCACTTAGTGGCTATGCAACCTTAGATAAGTCCCTCAGTTTCTTTATCCAGAAAAATGAAAATCATAACAATCCTTATCCAGTGTAGCTGTGTAGTTGTTGAAAAGATCAAATGAGGGAACACAGTACTATATTACTTAGAACGGGACACAAAATAAACGCTCGATAACTGTTTATAGTTGTTTATAAATGTTACATAACATTTTAATTAAGCATTATCAGTGTTAATATAAACCCTGTTGCATAAAAACCAGTCTGTCTTTGTGCAGAATACCTTCAATGGTTTTTATTATTCATTTGTATTTGACTAAACGTCATAAGTATAAGCTATTGACATAAGATCCAAGTGTTCTAGGTTCTAGAATGGCCATGATGTGCTGCTCGGGAAAAAGTGAGCTGCCTGCCACTCGGAGTCACGTACACGCTCCATCAAGACTTTTCTCAAACAGAAATAAACACGAGTGTTTAAAAAAAGGACAATTAAAAATTAAAAGTGGAATTATATATGAACCATATCCTCAAAAGCTGTTTGAAAAGTACCCCAACAGGCTCTTCTTAACAGCTAGAAATTTTGCAATTCATTTTCCTTCTTACACTCAAATTTTCATTCCATTTTTACCATGGGATTGAATCTTACATTGTATACTGTATTGGTCAGGTTGTCATTCTTAAACGAAAATATGTACATAGCTGAAATTAGTTTTTCAAAAACTAGTATTTCCTGAGGGAAAACAGATGATAACTTGACTGGACAGTTTGTCTTATTCCAAAAATAAAAATGTTTCACTGACGGAGATGTTTACTCTGTGTGGCCTATGTCTCTTCACATAGCCACGGCCATTTAACAACCTGCACAAAGGTGGGTACAGAAATTAGGGGTGTGTTCAATGGCAAGAGGACAGATATGACCTTGAAATTCCTGTGAACAACCAGAGCAGGTGGGACAGATTCGTTTCTAGATTGTAGACGGGACCTCTGCGCGGAGATTGTTCTTTAAAACATCCAACTAATGGGCCACCTGGGTGGCTCAGTCGGTTAAGCATCCGACTTCGGCTCAGGTCATGCTCTCCCATCTGTGAGTTCAGGCCCCACATCAGGCTCGGGGCTAACAATTCAGAGCCCGGAGCCTGCTTCAGATTCTCTCTTTCTCTCTCTCTCTCCGCCACAACCCACCCTCATGCTCTGTCTCTCTCTCTCTCAAAATAAATAAACAAACATTTAAAAAATAAAAAAACATGCAACTGAGGGTCAAAATCCGCTAACCTGTCACAAAAAGCAGCACAGGGCTCAGTCCACACTGTATTTGTAGTTAGAAACAGATAAAGGTCAATTTCTTGTTCACCAAGTGTGGCAGCTAGATTCTCCCATGGAAAAACAAATTTGCCACATAAATTTTTTTTTTAATTCAGTTTCCAAACAGAAAGACCTTCTCAGAGATGAAATATCAGGTGAGAGCAAGACACCAAAAAGACAGAGGACTATAAAGACATTTGCTAGGCAGCCTGTAGACACCAGAGAATAAAAGAAAAAGATCCTGTGACCACCTAGATGGGGAGTCGATGAGAGGCTCTCCCCTGCGGAAAGCTGAGACTCTAAATGGTTATGCTCTCATTCTAAGGGCACTGCAAGGAAATTTAACTGACTTAAACACTGGCCTTAAATAGAGGAAAGAAATTCCCCCTTTGGAGTTTATAATCATAAACTGACCAGCATAAGGTTTTACAGCTAGAATGCACACACCGTATTCTCAAAAAAACTTCAAGTTAAAATTTAAAGCACTCCTGGGTTTTGCACCGTCCCCCAAGAGCATGAAGCAAATGCAGATGATGCAATCCAAGCATCCAAGTATTCACACGGGAAAAGTTTCAAGAAATAAGAGCTCAGAGGTAATCTTCAAAAGATATACAAGTAAACAAAGGACCATGAGAAAGCCTGCAGAAAAAAAGGGGGGGGTGTCAAAATCAGATTCACAAAGCCATCATAAATTGGAATTATCCGTAAGAGAGTATAAACTCCTGCATTTTATCAAATCTAAATCCTATCAATTTTAAAATGCACCGTTACTTTATTTAAGGAAAATAAAAAAAGAGAATGTCAGCTGTATCCCAAGCTTCAGTGATCCCAAAATGTGGGGGGAAATGTTGATCTTAGGAAGAACGATATGCAGTTAATATGTTAAAATGACTAAGTAATAAGAATTAGCTTGTTTAAAACCAATGCCCCGAAACCTGGCTTTCTGTAAAGAAAGCTCCATGGGATCCTTCTAGAGCTGGGTGCTTTTCCAGAATCGATCCTGGTAGCACACTGAGCCAAAACACGAAGGCAATGGTCTGACACTGAACTGCAACCACGACACCTGGACGTGAGAATCCCGACAAAGCTGAAAGAGGGGCTGGCTTTCCCCTGACCGTTAATACTGAAGGTAGAGATCAGGGACTAGGGGCAAGATATTCTGGGTCATAATGCTGCTACCCAAAGGCTTGAACTCCATTCTTTTATGTTGTTAAGAGAGGAGTGCTATTACTCCAATCCTGCAGCTTAAACATCCCACAGCCCTACACCCGTACTCTCTCCTGGTGTCTTACACCCTCCCTGCTAGAGCTGTGAACACATCCCATAAAACAATGAGCATATCTGCACGGGCTCCTGTTTCTGGGCGGTCCCCCCAAATAAATATGGTGCCATGGGGCCCAATGTGTGTGCTCTTAAGTATTTCATATTTTCTTGCTCTGTAATGTCTAAAGAATCTGTAAATAGGCAAAGAAGAAAAAGAACATAAAAACAACTAAGAAGATTTGAAAAAAAAAAAAAAAACGAACTTCTAGAAATAAAAGGTAACTGATACTGTATTACATACTTAATATTTGCAAAGAAGATAGATCTTATGTTAAGAGTTTTTGCCATAAAAATGATGATGATGATGATGATGATGATGAAGAGGGTGAGAGGAAACTTTGGGAGGCGAGGGCTATGTTTGTAGCTTTGACAGTGGTACTGGCTTCACAGGTACACATCTATCCCCAATCTCATTGAGTTGTACACGTTAACTATGTACCTCTCCATGTCAATTATATCCCAACAAACTGTTTTTATTTTTATTTTTTTTAATGTTTACTTTATTCATTTCGAGAGAGGAAACAGAGAGAGAGAGAAAGAGCATGCACACAGGGGAGGGGCAGAGAGATAGGGAGAGAATCCCAAGCAGGCTCTGCGCTGTCAACACAGAACCCGAAGCAGGGCTCGATCTCACGAACCGTGAGATCATGACTTGAGCCGAAATCAAGAGTTGGATGTTTAACCAACTGAGCCACCCAGGCGCTGTTGTTTATTTTTTTTTTTTAAGTATAACTGGAATGTTAAACTCCATGACAGGTTTATAAACACAACAAATCAAAATGATGAAAGAACTGAAGTGGACTTAAACCAGGTTTATTTGTCCAGAATACAATATAAAGAAGTAAAAGGAATACGAAAACAGGGTTCACGGGAATAGGGAAAGAGTCAAAAAATTTAACACTTCAACAGGAGATGCAGAAGGAAAGATAAGAAGAGATGAAGCAGAGGCAATATTTAAACAGATAATGACTAGAAATTTTCCACATTGGTAAAAAGCCCAATCCACAGGTTCTGGACTCCTAACATATCTGAAGCAGGATAAATAAACAAAAAGAAATCCACCTCTTGATATCAAGATGAAAATGTAGATGACCGAAGACAAAGAAAAAAATCTTAAAATTGACAGTCAAAAGGAACGTCCAGTTCATATCACCAAGGAGGGACAGAATAGGCTGGTGACCCCTTGAAGCCAACAATGGAAGCTGGAATCAGAACATTATCTTCAATGTGCTCAGAAAAAAATAACTGTCAACCCAGAAATTTAGAGATATGAATAAATATATATGAACATACAGATTAAAAATACCTTTTAAAAATTAAAGTGAAATGTAGTTTATACATACAAAACCAAAGGTGTATGCCCCCAACAGACATTTATCTCAGGAAATCCTAAGAAATAATTTTCAGGGGCGTCAGCTGACATCTGACTTCAGCTCAGGTCATGATCTTGCAGTTTATGAGTTCAAGCCCCACGTCAGTCTCTGTGCTGACACCTCAGAGCCTGGAGCCTGCTTTGGACTCTGTGTCTCCTTTCTCTCTGTCCCTCCCCTCTCACACTTTGTCTCTCTCTCAAATATAATTAAACATTAAAAAAAATTTTTTTTTAAAGAAATAATTTTCAGGCAGAAAAGTGATTATAGATAGGAGAACTGAGGGCACTTAGAAAGGAAAAACTGATATCAAGTACTGCAGTTGGGTGTGTGTGTGTGCGCGCACACATGCGTGTGTAGAGATCTGTAAGAACAAAAAAGATGGAAATAAAATACATGACAGAATAGGATATATGTCAAGAGAGGGTGAATATACTTTCTGGCATATTGAATAAATTTTAAATGTGTTTACAGGAGTCAAACCTGAAATATAAAGACTACAATTTTGGAAAGATAGAAAAATATATCAGATAACACTACCCAAAGAATGCCAGAAGAATACCTATAATAATTTTAGACATAATATACTCTAAGACAAATATCATTACTGCCTGACGATGAAGAATTCATATCATTAAGAAGATACTGCATTTCTAAACTCATTTATCCCCAATAGCACAGCTTGAAAACAATATAGAACAAACTGACAGAATGCCAAGGAGAAATAAACAAATTCACATTAATGAGACAAATTTTAACACACTTCTCTCAGTAACTGATAAATCAAAAAGACCAAAAGAAAAAAGAGAAATCAATAATAATATGAAACATTTGAATGACACAGTAGCAAGCTCGATCCCATGAACCAGGGGCTCTCAAAGATTTTGGTGATAGGCCTCCTTTACATTCTGAAAAACTGAGAATCCCAAAAACCTTTTGTTTATATAGGTTGTTCTGGCTGATATTCCCTGTATAAGAAATTAAAACTGAACATTTAAGAAAATATTTCTTAATTCATGATTTAAGATAACAATAAGGCCATTACACGTTAGCATAAGTACATCTTCTAAAACCACAAAAAAAATGGTGATAAAGAGACTTTGTTTTTCCATTTTTTGCCAATCTCTTTAATATCTGGCTTAATAGATGACTTATATCCTCATATCTGCTTCTGCCATTTATTTTGTTGCAACATCATATATCATGTAGACTCTGGAAAACTCTTCTGTAAACTCATGAGAAAATGAAAGAGAAAAAGGTAAATAATGTTTTAGTATTAGTACTAGAATAGTTTTGACTTCATGGACCCCTTAAAAGGGTATTGGGGGACCCCTAGGGTCCCCAGACAATACTCTGATGACTGGTAGAATAAAATATGTACAATTTGCATACACCCATACACCCATACACAAATGAAGAAAATACATAAAGATTTCCTGTTAATTACATATGGGCTATAAAATGAGTCTAAATAAATCTTAAAAGATTTATATATTAGAGACCACACTCTAATGACCACAATACAATTAAGCTTGTAATCAATAATACAATCTTTAAAGATCAAGAAATGAGGGGTGCCTGGGTAGCTCAGTCGGTTAAGTGTCCAACTTCAGCTCAGGTCATGATCTCACAGTTCATGAGTTCGAATTCCTCATCAGGCTCTATGCTGAGCTCAGAGCCTGGAGCCTGCTTCGGATTCTGTGTCTCCCTCTCTCTCTGCTCCTCCCCTGCTCATTCTCCCTCTCTTTCCCTCTCTCTATCTCTCAAAAATAAATAAAAATTGAAAAAATTAAAAAAAAACATGACAAGAATGTTCTCTCTCACCTCTGAGATAGAGCCCTAAGACAGGAGAAATAAGTAAAAGTTATAAAGGTTAGAAAGGAAGATGTAATTCGGATATGATAGGATTATAAATGTAGAAGACCCAAAAGATTCTACAAAGTATTAGTAGAGTTCTGCAATGTTGCTAAATACAAAAATCTATGTTAAAAAATAAGTTTTATTCCTGTACACTAGCATCAAAACATTGGTAAATGTCATTTTTAAATAGTATCTTTTATAAGAACATCAAAAAATAAGGAGCCTAGAAAGACAAAAGCTTTACAGAGAAAATTATAAACCATTATGTGAAGACGCAATAAAGGCCTCAATAACTGGATATATCAGTTAATGGATAGGAAAACTCAACATCATTAAGATGTCAATTCTCCCAAAATGATGTCTTTAGTCTCAATATAATTCCAATCAAAAACTTCTAAAATTTTAAGAGAAGAGCAAAGGTTAATAAAATTAAGGAAGACAACTCTAAACAACTACAGAGTGGCTATTTTGGCAGATATTCAGATTGTTTTAAGTCTACAATATTTAAGACTAGGAAGCATTAGCATTGGGAAGACAAAGAAATAAAAGAGAAACCACAAATATACACAGATATAGAAATTTCATTTATGACAGTTCAGGCACTGTAGAGTACTAGACCGTAGTACTAGACTGTAGAGTACTAGACTTTTCAACAAATCATACTGAGATACTTGGTCATTTACAGAAAAACCAAGAAAGAAAGTAAAGACGTGGCTAAAGCCTGAATATAAAAGTCAAACCTATATTTGTAAAATGTTCAGAAACCAACGTAAGAGAACCTCTTCATGACCTCAGACTGGGGAAAGATTTCTTCTCTATCTCTTCAGTATCGAGGTTTCACACAAAAAGTGCAAACAATAAAGGAAAGATTGATAAATTCTACTACATTAAAATTAACTACCCCATAGGAAAAATAATTGGCAAGGCTTGAAAAGGCACTTCCCAGAAAGAAAAAAAAAAAAAAACAAAGAAACCTAAGCAGCCAATAATCATATGAAAATATGGAAAATCCCATTAGTATTTATGAGAAAAAAGTTACACGGTGATGAGATTTCACACACACTAACCTGACAAAATGTTCAACTCTGACAATATCGGTATTGACAAAAGTATGGAACATCATGATTACATGTGCTTTGCTGAATGGAGTGTATATTGTTATAATCAGCTTTGGGGGGAAATTGTCCTAATTAATAATGATGAAGATACACATGCCCTAGGACATGAAAAATGTCACTCACGGGAATACAACCTAGGAAATCCATCAGTCCATATATGCATCAGACACTTAAAGAATGTTCACAAAAGCACTATATTTGTGATAGAAAATACTGGAAACCCAGAGTTCTTTCCATCATATTCTGGAAAAATCGTGATAGAGCCATTAGGTGGTTCATGCAGCACTACGCAGAATATTACACAGCAGGGAGATGGCGGACTACAGGCACCAGCGGTTACAAAGAATGAGTCTCAGAGGGGCGCCTGGGTGGCTCAGTCGGTTGAGCGTCCGACTTCGGCTCAGGTCATGATCTCGCGATCTGTGAGTTCGAGCCCCGCGTCGGGCTCTGTGCTGACGGCTCAGAGCCTGGAGCCTGCTTCAGATTCTGTATCTCCCTCTCTCTCTGCCCCTCCCCCACTCATGCTCTGTCTCTCTCTGTCTCAAAAATAAATAAACATTAAAAAAAAATTAAAGAAAAAAAAAAGAATGAGTCTCAGAAACATAATGTTGAGTAAAAAGACCAGGCTGCCAAGTTATATATATCACATGACCCAATTTACACAGATTTACCATTTAGGAATACAAACGTATTTATGGTAAAACCATAAAGAAAACAAAGGGGGAAAAAAACCACAAACTCAGGGTAGTGTTACCTCTGAGGAGGTTGGCATGAGAATGGGCTGGGGAAGGACACTCAATTCACAGGATTCACCACATTATTAATTCTTTAAACTTTACACAAATTTTAATAAAATTCTTTAATCAAAATTTAACTTTTAAAGTAAAACAAACAAAAAGAGTATATAAAAGTGAACCAGTAAACAGGAGCTCAAGTGCCATATAGTTCACATTTTTTATTACAAATGACAACCTAAAATTCATCCTAACACTCGGCTACATCTCTGCCAAGTTCTTAATGTAGTAATTTCTCATTTTGAATTATTGGATCCTCATGTAATAAAAGCAGAATCGAAAGACTACCAGTGAATAATCATGTTTATAAAACACCATACCGAGATGAATGACAAAAGTACTATAAAATATATTATTTATGCTTGGTTCATAATTAATTGTATGCCCTACAGAGACAAGATGCTCCAGTAATAAAGTTTTTGTCCTTTCAGGAAAGATATTTATTTGATCTGCCATTTCACAATAATCTATCATTTGCTACAGCATTCCATCGTCCATAAATAGCATTTCAAAGTCCTCACAGAAGCTGACTTCCAGGGGACAACAATGACATTTAAGACCCCTAATTGTTGAAATCAACTCTTCGAATTCTAAACTTCGTTTTTCTCCTTCTGCCAATGGCGTTTCAAAGAAGTGCATCTGAATCCAAAGAACAGGCTGCCTGCTGGAAAGAGAATTCCACTCTGCAGTCTCAACTTCTATATATGCAGACCTGCCTAGGCCCAGGATTCCACAAGCACAACCGAGCTGGTTGCCAAGTATTTGGCCTGAGTGGAAATACAGAACATTCACCGTGCTCTAGTTCACCTAACACTGCTCTGGGAAACAACAATGCAGTCACGTCCCGGGGATACCACCCGACCCTGCAAGCCTGGGAGAGCTGCGGCCTGCACTGCGGGCTACTGCGCAGAGATGCAGAGTTAAGGAGCAGGAAGAGGAGGCAGCCCGTCTCACAAAAACATCCCCAATTTCCATCCTCAGCTCCGTCTGTTCAATGTCTCAAACCAGCTCAGCAGCTGCATCTGATGACTTTATTGCAAGATACAAGCAAGTAACAGGAAAGCTGCTCTTTATCGACACCATGGACGTTTAACTGCATTTACTCTCTCGGTAACAGAGATTCCACATCACCTCCCCATCTTAATATAACCCCAGAGCAGCCCTCCCTTGGTTACTAATAGAGCCCTCTCCCACCCACATCGGATTCTGCCAGCTCAAGAGGAATTAAGGCACATGGCCAACAAGCATATAAACAGAGGTGCAAACCAACTGTGTTCCCCCAGCCCTAGTCTCTCTTTCGTTGTTTTCGTAATACTTCCTGTCTTCTTTCCATACTCATCACAAGCCTTGTAACAATGTCTGATACTATTGTACCTCTTATCCTTTAACAGTCCAAAAATCCCATCTCTGATTTATTTTTTTTTCAAACAACCAGACACATAAAAGTTCTTAGTTTATTAATCCTCTCATGAAAAATCTGCACAATCACCAGATAGCCACTGCAGAGTCTTTACTCCTTCTGTTGTTCAATCTCCAGCTCACTTTTTGCCAGCCCCAACGTTGGCTTTCGCGGTGCCTCTGACTTTCTTCATTCTGTTCTTGCGTTCCTTTCGCTGTTTCCTGGATGTCTTTTTCTTCTCATAGAGGCCATGTCTTGCAAGTCTATGTTTGGGTTCATTTTTCTTTGCATAATCCAAGGAATCATAAATCATGCCAAAGCCAGTTGTCTTGCCACCTCCGAAATGGGTTCTGAATCCAAATACAAAGATGACATCTGGTGTGGTCTTGTACATTTTGGCTAGTTTTTCCCGAATTTCTGTCTTAGGTACCGTTGCCTTTCCGGGGTGAAGAACATCAATGACCATCTGTTTCCGCTGAAGTAGTCGGTTGGTCATGAACTTCCTGGTCCGGATAGTTACTGTGTCGTTCATGATGGCTGTCGAGCTTCAAGCAGCCAGGGAGGAAAAGACCCATCTCTGATTTAGTGCCGGCCATACCAACATGATAGTCTCCAAATACTACGGGAATAATCACTAGGTATGAACAGCACATAATAATATTCCCGACAACAGACTAGAAAAAATTAGAAAGCCAAGTAAGGCAATGCTCTCATGACAGAGATGATTATACAGTTATAAAGACTTGCTCACATTGAGAAATTAAATGGGCATGTAATAGATTATCCCTTCCAAGTAACTACATGACTTATAAGTAGCACTAGATGCAGTTAGAAATAACAAATCATGGAAACATGGCAACAGGACAGCAAACATCCTTCTCCACAACCTTCCAGAAGGCACTGCTGAGCAGAGCAGGGGGGGATGACACTGCTGCTCCAGCCTGATTAGGCGGAGAGCATCATCGAATGCAATTAAATCACCCAAAATGTCAAAATACAGCAAGGAACCCATACGCAGAGCGTTGCAGGAGCTCTGCATCTGGAACAATTTGACGTGTGATTTATTGAGCATGTGCTATAGCGCCGCATGATCCAAGCAAAAGGAAGGAAAAGACAAAGAAGGGCTTGGTATTGTGGTCCCAGACTGATTTTTCTGAAACACATAGTCTGAGATTTTGCATATTGTATATGCAGCCGTGGATGACAGTGAAATGGGAGCCCCAAATCACAAGCGGAAAGCTTGGGAACCCAGGGGACCGAAACAATGACATTTGTTTTCAGTGTTTGGTAGTGAGGGTTGATCACTTTCCACTTGCAGGTGCTCCTGGCAGCAGGGGCATTCTCCAGGCATTGCAACGAGAAAACGTTTTCAAATTATGAGTTTTAGGCAGAGTATTGACTCTGCTTAAAACTGAAGCCACACAGTTAAGTAACTTCTACACGTCCGAGAGTAGAGACCCTTCTAAAAGAAAAAGGAGCCTCTTAAAGATGCTAGAGGATTCTTCACAGGAGTAATGCAATTTGGGGCTGAAATGACAGAGCACAATGGAAAGCATACAATGTGGTGCCTGGAGTATCAGGCTCCATTTTTAGATCGAGCCCCCTAATCAGCTGTGACAGGGAATGAGAATCCATGAGGCAAAACCGAGCAGCGCCAGATGCTGGCAAACCTCTCAGACGTGGAAGGAAACAGCTGATCACACAGCAGCCCCTGTCTGTCCAGAAGCTCAAGTACTGTCATCTGAACTCGGCCCGAGGGGAGAAGGAGGCTGCCCATACCAGCTTGCCTGTCTAGGGCCTCCTAGCTAGTCAGGACCAGGAGAATTGCACCAATGACAGCTGAAAGGGGCCTCCTGCGTCTGAAATCACGGAGAGGAGTGTGCAAGGTTTGCAAGCTTGGCTGGGACCTGAAAATCATGTAACCTGCTCATGTCACACATCAGGAAAAGGAATAGCAAAGAGATTGACTGAATTGAGCTAACTAGAGTCTTATCCTTAAGACTGACTGGACTTGACTTTTCTATCTCCAAGTCCTTGACTCCTCACCACACAAAGCAGATCAACAGCATTTGGCAGAAATGCAGACGCTCAGGCACCATCTCGGGCCACCTAAATCAGCAACTATTTTTAAACAAGATCCCCAGAAAATTCCCTGCACAGGAGTATGGAAAGCTTGGCTCTCCACCACACTATTTAACTCTTGCGATCCAGCAAAGCGGATCTAGAGACTAACTTCCCAGGTCCCAATCTCGACTCCCTCACTTACTAAGCTCTGTGACCCTTCCTGTCTCTTGGTTTCCATCTGTAAAAATCATCACAATACCTAGCTCATAGTGTTCTTTTGAGGGTACTCGCTAATTAAAAATTATTAATCGTCATTCTAACTATGTTTGGATGTCTGCTTATGCCTCTGTCTCCCTGATGGGTTGGGAACGCCTTAGTGGCAGAGAATTTCATCTGTGTATTTGAGAGCTCTCCCTGTATCAGAAAGGTGGTTCATGGGCTACGTCAGAGAGCTACTCTACCCTCTAGTCCATGATGGGGAGCCCTGGAATAAGAGGAAAGAGAGATCAGGAAAGAGATTTATTGCCCATTCTTCCTCTTTGCCGGGTCACCACACACGCGGGGGCTGATGCCTCTACCAAATGTCTCAAAGCGATCTTTCCTGCAGGCCTTTCTTCCCAGGTTCTGAGTGATCACAGCTCTTCTGCTGTTACGGCCCTCACCTGTAAAAGGTCCCTTTGCAAAGAATCCCCATCCTAGTATACTAATTCAAATGTGCCATCTCTTTGCTGATGTGACTTTGAGCGAAACGCCATGTCTTCTTCTACCCATTCGATAAATATTCCTGCAATATCAGACACTGGACCAGTTATTGGAGATACAGAAGTAAAATAAAAATGATGAAGTCCCCGCCCTCATGGAATTTATATTCTCGACCCGATGCTGTGTCTAGCACAGAGCGGGCACCCTTCTAAATGGATGAATATAATATCCTCTTTTCATTAAAATGTTTCCTCAGTTGTGAATCCAAAGTGCCAGCCACAGGCTACACCAAGAGCCTGCTGACTACACACAGCAAATGTGCCAACAGGCACTGAGGATGGGGAGCAAGCCGCACTAGGCAATCAGAGCCTTGGAGAACCGGCAGCTGAAATGAGCACAATATGGCTCTGAGTCCAAATCTACTTATTTTCATTTAATAAAGCCAAGGCTTTGAAAACATTTCACCTGAGAAAGGTTTAAAAAATAAACACGGGGAGGTGAGCGTTGCAGCGTTCCTGTCAGATTAAACCACTGCAAGCAGCATTTACTCCTCTGATCTACCAAAGAACGACCTCCCACAGATCGCCTGGCTGGTGCTCTTTTAAAATGCATTTTGTGGAAAACAACCACATTTCTTGGGAGGCAGATGGATTAAGCTACGTCTTCTCAGTAATACGTGTCACTTAGAATTCTAAGCTTGAGGCTTTGCAAAATCATCGCTTCACATCTTCTCGAAAGTTTCATCAAAATAATACCCGTGCCTAGAGATGGGGAGATGTTTATCAATTCTTTGCTCCCACACTTCCTTCCCAAAAAGTCAGATCTACCGCGAGCAAGCAGGGACTCCACATTGAGAGCCGTCTCTCAGAAGGCTCAGCTAAGGAGGCCAGCACTGCCACCTGCGGTAGAGGATGGTGGGCATTAGCACCGAGACGGCGTGATTATTTCCTGATACTCACAAACGTTTTCACCTGCTCTTCCTTCAGTTGCTGCCAATTTGAACAAAGGCTGGAAAATCTGCAATAATTGGTATTAACAATGTACAAATCTTAGGGTCCAAAATCTTAAAGGTCAACTGGTACTGGTTCATTTGGGATATAAAAACGGGAAGGATCCCAAGGAGAAATTCCACTTAGCAATTGCTCAAAAGGGGGAAAGGTCCTCATTTTGTTCGTATTTTTGTTAGAATTTGTAAATATTCGGCATGAGTTTTTAAACTCTGCTTTATGCAAAGTGAAGTACAGTAGGTCCTCCTGCAAGAGCCATCATTATTAACACTAAAGGGAACAGAAGTGGGTTCTACATACTCTTGAGAAAGGTCACGAATTGGGATTTGGAGTAACTCGTGAGTTGTAAAGTCAAACTAATGAGAACCTATTTTCTGCAGTTTTCTGTCGGGCAACTCAAGCTCTTACTAAAAGAGAATTTAATTCAAAAAAGAAATGGGCTGAATAATAGTCTAAAAGTCTAGTGAGTAGATTTTTAACAACATAATAGCAAAGCAGCAGTGAGTAAGGTTTATGTTCTTGGAACAAAAAAAAAAAGAAGAAAAGAAAAAGAAAAGAAAAAATTGTTTAAAAAGTGTTCCTTTTAAGCAAGTACTAGAAGAAAATGTAGTGGTCTCTAAATCTAATATTAATTTTATTTTCTCCTCTCATTTACTTGAAAGCAGTCCAATAACCAAATGATATCAATCGCGTAGGTGGATTTTGAAAGACTTAGCAGAAAACCATGGGGGAGGGGAAAAGAAAAAAGACACAGAGGAGGGAGACAAAACATAAGAGACTCTCAAAGACTAAGCACAAACTGAGGGGTGGGGGAGTGTTGAAGGGGGGAGAGGGGATGATGGGCACTGAGGAGGTTGGGATGAGCACTGGGTGTTGTATGGAAACCCATTTGACAATAAATTATTTTTAAAAAATCAATTTATAAAAAATGTTCATGGGGTGCCTGGGTGGCTCAGTCAGTTAAGTGTCTGACTGTTGGTTTCGGCTCAGGTCACGTGTGCCAACAGTGCAGAGCCTGCTTGGGATTCTCTCTCTCCTTCTTTCTCTCCCTCTTCGCCCCCCTGCCACCCCTAAATAAATAAACTTTTAAAAAGGCTCATGCTTTGAGTCCATTAAGACACAAAAAAAGAAAAGGAATGCTTCTATACAGATATACCAATGTATACAGATTTTTTCCAGTCACTTTAGTTACCACTTTCTGTTACACATTTAAAGATTTTTGGCACAGCTGACCTAATTCTTCTAAACCAGAATATCAATTCCCATGTGGTTCCAGTCTATTCCTTTCATTATGATACAGTTTTTCTTGGCTGCTATTTTCTTTTGCTCCTTCCCTTTTCTCTACTACAACACCGAAGCAACTTTAGTCTAATTCCGAGAAGCTAGGCAATGTATTATGATTATTTCATTCTGGCAGAGTATTCTTTTCCTGGAATCGGTCAACTGAAGAATATTCAAAAACTTCATATAAACTATGTGCGAGACATGGTATCAAACACTGTTGGGGATTCTTTTTGAAAAAAGACTCACACCACAAGGCTTTAAAATCTTTTTGAAAAGGGCACACATAATAAAGGTTACAAATACATGGTAGCATGTGATAATTGCAAAATCAGAAAGCATTACAAAGTGCAACGGGTCTTAGGATAAGACCAGCAGACAGAGCTGTGTGCTCAAGATAGAGTGTTCAAAAGCAGGAAGAAATTACTGAGTGAGTGGAAAAGAAGATGTGGAGGGGAATGACAAGAAAGGAAAATGATGGCAACCAGAAACCCAAGGTGTATAGTTCAGTGGAAGTGAGGACAGCCATTTGGCTGAGGAAACCCTTCTAGTAGGAAAGCAATGGGAGAAAAAGATAAACCGATGGGCTCAAAGCCAATCCGTCTGTGAATCCCAAGAGAAAGGCACTATGGGAAATCAGAGATTGCCTCTGAGGCCAGACAAATCCTGTTCTAAACCTGCTTCTGCTGCCTACAACCGTGGGTTTCCACATCCATAAAATGTTGATAGTAACAGTACTTATCCCAAAAGAATTCTCTAAGCAATAAATAATAAAACTCTTAACACGGTGCTCAGCATGTATCAAGGGATGAAGAAAATATCTTAAGTTTGTTCCTGTTATTAGCCACGCTGAGGGGTGTAGTGGTATAGAGTGACGTGATGACTAACTCATCTGTCAGACAACACCCCGAGCCCTATCCAGCCCTACCCACCTTCATGCAACCTTCTCAATGCAACAGTATGGATTTGAACTGGCTTCTTACCCAGGCACAGCATTCCACTAGACCAGAGGGCTTCCAGAAATAAGCCTACCTCCGTACTCTGCTCTCCGTTCCCCATAATGCTCCAGGGTCTGTCTCACATATGCTAAGCCTCAGAGTGCAGTGAACAAGGACATGCGTCAAGAAGGGCCTGGATGCAAAGGCCGACTATGGGCACTGAAGTTATTTTCTCTGAACTCGGTTATCTCACGGTGTCAAACATGGAAATAATAAAACCAACGTGGGTATGCCATTACGAGGCTTAAGTGAGACAAATAAAGAAAAAGCAACTAGCGCCTCACTAAACACAGAATGCTAGGCACTGCTGACTATCTAGTTAACCCTGAAAACAACTCTACCAGGTACATGTTTGTTATTATTCGCCTTTTGCAAATGAAATTGAGGCTTAAAGAGATTAACTGGCTTGTTAACCCTGAAAACAACTCTACCAGGTACATGTTTGTTATTATTCGCCTTTTGCAAATGAAATTGAGGCTTAAAGAGATTAACTGGCTTGTCAAGTCACAGACGGCCTGGGTGGGACAACTGCATCGGAACCAGGCAGGTCTGACTCTACCCCACCTCACGCTCTCCTTCCCACCAGCTCAGAGCGCCGAGGGGGGACTGCCTTCACCAGGGTCAGCCTCCCCAAACCCAGGACCCACGCGATCCTCGCTGCATCACTTGTGAGAATGTCTTTGGTTGTCAGAAAAGCCATAATAAAAGGGGGGAATCCTTAATACTTCCTAGGAAGCTTATTTATTATCACATTTTTTTATCCCTAACGTCAAAGACTAACAGTCGTTATGATGACACAGAGAGGTCTCAAGAGTTAGACTAAAGTTTCAGCTGTTACCACACTCATGCCTCTTTTTCTTCCAGAATTAACACGTTTTGATAAAAATTTCATCTTCTGAACACATTCTGCCTTCTTTGTCTCCTGGCTGCGACCTGACAAAATTTGCAATCAGGTTGGCTCTATGCCTCAGTGTGAGCCTGAATTTCTTATGAGCTACTTTTCTATTCACTCTTTGTCAGTCTTTCCCTCAGTTTTTGTGCCATCGATAATTTTTCTGTACACAGCCCATCGTGTTCTTTTCTTCACCTGTTTCAATATTGCTCTGCAGTCACTCTATTGTTTTTCTTGGGAAGCCTCCCATTTCTCTGTTTTGACAACCTAAGGCCATTTTTTTTTCATTGCAGTTTCCACAGAACATTAATGCACCGAAAGATGTTTACTTATTTTTCTTTAAAGATATATATCCAACATTCTACTAAAGAAAGTCGCTTGTTTCTGATATTGCTGCTGGAGTGTTTGTACCTTTGCATAATGCAATGATCCCTGTTTTCTCTCGCTCAACCCAGGAACTTAACGTGCCCAAAATATACGTGGGTACATCTGCTTTCTCACCAAGCTGACACAAGGTACCTATTTAAACTATGATTTACTATTTCCTAATCCAAGACTGCCTTTTGTCTTCTTACATTTTTATGTGTCTCTTAAACCACAGGGAGGTACAAGTGTGATATCCACAGGATTTACTGATTTCTGCGAATACCTCGTTGAGTTTGCCTGTCTTTAATAAGGCCACACGCCTTTTCTAACCTGAAGAATAACTGACGTGCTCTGATTTTTTCAAGTAGGTTCTGGAAGACGCAAGAATGTTTCACATGGATGAATCCCTGACCCCTTCCCGGAATATCAGTCCTTCTCCTTTCGTTTCCTCACATTTGGCAGACTCTTCCTCTGGGTTGTGGCAGTAGCTAGAAGATCCTAAGTTACTTTGACAGTTTCACAAACCAAATGGAAAATATATACATATTATGAATCACATTATGGAAATGTCTCAGCGAAAGGCTTTAAGAAGACACAAATGTACCAAGCTTTTCCTATGGGACTGCCACTAGCAATGTTTCAAAAGCTCATTTTTTATAAAATCACTTAATTTTACTTTAGTTTCAATATTGATTATTTGGAATTTTTATTTCCTTCTTTTGCTTTTTACAGCAGACACCGTGTTGGTCAATGTCTCCAGAAGGTACGAATCCTTCTGCCTCAGAACGTCTATGGCCACTTAAACTGTACGACGATTGAAGGGATTGTCTGGAATCTCTGGAGCTATTCCAACTGGTTGTAAACACAGCCAGAACATAATTTGGTAGATCTGTTTGTGTAAGTTCTACTTCTCCACAGCATTTCACAGCTATCATAATCATTAGGCTATTCCAGCCTACTTAAAAATATACCTACGGTGTTCTCATTAAAGCCCAGAACTAAGCTGAATTAGGCAAGCAGAGCTAAAGCCCATGACAGAAGGAAACACCAACGCCCACTCAGGAGGCCGGGCCCTCAAAAAGGCAGGAATGCATATAACTTTCTGCATTCTGCAAAGAGAAACATCTTTAAACTGGCAACCTGACCACCGAATGTCTCACCAACTGTCTCCTTGAAGAGGAAAAATACAGTGAATTGATTTTAAGAGAAAAGACTTAGGAGCCAGGCTGCAGGGATGTGACTTCCAGGTTCTGCACATATGAGCTACGTTATTCAGGGAAAGGTACGTATCCTCCCCATGGCCCCATTACCGCATCAGTAAAATGCAGATAATAATGGCATCAAGCCATATAGTTATTAGAAGGATTGAGTTAATATGTGTAAAGCTCGTAAAGCAGTGTGTGACTATAGTAAATAGTCAATGAATATCAGTTATTATTATTAATTATACTCCATATACCCTGGAGGATTAGTACTGAAATTCAGTATTATATCTATAAGAGAACTGTCACTTCATCATTTAG
This sequence comes from Paguma larvata, assembly GCA_030068075.1. Taxonomy (NCBI): domain Eukaryota; kingdom Metazoa; phylum Chordata; class Mammalia; order Carnivora; family Viverridae; genus Paguma; species Paguma larvata. Next base: position 76,972,444 of record CM057828.1, on the reverse strand, counting down.
CTTGTGTTTAGTAAATACTTGTGAAGTTACACAATAAAAGTTACACGATAAAAAGTTACATCAATAAAAGCTGAAGGGCAAGGAAGAAAGTTGACTGCACTTGTAACTCCAGTGCTAAGCCTCAAAAACGGAGCTATATTGCTAACAGTCACTGTTGGCTCAGAGGGACTCAGGGATCATCAGGAGGGGTTTGCGGTCAGGGGGTCACCAGGGCCACATCCACCTATGCTGGGCTGGCATCAACCATACGGCAGATGTTGTCACAAATAACAAAATAGCAGGAGAAAGCGAGAAATTCCTGAGTCAGCCTCATGCGATAGGGGGCTGTCTCAGATTAGATCCTCCTGGATTACTCCAGATCCAAAGATATTCCTCAGGTCTCTTACAGACTACAGCCTCGGGAGATCAAAAGAAGGTAAAACCTAGAGATTCCTGTGGGTACATTTTACCCCCAGCCACACTGACCTTTCCATCTGTTTTCTATGTGAAAATTGATTACATGACCAGATAATCCAGAGGCTAAAGCATAATTCAGGTGAGAAAGAAGTGGAAAACAGCCTATACATACAAAATCCAGGACAGTCACTGCCTCTGAGGAGACAGCAAAGGAAATGAAACCAAAGGCAATGTTAAAGCAGACTTCGACTATACCAATATAGTTCCTCCCTTGGGGGGCAGGAATAAAACCCTGGAAATAAACATAACCAAACATGATATGGGTGCTAATTGTATTATTTTTTCAGACTTGCCTAAATATTTTATACTTCTCAGACCAAAAAATGGAAAAATGAAAAGCAGCCTTTCCTTAAAATTTCTCCTTTAAAAAATAAAAATAAAAACTAATGATATGAAAAACAGACCACATGATCATCTATGTAGAAAATCCAATGGGACAGACAGAAAAAAAAAACAACAAAAAAACAAAAACACAACTCTTGGAACTGATAAGCAATTATAGGAAGGTTGCAGGATACCAAATAATATATAAAAGCCAACTGCTTTCGAATATACCAGCAAAGAGCAAGCGGAATTTTTAATTAAGAATAGAATGCCATCTACACTAGCACCCCCTAAAATGAAGTACTTTAGTATAAATCTAACAAAATATGTACAAGATTTATATGAGGAAAACTACAACACTTTGATAAATGAAATTAAATAACCAAACATATGGAGAGCTGTTCCAAGTTCATGGACAGAAAGATTCAATGTTGACAAGATGTCAGTTCTTCCCAACTTGATCTATAGATTCAATGCAATCCAATCTAAATCTCAGCAAATTACCTTGTGGATTTGCCACAATGATTCTAAAGTTTATATGAAGATGCAAAAAATCTAGAGTAGCCAACACAATATCGAAGGAGAAGAATAAAACTGAAGGACTAACACTATGGGACTTTGAGACTTTTCATGAAGCTATAATAATCAAGACAGTATTGTATTAGTGAAAGAACAAACCTTTTAGTGAAAGACCAATGGAATAGAATAAAGAGCTCAGAAATATACTATGTAAACATAATCAGCTGATCTTTGATAAAAGAGCAAAGTAATACAATGGAGGAAAAATATTCTTTTCAATGAATAGTGTTGGAACAACTGGATATCCATATGCAAAAAAAATAAAGCTAGTCATAGATCTTATAGACTTTACAAAAATTAACTCTACATGGATCACAGACGTAAATGTAAAACACAAAACAATAAAATCCCTAGAAGATAACATAGGTCAAAATGTAGATGAGCTTGGGTATAAAGATAGGACTTTTTAGATAAAACACCAAAGGCATGATCCGTGAAAGAAATAATTGATAAGCTGGACTTCATTAAAATTAAAAATTTTGCCCTGTGAAAAATAATGTTAAAAGAATGGGAAAACAAGTCACAGACCGGGAGAAAATATTTTCAAAAGACACATTTGATAAAGAACTGCTATTCAAAATATACAAAGAACTCTTAGAACTCAACAGTAACATACAACCTGATTAAAAAATGGGTCACAGTCTAAGACCTTAACAGACACCTCATTTACAGATGAGAAGAAAATTTACAGATGACCAAAAAGCATATGAAAAGATGTTCCACATCATATGTTATCAGGGAATTAAAAATAAAAACAACAATGAGATACCACTAGACACCTACTAGAATGGCCAAAATTCAAATGCTGATGAAGATTTGGAGCAAAAGTCACTCTCATTCACTGACAGTGGCAGTGCAAAATGTTACAACCACTTTGGAAGAGGGTCAGCAGTTTCTTACAAAACTAAACATACACGCACCACAGGACCCAGCAATTGCACTCCTTAGCATTCATCCAAAGGAGTTAAAAACTTACGCTCATACAAAGACCTGCGCACAGATATTTATAATAGCCATATTTGTAACTGCCCATATTTGGAAGCAACCAAGATGTCTTTTATCAAGTGAATGGATAAATAAACTGTAGTGGGTGGTGCATCTAAAGAATGGAATATTAATCAGCACTAACAGATATAGGCTATCAAGACATAAGAAACAAGGAGAAAACCTAACTGTATATTATTAAATGTAAGAAGCGAATCTGAAATGGCTGCATACTATATGATACCAACCATATGACTATATGGCAAAACTATAGGGACAATAAAAAGGTCAATGATTGTCAGGAATTGGGGAAGTGAGGAGGGATGAAAAGGAGGAACACAGAGGATTTTTAGGGTGGTGAAGGTATTATAATGATGAACACATGTCATTATACATGTTGTGCATGTATTACTCCAAGAATGAACCTGATGTAAACTATGAACTATGGGGGAGGTAACACGTCAATGTAGGCTCATCCTTAGTAACAAATGTACCATTCTGATGAATGATGTTGATAATGGGGGAGGCTATGCATGTGTGGGAGCAAGTTTATGGGAAATCTCTGTATCTTCTTCTCAACTTTGCCATGACCCTAAAACTTCCTTAAAAAGAAAAGCAAAAAACAAACAAACAAACAAACAAAAAACAATGGCTGACTACTGTCCCACTGTGACCACAATGAAATGCTTTGGACTGCCCACAGTGAATGCTTTCACAGATATGCACTAATTTTTTTTCCTCACATACATGTTGGTTTATTCATCATTATTTCCCTACCCCTACACTAGGCACAAAACAGGTAAACAATAAATAATTATCGAACAAATGAGTAAGTCATGGAGTTGAGAAAACGATGTTGGGCCGTTGAGTACCAGTGACAGGTTCCAATTTGTTTTCTCCTTTATGTTAGGAGTGTAGGACTAGGGTTCATGACTTCTGTTTTAAAATCTCTAGTTCATGTTTGTTTTTTCTGAGGTTCAGCAAGTTACTTCACTTTTGAGATTCTCTTGGCGGTGAATACCTCTACTATTGCCTACCTACGCTCAGTAGGAGCCCTCATGTTTGATAAGCACTCAGACTTCATAATAAGATATCTGGAGTGTCTGTGTTTCTTAGTTCACAGCCTGGGGTAGCGAATGGTCCATTTCTCAGAGGATTCATCACTGTTTTGGATTTTCAAAACAGCAAATTCTTCAGGGACAGAACATTTTTCTCATTCTTTTATTTCTTTCTTTTATTTATTTATTACAGGGCTTTACTTGAGTTTCTTTACATCCTTTCATCCCTGTTTTTAATTGAAGTGCAGTTGGCACACAATGTTACATCGGTTTTGGGTGCACAACATAGTGATTCAGTAACTACAACTCTTACGTTATGTGCTCACCAGTGTTAACTACTGACACCACACCACCCTATGACAATATCATTGAGTATATTCCCTACACTGTACTTTTCATCCTCGTGACTTACTGATTCCAGAACAGCAAGCCTGTACCTCCCACTCCCTTCACCCATTTTGCCCATTCCCCCACCTCCCCGCTCTGGCAACTATAAGTTTTTCTCTGTATTTATGGGTCCGTTTCTGCTTTTGTTTGTTCATTTTGTTGTTGTCGTTTATTAGATTCCACATGTAAGTGAAAAACTATGGTGTTTTTCTTTCTCTGACTCTCAGTTAGCATAATACCCTCTAAGCCCACCTATGTTATTGCAAATGGCAAGATTTCTTTCTTTTTTATGGCTGAGTAACAGTCCAATGTACATTAACTTTGAAAAGTCCAAATCAAAAGTCCACAAAGCAATACTACCTCTCCCTCTCCATTTCTCTCTGTCTCTCTCTCTCACACACACACACACATGCACAGACACACACTCCATCTTTCAGAAATGTCACATATAGAAGTTTCACTGAAGAGCAACACAGCCATGAAGTAGAAAACTCAGCAGATACAATAATCAGGGGCCCAGGATCTCACCTGTGACTGAATAGCTAGCTTACTGTTGCTTTACAAAACTTTTGAAAAATGGTATTTAATGACTGCTTACAGATGAAATGTGACACAGCCCACCTTTAAAATGAAGAATGGTTTTCTTGGGGCACATGGGTGGCTCAGGCAGTTAAGCGTCCAACTTCAACTCAGGTCATGACCTTGCTGTTCATGAGTTCGAGTCTCACATTGGGCTCTATGCTGACAGCTCAGAACCTGGAGCCTGCTTCAGATTCTGTGTTTCCCTCTCTTTCTGTCCCTCCCCCACTCATGCTCTCTCTCTCTCTGTCTCTCAAAAACTGCTTAAAATGAAGAATAGTTTTCTAAAAAGTCCTAAGCTGGTTGCTCTAAACAGCGAAATCCCCCTTATCTCCAGAGTGATGATGACATGGCCAAGAGCCAAGCAGAGAATCAGCACCCCACATGCAAAATGGAGTAGGAGAGCCTGGGTGGCTCGGTCGGTTAAATGTCCGACTTCCACTCGGGACATGATCTCACAGCCCGTGAGTTCCAGCCTCCCACCGGGTTCTCTGCTGTCAGCATAGACCCTGCTCTGGATCACTTTGGATCTTCCATCTCCCTCCCTCTCTACCCCTCCCCCACTGCTCTCGCTCTCTCTCAAAAATAAATATCTAATAAATAACAAAGAAACAAACGAAATGAAACAGAGTAAAGCCACTCAGGCTCCATGAAATCCAGAGAAAAGAGGAACAGATTAATGCTCCCAGAATACTTCTGCTTTCCCCATAATAGTTTCTTCTAAATATTTCCAGGAAACACTGTAAAAGGTTTGACCTCGATAACCTACATGGTAGAATCGGATGTGGGCTCAGATCCTGCATCTTCCCCCTTTCTAACTGTGTAATGGTGTAAATATTACCCAGCCTCCTTGAGCCTTGTCCTTCACGTATGTAAACGAGCCGGGGAGACCTACCTCCCAAGGATATGGTGAGACTCAAGTTTCTCTCCTGGCTTGACACAGGCAGTCCATATCGTCTCTCTTTTACCTCCCAAAGAAATGAGGCAAATTTCTCAAAATTATCAAGACATTGAACAGTAACACCACCGAAAACTTATTTCCTCCACGCCCGACTGTAGAAACACTGGACATCTGCACAGTGGTGCATAATAAGTGCTAATTGGGCTTGGGTCGTACTGGGCCCAGGCTTTAGACATTTCATCTCATTTATAAGAACTGACTATTCCTATTTTATGGATGTGAGAATCCCTTAACCCAAATTTATATTGCTACTAAATGAGAAATCTGGGACTTAAATCCATTTTGTGTGACTCCAGGATCCATGTACCTAACCCCTGAGCCCCTGAGCATACCGGTGCTCCAACATTATTAAAGGTAAACGAGGTAGGAAATTCTAGAATCACTTTTGGGGGCAATTGCATCAATAGAGAATTTCATGCCAACATACTATTTTCCTTATGGGAAAACTTAACTCGAAACCTAAGTCTGATGTACAAACTTGGTCAGAATTTATCTTGGCCAAAGTGGATTCTTGGCAGCAAACAGCTGCAGTCTGACATTGAGCTGCACTTGCTACATCACTTATGAAAACGAAGTCAACACTGCGCTGCAGAGCTTCCAATCAACCAAGCCAGAAACAGATATTTGTTTTGCATCTGCTCATATCCTTTGCCAAGTAGAAAAGCAATTATCTGTGCCAATACAAAACACAACAGCTGCTTGGACACAATATACATAAGAAGAAATGATTATTTTAATCAGAAACCAGGAATCAAAATTATGTCAAACTTAGCATCCTGAATGCATAATAGGAAGGGATTATCACCTCCATGAAGCTTCCATTACTTTCTATTCTTTAGAAGAAAATTATAAATCGAAAGGGCTTAAATCAATTAACAGGTGTGAATAAATGGTATAGCCTCTCCCTACCATGGGCAAATGCAGTCTTATGGCTCCTGGTAACTTTTCTTAAATAAGAGAATCCTTCGAACTTACAAAAATGTGTAAGGAAAATTTTATATAAGTCACAATCTTGAAAGACAAAGAATACTGAGCTTTCACAAATAGCAGGATCCGATTATATTAAAAATCTCAGGATTACTCCTTTGTCATCCTCAAAAGTATACAAATTAATATCAAATGGTTTGAGCTTTTTAATCATCACTTAAACACCGTTTCATCTAGCTTCCTGATCACACTTTCATACGCATGAATCTGAAACGAAGATGAACATGCCACTCTACTTGTTGCCCTTCACTCGCAAGAGTCAAACTCCCTCGGCATCTCTCCCAAATTCCTCCGTGACAGGGCCCCTGCCGGCCTTCTCAGCCTCGTCTCCCACTACTCGAGTCCCAAGCTGCTTGTCATTGTATACTCACATGCACACACAGACACACATGCACACACATGCACACATGTACATACATGCCGTGCACACACGCTTTGCAGGTGCATGTCTCTGTGTCCCTGCTCATGCTGTGCTCTCTGCCTAGAGAGCCTGGCCTGCCTTTCTTCAGCTCGTTGTCTCATCTATTACGACTCAGCTTGAGCCAGATTTCCCAAGCCGACAACATATCCTATCCTGTGTATCCCATAATTCAGTGTGCATAAACCGATGACATTATCTTCTTATCTGTATGACTTCTCCACTGGGATGTAAGCAAATCGACGCGGGACCAGTCTCCTTTTCGGGGATTTGGAGTCAGGACACTGTAATTCTAGTCCATCTCCTATGGAGAATTGAACTGAGAGGCTATATGAACATAGGTTTGAGGCAGCCCTGCACTCCCCAAATTAAGAAAAGTCAGTCTTTAAAAAGAGACGAAAAGGAAACATGGATTTTTACAAAGTAAGAGACCATGAATCCCCAAAGAGGCAAAAAATAAATGTTTTCACTTTGCCAGTTCCTATGCATGGAAACCAGGCTCAATACCCCCGCTGGGGTGCTAGTAGATTCCAGTGTATCCTAATAATAAATACCCCAATTTGCTTAAGTAAGTTTTCAGAAGGTTTTGTTCTTTGTAAGCAAAGGATCCCTAAGAATTTTTATACTTAGTGTTTAATAAATGTGTTTTAATGAAATGAATCAACAAACTGCCTCTGAACAGCCAGGAGCAGTAGTCAGCTTGCAAATGCACGACACCGACTACAACTATGATGGCTGAAGGCAAAACATGAAGAAGGCAAAATTTAATCTTTTTTTCAGATTTTTTTAAACTTTATTTATTTCCTTTGAGAGAGAGAGCGCAGGGGAGGAGCAGAGAGAGAGAATCTTGAGCAGGCTCCATACTGTCAATTTAGAGCTCTATGCAGGGTTCCAATCCATGAACCATGATCATGACTTGAGCCGAAGTCAAGTGTCAGACATTTAACTAACTGAGCCACCCAATTCCTCTAATCTTTTTTAATATGGACAGTCCTCATCAAGACATGTGACTTAAGTTCTAAAGACTTCAGGTAGTCAAGAACTCAAGACAGAAAAGCAAAATAGAGAACAACAAAATGCACATTAGCAAAATTTCCTCCACTGTCCAATTAGTTACTTATGAGAGCCTCTCATTATGGTCATCTCTCAACGTGGTCTCCTTCTAGGGTCAACTCCAACCCCCGCACAGCTCCCAACCACACGCGCGCCCATGGAAGACAAGAATTCAAAGAAGGAAGAGTTTGGCTGAAACAGACCTTAGAGGGGGTATCAAATGCCCTGATACCACTTCATCGCGTCTCCCTTGTGTCATGTCACAGATACGAAAAACAACAATCCACAGAAGTGACGTCACTGGCCCAAGGACCACAGCAAATCAGAATCAGAGTGGAACCCAGTTTTCCCACCAACCAGGCCATGGCTCCTTACACTAGCCAGTGCTGCCTCTTGTTTCTTTACACCCACAGCCCACCCTGGAAAAGAACTCTTCCCTTTCAAAAAAATAAAACAAAATAACTATCAGCTTTCCTACCCCTACATTGTTCAGATTTTTCACAGACAGCAATGAGGGGTAATGACAGTTTCAGTGTTCAAGACATCATGTCCTCTTAGCCATCAGCTATTATCACACCTGCATTTCCTACTCAAAAATATCTGGAGATTGGCACCCAATCTTGATTTACCTAAAAGGTTGACCTACCCTTTGACGCTGTACACAGCACACTGTAGAGAAGAGAGAAACACAGGGCATTGAGGATAATGCACCGTCTTTCGCTGATTTTGCACGGAAGCCCAAGCTGCAGTTTTACAATTAAACAGACAACTTTAAAATCAGAACTTTCTTTTCATCATAATTGCAGTATATATCATAATTCCTTTCACGAAGTCACATTCCTTCACGCTCCCAAAGAAAAATCACTTAAGGGGGCCAAATGCAGAGCATGAAAAAAAAAATCTATGATAAAGACTTAAGTGTCAGGAACTAAAAGCTCTACCACTCAGAAGCTGAACAGTATCGGTTATTCATTAGGGACCGAGAGCATGCCTAGCTCTTAACATGAGACACAAACATTCTTCCTTCCCTCCGTCCAACACTGGCTGGGGCTTTGGGTTTGGTTGTTTTATTTCTTTTTCTTTTCTAAATTATGATATATTAATTGCCTTCATTCCCTAAAAATCCATACTTATGTTCCCTTTAAACACTTTACCAATACTTTTAGAGGTTAAATCGTTACTAGCAAATCTTTAATGCCAGGCTTCTCATGGAGACGGCTGCTTAGGGTGATTTTAAAATCAATACGTATTTTCTACATTATAAAGTAATAAGGATCATGGTTTGAATAACATGAATGGCATTAAAAATTCATAAATCTACAAGATGAAACACATCTTCCTATATGGTTATAAGGTAAATGAAGTCTTTATTATTTTATTTTGAATCTAATGATTTGTTTACTAATGCGATGTTTTACTACAATAATTCTAAATACATAAAAAACTATGAATTTTAAAAAGTCAACTATTCATCTCGTAAACTAAAAATAGCTCGAAAGACATCTTTTGAGACCACTTGTAATGAGGATGGCATTCACCAGTTAAGAATAAGTGGTAGCACAGACGTTCTAAAATCCTGTTAAACCTATATGAACCTCCCGTTGTGGCTACCAGAATGTTTTTCTTTTATAATCGTTTCCTTCCACGATATTGTAAACTCATAAAAAGAGAGAAAAATCACTAAATATCACAAACAAGGGAGATCAAGACCATACCACTTTCTTTCATAAATATGACAAAGAAAAGGTGAACGTGATAAAAAGAAGATTTCTAAACAATAATTCTTCCACATTGGCTTTGGCATAAATTAAGCATGAGGAGGCAGGGGAATTAAATCCCTGCACTACCATTAGGGAAAAGCTATCTTACGCTCTTTTCATACATGAACTCATTTGTTCCTACCAATAACCTCATGGGGTAGGTACCAGTATTCTTGCCACCCACACACAAGGAAACAGAGACAAGAGAGTTGAAGGAATTTGCCAAAGATCACATACATGGTAAGCAGTGGAACAGAATTCGAACCCAGGCACTCTGCTATGAGCCCATGGTCTTTACAGCCATGTACGCTGTCTCTCTCCTAGGTTTTAATAAAACTTAAAATTACAAGCTGCACGTAGAACCTATAACATGATCTCAGGCAGTCGGTAAGTACATACTTCATGGGAGCGACAATGGTACCTGTAATGTTGATACCTGATCATGATGCTTCCTTCTGAAAAAGGGAATTTTCAATCCACTTGCATTTCCACAATTCTTTCTTCCTTCCACTGGACAAAAGGTCCCTCCAAAGCCAACTCGAATTTTAAAAAACTTTTTTTTCAAGCATGTATATTTTTAAGATTCTGTTACATTCAGTCTACAAAACATATTCCCAGATCAAAACCTGTGGCAGACAGTTTTCAGAACAACAAACTGGAAATCCCACCAAATTATCTGAAACCATCACGAATGTATTGTCTGGCACGGAATAATTTCTTGTGAAAGAGTCATTAATATATACCCCGAGTGTTTACAATGTTCAGTTGAACTGATACTGCCGTGACAATCACTCTACAACCACTCAGTAGGCTAACATTTAAAAAGATGAAGAGAGGGGCGCCTGGGTGGCTCAGTCGGTTAGGGGGCCAACTTCGGCTCAGGTCATGATCTCACGGTCTGTGAGTTCGAGCCCCGCGTTGGGCTCTGTGCTGGTGGCTCAGAGCCTGGATCCTGCTTCAGATTCTGTATCTCTCTCTCTCTCTGCCCTTCTCTTGCTCACATTCTGTCTCTATGTCTCTCAAACATAAAATAAAAAAGCTAAAAAAAATTTATAAAAAGATAAAGAGAAAAGTATTATTAAGCTGGATGCCAGTAACATTAACTAAAAGAGCAAAGAAATCAGCAGTAAACTCCCTAACCATCCTAAGAGTCCTCACTGTGCTCTGAAAAAGAAGAGAGAGATATTGGGTGGCCTCGAAGCCACCCAGACTCTTCACCACACAGGACAGAGGTGGAGTGCTCCATATTAGAAACTGATGAGAGGGCTGGGATCCTCTTCTAAGAGCCTCTTGTGGCAGTGACAAAATTGCATGCCAACCAGAAATGCCTACATTCTGATAGTTTTCTCTTTCAACATATGTCCCTGTGCATCCAGTTGGAAAGCAGATGCCTAAGCCTGATTGCTCTACACTGAGAGAGGAAAGAACTTATCATCTACTGACTGAAATTCGCGGGGGATCGAAGATTGCCAAGAATCAGTACCCAATCAAGATTAAACAGAATGAACCGGGGGCTGTCAGCAGTTAGGAACTCTACCAACTGCTATCCATAAATTAAAAGGAATTTTGCCTCCTTAGCATGTGATTTATTTGGAAGAAGCTTTTAGTGCTAAATTCTGAATGAATCCAAGGAACACTTCATTGAAATGATCCATTTTAGTGCTGAGCTCAGTGCAAGAACCAAAGCAGATTACAATAAGCTTTCAGTTGAACTCATCGAGATAATTCCTGCCTCACCACATACTCTAGATCTGGTTCGAAAAGAATAGCATCGTTCTCAACTAATGGCTAAGAAACAGTAAGAGGAAAAAAATTCTCTAGCCACGGAAGAGAATACTTTTCTGGTAAGTTCCATATTTTGGAAAAGCTACTTTTAAAGAACTTGAAAGCCCAGCTTGGTAAATCAACCCTACTATCGAACATTAAAGGCATATTAATGATATTATCACAATAAATACAGTTCATAATTAAGAAGCCTGAGAACACTGGCTTAAAACTAAGTTTTTTACTTTTTAAAAAATTTTAGAAGAAATTTCCCACCATTTCCATTATTCCTACAGCAAAGCACCACCATTTGCTCACCCTTCCCAGTAAAATATTTCCTTCTCCACGAGAAGACAAATGCCTACCACAATTGGTCACTTCCTTCTCCAATGCCTTCACACTCACTAAGCAAGTCTGCAGTTCAGCGACACCAAAATGTACCACAGGGTCTTAGCAAAAGCTATGGTCAGGTCACTATGTTAAAGAGAAATTGACAAACTATGAAAAAGCTCAGGGCGTATGGGACAAAAGTCAGAAGAGGATATCATTTGGATATTATGCTCAAGTAGTAGGTTCATGGAGTAAACACCTATACCGTCATTTTGGGGTTTGTTTTTTGTTTTTATTTGGTTTTTTTAATGTTTATTTATTTTTTGAGAGAGACAGAGTATGAGCAGGGGAGGGGCAGAGAGAGAGACACACACAGAATTCGAAGCAGGTTCCAAGCTCTGAGTTGTCAGCACAGAGCCTGACGTGGGCTCGAACTCACATCACAAACTGTGAGGTCATGACCTGGGCCGAAGTCGGACACTCAACCAACTAAGCCACCGGGCTCCCCTAAAGTTGTTTAATAATAAATAATTTTAATGATAATTATACTAGTTGGTTTGGTTATTGTCTTTATAAAATGCAGCCTAAGAGTTCATTGGTTTCTTGGATCCTCCACCCGTCATGTGCCAACCTCCCCCAAATAAGTCATAGTGATCTGGATGAAGCCATCTAAGGACTACAACTAAAGACCAAAGAATTTATACCACTAAGGAAGAGGAAAAAATTCCCTAGCAAAATGTGGCCCAGTTCATCTTTAAACAAAGCAAACTGAGCAAAAATGATAAGCAGCAACTGAAGAATTTGCAAAGTCTCTTTATAATAAAAAATCTTAGTTAATATCTTCTTGGTTAATATCTACTTCCATGGGGTGGTTTCTGTTCTTAACACGGATTCATCATCAAGGTTCACACTTGTATTAAGAGATTTTTAAAGTAGGGAGGAGATTTATTATTATGAACCTACAAACTTCACCTGTAACTACTGAATGATTTTCTGTGTAGGCCTGTTAGTTAATGTCACACTTCTTTCATTTGGTCATTTCATTTTTCTTTTTAAGATTTTATTTTTAAGTCATCTTCACACCCAACGTGAGGCTCAAACTTACGACCCCAAGATCAAGAGTAACACGCTCCACTGACTCAGTCAGCCAGGCACCCCTGGTCATTAAATTTTTGAAAGCAGGAGCTGAATGAGATTGAAAAGGGCTCATCTTGGTACAGCCGCTCTGGAAAACAGTGTGGAGGTTCCCCAAAAAATCAAAAATAGAACTACCCTATGACCCAGCAATCGCACTATTAGGAATTTATCCAAAGGACACAGGAGTGCTGATGCATAGGGGCACATGTACCCCAATGTTTATAGCAGCGCTTTCAACAATAGTCAAATCATGAAGAGACCCTAAATGTCCATCACCCGACGAATGGATAAAGAAGATGTGGTATATATATACAATGGAATACTAGTTGGCAATGAGAAAGAATGAAATCCGGCCATGTGTGGCAACATGGATGGAACTGGAGGGTATTATGCTGAGTGAAATAAGTCAGTCAGAGAAGGACAGCTGTCATATGTTTTCACTCATATGTGGATCTTGAGAAACTTAACACAGACCATGGGGGAAGGGAAGGGGAAAAAAATAGTTACGAACAGAGAGGGAGGGAGGCAAACCACAAGAGACTCTTAAATACAGAGAACAAACTGAGCATTGATGGGGACATGGGGGAGAGGGGAAAATAGGTGATGGGCATTGAGGAGGGCACTTGTTGGGATGAACACTGGGTGTTGTATATAAGTGATGAATCATAGGAATCAACCACCCAAATCAAGAGAACACTGTATACATTGTATGTTAGCCAACTCGACAATAAATTACATTGAAAAAAAAAAACAAAGAAAAAGAAAGAAAGAAAAGGGCTCATCTGAGACCAGTCAACAGAAAAAGGGGGTAAAATTGGAGGGTTAGGGGACACAAGAGAACCCAGTTATTCATCAGTAATGCAGGATTTCAACAGATTTTTTTTCTGTCACTTGTCACTAAGTTTCTCTCAAAGCTGATATGAGGCTATTAATGATTATCTGAAACCCACTTGCCCTACTCGCAGGATCGTATGCGTGGACACAGGTTCGAAATCCACCTCAGGAGTTTAATCTGCATGGCCTTTCCTACTTTGGGGAAGAAGAGCACAATGCAAGGTCTACAGAAACAAAACATTAAAACGACACTTAAAAGATCAGTTACCCATTCCATCAGTGAAGGTCAAAATATTTATACGCCTTCCTAAGTCCTCTGAATTTAATTACCTCACAAATCCACTTTAGTGCCAAACAGTTCTACAGTCCTAAACCTGTCTTAGTTTCTTGATTTGCATGCCTGTGTGCAAGATATTTATAAGAAAAACTTTTTTAAGCCCCACTGAAGTGAAAAATCAAACCACTGTTTTGCCCATAAAGGTAGAAAATGCACTCATTTTAAGTGAAAACACCATGACCACCATCCAGCCATGTTCCATGAGGGCAGGGCTTTGTTCATTCGGCAGTGGCCAAATTCCTAACACCAAAAGTGGTGCCTGGCACATAGTAGGTACTCAGTAAATACTGCTGAGTGAATGAATGACCCATGACAGATCCAGCTGAAAAAAGAGGAAATGAGCAAGAATTTATTGAGCTAAGAACTGTCTTTAAAACCTATTGCGATCACTGTCACTTAAATATTTAATCAATCAAGTATACATATGAAGAGTAACTATATGTTGTTATATATAGATGTCAATACGAGCTATGAGAATAAGATTTTATGTAGAATTCACTGACCTTTCCAATGTGAGTTGCAAAGCGTGCCCATGTGTGAATGAATTTAACATAACGAAGACGATGAGGGAAGGAATGTTTAATACAAAACATTCCTCATTTGACATGGAGTAATTCAGTAAAACATAGTATCAACTGAAATTTTATTTGATTCCAGAGTATGGACCCCAAGTCTAAGGTTTTTTTTATTTCACCCTCTGCCCATAAGTCAACTACCAAATCACACAGAAAAACTAGCAACTAAATAAATTTAGGGTTTTTTTCCCAGGTTGGGATTTTTCCCTGCGTTTAGTAACTTCTGAAAACATTTTTTTCCTTTTAATGTTTATTTTTGAGAGAGAGAAAGAGACAGAGCACGAGTGGGGTAGGGACAGAGAGAGAGGGAGACACAGAATCCGAAGCAGGCTCCAGGCTCCCAGCCGTCAGCACAGAGCCCAACTCGGGGCTCGAACTCATGAACTGTGAGATCATGACTTGAGCCGAAGTCGGATGCTTAGCCGACTGAGCCACACAAGTGCTCCATCTTCTGAAAACATTTTAAGTGATAGTGTTCAGCCCAATTTCTTGCCAGCCCAATGTTATACATGCAGTACAAATGAGTACTAGCAAATAAGCTTAAAGTCCAATTAAAAAAAAAGAAAAGGCCCCACACAAACTCCTCATCCCATGCCTACATACTACAGGTTCACCATTTTTACGATGCATCCTGGTGTTTACAAACCCACACGAAAATGAGAATGTTTATAATATTAACTATTAATAATGATGAACTGGCTGCCATGTGCCAAACGGCCCCCCGTGTGCCGGGCACCTGTTGACATGCTTATCACCTGTATGACGGCTCAGTCCTGACAACCAATGTGAGAGCAAAGTGTTATTACTGCTGCTTTCCCCATCTGGAAACGAGGAAACTGAGGCTCATGGAAATAATAACTCGTCTGGGACCAGGTAAACAAAGGAGCCACGATTTAAGCGCTGTCTGTAGAGATCTTAAGAACTAGGACAGGGCTGCCTTTTTGAACATTTATTTGCTTTACCTGACTCCCTTCTGACAAAAGTTCAGGCAGAGATTTCAAGAACAATTTTAATATGAATCAAACGTATACTCAAAAATATAATCCTTTTCCTATCCAAAGAGTGAAAATAGACGACACTTTCCAAGGGAGGGAAAATGGTTCTGCTTGCCCACAAACATGGTAGCTCAGCAAGCCTGTGACCCAGTTCCGGCTGTACTTATACTGCTCTTCAGACACCGTGGTTTCTAAAATAAATACCCTGGTGCTCAGGTTAAAAACAAAAGAAAATAAAATGTAACCTCCAAAAGCAGGTCGTCTGATTCAACGCATCAGCACCAAACCGTATACGAAAGCCGTATAAAACCGTATAAAAGGTTCCTCATCTGTGGACCAAGGATGACTGCAAGAATTTTTCTACCTTCTAAGAGTTCAACAGAGAGGCGAGCCCCACATAAAACGATACAGGTATCTCCTCCCCAAAGCTGACTCCTTGCCGGGGACTCTGGACTTGAGAGCATGGCCGACGCACAAAGCACAGGTTTAGGGTTCAAATAGCTTGAGTTCCAACCCCAACCTTACGCTTACTATGTAAGTGTGGATAAGGTTTTTAACCTCTGAGATCTCCGACTTCCTCCTGGCAGTGGGAACGGTCAAGGCCACCCTAAATGGACACTGGGATGGTCACACAGGGTAACACAGGAGAAGTGCTCCCCCACTTCCTGGTACATAGTAGACGGATAACAGAAATCAACTTTTCTTCCTATTCCCGAAGGACCTTCTTCACTGGTGTGCTAAAGCTAACTCACCCTGGCTTGTGGAAGATGTCTGGTAAATTTTTAGGAATTTTGCAGGCCAGTTAGTAAATACGGCCACTACTGAAAATTAAATTAAACTTAAATGTTTTAAAATCATATTAGTAAACACTCAAAAGTCATCAGTTCTAGTGTACCTCATTTTACTATTACCCACGCTCTTGAGGTTATGCCCGTTGTCTGGTAGGCAGGGGAAATACTACATAGGGGTGGACTCCGGCACCTCTCCCCCAACTCCACGGACAGTGACGTCACATTCGTAGCCTGAAGTGAGCCGCGGTAGGAGTATTTACGTGGACACTGGCAAACGCTACAGGTCAGGATTTCCTGTTTGGGGAGAGCCAGGTATTAAACATTCCCCAGCATCCCCCTGGTATTTGCATTTCATCACATCCCTCTCTGCCGCCGTCTTTCATCTCTCCACTCTGCAACTCATCTACATACACACACGTGTCCACTGAATTTAAAATAAGGATGAACACGAAAGCCCCACACTCCTCCGGATAACATCCTTTCCCACCATTCCTTCACTGCCCGATTTACTGAAAATGTTTTTTCTGTGATTCAGTCCAACACTTTCTTACCATCAACTCATTTATTTATTCATCTCATGAATATCCGAGCAACTACGATGAGCCAGACGCTATGAAAGTAACTGGGGACACAGATGTGAGGAAAGCCCAACATGGTCCCTCCTTCACAAGAGTCACATTCAAGTCCACCTTGGAAGTCTCCAATGTTCTATTAATTCCTTTTTTCTCCTCCTTGGCCTTTCCTTAAAAAATTTACAATTTCCAGAAATGCTATCTTCTTTTCTCCCATGGTCCTCTATTAAAAAGTCAAACTTTCCTCTATGTTTTGACTATTTATCTTCCTTCTTTCTTTGTTAGGAATTTCATACATTTCTGTGATTTCAACCTCCTCCCAACTCCCAGCAAACCTATTTCTCCCCTAGCCTTCCTCTCTCAGTAACTGGCACCACCATCCGCCCGTCTGTTTGAGCCGGAAACCCTAAAATCCACATTTCCTGCCTCTCCCTCGCCCTCCTTCATCCCACGCGTCAGCAAGTCCTGTGGGATCTACATCCAAGAGATGTCCCAAATCCAACACACTGCTTCATCCCAGTCCCTGTCACCCTTGGCCGGGGTCTTTCTTTTTCCCTCCATCGCTATAAAAGCCTCCAAACCCTCCTCCCTGCTTTACTCTTGCCCCCTCGCATCACGCACTACGACAAAGTCAGGGAATATTTTTTTTAAAAAAGAAACGTAATCATTTCTCTCCACGCTTAAAACAAACAAACAAACAAAAACCTTCGCTCTACCCGGAATAAAATCCAAACTGGATTTCGTGGACAACAGGGCCCTTCATTATCCGGGCCTGCCCCCTTCCTGACCTCACCCGCTTCTAATTCCCACTTGCTCATTCCAAAGCTGGAGCTCTCTACCCGGATCTTGGCAGGTCTTTGCAGGACTAGCTCCTCCTGTCATTCCCAAGGATTCAGGAGGCCTTCCCTGACCAACCAACACAACTTTGGCCAGGCCGGGCCAGCCCATCGCTCTCCACCACTGTGTCCATTCCTTGGTGGTTATCTAGTATCTATCCTCCTCTGCTGGAAAGTCAGCTACACAGGAGCAAGGACCTTGTCTTCCTTATTCACCGGGACATCTCTGGTGTCCAGAACAGAGCCTGGCACATGAGAGATGCTCAACAGATATTTTATGATGAAGGAAGGAAGATCCAAAAGGGAAAAAAAAAAATTACAGGCCAAGACAAAAATAATTGGAAACTAAGATCCTGAAACAAGTTTTCTGAGACTGCACAGAGAAATAAGAACAGGAATCTGAAGAGGTAAAGTGCTAACAGGATGAATCTAATTTCCATCTTTATTAAATTCTAACTTGCCCATGGCTTGAGCTATTTTAGAGGCAACCTAATTTAGTCAGTACCCGTTCTGATAAATCCATGTTAATTTTCAGGGCTAGGTCAAAATATTCTTAAAAGGCAAGAAAACCCCATGCTTTAGGAAAGACTTTCCTGCGTCCTCAAAAACATTTCTGAGAAGCGGAGTCCCCTGGGCTTCCTCCCATACCTGTGCTGGAATAAATTCCTGTCGCACACAACGAGCACGGGGAGGGACCAGGGGGAGGGAGAATGTTCTCCTCCCCCAGAAAACCCAGGGTGCCTGCTCTCCAGTGCAACGCTCTTCCACCAGGGACACAGCGAAGGGTTTGTCCTTCTTAACTGAGGCTTCACAGACCCACACCTCACCCCATGCTTCCAAATCAAGGCAGACAGCAGGGCTTCTACTTGCTTCTTCTAGCTACTCCTTCCTTATCTAAATCTAATACAGGGAAAAGGGAAGAAGGGACAGGAGGAAGGAGGAAGGGAAAGAAGGGAGCTAGGGAAACAAGGAGAGAGAGAAGGGAAGTCAGATAAAACCCACTCAGCGTTTTACTTCTGCCGCCAACCCATGCTGCACCAGGCGGTGCTGGATGGCGAACTTGGGCATGGGGAGCCCAGCTCAGTACCTCATCGTGGACCACAGGGCTCCAGGAGACACTGGGAATCCACTGCTCTTGGGTTCTGGTGGCGATGGTGAGTGGCAGCCAGCCCAAGCTCCTCGGTGAGGAAATCGATGCTGCTTCCCGTTCTCCCGCTGAGGGTGCGTGGGCAGTGCCGGGGGCGGGGGGCTCCCAGGCTGCTGCGGGCTGCGCCGATGGATGACCCCATTGCTCCTAATTGTGCACGTGGAATGGAGCAGAAACAAAGTCAGACACAATGACAAGGTTTGCAACAAGAAATAGCAGTCCCCTGGCCCACTCCAAAGTCTTGATCCCTGTAAGCAACCATTCTCAGGTCTTTCGGCTCCTTTGTTTCTGGTATGTACCGCAATGCTTTAAAAATAACAACAGGAGAATAGATTTCCTTTTATTTTAGAACTTATATTGACTTATTACTATAGAAGACTAGGGCTCAGTCCCTCTTACATGGTCACCAACACACACACACACATACACACACACACACACCCTCTTCTTCACCCTTCATCCTCTAAATACAGATTTCTTCCAAAATATTTGGTTGAAGTAATATTCGGGATTCACATAATTTTCATCTTGTAAGATACTACTCATAGCTAATCCAGCCAATGTACATTAATTACATTTTCTTTCATGAATCCTCTGAGATAGAGTTCATAATCACTGAATGAACAGAAATTAAAACGTCTGATACCATTGAGTGGTGTCCAGCATGTGGAAAAAAGCAAAGGGGATTCTCAGACACTGCTACGGTAATTTCAGGAGCAATGCCTCAGCACAGGACACAGTGAACGTGCATCTACACGGGGTCCTGGCACGTCCACTCCTATGGTTATGCCGAGAGAAACTCACATGCATTGTACACAAAAAAAATCCATTGCAGCATAGTTTATAATAGCAAAAATTGTGAAAATTACCTAAATTCTAAATCCAGAAAGTTAAATAAATTGTGATAATTAAATACTATACAACAGTTAAAATGAATGTACTATAAGCTACACGTATCAACAACGTATCTCAAAAATCTCAAGGTTAAACAAAAAGATGAGCAAATGATACTATTTGTACAAAGTTTGAAAATATATTAAAAGATACTATTTGATATTCACTGGGATATACACAGTAAGCAATGGCATAAAGATAATAGTAGAAATGACAAGTGACAAGTTCAGGATTATGGTTACTCCTAGAGAAAGAGGTTAGGGACAGGAGTCAGGGAATATTATTGTCTGTATGTTGGAAATTATATCCAATTTTTTTGAA
Source organism: Paguma larvata (assembly GCA_030068075.1). NCBI lineage: Eukaryota > Metazoa > Chordata > Mammalia > Carnivora > Viverridae > Paguma > Paguma larvata. Next base: position 76,952,365 of record CM057828.1, on the reverse strand, counting down.
AAGAAAGAAAAGTAAAAAGAAATTTAACTTTCAGGAGCTGATCTTTCACTGAAAATGTTTCTTCCTATAGGTGATGTCAAATCCAAGAAATCCCACTCCATTCCTGTGGTCTAATACTAAAATGTAGGAAGAAATTGTTCTTCATGTAGGAGAGTCTTCCAACATTTGTTTCTGTTACTGTTTCTTTCCTGCTGCCTGGATCATATGATAGAAGACCTCAAGAACACCCTAGTACAAGAGGTTTATTCTGAATGAACAGATAAGAGGCGCCTGGGTGGCTCAGTCGGCTGAGTGTCTGACTTCAGCTTGGGTCATGATCTCACAGTTTGTGGGTTGGAGCCCGGCGTTGGGATCTGTGCTGACAGCTCAGAGCCTGGAGCCTGCTTCGGGTTCTGTGTCTCCCTCTCTCTCTGCCCCTCTCCCGCTCGTGCTCTGCCTCTGTCTCTCAAAAATGAATAAACATCAATTTTTTTTAAAAGTGAACACATAAAGTGGAAGGAGAGCCCTAAGAATTAGTGCAAACTGTGTGTGTACATGATTCTGGGCAAAGGGGACACAATTCTGTGAATTTTCAAGAGTCATGACCCTCAGTACACTCAGAACCTCTGAGCGGGCCTCATGGTACAAATGTGAGCCCAGGCCTTGAGCAGCAGGTGTCCCGGGAGGTGTCTAGGTCCCTGCTCAGTGTTCTTTCCATGCAGGCAGGGGTGCTCAGCAGCAGCAGGCCTGCGGCTCTGGAGTCACACAGACAGGAGTCCCAGTCCTGGCTCCACACGGGGTCGGGTGACTCCGGAGAGGTTACTTTCTATGATTCTGTTTTCTCTTCCATAAAATGAGGCTAACAATGACTGTCGGCATTAAGACACTTCACACCTGTAAATGGTGTGCCACAGTGCCCGACCCATGCACAGAACTCAGGGGATACTAACCACTATTGGCCAGGTCTCCCTGGTACATCCTCTCCGTTCCTTCCTAGCACTTTTCACAACTGTAATCAGTTACTCATGGAATTACTTATACAATGTCTATCTTCCCTGATATTGCATATGCCCTTGGAGGGCAGAAATCTTCCGTCTCCTTCTTGGCCAGGCACAGAACGAGTATGTATTGAATGGGTAGAGCAAAGGATGGAGGAAAGAATGAAGGTCTCCACTTATGCAGAGCTGCTGGTCGTGAGAGCCCAAAGTTACTAAAAAACAAAGCAGAAGTAATGAGCTTTTCAACTTCTGAGCTATGTATCAGCAGTATGATTTCTCCCACAGAACTTCAAACAGTTTAGCATAATGAAGGCCAGAAACAATTATTAAAGAAATAAAAGAGACAATTATCCTGTTTGAAAAAGGCCTGGCTCAACAGTGGCCAGATGAAAAAGATGAGAAAGAAAGTTGTATACAGGCAACGGTGGGCTGCAAAGTCCCGAGCCCAGAGGAGACACGACGTCAATGGCGAAGCTAAAATCGCTCTGCACTGGACCCCAGGGGACAGTCTGCAGTCAGCTTTCTGCTCTCAGTGAGCAAAGCAGAAAGGGGTTAGGAGGCGGAGACAAAAATGAAGCAAGAAGGAAGTGGGAAGCAAGAGGAGTTTGATAGGTTGTTCTGTAAAAAGTAAGGCAGGCACTGCAGTGACTCCCATTGGCTGAGGGGCTGTAGAGGAAAGGCACGCTCCTAGAAGCCAAGGGGAGGTCTTCTGGCTCACAGCTTTCTTGGCAGGAGCTTAGGTCAAAATGATAACTGAGCTCCTTCCTTTTACACGCCTCTGAGATTTACAGAGAGCCAATAGAGCACTAAAGTCTATTTAAATTATCTCCAAGCATGCCCAGGCAGGAAGGTGATCAGAATTTAATGACTCATCTCAGCTTGTTGCCACTCAATAACGCTGCTCTTATCTTTATGTCAAGGAGTATAAAGAGGTAGGGAATGGGATAAAAAGGCAAGATTTTTTTTAAAGCTAAAATTCATCGGATAAAGCAGAAGAGTAAATCAACCACGTTTTTTAAGAGTTCAAAAGTAAGGGCCTTATAATTACTGAAAAATGGGGCCTGCATGTCAAACTGGAAGTAATTATGGATTTGACAGAGAAAGAAAAATACAAGTATGTGCTTCAGCTTTTAATAGGCCATAGCTTTCTTACCATCTATAACCTACAGGATATAATGAATATGCTTAAATTCTTTTTTTTTAATGCGCTTAAATTCTTTAAGTGAAAATGGGCTCCTAATTAAACTTGACCTTTAATTTGAATATAACATGTGAGTATTTCTGTATGGTTTAGACTGGCCTTTTGTGGAATTTCAAAACGAAACTCCCCAAACTCTTAGGTAACAGCATCATCCCTAGAACAAGTGAGCAGGTTCCAACTTAGCAGGGCTTTTTGATGGCTAACACTCATTTGAATGCAAGGGTTCAAGGCAAGCTGTTAAAAAAAAAAAAAATGTTACCGTTTGCAACCACTTCTCTTTCTGAATCAAAAGGTCTCCATAGAATGCAACCAAAACAATGTAGTGATATAAACCCGTAATTGGCATGGATACTTGCCAATTCCAAATTTGGGACTCTCCAAATCTTTACGGTCCTCACTGATTTTTATAGAGTGTGAAGAGTCTGAACATACCTAATAATAAGCCTCACTAATTTATGGTCCAAGGTGAGGTTACATTTAACAAACAAGTATACTTTCATTTACTTTTTAATGAAAGTTTGAAAGCTATTGAGCTAAGTAATTCTCTGAGCACGCTCTGCTTGATAGCAAACCTCTTAAACGACTTACGATTTCTCTTCCTTGTGGGAGAGGGAAAAGAGATCATAAACCAAGCACACTCCAAACACCGTGATGCCCGTCTCCTTCACCAGCATGGCACAGGTCCCCAGAAACAAGCTGAGCAGCAAGAAGAAGGGAGAGGCCGTGGGAGGGAAACATTCCCCAACATGACGCTGGTCCACACTCCTGGAAAACAAGATTGAGACTCTTTTAACCGAAGAAGAAATATGGGTCACTGACAAACACCAACTTTGAAAAATATGATTTAACTCGGTTTCATCGTATTCTAAGTAAGTAGGTGAACAATGATTTCTTCACGAATATTCAGCACCGAGTTATTGAGAATTGCAAAGAAGAAAAAAGGTAAATGCCCAACAACATTGAACTTTGGTATTTAAATTAAAATATATATAAATTATGATAAAATATGGCCTATAACAAAAAATAGATACTAAAAAAAAAACACTTAAAATGCTACCATAGAGATACAGTTCGTGGCATGAAAGGATATTTAGTCAATATATTTTCAGTGAATAATACAAGTTACTAAGCCATATACATGAACTCTGGAGCCAGGTTCCCTCGGTTCAAATCACAGTTCTGCAGGTAACTAACAGGGTATTTGGGGGCAGGTTAGTATGCCTCTCTGTGCCTCAGCTCCCTCATACATGAAATGGGATCACAGTGTTGCAGGCAAGATTACATAAATGACTTATTACATGTGAAGTGGCTATCACACCGTCATTACTATTTCAGTGGAAGTGTTTTATACGCTTCCGTACACAAATCAGTCGGTGGATGTCTATAATCCTCATTTTTCTCTGTGATGAAAATACAGATGTTTGGGCCTTTTTCTTTTCTTCTGGTTAATTTGTATTTTTGAATTTATTTTCCAAGGGGATGTATTAGATAAAGTGTTGTGTTTTTTTCTCAGGATAATTTCCAGCAGGGATTTTCAAAAATCTCCCAGAGCTATAAATCCTTTTTTTCACCTTATAACAGAATCGGCCCCCATCAAAACACATCACCATTCCTTCGGTAGGTGCCACGCCCATTTGCCCCTAATCCCCTGAAGCAAAGGCCAATATTTCTGTAGCTGTGACACCTTACTCTTACAGCTACATCTTGGAACAATCACCTAAAATTAGCCAAATTTGCAGTAGATACCCATTTTCCTCTGAAGCTGGTGTAGAGCTTACACTGCTAAAAGTGCGAATGGCACACACAACAGCAACCGTAACACCAGCTCATTATCACACAGACACGGACACACCGCCGGCCTGATCACGTTCCTGAATATGTCACCCACACGGAAAGAGCCGCACAGAGTAAGTTTAAACCCAACAGCAACTGTGAATCTTATTCTAATACCGGAGCAAACAGGACACAACGAATTGGTGAATTTGGATTTATATTTCTAAGATGTTCACAGCAGCACTTACTACGATTAGCTTTGTGACTTTGTGGCAAGTCACAAAGCCAGGACTAGAGGACTGGTACCACGCAGGTGTCCCCCACTTTTTTAAAGTTCACGTTACTGCCGCTTCACTTTTATGAAAGACCTACCTTAGTACCTATTTTCACTAACAGAAAGCAATCGGAAGAGGATCTTTGCTTTTATGAGAAAAGGTGAAAACCAAAAACAGCGTTCAGCATTTTTTTGTAGGAACCACTGCAGAGGCAGTGTGCACCCGGAGCAGCAGAGGCGGCCCCCCCAACAAGCTCCTTCTCCAGGAACCACACCCAACATCTCAGCACCAGGCCTCCAGGGCTCTGAACTGGGTGAGCCCCTGTGCCTTATCTCCCTTTATCCCTCGCGTCCATTAGCAAGATGTGTCGTAACATATCAGAAAAAGTCTAAGAGAAGTTGTTTTTTGGGTCTGGGAATGCCCCCAATTTTTCCACATTAAATTAATGGTAATTGCTTCTTTACTTCGGGCCATTTCAAAAGGTTTCAGAGAAATGCTCTACTTTCAGATAGTGGGGGAAACCTGTACTAAGAAAAGGCTCCACTCGTTAAAGTGAAAACTGTCAAATATCCCTAGGGGAAGGGCAAAACTGCACCATATTGAGAGGCACTTGTTTAGAATTGTATTCTTCAAGGTCACGGGGCTCTGTAAGACAGTAGGTCATTGAACTAAGCCAAAGATCAAAGCTCACAAATCCCTAACCAGACATCCCCCATAACGGGTAACAGGATTCACTCACCCCTTTCCTGGGCCACCCTCTGAGCCATCACCCTCACTCCCGTTCTCTTTTTAACCTGCCCCTTTCCCTATGTGGCATGTCACAACTCAAGTGGGAATCCGAGCACTTTGGGGAGAAGGGGCACTATAATGCGAAATTATTTTATTGCTTTTCAGTATCCCAAAGCAAGGAACTTGTGTTTTGACAAAAGGGTGTGTAAATTAGAAAACCATGGTTGAGAAATACTACATCTAATTCAGCCTTGTTATTTTAGGCTCTGAGCTACTTTCATGAGGATAATAAAGAGGGGAAAAAATTTAAGACCAAAATGAACAGGAGGAATTAAACCAATCATGGCCAAATGGAATAGAGGACTACATCCAATATATATATTGGCTCGGAGCAAAGATTTCAAATTCCATTCTCAGTAAGAAATGACACGTAGGAATAATCAAGAAGCAAGAACTTGTCTTCCCAGCACTGGGAGAGCAGTTTCTTTAAAAGGCTATGACACGGTTCAGATCACGGTTGGAGGAGAGAGCAGCCTCGCATTTAAGAGCAGGTTCACTATCTGGTCTCCATGAAGCTTTCTAAGCATTTCACTGCCAAGAAGCTTCCTTCTCTCTCAGGCAGATGCTCAGAGTCCACACACACACACACACACACACACACACACACACACACACACACCACAAGACAGAAATTCCTGAGGGGACAGCATGACTGTAACCACAGAGAAGGGCATTCTCAGCCCTCCATACATACCTATTGTAGGAGAGAAAGGCCAACAGAAACAGCAGGCATGCTAACACGTCAGCTCTGCCAACAATTCCAGCCACCTAGAAAGTTGGAAAAAATAAAAACCTCAGAAAGTCGCTTTCTGAAAACTGTTTTAGAAATGGATTCATTTTTAGACGAATGAAAAGTATGATAAAATAAAAAAACATGTTCTTCAAAATTTGACTTATGACTCACCACCTCTGGTTATCATGTAGATACAAATAAGGTTACAGGAGGAGAAAAAAAAGGAAGGAAGGGAAAAGATTTTCATGCTTCATTTCATTTTAACCTTTCTTCTATAGAAGGTCAATTCATATCACCAAAGTTTATTCCCTTGCTGATTTATGCGAAACTATTTTTTTTTGCCAGCCATTGCGCTAGTCTTTGGGCACCAGAGTGCTAATGGAGCGGAGGGAATTTACAGAGTACTAGGTAAAAACAAGTGTAGGAAACAATAATTCTGGTTAAAACAGGAATGAGCATAAACTCCTGATGGCCATGTATGTGTACGTGTGTCTGTGTCGGTGTGTTTCTTAGTTCTGTCACTGAAAGAGCCCAGACGCAGCCACCCCAGTAGCGAAGAGACATCCTGGTGTTGACTACAACCATTCCTCCAATAAAGAGACGTGGGCTCCTCGGAGAAGTGGCTGATTCCAGGGCTGAGGCGAAGGAGATACAAGAGGAGTGTGGATCATCTTCTCACATTAGGAAGTAACAAAAGTGTTCAAAACGTGACAGAGACAGGGGCGCCTGGGTGGCTTAGTCGGTTAAGCATCTGACTTCAGCTCAGGTCATGATCTCATGGTTCATGAGCTCGAGCCTCATGTCGGGCTCCATGCTGACAGCTCAGAGCCTGGAGCCTGCTTCAGATTCTGTGTCTCCCTCTCTCTCTGCCCCTCCCCCACTCACACTCTCGAAATAAATAAACATTAAAAAAATTTTTGAAGTGACAGATACATGTCAAAAGGATACAGAAGGCAGTGACAAAGGGCTCCCACTCACCAAATATCAGACCATTTGAACATCAAAATAAATAAGGACAATAATAAAATAAACCATTTCTAGAAACCAGACATCCCTGAGTGTATACTGATATTGATGGATGGATGGATGAACAAATGCATATATAAGTACATACATAAATACAGTAAGCAAGTGAATGCAAAAGAATAGAAAGAGCTTCTTTACATTAAAAAGCAAGTTAATGAATGTAGAGGGAATAGTGCAGTTGGCAAATAGCCACTTTGTGTCCAAAAGAGTCTAGATTAGATAGAGCAAGAAACATCACAAAATACCAGCGGATGCTAAATCTAGGGTGTAAAGGTTTGACGAGGCAAAGCGCATTAGCAGGACTTCAAGGCATGTCCTCATCAATTACTTGTTAAATGAAAAAGTAAAAACAATAACTACACTATGGAGAAAACGCATTACACCTTAACTGGGGGTTCAAACTTGACTTCACCAATAAAGAGCCAATGGGTGAGGCATGCCTCTACATATGACACCCTGAGGACACATCACTTTTGTCAAATTCCAGCCAAGGATGCATAACCTGAATGCAATCATGAGAAAACATCAGACAAACCCAGTATGAGGAACGTTCTATTAAATACAAAAATAAATACATTTATACTAATAAAGTATAAATACAACAATTATATATCATCTTATAACATTAAAATTCCAATATTTTAATATATTCTAATTTATTCTATCATGATTTTTAATTGTTACAACTCCTATAATCTAAGGTATTACAATGTTCATATATATTATTACATGTTACATGTATGTCATAGCTGTAAAATCTACTACATGTGACCTTATATACTATATTTTATATTTTTACATATTTCTATGTTATGTATTTGCATATGATATATAGTTATACTATTTTTATTTATATTATAAATTTTAATATGTATATAAATTATGTGTTATATTTTATATGTTATATATATTATAATCATTTCATATAACATCAATGTTTCATATATTTAACACCAATTACAATGTTATAATAAATACCATATAAAAATTTTGTATTATGCACAGTAAATATAAGTTTTAAACTATATTTAAAGCTATGAATTATATTATAAAAAGACAATGAAGACTGGTAACTACTCCAAACTTAAGGAGACTGAAGAGAATGACTAACGGCTTTGGTTTTAGAAAATACACAACTAAATTATTCCGGTGCAAAGAGGTATGAATAATGCAACCTACTCTCAAATGCTTCAGAAGACAAATAATATTTTTATATATTAAGAAAGAGAAGAATGACAAAACAAAGGTGGAAAAATGTTAAAAATTGATGAGTCTGGATAAAGAGTATACGGTCATTATATTTTGAAGTTTAAAATTATTTTTTTAATGCGTTACTTTAGAAAGGTACTAAAATGAAAGACAGGTAGAGCAAAGAGAGCTTTTTATAAACCTTTGTATTATTTCATTACTACTTAAAATAAATAAAACACACTTAAAATGTGTGTGCATTTCTCTTAATTTTTTGAAATCTAAGAAATAAAACTGTAAAAGAAAAAAATGGGGTACGGTTCAAAGATGCTTCATAAAACGCCACGTATGAGCCGGATCTTAAAGACGAGTCAGAGCTCACAAGGGAAATGAACAGGTTTGACATTTCAGGCCCAGAAAACAGCATCACCCAAACCAAACCGCAGAGGACCTGAAGTCCACAGCATGTTAGTGAATCAATCATAATTAATGGTGGGAAATAGTGTTGTGGGAAACATACCTCTAAATACTCTCCTACAATGAGCACACTTCGCAGTCATAAAAGACAGGGCATGACACATGCGTGGAACTAGACCATCCAAGCCTTCAATATAGACTCCGTCTCTTGCCGTTTGAGTGAACTTCAATTTTGTTATCTTCAATTTCTAGGATTTGGTTTTATTGTCTTTAAAATGAGCATAACGCCCATATCTCATGTTCCTGCTATAATTAATGAGATGCTGTATATACATAAAGTTCCCACTCAGTGTCAGTGCCCTTCTTTCTTCCTTTTCCCTGCAGAGAAAGTGGGTGGGATTCAGTACGGAAATAGGTTTTCCTGTGGGGCTTATGGAAATCATCATTTTATGATAAGGTTTATATGGAGGATATTTTAATTTAACTTTATTAGAATAATGAATAAATTCATTAAAAATATAAATAGGAAGTTATTTAATTATATATCTGTATATGGATTGACAGCAAATCACATTTTGAGGAAAAATTCTAGTCCACTGTATACCAAGAAAAAACTGGATCGAGCCAAAGAATTACACTAGCAGTACAGAATTAAAAGCTATTAGCTAATGCAGCTGCCTGGACTACACACTGTTCATTGATCCATTCATCTATAAGGAACTTGCATGCTAAATCAGGAAGACTGCATGACTCAAAGGAGGTACGCAGTGACAATATGGTGTCACCTTAGTGTCAAGAGCCAGCTCAGACTCACAGTCTACAAAGCAACAATTGCACGCAGTTCACTTGTGAGCCCAGGTCTGCTCAGTCTACACCACCACATCTCTGAGCATTGAGCTCAGCGTCACCCACAAGGCCTCTAGAAGATTAAACAGAGAGCCCAACTCACTAGCAACAAAGTCTTGGGAGAAGGCCACACATCTGGACCCAGAGGGACACTCATCACAGCAAAGCTGATGTGGCCAACTCACACAACAGCAAGACGTGCAAGCTGATATTGGGTGTAGCAAGTTGGAATGAGGCAATCACAAGCTAGGCGAGCATAACTAATGCGCTAAAGGCGCCTGAAGCCTACTTCTCAAATTGCAGCCAGTTAGTGCTGCTGGGAAGCAGCAGCAGCGGCAGAATGTGCCAGCTGGATGTGCCCAGATATAAAGAATGCAGTGTCCCTTGGAGCGGAAGCTCAGAGGGGTTGTTGAAATGTGCTAACACCGAGAGACTCTGCGGCCAGTTTCAAACCACCAAGCATTCACTGAACACCTACTCTATACCCCTGTGAGCTGGGGTCTCTGGGGCAAGAGGGTTAGATGCCTTAAAAACAAGGTACTTGTCATCAACTATTATATGTCAAGACCAAACATTTACCTTCACTGTGATTCGATTAGTCAGTATCATCATGTTCAGTAATTGCATGATTTATTCCACTCATCAAACATCTTCCAAGTGCCTCCTATTTGCCAGGCACTGTGCCAGCTGGAGGGATATAACCTGCCTCAAGGAGTTCAACATCTGGTGGGGAGTCAAAAGAGGGTACTGCTACGATACACGGAAACCGCATGTATCATAAAGAGGAGAAATCGTTGCCGTGAGAAGAATGGAGGGATTACTTCTGACCGTAGAATGGAAAGGCTGGTGTTCTACACTAACGTCTAAAGGACAGGGAAGAAGGGCTCGGTGAGCTCAAGACAGGGGAATGTGAATCCTGGGCCGGGGAAGGAACGCACAAGCCTTCCGGGCAGAGGAAAGGGCAGTCTGAAAACACAGGAGGTGTTTCTGGAAGGGAAGGCATAAAGGGATGAAAGCACGGAGTAAATGAACGTGGACAGGATAGACAACGGGAAGCAAACTGGGATGTTAAGCTGGGGCTCCTAGGTTTGATTCTATGATAATGTGGGGTGCTGAACTGCAGGGTGTTGGGAAGTACAAAGGACCCAGCTAAAAATACACGCAGATGGATAGCATGTACTTCTGCCTCAAGCTGCAGGTTTCATCGCCAAGAGGGTAGTTGTAACCTGGGCACTCCCTGTAACACATGCTCAAGTAATGGAAAAAATTAGTGAGCATCATTGGGTAGAATGCAAACAATACAACATTCAGAGCTAGGTCTTAGTGAGCTTAACAGAATCACATGTGGAAATTACCAATTAAGAATTCAATTTGTGCCCAAAACTTGTTATTTCTTAGAATAACAGTCATAGGATTTATATAAAGTATTGCGTGTGTATCAAGTTATTGATTATTCTACCCACAAGAATGAGTCCCATTAGTGTCAGACAGGGACAGGAAACACACACTTAACACATCCAACAGCTGAAAGCCAGATTGACTGATTAGATCATGACTGGTTCTCTCCTATGTGCTCTTGTCCCAATTCTGGAAACATTGACCTTAACCTTCAACTCCATGTGTCAGCATTTCCTGCTCTTGCTTTTGACTTGACATAAGTGCATTCCTTCCAACCAGTAATGTTTCTATAATGATTACTAAGTTTTAATTCCCATGGGGGGAACTACAATGTTAGCAACCATTTTCCCAATTTCTCTACTTATTTTTCTCATGATTCAGGATTCAGAAAAATATACAAATTTCCCATGATTTCCCAAGAAATATACTGTCAGAAAACCCTTCTGGGCCACCTGGGTGGCTCAGTTGGTTAAGCATTCGATTCTTGATTTTGGCTTACGTCACGATCTTACGGTTCATGGAATCAAGCCCCAATACTGGGCTCTGCACTGACAGCCTGGAGCCTGTTTGGGATTCTCTTTCTCACCCTCTCTCTGCCTCTCTCCCTCTCACTCTCTTTCTAAAAGAAAGGAAGGAAGGGAGGAAGGGAGGAAGGGAGGAAGGGAGGAAGGGAGGAAGGGAGGAAGGGAGGAAGGGAGGAAGGAAGGAAGGAAGGAAGGAAGGAAGGAAGGAAGGAAGGAAGGAAGGAAGAAAAAGAAAATTTTCCAAGGATAACAAGGCCTTCGATGAAGAAAGGTCTGGGTATACGTTGGTCATTGCTATACCCTCTGCATTGAGTGACTATATTATAGTCACTCAAATATTTGTTGAAAGACTGAGTAAATAAATGAATTTGTTCCTGCATACTTAAATTGGAAATTTTTTATTACAACATATTGTTTTGTCTTGTATGCATTTATGTTTATGTTCTTTGGTTTCTTTAGGAGCTTGTGAATAAATTATGGGTAGGGATCCCTTATCTACCCACATACCCTCTTGGTACCTAGCAGAGTGCTTGCGCCAAACAAGTATTCATTTACTCTACGCTGATTGCATAATTAAGGAAGCAAATCCTTGATCGGGCCAACATGTTGAAACTAAACCCCTCCCCCCATGGGGCGCCAGGGTGGCTCAGTCAGTTAAGTGTCTGACTTAAGTTCAGGTCATGATCTCATGGTTCGGTTCATGAGTTTGGGCCCCGCATCAGGCTCTGTGCTGACAGCTCAGAGCCTGGAGCCTGCTTTGGATTCTGTGTCTCCCTCTCCCTGTGCCCCTTCCCTGCACGCACACCCGCTCGCTCTCTCTCTCTCTCTCTCTCAAAAGTAAATAAACATTAAAAAAAAAAGTTAACCCCTCACCCCAAAAATGTAAATCCTCCATCTTTCCTGGGATTATTTATGGTCCCATTTTTGTTCTTGTTTAACAAAAGGGAGATATATCCCTCTAACTCTCTCTCCGGCCATACTATGATCTATTTTCCTTTTTTTTAAAATAACTTATCACTAAGTCTTCTACAACAATAACTTTTTTTCTATTTCTCTATCTTCTTCCTTAGAAACCTAAACTACTACCTATAACTGAATAATAGTCCCTTGATTTTACTTCCTAGTAAGTCAAATTTCTTCACTTCTTTCACTTCCTCCCTAAACTTCTCTCATTCCTTGTGAATACAAACAGTTTCTTTAAACTTTTTCCCTAAATGTCCAGCTCTCAGACTCCTTTATCCCTATAACTGTGTTATCATGGATTTTTATTAGTACCAAAGCTTATTGAAATCTTTTTTTTTTTTCCAAGTCTATTTATTTTGAGAGAGAGAGACAGCACAACCATGAGGGTGAGGACAGAGAGAGAGGGAGAGAGAGAGTCCCAAGCAGGAATTCTGTCAGTGCAGAGCCCAACACGGGGCTCAAATTCACAAACCGGGAGATCATGACCTGAGCTGAAACCAAGAGCTGGATGCTCAACTGACTGAGTCACCCAAGATGTCCCCTTATTGAAACCTTTTCTTAAAGTTTACTTTGCTGACAGGACTTTTCTTTTTTCTTAGAATTCGACCCAACTCTACCAGCTCATGATCTCATCGTCCAAGGTTACCTGTGCTCCCTCTTTGCAAGCATAGAATTAAGACGGTTACTGTCCTATTCACTTATTCTTTCCTGCAAAAATGTTCCTGAAGACACGCCAGACACATACTTCCAACTGAACTTCGACCTGGAGTCATATATTCTACGTGCCTAGGAGCAGTAGTCTTGATTATTTCTCTTCATGCGACATCCAAAAAGAGTATTAAAAACTTATGTATCTCTCTCATCTTTAAAAATTCATATCTAAAATTTTTCATCATAATTTTAAATACTTGCAAGGATCTAATTTCCCATGCATTGTAAATACTGACATTTTAAAATAAGGACTGTTTTAAATGTACCGAATGCAACCTGGAGTGCGCCGCAGCAACTGGAAGCTCATCGTTTTCCCTTCACACAAAACATGAGCAGGCTCTTCATTAAATGATGGACATTTCACACCCATTTCCCCTGAACTCATATTTCCATTTTATTTCCCCCTCAGCGTTGTTTCTTAATGTACTATATAGTTATTATATAATATATATAGTTACATATTCTACTTACCATCTTCTCTCTCCGTAATAAAAATATTTATATCTTTATTTAATTTTTTTTAATGTTTATTTACTTTTGACAGAGAGACAGAGTGGGAGCAGAGGAGGGGCAGAGAGAGAGAGACACACAGAATCCGAAGCAGGCTCCAGGCTCTGAGCCATCAGCACAGAGCCTGATGCGGGGCTCGAACTCATAAACCGTGAGAACATGATCTGAGCCAAAGTTGGTGCTTAACCGCCTAAGCCACCCAGGCACCCCAAAAATATTTATATATTTAAATCTATCGTAAACTTCCCTGTGATCACAACTGTTAAATTCTAGTATTAATACACAATTGTTTAATACGTCGCAAGTTAGAAAAAATGATAAATAGATCTTAATATAAAAATACACTTCTTAATAACAGGTATAGCAGGTTTCTTGTCAATAAGTTCAATTATCTATGACCAAATATTACATTTGGTTAGAGTAAGAAAAAATGCAGTACAATTCCATTTCTAGCTTTCATCTTTACAGACTGTTCATGTAAATAAGTGAGACAGACGTAGCCATGTTTAGCCGTGACTAATTTGAATACTAAGATCATCTGCAAAATTGTAGCGATCTATCATATTAGATAATGTTTAATGATATACCAGATGACAATTCAATCAGTTCCTCCTTTAATTTGGTTGAAAGCAAAGAATTTCAGCAAACCCATCAGGAAAGTTACCTGTCATTAGAGTCATTTGCTTTCATAGATTCTCAGAAGTAGAGCAAAAATGGCTTCACCAAGACTTTCCAAAGGACTAGTACTTATACCCCATAGTCTTCCACTTAGAGGCACCTTTTCAGTCTAAAATACTCAAAGAAGGGCTGGAAAATTTACCTTAAGTAATGTAATTTTTTTATAAAATTATTCTTTCTTTGTCCATTAAATGACAAACATATTTGTATCAAAACCCTGGACTTAGAGATTTATGATACTGCGTGTGGAAAATATCCATCATATAGCGTAACTGGCAAAACCAGACCTCATTATAAAACCAATTGGCCAGGGGCGCCTGGGTGGCTCAGTTGGTTGGGCGGCTGACTTCAGCTCAGGTCATGATCTCACAGTCTGTGAGTTCAAGCCCCGCATCAGGCTCTGTGCTGGCGGCTCAGAGCCTGGAGCCTGCTTCGGATTCTGTGTCTCCCTCTCTCTCTCTGCCCTTCCCCTGCTCACGCTCTGTCTCTATATCTCTCAAAAATAAATAAACGTTAAAAAATTAAAAAAAAAAAAACCAATTGGCCAAATCAGACTTCTTATGTCAGTTCAATTGAACATACTATTATGCATTCCCACAACACCCATCTCGCTTCAGATTCAGAAGATCAACACAGGCCACCATACCCTACTTCTAACGTCACGCTGTATTCTGCACGGAGATATGTGTAAGACAGAGACTGATATGAAGCCCTACCTTGGGTCTGTGATGCCTTAACAGAAGGAGGGTTTGCTGACACCAATACATCAAATTGTTTCTTTGTAAGGTACCTCGGAGATTTCTACACCTGGGACGTAGTGAAAATCTGAAGTATTTGAGACATTCCTTTTCATTTTTCAATGAGAGAAGGGCAATTGAAACGGGAGGAGGAAGGGGTGCCTGGGTGGCCCAGTTAGTTGAGCATCTGACTCTTGATTTCAGCTCAGGTCACTGATCTTGCAGTTGGTGAGTTCGAGTCCCACATCAGGCTCAGCACTGACAGTGCAGAGCCTCCTTGGAATTCTCTGTCTCCCTCTCTCTCTGCCCCTCCCCCACCCCTCTCCCTTTCTCTCTCTCTCAAAAATAAATAAACATTTTTTTAAAAAAGCAAGGGAATGATGGAGAGGAGAACCAACTTGACACTTTGACCCCAGGCGTGTTCTCAGACAGAGAGTCTGTAGAAAAGTGTCCAGATGCAAACTGAGGCTCCGGAAATGATTCTTTTAAAAACGGTGGGGCCCACGTACCTCTTAGGAAGTCTTCATCTGCCCCTAGCAATACAAATAAAATAAACCAACTGTGGTACGGAGTTCTACGAAAATAAACCGAGGGTTACTGAGATGGGAGACGAGGTAAGTGGATAACGCCTTCTTGGCGCAGGATTAAATCCATATTTTAAAGAGGACCACACATCTGAACTATCTTTTAAATAAATTTTTCATCATCCACCAAATAACTACACTTCACATGAAATAACGTGGAAACCTATTTATAAAGCCCTCTCATAAGTCTGTCTCTCTAACTTGAAGATTGTCAGTCTAACTTTTTAGTCTTCCCCTCACTCACAGCTCAGCATCATAAATATTATAAATACAAAGCACAGAGAGAAAAGGTAAAATACAAATGGAGAGCAGGAACAATGCCTCGGCATGACACGTATCTCGAAATGCCCTGTGCTGTTTAAAACACATTAGAACTTACATTTTATTCAAATAAACTATGGCCATTTATTACTATGTGTAATAATAACCATGGTTATTTAGAAAAGCAGTTAAATTCTGAAAGCCGTTTGAACATTCGGAAAGAAAAGCTGTCAAGCAGAATGATTTATACATAAAGACAAACACTTTAGTGGAGCGTTGAATTCCTGTGGCTTTGAATGGCTTGGTTTTCTGGGTTTTTTGTTTTTTGGCTTTTTTGTGTGTTGTTTTTTGTTGTTGTTGTTTTGGTTTTTGGTTTTTTTAGTTCATTGTTTCACTGAGTTCCAGGGATACTCACTGCCTCCGTGTGGATAGGGTGCACAGCAAAAAGCAATGCCGTAGCGAAAGCAAGTCTGCGATTCCTGAAGACGGCTTTGTCACAGGTGTACATCAGGACAAGAGTCACTAGGCAGTGTAAAATCACGTTCACTGCATGGAAGTAGAATGGGTTCATACCAGTAAAAAATATGTTCAGCCTGTAAAAAAAAAACAAAAACAAAAACAAAAATGGAATCAGCTACAAACAGAAAACATAAGCACAAGGAAAGCGGGGGGAACTGATCATCTAAAAAAAGATAAGCTACTCAATCAATTATTTTTATTGGATGACTCCCAACATCAGGTTACTCTAGATGTACGAGTATCACTTTTTCCCTATCTCAGAATTTTCCAATCTGCAAAAACTATTGCAAAAGCAATACAATATTATTTCAGAAAACCCTGTGGCCTCACTGAGAAGGCAGGCAGCTAGGTGCTGAACCTGTTTTTCCTTCACTCCGTGGCTAATGCAAACAACCCCGTGAGACTCTTGCTTTCACTGCCAGCTCTTCCCAAGGAGCTGAGTGTTCAAAAGCAAGTCCACGGTGCTCTGGGTCAGAGCCGCAACCACCGGAGGAGAGAAAAAAGTCAGGAGACTGTGACTGTGGTCACAGTTGGGACAAATCAAGCATGAACATGTTCTCTCACCCAGAGTACCCACCAGGAACCGAATTTCCAGACCACGCACCCAGAATGATTGTTAATTACCACCCACAAGGGATCCTCAGCTCACCTGAAGACACTATTACCAGCTGCAGCTGAAATTAAAAGGCTGAGCAAAAGCACAGCGTTTCAGAATCTGTATTAAATGTTTTCTAACATCAATTCCCACAGATCTCAAAATCTGAATTCTAAGATTATGATGAAGAAACTAAAGAGTCACAAAAAGAAGGGAAATTTCTTGTTCAACATCTTTAAAAACACTTTACTAAGATAGAAATGCAGAACAAAGACACTTCTGGAGGTTGTCTTAAATTTAATAACAAGACATGATGTTCCCAATTGACTCTGTGGGGCTACAGAAAAAAATAGTTGTATAGGGTATAATTCTTTTGGGGGAGCATATATACGCTGAGGGGGTGGCCCGCAGCTGTCTATACTCCAGTTCAGTTTACTGAAACAGTAATCCCATGTGTTTATCCTCATGCCCTTGATCTGTTTCTCTTACGGAAACACCTCCTCTTTGCCCAAACAATCGAGAATGTAAAAGTCAACTTTAGTGACGGCATATGCACATTCTAAATACTCGACTTGATTCATACACAAATTTAACAGAATTTTAAACATCTTAAGCTTTATTTGGACACATGAATACAAATGTCATAGTTACTAACTGACTCCATTTTCATTCCCACCAAAGTAATCATGGTTCTAACTAAACCTAGAAAAAATGAACTGCTTGGTGGAATCGAACTTCAGGGCTCCGAGTCAAAATTCAAGCCAGCTGTATGTTGGCAGACCCACCACTCTGCACGCACCCCAGAGTCCTTAAGACAGGCATGTAGTGTGAAACAGCCCATCTAGAGGGAAAGGGGTTTGGGCGGGTGCAGCTAGAGAAGGGAGAATCGCATCCCATTCCAGCACAAGAGGACCCACCTATGGTGAGAGAGTGGCTGGCAATCAGAGAGCTCAGGATGGTGGAGCTGTGACAAGGGCAAGACCAGGTCCCTATCCTTGGAGAACTCAGGTGCGTTGAGAGAGGGCCCATTCTCTTGCGGCTGATTTTACACCACTGTCTACTTCGTCAGGCTAAGCTTTCCAGACCAACGAAGCCATTCGTTTAAAGTTCATTCACACGCAAGACAAAAAAACAAAACGGGCAATCTATCTCACAACCGCTGGGAAGGTCTCAAATTTGTCAATACATAGCGAAGGATTTAAGACGTACATAACTTTGGGGGCACCCGGGTGGCTCAGTGGGTGAAGCTTTACTACAGCTCAGCTCATGATCTCACCGTTATGCCCTCTGTCAGTCTCTGGGCTGACAGCTCGGCGCCTGCTTCCGGTTCTGTGTCTCCCTCTCTCTCTGCCCCTTCCCCACTAGAGCGTTGTCTCTCTCTCTCAAAAATAAACAATAGACATTAAAACACTTTTTTAAAAAATAGAAGTACATAACCTTTGACCAAAAGTTCCACTTCTAGGAATTTTCCATGAGGAAATAACGGTAAGTGTTCAAAGATAGATACAGATACAGATATAAACAGACAGATACGACATTGTGATACAATAAGTATGTATTTTGGTCTTCATCCCAATTCCTGGTAGAGATGATAAAACCTTTGTAATTTCTTAAGTGATAAAGGTACTAGGAGTATCTTTTGTTCTAGCATTTGGTCTTTTGCCCTGGTTCCTGACACAGAACTCCTAAATCCCTTGGAACTTCCTAAGTGATAGGATTATTTTTCGCTCTAGTAAGGGGACTCTTAGTGGGCTCCTGGAGGGCTTCTGGATGGGGGCTGGTCACCAGAAAGGTCAAGTTATGATTAGAAGCTTAGAACTTTCTGCCTTTCTCCCCCTCCACTCTCCCCACCCCCCCCCTCAGGGATTGGAGAGGGGCTAGAGACTGAGTTAATCATCAGTGATGCCTACTTGATGAAGCCTCCATAAAAATCTCTGAACTACAGGTTTCGGACAGCTTCCACATTGGTGAGCACATCCGCGTGGGGCAGGTAACACACCCCAATTTCACGGGACAGAAGCTCCTGTGCTTGGGACCCTCCACACCCCACCTACGCATCTCTCCATCTGGCTGTTCACCTATATCCTTTATTCTAAAATAAGCCAGTAAACATTAAGTAAGTGTCTCCCTGAGTCCCGTGAGCCATTATAGCAAATTCTTGAACCAGAGGAGGGATCATGGGAGCCCTGATTTACAACCAAGATGGACAGAAGTGTGGCAACATAGGGACCCAGGACTTGCAACTGGTGTCTGAAGTGGGGTCAGTCTTGTGGAAATGAACACTTACCCTGGGGGAATCTAACTCCAGATAGACAGCGGCAGAATTAAATAGAATTGCAGGATACCCAGATACCGAAGGACGCTGAGAATCGGACACTGTGGAAAAAAGCCCCACATGTGTGGTGTCCGAAGTATCGAGTGTAAGCAGAAGAAGAAACAGGACTTTTCTTGTGAGTATACGAGGATGCATCTTACCGTGATAATCATAAGATGACAATAAAGAGAAGGCAAGACATCTAATAAGCCAAATCCCTGATGTGTTTGACCATTCCTACAGATACTATATTTTAAATCATAATTCTAATTACAAATTAACAGCACCGCTTTTAAAAAGAGAACAAAAGACTTATTATTTTGCCAAAGTATTTGTTACTCAACCATTTGAAAAGTAAAAAGCATCATTTAGGATGTTATTAGTATACTGCCACACTTTTATGTGGTACCTTCCCCTTGTAAAAATGATACAAAATGACAGGCATGAGTCACCTTTGTAATCCATATGCATCATATCTGAAAACGTGCAGGTGCTATCCATACAGATTATTTTATTTCAGTATAGTTGACACACAATATTACATTAGTTTCCAGTGCACACCTTAGCGATTTGACAAGTTTATACATTATGCCGTTAGGTTCACCGCAAGTATAGCTACCATCAGATTATTATGCCTAGAACTGGTAGGACAGAATGCTTGGTGTTTTAAGTGAATTCGTTTAGACCCCAAAATATAAAAATAAACTACTGAATGGGGAGCCACTGCAGTGCTCAGGTAACTAAAGCCTCTCGCTGATGAGTACTAGATACTGGCAAATCTAAGCCTTAAGAAATCACTGAGGGGGCGCTTGGGTGGCTCAGTTGGTTAGGCAGCCAACTTCAGTTCGGGTCATGATCTCGCGGTCTGTGAGTTCGATCCCCGCATCGGGCTCTGTGCTGATGGCTCGGAGCCTGGAGCCTGCTTCAGGTTCTGTGTCTCCTTCTCTCTGCCCTTCCCCTGGCTCTATGTCTCTCAAAAATAAATATACATTAAAAAATTAAAAAAAAAAAAAAGAAATCACTGAGAATCTGAAGTTAGGAGAACTTCCCAAATATCTAAAAAGATAGAGAGGGGCGCCTGGGTGGCTCAGTCGGTTAAGCGGCCGGCTTCAGCTCAGGTCATGATCTCGCAGCCTGTGAGTTCGAGCCCCGCGTCAGGCTCTGTGCTGACAGCTCAGAGCCTGGAGCCTGCTTTGGATTCTGTGTCTCCCTCTCTCTCTCTCTGCCCTTCTCCTGCTCACTCTCTGTGTCTCAAAAATAAATAAACGTTAAAAACAAAAACAAAAAGATAGAGAGTGAACTTTCCAAACTATGGACAAGTGAGCTTGAGAAGAAATAATAACAAAATATTATTTGTGAGCACTGGAAAAAGCATCTCTGACCCCAGGAGCCAATATGGGTTCACAAAAAGGGGGTTTAACTGAGTAGCCTCACATTTTAATAGGACAGAGAATGTGACAGACACACCATATCTTTAACAAAGGCATTTATCAAAATCTTTCAGCATCACCTTGTGCACAAGATACAAGAAGATGGATTTTTAGCAAAGACAAAGAGTAGTAGATAATAATCGATGTTTCCTTAGATGGGGGCCTTCGGTGGAAGTCACAAGACTCTGACATCATCTCTGGTCTGTCCGATATTTCTATCAAAGACTAAGCTAGATCTGCAGCGTGTGCTAACCAAGCTGGCCAGGGAGCCTGTATCTGGGAAGGAGGACCATTGTACTCAGAGACTAAGATTCACAAAAGGTTTAAAAACCTGATATTGTTAGTTAATTCCTACACAATTACATAGAATATGGGTAAGGGCAAAATCCCACGTATGGACATAAAAGAGAAGAAAATACTTGCAATCTAGACTAAAACTATTCATCACATAGTTTTGTCCAGGGCTGTTAGTTTACTCTAAACTCAAAGAATTATTGTGTCCTGGCTATCAAAACAGACCAAACCACAGACAGGGTTCTGCAGAAGTCCAACTAAGTTTCACTTCAATTCACTCTAACAGATATTTGTTGAGTACCTCCTACATGTCAGGTGTGACGTAGGGTCCAGAGATACAAAGAGAAGGCATGGCATTTGCTTCCGGAGAAAGAGAGACACTAAACAGATCATTAACAGGGAAAGGGAGCCAGCAATGGGAGAACCTATCAGGTGCAGAGATAGGAAAGTGGGAGACATTCTGCCTGCGAGCGGGACAGGACGGGACGGGGAAGGTGGGTGGTATCCAGTGGGGGGCAGCAGCCCCTCTGGGTGCCACTTACACGCTGGAGCATCTTCGTAGGAGAGCTCCAGGACACTGAAGGATGGGGAGTCTCAAAGTGATGTCTCAGGAAGGTAGGCTGAGGAAATGGAGGATGCTCAGCCTAGAGAAAGATGACAGAAATGACGCCAAATTCAAGGGAATGTTCTCTGCCATATTATGGCATATCCCTAGTGTCCAGCACACCGCCTGGTTCATGGCTGTCAAAACAAAGTGGATAAATGGATGGATATACAAATGAATGAACGAACGATGAATGAAATACTGAAGCAATGTACTTACTCAAGTACCTCTCTGAGAGGACACTAAGAACCAATAACAATGTTGCAAACAGACTGTCTAAGGGCCAAGTTTAGCCTGCAAATTATTTTGTTTCATCAGTATATCCTTCCTTCCTTCCTTCCTTCCTTCCTTCCTTCCTTCCTTCCTTCCTTCCTTCCTTTCTTTGTTTCTTCCTTCCTTCCTTCCTTTCTTTCTTTTTCTTTTCTTTCTTTCTTTTTCTTTCCTTCCTTCCTTCCTTTCTTCCTTTCTTTAATTTCCCAACATTTTTTTTTGAGAGAGAGAGAGAGCGTGCACAAGCAAGCAGTAGAGGGAGAGAGAGAGAATCTTAAGCAGACTCCATGCCCAGCACAGAGCCTGCCTCAGGTCTCGATCCTACAACCTTGAGATCATGACCTGAGCTGAAATCAAGAGTCGGATGCTTAACTGACTGAGCCACCCAGGGGCCCGGAATTTAACATTTTTAAAACAGGTGATTTCACATAAAAATTTCCAGCTTCTCTTGAGGTATTAGAAGACCTGGCAATTTTAAGACTACATGGCCGCACAGAAATATGTGCCCATTCAGATGGGGCAAGTACACACAATTTACCACAATACGAATGAACTACTATGAGACAGACCTCAGCTCAAAAACAAGGAAGGAATATTTAAAACTAGAATTGGTGTTTGGACACCCAGAAATGTCCAGTCAGCACATCTGAAACACCACCTGAGAACAGTCTCTCGGGTTCCATGTCAGCCTGAACGTACTCCAGGAGAGCACACATCAGTCTGAAACTCTTTTACTGTATTCCTCAAGCATTTTTCATACGCTGTAAAATGTTAATTTCTTTTCCTCGTTGTATCCATCTCACTTAGCACACAGCGGATTCCGATCGAAAGTTTCCTGAGTACACAAGTTTACATTAAGTTGGAAGTTGAAAAGATCATCTCTCCTGGTCAACAGTAAGAATCTCTAATTTTAGGGGCACCTGGGTGGCTCAGTCGGTTGAGCATCCGACTTCGGCTCAGGTCCTGCTCTCACGGTTTGTGAGTTCAAGCCCTACATCAGGCTCTGTGCTGACAGCTCAGAGCCTGGAGCCTGCTTTGGATTCTCTCTCTCTTTCTCTCTCTCTCTCTCTCTCTCTCTCTCTCTCTCTGTCTCTGCCCTTCCCCAGCTCATGCTTTCTTTCTCTCAAAATAAATAAACATTAAAAAAAAAAAGAATCTCTAATTTTATTTCATTTAGCCTTCATTTCTCATTTGAAGCTAAACCGACCAATAGGATTTTTTTTCCCCAGAAAAAGTCTGAACAGCCACATCGGAATGGTCGAAAGCCTTTCAGACCTTGGCAAATATGAACGCTAACACCCGTCCTCCAGCGGAGCTCCTCTGCCTCCTTGTAAAACTGCCCAGAAAGCTGGGGCCGTGGTGAGCTCACAGCAACCAGAGGGCACCTGTCCCCAGAAGAGGTCGCAGGGTCACACAGTTTGGCACCAAGAAGTCACAGGAGGCGGGGTGGGAAGGGGAGTCACACCTGCAGACCCTGGAGCTCTAGGTAAATAAAGCCCCTTGCTCTTTGGCTAGTCTTCCTTGGAAAAGAGCTCTGGTTTAAGAAAACAAAAACACCTCGTTCCTCCAGGCGACGCCCCGACTCCACTTCGATCAAGCAGCTCCATCTCAACAAACTGGCAGAGGTCTGGAACCTGCAGAAGAGGTCAGGACACGAGTCTGGGTTTTGGCCCCAAACCTGGAGTTTTCCTGATACACAGATGAAGCCACATGTAAGTGGGCGGCTCATCTACTTTATTCCTGGGGACAGTGTGACCAGTTAGCCACCAGCAACGATCCCTCCCAGGAGGTCAAAACATTCTGCTGACCGCCGCGTCCCTGCTTCGATCGTGGTAAACGCGCTCGCCGTGTCTGCGGCAGCTCAGCTCTGCCACTTGGCGTCTGGGCCTCCAGGGTCCCATCACCCCGCTGAAATCAGGAAGCCCCCTCACTCGCGGCATCTCCCACCCCACGCTTGGCCTACGGAAGAGAGTCCACGCGGAGCTTCCCGAAGTTGTGGGTGCTCCCCTGCTAATGTATTTCTCGATGCCTCACGAAGGGAAAATCATCTGGCCCCCTCAGGAAATGTAGTAGAGTGGTGGGAGGAAGGTGTGGGCAGGCAGTGTGTGATAAGTGCACTGCGACACTCCCGTCTCCGCGAGCTTTGGGATTCCTTTTTGTATATTACACCAGCGATATCTGGCATCGCCGCCTCATGAGACATATGCTCCCATGGAGTCCCAGTGGTTCCCAGGATTCTGAATCCCCTGGCGGGCTAGCTACAATTGCTGATCCCCTCATCCCATCCAAAGATATTCTAAGTCAGTAAATCTAAATGGGGCCCAGAGATCTGTCCCAAGAAACTCAGTGACTCAAAACAGGTGATACTCAGAACAATGAGAGCCATGCATCTCAAAGCTTAAAGGAAGGCTACATGTGTTTGCCACACTTACCAGGAAAATCCAGTTTACGTTTTTTTCCAATAAGGACTACAAACTAGGGGAAAGAAAAAATTACATTTACCCCTTCACCATCTGTTTCTGCTCTCCAATAATGGGTTCTCCGACACTTGCCTTGTGGGTTCCCGCAGCCCAATACTGAACGCGCGGTATACTCTCCTGTCTTCCTCTATTCCCATTCATTTTTCGTCTTCCCCCTCTCTTGCCATCCTCCCAGCTCTCAAGTGCTTGTAAGTGGTTTCCATAGTCTCCTTAGATCATTCAACCAATAAATAACAACATCTGGTTTTTCTCGTTTTCCTCTAAGGCGAATCCCTTTGGCCCTTCATCATTTTGGTTGCTCTTCTGCGTTGCCTCTAGTATCAGGAATAAATCAGCAAATCATCATCGCTTAATGTATCAAAGAACCAAAGGATGTGATTCTTAAGCACCAATGCAAACAACAGTGCAACGGGGAGACTGGTGCTCCGACAGAAACAAAACGCATGGTTCTGGTTTGTGCTCAAGCTATCGCGTGCTTGCCTGGCTATGAGGAAGCCATAGGGAGGGACCAGAGGCAGAGGAGCTTGTCAGGAGGAGCCCACGCCCCATGCAAGGGGAAGTTATTGTCACTATTGTCTCCTAAGCGCTCAGAGTAGCAATGGCATCAAAGAAAGGGTGGGAAAATTGAGGACAGGATGATCAGTGACCATATCTAGAAGGCAGCAAGTCCCAGAAGAAAATCTTCACAGAGTCAGCATAAATAAAAATTAAAAGCTCAACACCAAATATCATGTTAATACAGTTATAACTATAATGGAGTTGTGAATTTTTAGCAAAGGTGTTTTATTTTTATTTTTTTATTTTAGAGAGAGAGAGAGAGAGATCACGAGCAGGGGAGTGGGACAGAGGAAGAGAGAGAGAGAATCCTGAGCAGACTCCATACGCAGCGAGGAGCCCGAGGTGGAGCTCGATCCCAGCACCCTCGGATCATGACCAGAGCCAAAATCAAGAGTTGGACACTGTTCCGACTGAGCCACCCGGGTGCCCCTGCAAACTTGTTTTCTTTTAAAGGTATGTGTTTGGTAAAGTTCTTGAAGGCCGTGCAGTTCTGACAGTGACCACCTAGAGTTTATGTGAGGACAGAGTCCTGCTTAGGACTCCACTCACTTCAGACACCAGCTGCAAGTTCAACGGTCCCTAGGCCACCTGCACCGCTGACCACTGGCCACAAATTTGGGCGTTCCCACAATTCTCTCAGGTTTAGTAATTTGCAGGAACGACTCACAGAATCTAAGAAAGTGTTACACTTATGATTGCAGTTTTACTATACAGGATACAAATCAAAATCGGTCAAAAGAAAAGATCCATGGAGTAGGTCTGAGAGGGTCCTAAACACGAGCCATCCATGTCCCCAGGACGCATCACCCTCTCAGCACAATGAGGTCTGATTACCAATCAGGGAAACTCAACCAAGCTTCCAAGTCAAGTTTTTAATTTGGGTTTCTGGGGCGCCGAGGCGGCTCAGTCGGTTAAGCAGCCTTAGGTTCAGGTCGTGATCTCACAGTTTGGGAGATAGAGCCCCAAATCTCTGCTGACAGTGCAGCGCCTGCTTGGGATCCTCTCTCTCTCCCTCTCTGCCTCTCCCCTGCTTGCTCGCTCTCTCTCTCAAAATAAACAAATAAACTTAACAAAAATTTTAAGTGGGGTTTCATTACTTAGGCTGATTGGTTCACTCATTGGCCATGCGACTGAACTCAATCTCCAACATCCCTTTCCCTTCCCGGAGACCAGAAGATAGGGCTGGGATGTGGCTCAAAGCCCTGTCTCTCTAATCATATGCTTGGTTTTTCCAGCAAAGCCAGCCCACATTCTGAAACTATCTGGAGGCCCATATGAGTTATCTCTTCCTTAACATAAGCTCAAGTGTGATTGTGGGCCCACCATGAACAACAGAGACACTCTCATCTCACAGGAAGTTCTAAGGGTTTAGAAGCTCCCAGGAACCTGGGATGAAGGCCAGATGAATTCTTTAGTCTACAATACTTGGGGACAGAGAGTCACAACCATCATAGTTCCCTTGATAAAGCATTTTCAGGGCCTTATATTGTATTTGATCCAACCAGAAATAATATTTCATGTCTACTTCATTGGTTGGAAAAAACATGGGCATTCTTTATACACTGTCGGACACAGGGATGGATGAATTTCAGTCCCCTGACAGCAGGGTGTGGAGAGAACCCTGTGTAATTCCGGGGTTTGCCTCAGAAGGCACGGTTGCTACGTACAGCCTAAAAATTTACAGCAAGCATCCGGCAACCATCGCACCTCAATATGCCACGCAAGAGGAGAATGGTCCTAAGGACTGTAGATCCTCATTCTCTACAGAGAGTCACAGTCCCAGCAGGTGACAATCGGGAGCCACAGCCCCTTAATCTCCCAGTAAGCAGGGCCCACTGGAACCATCTGTATGTGCCTCTCCTTTTCTCTTTGACGGAGGAAGAAAAAAGGTAAATAAACCAAGAAATGAGTCAAGCAGACTTTTTAATCTATATTATAAAGGTGTAGCCCTACCTAAAAATCTACCTGAAAAAGCCAAGCATTCACATAAATGATTGATTCATTCATTCGTTCTTTCAAAAGTAATTTATGAAGCCCCAACTTTGCATGGCAGGCACTGTTCCAGGTGCTAAAGATACACCTCATGGAGTTTACACAGTAGTGAGAGAAGATAAAAGCCAACAATAAATCCATGTTGCCAGACAGCAAGGAGAGCTACTAAGGCAAAGAAGGTAGAGAGTGAGAGAGTAAGGAGGAAATATGGAGGGGAGGCTGCCATGTTGGATCGGGGACCCAGGGAAGGTGCCAAGGATGAAGGGACATTTGAACAGAGACTGAAGGTGGCAAGAGAACAAAAGGGCACGGGTCTGGGGGCAGAGCATTTCAGAAAGTGCGAAGTGCAAAGGCAGCCGCAGCCGCAGCAGCAGCAGGTTTGGCCCGTTAAGGGCACAGGAACTCTAGAACAGACTGGAGGGGAGAGGTCAGGGAGTCAGATCAGCAGGGCCTCATAGAACAGAAACCATTTCCTGTCATTTGGAAAAGTAACGGTGCCATTACTCTCACATGACCAAGCATTCCTTACCCTGCCCCATTCTTGGAAGTGGGATAACTATGTATTCAAAGTTAAGAAAAACATGGGGCGCCTGGGTGGCTCAGTTGGTTAAGCATCCTACTCATGATTTTGGCTCAGGTCATGATCCCAGAGTCCTGGGATCGAGCCCTGCATCAGGACCCTGCTTGGGAGTCTCTCTCTCTCTCTCTCTCTCTCTAAGTTAAAAAAAAAAAAAAGGAAATTAAAGAAAAAAGTTAAGGAAAACATGAATGTAGCTCCAAAGGAAGAGAGAAAAGACATTTGTTGATTAAAAAAAAAAGAGAGAGAGAGATTGCTTCAGAAGGTGTTTTCCAAGCCCTCACTGAGAGACTCACTTACAAAATCTTTCATAATTCTAAAATATATTCCTCTCATTTTCCATCCTTCCTACACTGCCAGACTGTCATCTAAAGCTTGTCTTACTTTACCTAAAGTATATGCTAGCAGGCAACAATCTTAACCTCCTCCTCTTGGGGTTTCTAAGATAAACCTTAGTTGGCATGAAATTTTCGGAGGCCATTTTTTCATTTTTCTCTATAAAATCTTTATTGCCTCCAATCATATTTTTCCTTGGCTATATCCATCACTGAACATCCTAGACAATCTAGTCAAACAATCTCCATTTGTCTGCTATTATAGACTCAGGACACAAACAGATGAGTTTTGCTGCAACAGACTCTCTCGAAATGAATTCCAAAGAGACAAATCAAAAGGAACAGAACCGAAATGAACACACCACCACTTCTTCCAGGTTCTGGGCACAGAGGCTGGAGCTGATTTTCAGGGTTGGCATATCATCTGTGACTAAAAGATGCAGACTGCTGCGCAAAAAAAAAAAAAAAAAATCCTCTCCAGATCCAAGCATTAAATGTTGCAAATCCTTACAGCTGCACATATTAAGATATTCTATTTTTTAACTTTGACATTTTAAACCACCCACTTTCCCTCTTACGGTTTGTATCATCATCAGAAGGCTTCAATAAAATAAAACTTTATAGCCAACTGGTAGAACACTATGATCTAATAGCCTAAATATGGAGAGAGAATCCAGAGTTTAAGGTCCTTTATTTGCCTTCGTTTCCCCATCTTTAACATGAAAACCACTGGATCTTTCTTGTTGAAGGAAACTTCTCCTTCCTTCCTGATGTGGAATGGCACTGCTAACAATCCAGTAGGAGCTTCTCAAGAGGAAAGAGGTAGAATGGAAATAAAACTAAAAAGCTAAGCACCTTTTAAATCAATCAGGGCCACATTTCAAGGTGGGGGTTATGGGCATCATGGGTTTTGGTTCTGTGTCAATTAAGTGTCTACAGAGTGACTTAATGTGTTTAATGTCCTGATTCCAGAGTCGAAAACAGGTCATGGCCAGTGGAGGATAAAGAAGCAAAATAAAAAAGGTTACTGCTGCAGATTAAGTTTTCGCAGATGTTCTGATTCTGCTCTACAAGGGTCCGGAAACATTCCTGTGTGCCCTTGGAAATGATCTTACGAAAAGACCAAATGTTAGATTTGACTAGAAACAGAAACTCATCAGAATTCTAAATTCACTTCAAGGAACACCGCTGACCATTTGTAGCAGTTAAAGTTTGACTGGAGAAGCGGAACCACCGGGAACGATACAGCAGAAGGGATTTACTGTGGAGATCTGACCTTTCACAATCAGGGAAGCTGGCTAAATAGCCTCTGCAAGGCTGCCGCTTCCGTCTGTAACAGACGTCCAAAGCCGGCAGCGCAGGCATTTGGGAGGGAGAAGGGGCGACTTGAAGTAGGGGAAAGGGAGGCAGAGCTGAAAGCCACGAAGATGAACTAGAACATACCTCTGCTTCTCACCGCCTCGAAGCCTCAAACTTTAATGATGTGAGCGGCTTGCAAACAGGCTGGCACTCTTCCCTACAGAGCTGCACTTGCACCTGCACCATGATACCAAGTAGCTAGAGCACAGCGATCTGGAAAGTTCTGGAGGCGCCGTGGACCTAGCTACTGTCACACAGCAGCAGCGGGTTAGCCGTCCTGTCTGTGGTAACCCACGCCCTGTGACAGCAGCAAAACCTACACCAGCCTTCTGACTGGGATCATGGCAGCCTCACTTTCACTTTCCCTATCTCGAAGAAATTTCTTGTGTACGACTATAACCTAGCGCAATACAGGGAAGGAATTTCCAAGAAACAAAGTTCCAATTTCATTAAACTGACACAGTACGAAGCCACCCTATCTTGGTAAACTGCCTTCAGTTTCCTTTATACTCCACCCTGCAAACCGGTAAAAGGAAACCCTCTAAAAATCCATTTACTCATTCGAAATTCAGCTTATTTCTTATTTGAGAAAAACTGTGATTAATATCTTTCCATACATGCAAGTACCTTTATAGTAACAAGCATTACGCATCTTTATTTATTAATTAACATATTTGTTTATTGTTTATTCTTAAGGTAATTTCCAGCTCTCAGTATGTGAAGTTCATTCAATGAATCAAAAGTAATAAACTATTTTGATAGAAACTAGGTTTGAGTTTTGGTCTGGGAAAGACCCTCTGAAGAGGATGAAAAGAGGCTACAGCATGGGAGAAAATATGTGCCAACCACATCACCGACAAAGGACTTGTACCTACAATATGTGAAGAAATCTCAATAGTCAACATAAAAAAAATAAAACTCCACTTAGGAAATGGGCAAAAGACATGAAGGGACATTTTTCAAAAGAGGATATGCAGAGGGCACATAAGCACATGAAAGTATATTTAACACCATCAGCCATTAGGGAAATGCAAATTAAATCACAACGAGATTATCAGTGTACACCCATCAGAATGGCTACGATAAAAAACAGTGACAACGCCAAATGCTGATGAGAAAGCAGAGTAACTGGATCACCTGTACACAGTAGAGGAAGGTCTGGAAAACGGTCTATCGGTTTCTGAAAACACTAAATATGCAAACACCATATGACCCAGCAGTTGCAATTCTGGATATTTATCCCAAAGAAATAAAACTTATGTTCACGTAAAAATGTATAGCTGAATGTTTATAGCAGTTTTATTTGTAACAGCCCAAAACTGGAAACAATCCAGATGTCCTTCAACAGGTGAATGACTAAACCGCGGTACATCTATACGATGGAACAGTCCTCAGCAATAGAAGGGATGAACTACTGATATGCAACAATCTGAATAACTCCAGAGAATTATGCTAAATGCAAAAAAGGCCGATCTCAACAAGTCACATACTATCTGATTCCACAAATAGCATTCTCAAAATGACAAAATTATAGACATGGAGAGCAAATTAGTAGTGATTATGAAGTACGGTAGGGTATAAAGGATTAGGGGGTTGTTATGAATTAGGTGTTTATAGTTACGGTAAAGAAGCAGGAAGGATCCTGGTGATGAAACCGTTACATATCTTGACTAGTGGTATCTTGGAAAACTACATGTGACAAAACTGCATAGGATTAAATATACACTCAACAAAAATAAAAATAAAAAGAGTATATGTAACACTGGTAAATCTAAATAAAAGCTGTGGCTGAATCAATGTCATTTCACTGGTTGTGATATTATACTATAGTTATGCAAGACCTCGACCCTAGAGGAAAATAGATAAAGGGTATAAGAGATTTCTGTATTATTTACAACTGGGGAATGTACAGTTATCTCAAAATGAAGAGGTTTTTTTTTTATTAATTTATTTTTGAGAGAGAGAGAGAGAGAGAGCACAGCAGGGGAGGGATAGAAAGAGAGGGAGACAGAATCTGAAGCAGGCTCTGGGCTCTGAGCTGTCAGCACGGAGCCCAGTGCAGGGCTGGAACTCACAGACCGTGAGATCGTGACCTGAGCCGAAGTCGGACACTCAACCAACTGAGCCACCCAGGCACCCCGCTCAATCTTCTCAGTGACCCGAGATCATGACACTTAACCGACTGAGTCACTCAGGCGCCCCTCAAAATTAAAAGGTGTTTTGTTTCCTTTTTTTAAAGCCAAAGACACTGTAAGAAAATGAAACTACTGGACAACTTTCATGATAAACACAGATGCAAAAGTCTTCGACAAAATACCAGCTCACTGAATTCAACAGCATGTTAAAAGGAACATACACCAAAATCAAGTGGGTTTTATCCTTAGGACGCAAGAATAGTTCAATACACATAATTCAACTTATGCTATATACCACATTACCAAAACGGAGGCTAAAAATTACATGATTGTGTCTGTAAATGCAAGAAAACATCTCACAAAATTCAACACCCTTTCATGGTAAAAATTCCCAAAAACTAGATTTAGAAAGAATTTACCTCAATATAATAAAGGTCATACATAAAAAAGTCCACAATTAATATCATACTCAATGGTGAAAAACTGAAAGCTTTTTCTCTAAGATCAAGAACAAGACAAGGATGTCCACTCCTGCATTTCTATTCAGCATAAGACTCTACCCAGAGCAATTAGGCAAGAAAAAGAAATCAAAGGTATTTACACTGGGGGAAAAAAAATGAGTAAAATTACCTGTTTGCATATGACACAATCTTTTACATTAAAGAGCCTTAAAGATTCCAAAAAAAGAAAAAAACAGAATATTCGATTTAAGTAAAGTTGCAAGATACAAATCAATATACCAGAATCAGCTGCATCTGTATCTACTATATTTCAATTAAAAAAATCAGCCGCATTTCTATACTCTAATATGCAAAATTAAGAAAACAATCCCATCTATAACAGCATCGAAAAGAATAGCACTAAACTTAACCAAAGAGAGGAAAAGCTTGTATAACTAAAACTATTAGTCGCTAATGAAAGAAATTAAGGACGACACAAATAAACAGAAAGACGTTTCATGTTCATGGATCAGAAGACTTAATACTGTTAAAATGTCCATACTACTCAAAGCCATCTAGAGAGTCACTGTATTCCATATCAATATCCCAGTAGCTTTTCTGAAATAGAAAAAAAAATTCTTTTCGAAATACCAAAGACCCCAAATATACAAGACAACTTTGAGAAAGAACGAAGCTTGGAAGCATCACACTTTCTGATTTCAAACTATATTACAAAGCTACAGTAATCAAAACAGTATAGTACCAGCATAAAAACAAATATACTAACAAATGGAAAAGAATAGAGAGGCCAGGAATTAATCTACACATATACGGTCGAAAGATCTTCAACATAAAGGCCAACTATACACCCTGGGAAAAGGATAGTCTCTCCAACAAATGATCCTGGGAAAACTGGATATCCGCATGCAAAAGAATAAATCTGGACCTTTATCTTACACCACACGCAAAAATCAACTTGAAATGTATTAACAATTTAAATGTAAGACCTGAAACTGTAAAACTCCCAGAAGAAAAACAGGGACAAAACTTTATGATGTGAAGGCTTAGCAATGATTTTTTAAATATGACACCAATAGTAAAAGCAATAAAAACAAATTGTATAACCACGACTACATCAAACTAAAAAACCTCTGCACAGCAAAGGAAGCAATCAACGGAGTGGAAAGGCAACGTATGGAACAGGAAAAAATATTTGCAAGCTGTGTATCTGATATGTTATTAATATCCCCAATACATCCCAACTACTCTTACAACTCAAGGTAAAATAAAACAAAACAAAATAAACGAACAAATAACTGATGAAAAAAATGGGCAAAAGGCTTGAACAGACATTTCCCCAAAAAAGACTTGGCCATAAAAGAGAATGAAATCTTGCCATTCGGGAGACACGGATGGATCTAGAGAGTATTATGCTAAATGAAACATGTCAAGCAAAGAAAGAGGAATACCACATGATTTCATTTACATGAGAAATTTAAAAAACAAAATAACCAAACAAACAGAAGAGAACAAAACAGAAACAGACTCACAGATACAGGAAACAAATGACTGGTTCCCAAAGGGGGGGGATCGGTTGGGGGAGGGCAGGTAAAATACGTAGTATTAAGAAGTACAAACTTCCAGTTATAAAATAAATAAGTCATGGAGACCTAAGGTACAGCCTAGGGAATCTAGTCAATCATATTGTAATAAATTTGCATAGCGACAGATGATAACTAGACTTATAGTGAGGACGATTTTATAATGTATAAAAACATCGAATCACTATGGTGTACATCTGAAACTAATAAGATATTGTATGTCAATCATACTTTAAAAAAATATACAAATGGTCAACAATACATGAAAAGATGCTTAACAGCAGTATTCATCAACTCACTCACACCAATTAATTAGGCTGGCTTTTATGAAAAAAAAAAAAAAAGGTAACAAGTGTTGGCAAGGATGCAGAACAACTGGAACCACTGTACACTACTGGTGGGAACGTAACAGGTGCAGTTCCTCTGGAGAACACTCTACAGATTCCTCAAAAAGATAAAAATACCATTATCTTATAATGCAGCAACTCTGCCCCTGTTATAAATCCAAAAGAAATGAAATCATGATCTTGAAGAGATACACGCACTCCCAAGTTCACTGCTGCATTATTCATAATAACTAAGACATGGACACAACCTAACTGCCCATCATCAGATGAATGGATAAAAAAAAAAAAGAAAGCGGTATGGGGCACCTGGGTGGCTCAGTTGAGTTAAGCATCCAACTTCAGCTTAGGGCATGATCTCGTGGGTTTGAGCCCCACATGGGCTCTGTGCTGACAGCTCAGAGCCTGGTGCCTGCTTCAGATTCTGTGTCTCCCTCTCTCTCTGCCCTCCCCCCCACTCGTGCTCTGTCTGTCTCAAAAAAAAACAAATAAAAAATATTTTAATGGTATATACATACAATGAAATATTACTCAGCCTTTAAAAAGGAAATCCTGTCCCACGCAACAACATGAATGGACCTGGAGGACATTATGCTAAGTGAAACAAGCCAGTCACAGGATGAATACTGCATGATTGTACTTATATAAGGTATCTAAAATCGTCAAATTCATAGAAACAGAGAATAGAATTATGGCTGCCAAGGGCAGGAGGAAGGGGAGCCCCAGAGTGTTGCTGTTCGGCAGGCGTATAGATCCAGTTACGCAAGAGAAATGAGTGCCAGAGATCTGTTGTAAATCACCGTGCCTATAGTTAATATTTTATCAAGCTCTTAAAAACTGTAAATGACAACTCTAATATTAAGTGTTCTTACAATAAAAATAAAGAAAAATCATTTGAATTCGCAAAGATTTTTATTCAAACATTCCTACCTTAAGGTATAATTAAAATAGTTTGTATGTATACTTAAAAGGCCACTTGAACGTCATTTTCACCAACGACCTAAAATACAAACCATAAAGACATAACCTATGTAAAGACATAACCTATGTAAAGTGCCTAGGCCAATGCTTGGTTCCACTGAAGAGCTAATAAATGTGACTCTCTGTCCTTCCTTGCAACAATCTTTAGAGTTGGGTGGGTCTAGCATCATCATCATCGACGCCAGCTCTCACACATGCCCCTCTCTATGCTATTGCAAAAGTTGCAGTATGGAGAAAGCTTCCAGGTCCTATTTAAATTCACACCTGTGAGCACAGAAAGATGAACTTTCTTTTGGAAGAGACGTCTACCCCTTTCCAATTAGTTCCGTGTTGCTCTCTAGATTTGCAATTCGATCTTACCAAAAAAAAAAAAAAAAGACAATATACAGAGAGCAATGGCATTAGACACCAATCCGCATTTAGTAACCAATGAGTACACACTAAGGAGGTGGCATTGGTCCTCCCAACGCTCCTTTTCCCTTACCCCTGTTCCCCCAAACCCTTGCTAACATTCCTCTTCATCAATGGCCTTGCTTCACTGTCTACTTCCTTCCCCCACTTCTCTCTTTTCTGTCCTTGCCATTTCCTGCATGAATGGAAAACATTTTAGAAAGGCAAGATCTTCCCCACTCTCCACCAAGTAGCCACAGGCATCTGGCCCTGACCTTTTAAAATAGAAAATGCTCAGATCAAGACGGTCTCCACAGCTGTTATAAACGCAGCGCATCTCATGCTGTGAGCTTTCACACCTTAAATTAACCACCAACCCTCACTGTAATAAATGAAAAAGCAGGTCAGTCTAGAAAATAAACATACATATTTGTGCCATCTAAGGAGAATTCAAGAAACATTTGGAAAACTGAAAGTGCTGAGCAACTCAGTAGCTGAGGTTATCTTGCAGTGGAACACCAAAACCACTTCCTAAGTGGACAAATGTTTATAAAATAGTCTCTTCAGATTCAAACGTGCAATTTCCTCACGCTCTTTAAAACACTGAACTTTCAATGGAAAAATTAAGTCGAAAGCCCATGAATTACTGCCAACTGCTATGGTTTCCTTTTTTAAGTCATCTCAGCCACCTGTCAAGAGACCTTGGCCTCCTGGCCAGAGGCAAGCTTTTCAGGCTGCCTACCCCGTCTCGGATGACCACGACCGTAAAGACGGGTTCATATTACAGCCACTGGGAAAGGCTTACAACACTGATGATGCTGAACCAATATTATTTCGAGTTTTTGTCCGACGCATTGTAAGCTTAAATACTGAGCCAAATTATAAGCGGTTGAGTCAAGTTCATGGTGTACGAGATAGCACTCAGACAAAGCCCTCCTCCTCATCCATCTGAAGCAAGCCCTCTCTCAAATTGAAGAAAATACTCCACCCTACAAAAACCTGGCGTTCTCTCGGCTCCCTTTACACTTTATTCACACCAGAAATGCTGAATCATGACTCTGAGGTTGTAAAACAAAAACTATTTCGACTGGGACACCAGGATCCCCAGAGAATTCCACGCTTCTGCATTCCTTTGCGTTGCATCTTTTAAAATCTAAATCCGGAGCCCTTCCGCAGACCTGCAGATTGGAAAGGCTTGGAGAGCAACCAAAGACTGCAGGTCGGGGGAGAGCCTTTGCTCCCTCCGCGGCGCCTCCCCAAAACCCAAGCAGCCCCGGCAGCTCACAGCTCTCGCCTCTTCTCCGAACGCGGAGATCAAAGGGACTGATCCCCTCTCCATCAGCGAAGCTACTCAACGGCCTCCGAGAAATTCCCAACTTGGAAAGATTCCCACCACAGCCCCCCGTCCGGAACTCGCTGGGCCGGCACCGTCGCACTTGACCCCTGTCCGGCAGGGGTGGGGAGCGGGAACAGCTCTACCAGCCCAGCGCCGAGTCCCTGCCCGAGAGACCAGCCCGCCGAGAGCGCAGACTCTTGAAAACTCGATCCCAACTCCCAGCCCGCGCCTCCAGCACCGCCCCAGGAGCCCAGCGAAGCGGGGCCGGGGACCGCAGAGCAGAGTGGCGCGGACAGGAGGACAGGAGGGAGGGGTGGAGCGGAAGGGGCCGAAAAAAAGGAACGCCCCCAAGCCAGTCCCGCAACTTCGCCCAGCTCGGGCAGAGGGTGAGGAGTAACTGGGGCGGCCGCAGGCGCGAGGTGAGGGACTCACTTGAAGGTGAGGACGCAGAGCGGCCGGTAGGACTTGTGGCTGGTGTTCTCGGCCATGCCCTTGCCCCAGAAGTCGTTGGTGAAGATGCCCCAGCGAAGCGGGGCGCCGGGCCGCACGTCGGGGTTGTTCACGATCGCCCACACGTCGTCGTGCACGAACTCGCCCTGCAGGGAGCGGCCGTAGCACAGGCAGCTCGCCCCGGCCAGCAGCGCCGCGGCCCCGGCCGGCGCCAGTCCGCAGCCCCGCCGCCGGGAGGGCGCGCGGTCCCCGCCGCCGCCGCCGCCGCTGCCTCGGGCACAGCCCGTCACTGCCATCGCGCCGCCGCCGCCACCGCTGCCCTGGCCGCTCCCGGGCGTCTGGCATCCTCCCCGGTCGGGGCCCCGGCGGCGCGCCGCGGCGGCCCGGAGGTGGGCTCGGGCATGGTGCGGTGGCAGCTGGACCCGCCGCTGGCGCCCCGCGCTCCGCCGCCGCCTGCGCCGCCGAGTTGGCCCAGCTGCAAATAAACAGCAGTCCCCCCGCCTCCCCCGGCCATCGCCACCTCCTCCGCCCCACTGCGCATGCCCCGCTCGCGCTCGCCTCCACCCGCCCCCCCTCCATCCCCGGACTCGAGCCGCTCCCCCCACCCCCGGCACCTCCCGCACCCCCCCGCCCCCCGCCCGGCTCGTCTGCACACTCAGCCCCGGGCGCCCGCGTCCCCGGCCGCGAGAGTTTGCGCGCAGGTGGAGCGGGGTCGCGGCGCTGGGGCGCCCGAGAGGCGGAGAAGGGGCACCGGGTCCTGCCTGGCGCGCCCAGTGATGCTCACCGCGGCCCCCCAGGCATGCACTCCCACCAACGAGTCTGGGGAAGGCCTCGTCTGCGGGCACCTCGGGGCCCAGAGCTAGGGCGAGCTTACAGGTGCGCCCCCTGAACCCCCTCACCCCACGCTCCGAGAGGGCGAAAAGTGGCCGCGGCTTCCCGGGAAGTTGCCGGCTTTCAGCACCCCGGACAACAGCGGCGGTGGCGCCCGGCCACACGCTCTCCTGCCCGGCGCCCTGCCCGCGTCCCGCCGGCCTGCCCGCGTCTCCTCCTGGGCCCCGCGCCTGCAGCCTCCGCGTGGAGGAGGCCGTGGGGGAAACGGAGCTCCCCGAAGCACCTTCCCGAAACCAGGAGGAAGGGTCTCCGCGCAGTCTGTTCAGGGGCGCCAAGGACTGTTTCTCTTTACCGCCCGTTGCTCAGCTCGCACTTAGGAAAAGTCTCACATTCGATTTTGGGTTTGGGGCTGGGCACTGAATTGGCTGCTGAAACCGTTCTCGTCGTTTTATTTCTTACTGAAACTCCTAAGACGATCCAATAGACGCAGAGCCAATTACTTTTTCTTCCCACCTAAGTGGATCGCTTGGGTCTGATTATTTCCTGGGCTGTGGGCGTGTTTGAACTTTTCCTGCTAAGTCAGTACCACTTAAAAAAAAAAAAAAGTGGAAAAAAATTAAAACGTTAAGACCTCTGGCTTTGACTCCCAATCTCCTCGTTTTTTGGAAAAGTTGTTTTCTTTTTTAAAAAAATACGAATTATAATATGTAAATAAATTAGGTATCCCAAAATGATGATTTCTAGAATTTCTCCAAGTTGGAAAAATCTGTTAACTCTTCGAGGCCCAAAATTAATTTCCATTTCTGTACGTCATTGAAGTTACCTGGAATTTGACACATCCAAAGAGAAAAACTTAAAATACAAAATTTACCAAATATTCCCATCCTGCCCAAATTCTTAATAGGTTCATTGATCTTTAAAAAAAAAAAAGTAAAATAAAAGGCAGAAAGTGTTCGTACACTAACTGAGCATTTGCATGACTCTTTACACCAATTTATTATTTTTTTTTACATTTTAAAAATGCATGACTGCATCTGAGCAGTCAAAGACTCAGTAAATTAAGATGAACATATTCCAGGCCAAGATACATTTCATCCATTTCACTTTGCTTTTTGGAGACTTGAAAATTAGGGACTCAAAATGAAACTGAAAAACCCAAGCATTGATGTTTTTATCCTTAAGTCAAAATTTTTTGGCCCCTGATAGCTTCCGTATCCAGAACCCACACACACCTGTATCTACCATCTTCATCGGCAGAGAACACCTACAGCCATGTCCTCTTTGCCTGCCCATCGATTTAATAGAAATATATTAAGAGTATCCTTTGTGCTACAATGTGTTGAGTACTAGGATAGATAAGGAAAGCTGTTCAAAGCGTGCCTGTGTGGAATGCGTGTGTAAGGTTAACACCATAAAAGTTTAACTTTCTAAGTTAACAGCTGACTAGGATAGTGAAATCAACTTTGCTGAAATGAGATCGCCAATGTATCAATCTTTACCTATAATTAATAGAGGCTTTCTTTAGACAATGTCTTAATCCCAAAGAGTGACTAATGATAGATTTTTCGAGACAGCAGACCTTCTCTCCTTCACATCACCCTTCAGTTGCCCTTGTGGCAATACAGCCCTGCCCACCCCCTTCTTATCTCAGTTGTTTTCCTTTTTAGATGAAAAGAGTCATCAAAGTTCTCCATGACAATGGAGAGAAGCGAAGAAGGATGGAGCTGGACTCCAAAAAGGCAAGGGAGAAGCCATAAAGGAACCCTCTAAGTGGGATTCCGGGTTTCTGAGCCTGGTTTCCTTCAGTTTTCCTCTACATTCAGTAGCACCTCTATTCTATTTATTTTGGATGATAAATTTGGGATTAATTCGCTTTAAAATACTGAGACACCTCAAAAGTCTTCTCAAGTACGAACCAGAAAGTAAGTACTTTTTAAAACCCAACAGTTTGTCTGCTGTTTCCATCGTTTCCTAATTCAGTATTGTTTTGTGTTACAGGAAAAGTGTGAAATGGTGCTGTCAGAGAAAGGTCGGCATTAATATGCCAGTCCATCGTCCCCTCTGCTTCTCTCTTAAGGTGCAAAGCACTCATCTTGGCTAATAAAGGGGCCCAAAGGAAATGAGATTTCGTTCCTGTTACTTAGTCACTGATTATTTTACTTAGAGCAATACTACCTTCTAAGACGCCTTTTGTCCACTCAGAGCAACTTAAAACATAACTTATTACACAAGTGCCTCTCTGAGACTTATACAGATTAAGTCACTCATGTAAATTAAAGTGGACCACAGTCCTTAAAAAAATTAGGACAAACTAAAAATAAATCAAGGACAAGTAGTCATTTTAATAAA
Source organism: Paguma larvata (assembly GCA_030068075.1). Lineage (NCBI taxonomy): Eukaryota > Metazoa > Chordata > Mammalia > Carnivora > Viverridae > Paguma > Paguma larvata. The sequence continues at coordinate 76,912,590 of CM057828.1, read as the reverse complement.
ACAAATTTCGAATTGCTGTCCACTGTGCTTTTTCAGCCTAATATATACCCTGCTCAGGTACACCCTATGTAAAGGGATGAACGCAGTGTTACAAAACCATAAACTCAGAAAAGGAGTTGATAATATAATTTACATTAAAAAATAAATTTTTGTAATCTAGTTATTAAACTATTACCTGTTCTTGAAGAAAATACAGAAAAATAGAAAAAAGGACAAGAACAGTAAAATATACTTATCCCACCACCCCCCGGGCCTATGGCAGGAGAGGCAACGTGCACTTTAAGCAGGACAAATGTGGACAGTGTGGGGTGCCCTGTGGTCCCGAGGGGTGGCTGTGCCCGGACTTGGCTCTGGCTGGTAGCTGCAATGGCGGCTGCAGAAACAGCAGCCCCGGGAGAGAGGAGGGGCTCCTCGGGGAGGTAAACTGCCCTCCACTCCCATCCCCGGAATGTATCCCTGTGAACTCTGCCCAGAATTAAAATGACAGAATATCAAAAATTATCTGTGATCTTGCACTTGCTGTCTCTCAGGCCATAAACTTTGTCAGCAAATTACTAGAAGATAAAAGCAGGCACATGTACATTAAAATAAAGCATATCAAGTACTCACTAGATTTCTTCAAAGAGTTCAGAATCTCTGGTTTTGAAAACTGCTGCACCATCACGAAGCAAGTATCCAGTCTTAGGAACCGACATTAACATTTAAGATTAGTGTATTCAACAGAAAAAAAGTATTTTCATATGAATGAAATTTTAATTACATATATTTTGATCTCACACTTTATATGCAAGCGAAAAAGCCACTTTTAGTTTCTTGCACAACCTCCACAATGTATAGGAAATGTCAGCAAAAAAAAAACACTAAAATGCTGTTGTATCAATTTACATTTAAAATTAAATTCAGGCTTACAACAAACTACTTTGTATGAAGAGTTAAAACTTTTTTAGAAAAAATTTATCCCATCAGAATCATCAGCTCTAGAAGCACTATGACTTATATTTTGAAATAATTTCTCAGAAGTTTATCCTAATGTTGTCACAACCTATAAATACTCTTAACAGTTCTATTAACAGTTGGATCAACAGAAAGATGCTTCTCAAAATTAAAAAGTATCAAAACGAAGTCCTGGTTCATAGCATTTACTGAATTTTATGGTGTAAAAACTCTTAGCCTGGTCAATCTCATGGCACCCAAGTGACAAGTGACATGACTGAATGCAGACGTCATTCAGTGGCATAGAAGTATAACATTTTACATAATTCTCACCAAGACAGATACAGTAGATATAAATAAGATCAGAAGCATAGTAACAGTAAAATATAATAATTAAGAAATGACGCATTCTGAACACGTATCTTTGGGGGCACCTGGGTGGCTCAGTCGGTTGGGCATGCGACTTCAACTCAGGTCATGATCTCACCGTTCCCGAGTTCAGGCCCCGCATCGGGCTCTGTGCTGACAGCTCAGAGCCTGGAGCCTGTTTCGGATTCTGTGTCTCCCTCTCTGTCTGTGCCCCTCCCCCACTCATGCTCTCTCTGTCTCTCTCTCTCTCAAAAGTAAATAAATATTTTTAAAAAATGAACATGTATCTTTGTTTTTAATCTAATTTATATAATAATATGTTTCTAGAACAAAATTTTTTATAACAGCTATGTTTAACAACCAACTTAGAAAACTCCTAAATACCTAACAACCAGTTTTTGTGAACAAATACGAGCTGATTCTGGCACACTCTCAGATGAAATAAGAAAATTATTAGCATCGTAATTTGGAATTTGAGTGGTAAGTATGGACAGAGGGAAGGGATCACTATACTGGTATAGGGAAGAATTCGCCTTACCTGAAGGGAGGACTGGCCTTTGCCTAGGCTACCGGGAGATAATCTTTAGGCCCTTGGAATTTCCTGTCTGAAAGGAGTGTCTTTGTTTGCCTAGGGCTTTGGCCACCGGACAGTCTAACAATGTAGTTTATGACAAGAACTTTGGGTCACACAATATCGGCTCTGATTTCTGGGGAACTGGCAACTAAAGATTTTAGCCTGACCTCTGGGAGAGGATGACAGCTAAGGTCAGCCACGCAGGCAGTATGTGATGAGCCCCGATAAAGTCTCTGGACACCAAGGGCCCAGGTGGGCTTTGCTGGTTGGCAATGCTCTGGGCATATTATCACACATTCATGCCAGGCTAGAGACATGTCCTTGACTTCATGGCAAGAAGACAATGGGCATTTTGTGTTTGGTACTTCTCTGGGACTCTGCCCAAGGCACTTCTTTCCTTGGCTGATTTTCATCTGTATCCTTTTTCTGTAGTAATCCTTACCTGTGAGTATAACAGTTTTCAGTGAATTGTGTGAATCCTTCCAGAGAGTATCAAAACAGGTTGGTTTGGGGAACCCTCTAAAATTGCAATTAGTGTCAGATGTGGGTCATTCTTTCAAAGACTCTGTCTAAATGCTCCTTAATACTGTTTTTCTACTTTAAATTTCTTTTGTAATACAAAATTTTTTTTCTCTTAAAAAACTGGATAGCTATCCCCCAGGAAGAATGGAAGAAACAATAGGCATCCTCACAGCTGTTTTATTAAATAAACTCTTTTCTTTTTCCCTATTTAAAATCTTCGGGAAAGGCTACAAAAATAAAACAAAATTAAGCTAAAAGAAAGGAGGGAAGAGAAGGGAAGGGAAGGAGAGAGGAGGGGGAGGGGAGGGGAAGGGGAAGGAAGGGAAGGAGGGTGACAGATTGGGGGAGAGGGAAGAAGGAATACAGAAAAGCATAAAAACCAAGAGCCACTGCATAAATGCAGCTGGGGAGATAACTTCAGGAACTCATGTGTGCTTTGTCAGTTTGTAGATGATGAAGCTCAAAACTAATGACTATTTTTGGGGTGCGTGGGTGGCTCAGTCGGTTAAGTGTCCAACTCCTGGTTTCAGATCATGTCATGATCTCACGGTTTCATGAGCAAGCCCCAGGTCGGACTCTGCGCCGACAGTGCAGAGCCTGCTTGGGATCCTCTGTCTCTGCCCCTCCTGTGCACGCGCTCTCTCTCTCAACATAAATAAATAAAAACTTTCTAAAAATGACTATTTTAAAAAAGAAAGAACAAAAATGAGAAAAGTCTGAAAGCTTGATTGGCCTGTGTAAAATATTTCTTAGTCATCAATATCATTTTTTGTCTTATGTTGTACAATAACACTTCGCTTTAATATGTTTAATTTGATGTGTCACATTTCTCTGTTTTATTGAAATATAAATATTATTTTACTAAGAAATTCCCCACCTCGCAGAGGGTCCTCAGGTCCATTCCCCACCCTTCCTTATAAAGTCTGGGGACAGCCAAAAGTAGTACACTCAGGGCATAAGAACCTAATAAAATGCCTGCCAAAAGCCAACGATATTGCCTGCCTCCTATATTATTAAAGAAATTGGAGAAGCCACCATACCTGTTTTTCTTCGTCAAAAAGTAAAGATTATATCTGGAGAAAAATAATTTCCCTTGAGAAGTAGCACTCTCCTATCTTTTCTCACTGTGGTGTTAAGTCTTCTTTCTTGGCCTATTTTTCCATATGTGAGAAAATCTAGAGGGTACCAGTGAATCATGGCAGCCCCCACTCAGCTTATGAAAAGAAAAAGAAAAAGAAAGAAAGAAGATGTCTTTCAGATTTTATTTTTGGCCATGTTTTTATGAATGAGACAGCCAGGGGGGTTTTTGTGGTGGTGGAGGTGGTGGTGGCTGTTTTTTAAATAATTTTATGTCTTTGCTCATCTTGGGTTAGAGCTGAATATTGTGGCCTTTCTGGTTAGACAGAAGACAAAGTAGAAACAGATCTTGCTACAGTCTGATTCACAGACTCTTCTTCTTTCATTTCCCATTCGTTCGGTCATTTCCTTTTTTCCCTCTAAACTAGTCAGAGGGATTAGGGGAGACTTTTTATCCATTTGACAACCTTTTTAAAAAAAAATTTTTAACATTTTTATTTATTTTTGAGAGACGGAGAGAGACAGAGCATGAGCAGGGGAGGGGCAGAGAGAGGGAGACAGAATCCAAAGCAGGCTCCAGGCTCTGAGCTATCAGCACAGAGCTCAACTCGGGGCTTGGACTCAGGAACCGTGAGATCATGACCTGAGCTGAAGTCAGATGCTTAACCGACTGAGCCACCCAGGCGCCCCGACAACCTTCTTTAAGAGAATGAGCATTATACCTACCTTCTTAGAATCAGAGGGCCTCATAAGGCTGTCATTGCTGACCGATTTGTATTTATGGAAACGCCCCAATTTTATTTTTTTTTTCCCTCATACTTGGCCAGAAATTTGGATCACAATTACTGAGAGGTGGTACCATGAGAGACAGGGGTGGCAAACCCACAAAACATGTCCTAAACCCTCTTCCTTTCTGTGCTTATAAAGACCTTGACTAATCAGTTGCCGTTGTCCTGCGTATCCACTCCACACGCAATCTGAGAACCCTTTCGACACAGCCCTCCAGGCTGCCGCTTTCTGTGGATAGGTTGGCCCGTGAGTCGAAACCCCTTACCGGTGGAAAATAGCTGCTGAGTGGCATGCGTACTAAAACAGGAGTGCCTTCCATAAAAATGGAAGTTTATCATTACAAAGTTTTCATATATATGAATGTGAATATATGTGTATGTTATATGTATATATAAATCTCGTATAAAGTAAATATATATTAAAAATTTTTAACTTTCGATGTGATCACTTCTACTTGAATAAATGTATTCCTGCTAAATTTTTAAGCAGGTCTAATAAGATTCTACCCTTTGTATTCGGGGGTACTTTTTTAGGAGGTCTCCATAAGAATGTTCATTGTTCTGCAAATATGTTACCAGATGAGGGAAAATTACCACACAAGAATTGAATTGCCATATTAGAGGTTTTCTACAAATAAGATGCCTACAACATGTGAAAAATCTAGGAAAAAATACTATTAAGAGTCATTTATAAAGAAAATCAATAATGTGGGCACAAATATAGTTTTAGCTATAATTTATCATCACTAAAATTAATCCTGAGTTTTATCGTCTGCCCCCAAACTGAAGACAACTTGTTCATGAATAAAGGAGGATTTCATTTAATCTATGTTCACTAGATGTAGCCAAATTTTGGTACTCCAAGAACCCATACTTGTTTCTGAACTCATTGCTCTATGTTGCTTCCAAAGGTTTATAGTCAAGATAAGCCAAGAGAACGGGCCCCCCTCTGCCAGGTCACCACTAGACAGAGTCCCAGGTTCCTATCCTGTGACAGTACCTCAGAGGGCAAGTGTGAAGATTGTGCGAGCTGAGTCAAGAGCTTCGAAGAGTGCCTGACACACAGGAGGTATGCTCAATAGAAATACAGCTTGGATGAAAGACGGTGATCGTGGTGATGGTTTTTCCCCACCTCTTTTTTCTTTTTTCTCAGTAGTTTTCTTGTTACTTCTATTTCTTTCCATTATGGAAAACCTGCTTTTAAGTAATACTTAGATACCTGCTTCCCAATTCCTGACCATGCATGCATTCATTCATTCATTTATTCATTCATTGTGAGAACGTGGCCATCAGCCTAACCAGACTTAGGCTGGACCGCCATACTCTATTTTGCTCGCCATGGTCTCACTGCAGTTGTGGGACTGAGACTATATAAACCTTCTCGGTTCCTGATGCCAAACAATGCCTCGGTTGCTAGTGAGTCACCCCGCTGCTCTATTGTTTCTAATTTGACTGCCAGGATCCAATTGCTTCTCAAAGAAACTTTAATAATATTTCTTTCTGGAACTTTAACCTTTAACATCGCATGATGAAAATTTTTAACAATTACTTCATAGGACATTTTTCATATTTCCCCATGGTTACAAAAGAATTACTAGCGAAGTTATTGGGCTCTTTTATCATGAATATTTATCCCTTTCCTCAACCGCTTTTAAAACATTTTTTTAAATTTTCTTACGACGCTGAGTTTATGGTGAAAGTGAACTAGCAAAAAAAAAAAAAAGAAGGTGTGAAAATACCTGCTTTCCCAAGGATATGCCTTTCCTAGGATTTTCAAGGAAATCTTGGGTTCCTTTCCTTTAAAGCTGCAGGTCTGGAGCTTAAGCTCCTTTGCCTATTTGTTGTAACTCTAGGGTAGGAGAGAGTGAACAGATATCCTGGAGAAAACAGGAATGTCATCTATGTTTTAAAAAAGTGAGAGGGGTGCCTGGATGGCTCAGTTGGTTAAACGTCCAACTTCGGCTCAGGTTATGATCTCACCGTTCATGGGTTCAAGCCCTGAGTCAGGCTCTGTGCTGACAGCTCAGAGCCTGGAGCCTGCCTCAGATTCTGTGTTGCTTTCCCTCTCTCTCTCTGCCTCTCTCCTGCTCTACCTGGCTCTGTCAGTCTCTCTCTCTCTCAAAAATAAATAAACTTAAAAAAAAAGATTTTTTTTAAGAGAAAGACTTTTCCTCCCTATAATAGGGAACAAGATTCCAATCAATCCTCCTTCAGAGGATATGTAGAAAATCAGATTAAACAACATTTGCCTCATAACATCAGATTTTTAACTCTGGAGAAGAGCCAGGCTGGGAGAAGATAAAGGGTGAACCCAAAATTTGAAGCCCTTTTTGCCTCAGGGATGAGTGAGAGGCTGAAAATGACATTGACACCCTGGAGGCACCAGGAAGAATAAAACACTTGGAGTCCAAGTTGCACCAAGGGTAGGTGTCCTGGTGACTCATTCTCTACAGAGGGTGGGGCCCTGCAGAAGGCGTCCTACAGATACAGAGGAACTGGAAGTCGGCCACCGCTTCTGATTCCAGCCCTACTCTCTGGGTCTGGATCATCTCAGTTAAGGTGAAAGAAAGACTTTTACTAGCAAAGCCAGAAAGAGTTTATCACCGGAAAACCAGTACTAAAGGGAATGCTAACAGACAGCTTTTCTGACAGAATGAAAATGACTCCCGATGAAAGTATATAGAGAGAAAAAGAATGCAATTTAAATGGTAAATATGGTGATATGTGATTAAATCTAGGCGAAAAGGCACGCTTGCAAATCTATAGAGACGGAAAGTAGATTCTTGGTTGCCAGGGGCTGAGGAGAGGGGGATGGAGGGGACTGCTAATGAGCACAGGATTCCTGTTCAGAGACGTGAAAATGTCCTAAAATGATATTGTGTTGATAGCTGCACAATTCTGGGAGGATACTAAAATGTACCGAGTTGTATACTTTATAAGGGTGAATTGTACGGTGTATAAATGATCTCTCAATGAAGCTTTTTAAAAAAAGAACAGAAAAATGTATGACATCAACAGATGTAAATTAAGAGAGGCTACATGGACTTGAAGTGTTCTGAAACCATTGAATTTTCTGGGAAGAGGACAAATTAGGAATTAGTCATTAGGCTTTACGATGATGTTTTATGCACATGTTATGGGTGTGTTGAGTCTTATTTCATACAACACACACACACACACACACACACACACACACACACACACACATTTTTTTAAAAGAATGAGAGGCAACAAAGTCAAGAGGATTAATACCAACATACACGCCACTTTTCCAGTCAATTCCTCTCTTAAAGAACCCTAACAAAACAGCGATAAAGTTTGCAAGTAGACAGAGAATGGGAAGAAACATTTTCTCTTTTGTTTTCTTCCTAAAATGGCACCTGTAAGGTAAGGGCAAAATGTAAAGAGTAAACCACATGAATAAACTTAGGAAACACAACAGGTACAAATCACCTCAGACAATGAAAACGTGAAGTAGTTTAAATAATACGACTGATGTAGGGAAGACTAGGACTTTACAGATATTTTTCTGCCTATAAATGCTTTACTGTGGTTAAACCCTTTTCACTGGCTTTAAATTACCAAAATCCGGACCAGCACTGTTCTGTCTGCCTGTGAGCTTAAGCAGATTGTCCGTACACAGTAAGAAGTCAGATATCTAATAATTGATGGAATACATAAATATTTGAATGCATTCATAAATAGAAGACGGGACTTCCAGTAGCTGGATGTTTAGGATTTTCTGGTGGCAGGAGAGAAATTCACTTTTTCCTTTTTCTTTTACAATATACATTGTAAGTATCTTCAATGTCAAAAAAAAAAAAACCCAGAAAGTAACGCATTTATAAAATTTTATAAATTTCTGAGTGAAATTGAATAAATTCACACTCTGGAGACATGCAACAGTTACCACTAGATAGATATAGGATTCACTCTCTACATTGTCACTTGTACTGAGTGATATTAATCCTGATTTCTGATTTGCAACCATTTGCACCTGCTTTCTTTTTGGAAGGAAACGTCCGAAGTCAGCGCTCTTCCTTCAGACAGCCTGTCTAAAATTACTGCAAATAATCTGAAACCTCTAAGGAAGGGAAGTTTCTAAAGTATTCGAAAGTTTCTCTCCCCTAAATTTTTATTTTATCTAATATTTTCAATAGCTACAATTTAAGATCATCTCTCTTTACTATGCAAGTGGGAACAAAGAACAATTCCCAATAAACCTTTTTTGTTGTTTTCCTAACTATTGTTAAGTGGTGCTCTTCGTATGTAACAATGTTGCTTGAATGTCAGAAGGAACTTGATGCTTTTCAAATTCAATTTACCGAGCTGTCGGGCCGGCTTTGACTTAAGGAGTTTGAACTCAGTGGATGGCTTACAGTATCTAAATCACATCTCAGAAGAAACTAGCTCAGAGAAAGCCAGCCCTGCCATACCAGGCTTGGCAAAAATGAGGTCCAGGCCTGGTTGGGTCAGTGATAAGAGCTTCCATGAGGTGGAGCCTGCAGCAGAGAGAGGAACGGAGGAATGGAGACAGAGAATGGGACTGCGGCCAGAGTTCACAGAGGAAATGCCAGTGGTTATTCAAATACAGGAGCCAGAAAATCAGAGTCGTGGAATGAAACGGAATCTTGGAGCAGAAGGGGAGTTGGGTGTTGGTGCAGGCGGGTGAGAGCAGACCAGTACCCACTCCCAGGACAAGGCTCACCTCCCTGGGGCTGTGGTGAGGCCAACCTTCACTAACCTGCCAGCTCTGTGAAGGGAGGCTGGTCCTGGGACGTCTTAAGATGACCAGAAGCTTCTGAGCAATTAGACACAGCTCAGAGAGGGATGGGAAAATTCTTCGAAACAGGAAATAGGGGCGCCTGGGTGGCTCAGTCGGTTAAGCATCTGACCGGCTCAGGTCGTGATCCTGTAGTTCATGACTTCTTGTCTGGCTCTGTGCTGACAGCTCAGAGCCTGGAGCCTGCTTCAGATTCTGTGTCTTCCAATCTCTCAGCCACTCCCCTTCTTGCACTCTGTCTCTCTCTCTCTCAAAAAATAAATGTTAAAAAAAGAAAGAAACAGGAAATAAGTGTCATAAAAGTGAGATTTCATTCCACCAAGGATTTGGAGTCAGATGGTTGGTACAAAGAAAATTAAGCAGAAAACCTAATTTTATCATCTTGAGAAGTGACTAGGAAAGCAACATTAGCATGGAAAATTAACTTTGGCTAGTGATGAGAAAAGGGGTTTAGAAAAACATAGTAAGAGTTCATTTAAAAAGTGTCATATGTTTACTTTCTTAAAGTATTTGTTTCTGTATTTTGACAAGGTTTTATTATAGTATGAAGTGTGAACGAATGTTACATTTAAATAATATTGTATGTAAATAATATTGACATTGTTTATTCCTAGAGCCAAGACGTAAAAGGGTCACATCTAGAGGCGGTTTTTAAAATTCCATATTTAGTGACTTGTGAGGCATGGGCATTGGCCAACGCTGACCAGTCAGAACAGAGCCCATCCTGAGATGACTTCTGGAAGCCTTTCTCTGGACTTCTCTGCACTGGGGCATTCATTCTATTGTTAGGAGTTAGGAGAGGAGGTCCCAAGGGAAGGACCAGCATGAAGCAGCAGAGGGACAGTATATAATCAAAACTTACAAAAACATTTCAATATTTTAACAACCAGTGTTACAGTGCTTGCTCCTATCAGCTTTGACTACAGTTCATGCGCTAACTCTGACCTGGGGTCTGACAAGACAGTGGTGGAAAGGACAGCTCTGTGGCCGGAAGGCTGGGGATTGAATCCTAGACCTAGCTGTGTGACCTTGGACAGGGTTACCTGATCCGTAAAAAGCACTGAGGTGAGGATTACGGAATTAATTTCTGTAGTGCTTAGAAGAGTTTATGGTACATATTAAATCCTCAATTTAGCCAATACTACCTACTGATAGTGGTTATCTGGAACACTGTACGGAGCAGAAAACAAACTGTCGTGATCGATTAGCGATGCATTACCCTGGCCAGGGAGTCACCGAGTGCCATGGGCTTGCCGGCTCTACTCCAGTCCCCCCCTAACACCCAGCACACATCAGCAGCATCAGCACATTCGTGATGAACAACGGGACGACTCTCACCAGCCCTTTTGCTCAGGTGCCAACATAAAATCAGTGATGTGAACGCCATTTACTATTTTGCAGTACTGGTCATGAAGAGTGACAGTTTTAAGGTCTTGTCAGGCAGTGACCCTCCGGAAATAAACTTTGCTTTTGGGTCACCATCTGGAAACCTTACAAGTTCTATCTTTCCCTCTGTCCCCGCTGTGTGCTCCCGAGAGTTTGGGAGGTAGAATTTCCCAGAACTCCCTCTACTGGGGGCTGACAATGGTCAGATCTGAAGTTGGGGGTTCTGACTGGGGGCCTGAGATAAGAGGGTAAAAACAATCGCTATGTTTATATCTCCACCAGGCTTCTGGGGTCATTTCATATCAATTAATACCGCCCGGGGTCAAACGTCTTCCTCTGCTATGTATTGTCATTTCAACTCAAATCCTTGTGTGTATCTTAAGCAAAACAGTGGGAGTGTACTACAGATAATTTGGAATGCAAGTGGCCATTTTGTGAACTTTTAATATGATTGAAATTGTTTAACTTAGAGATAATAGAGGGCAAAAGGGCAAGGCAATTCCTAACATTCAATGCTTGGCCTTTTTTTCAGGGTAAGAAGCTTCTAACCAAAATTCTGACTTCAAAGTTGCTTCATGAAAGGATTTTCTTGGGCCAGAGCTAATGAAAAATGCGGAAAGACTTAAACCATTTCAGTTCCACTAAAACATGTCATTTCCCGCAGCCCACCCTAATTCTGCTTCCTTTGATTCCTGCTCTGGTGGCCAGCCCCTCCTCTTTCCCACTCTCTCCAGGGTCCTCTCTTCTCTTCCCCCCAACACCCTCCATCCTGACACATCCTTCTCTGCTCCCATCCCCAAAATACAAGTTCTTCCAAAAATAAGTCCACCAAAATAGGACGAGAACCAGGTAGACTGTAAGCAAAAGGATTCTTCCAACTCCTGAGAGAAAAGACAGTTACCATGACTTATAATACTCCCAGCAAGTAAGGATCCCACCTCCCTGAACTAAATCAACTAGAACAGTAGGCTCTTCAGATGCTAAAGTCTGGCTCCAAAATATTGAGTGGAAGGCTCAGAAAAGGATCTAGCTCTTCCTGATTCCCTTGAATAAAACAGAAAACATAAGATAAGAGACAAGGCTTATTTACTGGGGCCATCTCCTTGCTTTTTCAGTAAAGACAGAATTGAATTGATCTAGTTTCTAAACAAAGAAAGGTGAAATCTATAGGAGAGAAAAGCATCTTTTCAATTCCTTCTGAAGAAATTCTGGATAGATCCTCAGGCAGTTGCTTTAGCTGCTTTCCCCTCATTTTTGTGCATGGTCTTCCTTAAGCTGGAACTAGAAATTAGCTAGTGGATTTTGTTAATAAGCAAGGGTTGGAGTTGGAAATTCCTTCCCCAAAATGCCTGCCAGATTTGGCCAAACATTTTGAGATGTTCTTAGAACAAAATGAAACAAGGCTTTGCAAATTAACTTGCAAATTGACTTTTTTTTTCCTCTTAAACTTACTAGACTTCTCGTTATCAAGGGCAAACTCATAGTTTTCTTATGACTATAAGCACTAACACTGTCGATAATAAACCCTACTAGTACGTTTACTCATCTCCCTCAAAATCAATCAAATACCTCAGTGATAAGCACCTCTAACTCCTATATTATTAACCCTGCCTTCCAATCATATAAATACTGGACCCTGACTCCAAAGAGCAAAATACTGCTAAAATAATTACAGTACTGTCCCTGGGGCCAGGGACAACACAGAAGTAATTAATATTGGAATAAATATTTGGATTGTCTTTTCTTCACTTGCTAACCTCAGAGAGTTTTTCAACTTTACCAAGAACTCTTCCCTTTATCAACAGACTACAACTGGCAAATTTGCGTTGTCGTAAATGAAACCTATAATCTCAATAGTCCCTACACCCTTCTAGAGTATTATTTCTTACGTGGACAGTAGCTTTTACTTGTTTACCACACACAAATCTGATTTATGACTGTGAGGTAATTTTTGGAGACTTTGATATATTCCAGATTCCTTTACCTTCTACGAACCATAGCTCATCGAAGAGTGTATCCAGTAACTTACAAAATGAAGAGTAAATTATACTCAATATTTACCACTGTTTATGCACACCATCCTACGTTGAGGGTGATACCACTGGAAAAATATGATAAATATATTATTTAATTTGGCCAATGTTATAAGAGATGCTTCTGCAGCTAAAAGATAGTAAGTGACAGTATAATTGCTTTTGACTTCCTTTCGGCTAATCCAGGTAGTGTTGGTGCCATTGGCAACAATTTCTCATGCATTGGTCAAGTAGAACAATCCATTTCTAAACTAAAGGAGATGTGGGGCACCTGGGTGGCTCAGTCGGTTAAGTGGCCGACTTCAGCTCAGGTCAGATCTCACGGTCTGTGGGTTCGAGCCCCGTGTCGGGCTCTGTGCTGATGGCTCATCAGAGCCTGGAGCCTGCTTCGGATTCTGTGTCTCCCTCTCTCTCTGCCCTTCCCCTGCTCACACTCTGTCTCTATGTCTCTCAGAAATAAATAAATGTTTAAAAAAAAAAAAAAATAAAAAAAAAAAAAAATAAACTAAAGGAGATGTGTCCAGATTTCCAAGGTGAGACCAAATGGATGCTGGGAGAAGTGTTCTTGGCTCGGGTTCACTATTCTGAGATTATATCTTTGAAACACTCTATAAAGGCTAATCACCCTCCAGCTCTTATTCATGTGTATTACAATTGTGGATTGTGGGTTTCCAGAGTTTAAGTGCTGCCATGCAGCCACATGTCATTTGATGAAAGGAAAAACAATCCCTGAACTCTTATTTTGAGATGATCGAATCACCTCTAGATCATGACAGTGGTACAGATCTGCACCATGCCACTTTTATGGCCAACCTCTGGACTAGTCAGAAGGTAGCTGAAAGGGAGGTTCTAAGAATGCCTCCTGTCTTTATTAGTTATGCAATTGCAGACACAGGATGTCTTGGGACTCAAATGACATTTCCTGCACTCAAAATCTCATCTTGCCTGCATTAATCCTTACCTTAAGAAATTGCCTGAAATGAAGACTCCACTTATTTCTGCTATCCTGCTCTAAGAACTTCTCAGCCAGGGGCGCCTGGGTGGCTCAGTCAGTTAAGCGTCTGAGTTTGGCTCAGGTCATGATTTCGCAGTTCGGGGCTCGAGCCCTATGTCAGGGTCTGTGCTGACCGGTTGGAGCCTGGAGCCTGCGTTAGATTCTGTCTCCCTCTCTCTCTGCCCTTCTTCAGCTTGTGCTCTGTCTCTCTCACTCAAAAATAAATGAAAACATTTAAAAAAATTTTTAAAAAGAACTTCTCAGCCAAGCCCAGAAGCAAATTAAGCCCTAAGTTAGTAGATAGAAATAATAAAGACAATAACAGAAATCAATAGATTAAAATAAATTGAATTAATTGAATTGAACTTACAATTAAAAACATTTCCATAACAAAACCTCTAGGCCCAGAGAACTTTCCTAGTAAACTCTATCAAATACTTATGGAAGACATAACAGCAACACTGTAAAAAATCTTTCAGAAAATACAAGAGGAAGGAACACTTCTCAGCTCTTCTCTAAGTCCAGAAGTATGCTATTACCAAAATCAGACAAGACTACATGGAAAAAACTAGTGACCAATACCCACATGTACACAGATGCGAAAATACCAAATAAAATATTTTAAGTCAACTTGATCTATACATTAAAAAGTAAAATATCACAACCAGAATGCAAGGAGGGTTTAACATTAGAAATCGATCATTGGATTAATATAATTCACTAGATTAACATAAAAGAAAAAAATGATCCTTCAAAGAACTAGGAATAGAAGGGAACCACCTCAAGCTGATAAACGGTGCCTACAGAAAAACTCTGATTAGTACATTCAATGATTAATGATTGACTATTTCCTTCCTAAGATAGGGCACAATTTACAGATGTTTTCTCTCATGACTTCTATTTAACATTGTCCTTTCAAGTGTAATAAGATAACAAACGAAGTGACATAAATATGTATTGGAAAGGAAGACCTAAAGCATCTTTATTAGCAGATTATGCGGTTTGGTATACAGGAAATTCTTAGGAACTTAGGAAATGCCACTAGAAATAACTGAATTTTAGAAGATCACATTATACAGAGCCAAATTTAAAACAATTATTTGTAAGTACTAGCAATAAAAAATTGAGAAAGCTGGAGCGCCTTGGTGGCTCAGTTGGTTAGGCATCTGACTCTTGATTTCAGCTCAGTGGACACAGGCTCTGCGCTGGGTGTGAAGGCTGCTTAAGAGTCTCTCTCTCCCTCTCCATCTGCCCCTCCCCCATTTATATGCACATATACTCTCTCTCTCTCAAAAAAAAAAAAAGAATTGAGAAAGTAAATTAAGAAGAAAACAACAGTTTCAATGACATCAAAAACCATGAAACACATGGAATAAATTCCACACAATATATTCCAGTTCTGTAAAAAATAAACAACAAACAAGAAACAAACAAAAAACGAAGTAAACAACCCAGAAAACATTGTTGAGAAAAATTAAAGACTTAAATAAATGGAGATATATATCATGTTCATGGATTGGTAGATTCAATATGGCTAAGATATTAGTTCTTCATAAATTAATCAATAGAGTCCACATAATTTTAATCAAACTGTCGGAAGACTTTTTCAGGTGTGGGGGTGGGAGTGGGTGGAGGGCATGGTTTGACAAACTGATTCTAAAGTTTACATGGAAATATAAAGGGCTTAGAAAAATCAAACAATTTTGAAAAAGATGAAACAAGTTGCAGGAATACTACTACTTGAATTCAAGACATCATAAATCAACAGTTTATAAAGATGAAGTGTTGCATTGGCCTATAGATAAATATACAGCTCAGTGGAACGAAATAGAGTACAAAAATAGACCCACATATATAAGGTCAAAGGATCTTTGATAAAGTGCTAAGGTGATTCAATGGGAAAAGATTTTTTTTTTTCAACAAATGATGCTAGAAGATCCATAGGGAAAGAAGATGAACTTCAACTGTTAATTTACACCATATGCTAAAATTACTTTCAAATGGATCATAGGCCTAAACATAAAGCTTAAACTATAAAAATCTAGAAGAAGACAGAAGAGAAAATCTCTGTGACCTTGGGTTATGCAAAGATATCTTAGAACACAAAAAACATGAATCATAAAATGAAAAAATATGATAAATTAGACTTCATCAAACTTAAGAAGGCGCCATTAAAAAAAACTACAAGCCCAGGGGCACCTGGGTGGCTCAGTTGGTTAAGTGACCAACTTCAGCTCAGGGGCCCAGGTCATGATCTCACGGCTTGTGAGTTTGAACCCCGTGTTGGGCTCTGTGGTGACAGCTGGGAGCCTGAAACCTGCATCAAATTCTGTCTCTTTCTCTCTGCCCTGCCCCCACTCATGCTCCCTCTCTCTCTCTCTCTCTCTCTCTCTCTCTCAGAAATAAATAAACATTAAAAAATTAAAAAAAATTAAAAGTCTGATTACAAACTGGAAAAAAACATTTTATTTTATTTTAGTTTTTAAAGTTTAATTATTTTTGAGGTGGGGGGAGAGTGGGTGCGTGGCTGCCTCAATCAGGGAGGGGCAGAGAGAGAGGAAACAGAATCCCAAGCAGGCACTCTCGATGTTGCCAGGGCAGAAGCCAATATGGGGCTCAAACTCGCGAATCTTGAGATCATGACCCGAGATCATGGCCCGAGCCAAAGTCAAGGGGACACTTAACCAACTTAGCCAGCAGGCACCCCTGAAAGAAAACATTTTAAATCCATATGATTAAGTACTCTTTTATAAAATATATAAGGAAGTTATGATAATATGACAGCCCAAATATTAATAGCAGCTCTATATAGACCCAAACCGGAAGCAATCTAAATGTCGATCAATAGGTTAGTGAGTAAACAAAATTGTGGTGTGTTCCTACAATTCATTACCATTCAGCAATAAAAAAAGGAATGACATAGTGATAAATGGAGCAGTCTGGGTGAATATCAACCATATCGTTCTGTGGAAAAGAAGCTAGATACAAAATGTACATATTTTATTATTCACTTTATATAAAATTTTAGAAATAAGAAACCTAGTCTACAGGTGACTGAAAAGTACACTGGTGGTTGTCTAGGTGGGGAAGTGGGAAGTAGGGATTAACTGGAAAGGGGGAGAAAAATTTTTAAGGTAAAGAAAATGTTTCAGAACTTGATTGTAGTGGTAGTTACATGGATGTATACATTTGTCTTTAAACTGTCCTCGTTTTTTAAAAATGAAGTATAATTGGGGCGCCTGGGTGGCTCAGTTGGTTAAGCGTCTGACTTCGGCTCAGGTCATGATCTCACTGTTCCCGAGTTTGAGCCCCACGTCGGGCTCTGTGCTGACAGCTCAGAGCCTGGAGCCTGTTTCGGATTCTATGTCTCCCTCTCTGTCTGTGCCCCTCCCCTGCTCATGCTCTGTCTGTCTCTCTCTCTCTTAAAAAAAAAAAAAAAAAAAAAAACATTAAAAAATATTTAAAAAAAATAAAAATGAAGTATAATTGACATAAAAAATTATATCAGTTTCCGTTATACAACATAATGACTTGAAATTTGTATATATTGTGAAATATTACCACAATAAGTCTTGTTACTACTAGTAACCATATGTAGTTATAGAACTTTTTTCTTTTTTAAAAACTTTTGCTTTTTATATTTTTTAATATTTTAATTTATTATAGAGAGACAGAGCTTAGCAGGGGAGGGGCAGAGAGACAGGGAAGGAGGCTCCAGGCTCTGAGCTGTCAGCACGGAGCCCAACGCGGGGCTCAAACTCACAAACTGTGAGATCATGACCTGAGCCAAAGTCGGACGCTTAACTGACTGAGCTGCCCAGCCGCCCCAGAACTTTTTTCTTGAAATGAGAACTTTTAAGATTTACTCTCTTATCAACTTTCAAAAATGCAATGTAGTATTAATCATAGTCGCCATACTATATATTACATTCCCATGACTCATTTATAACTGGAAGTTTGTACTTTTTGACTTCCCTCACCCATTTCGCCCACTCTGCTCCCTACATATCCTGCTGCCTATCGCTACTACCAATCTGTTCTATGTACCTCTGATTTTTTAGATTCCCCATATGAGTGCTATCATAAGGTATTTGTCTTTCTCTGACTTATTTCACTTAGCAGAATACCTCTGAGGTCTATTCATGTTGCTCCAAGTGGCAAGATCTCATTATTTTTTAGGGCAGAATAATATTCCACTGTATGTATATATAATATAACATATATAACAGATATATTAAAACCTTGGTTTGTGAGCATAATTCATTCCAGAAACATGCTTGTAATCCAAAGCACTTGTATATCAAAGTGCATTTCCGCATAAGAAATAATGGAAACTCTGATGATTCGTTCCACACCCCAAAAATATTCATATAAAAATGATTTTAGTACCGTAATATAATACAAAATAATAAATAAAATACAAAATATAAAGAAAAAATAAACAAATTAACCTGCACTTACCTTTGAAAACTTTCGTGGCTGGTGTGAGGGAGACCAGAGAGAGGAGGGTTATTGTGTAGGAGGACTTTCACTATCACTAACAGAATCACTACTATCTATCGGCTCAATGGAATCTTTTTCTTTTCATGGAGCTTTAACAAGGAACCTCTCCAACGCCATTTGCTTTTGTCTTCTTTTAAGGAGTTCGCAGAAATGTGACAGTGCATTGTCTTTAAACAGATTCGTCGCTCGCACGGCTGCAGCCTTATTCAGGTGGTCTTTTTCTACAAAATTTTGCACTGTTTACCACATTTGAGACATCTCCCTAATCTCATTTGAAGTGAGGGATTCCTCCACCTTTTTCTCCTCCTCCTCCGCAGATGAGATGCAGATGTAGACTTATAAAATCTTGCAATTTCAGCTACTCGCATACCTCATTCATGCTTCTCGATGACTTCCTTCTTAACTTTCACCATAATCATCTCTTTCTTCTTACAGCCTTTCTTTTCAACCCTTTTCTACATGGAGGCTATTGTATACGCTTGCACAGATGTTGACTGCAGTACAGTATTAATAAACTCTTTGTCATATACCGTATTTCATGCAACCGGCAATAAGGCAGCAGAGGAAAGGGTCTATATTTGCAGGCAGCCTGACCTGGAATGAAGCAAAGCATTCCTAAGCTTACTCTTGTATGGAAAAGCAAAGGACTGTCCATAGGTGCTTTGAAGTGACAAAAAATACACTAGTGCCAGTTGTGGGCACCTTCCAATGTTCTGAAAAATCACTGATTTCCACCAGTCACCGTGTCCTGGGAGCCAAGCATCAGCATGGGAAATGATCACCCACAATCACGCAGTGAGAGACAGAGGGAAAGAGAAGAACCAGTGACTCATCTGTGATCATGTGACATTCGGCATTATGAACTACTCGTATTGCAAGACATTGCTTGTTTATCAAATTAACTTTTATTAGAAGTGTCTGCTTGTCAGGCAGAACACTCGCAGAACAAGTTGCTGGCAATCCAAGGTTTTAGTGTATATATGTACACTACATTTTAAGAATCCATTCATCCGTCAATGGACACTTGATTTGTTCTACTTTTAGTTATAGTAAATACTGCTGCAATAAACATAGGGGCACATATAACTTTTTGAATTAGTCTTTTTGTTGACTTCAGATAAATATCCAGAAGTGGAACTACTGGATCATAAAGCAGTTCTGTTTTTAATTTTTGAGGAAAC
The DNA here is from genome assembly GCA_030068075.1 of Paguma larvata. Taxonomy (NCBI): domain Eukaryota; kingdom Metazoa; phylum Chordata; class Mammalia; order Carnivora; family Viverridae; genus Paguma; species Paguma larvata. Next base: position 76,893,447 of record CM057828.1, on the reverse strand, counting down.
TCCACACTGTTTTCCATAGTGTCTGCACCAAATTACATTCCTACCAACAGTATATGAGGGTTTCCTTTTCTCCACATCCTCCCCAACATGTGTGTGTGTGTGTGTGTGTACAGCAGCCATTCTAATAGGTGTGAGGTGATAGCTCATTGTGGTTTTGATTTGCATTTCCCCGATAATTAGTGGTGTTGAGTATGCCTTTCATGTACCTGTTGGCCATCTGTATGTCTTCTTTGGAAAAATATACATTCAGATCGTCTGCTCATTTTTCAATCAGACTGTTTCCATTTTTGCTACTGAGTTATATGAATTCTTTATGTTTTTAATATTAGCCCTTTATCAGATATATTATTTACAAAGATTTTCTCCTATTTGATAGTTTTATCTTTTAATTTCATTAATGGCTTCCTTTGTGTGCAGAAGCTTTTTAGTTCGATGTAGTTCCACTTGTTTATTTTTGCTTTTGTTGTCTTTGCTTTTGGTGTCAAATCCAAAAATTCTTTGCTAAGACTGATGTCAAAGAGCTTACCCTTTATGTTTTCTTCTAGGAGTTTTATGGTTCCAAGTCTTACATTCGAGTCTTTAATACATTTTGAGTTAATCTTTATGTATGGTATAAGATAGTGGTCCAGTTTCAGTCTTTTGTCTGTTTGTCCAGTTTTCCCAACACCATTTATTGAAGAGGCTATACTCTTAAAATGGAAGCATTTTACAGTAAAATATCTCAATAAAGTTAGTTTTTAGAATATTTAGCTGCACCATATGAAAAACTGCAGGTATTCAGCCAATTGCGACTTATGAAGAATGTCATTATTATAGGTAGCTCAATTTAATTTATGAATTAATGAAGATATATTATTTAGAATTAATTCAAATTGAATTTTTGAAGAAGTTTTTACCACAAGTAATATTTGCGTGATAACAGGGAAACTTTTAAAGATGACAAATATAGGGGCGCCAGCCTGGGTGGCTCAGTCGGTTAAGCTTCTGACTCTTGGTTTCAGCTCAGGTTATGATCTCACAGTTCAAGCCCTGCATGGGCTCCATGCTGACAGTGGGGAGCCTGCTTGGGATTCTCTCTCTCTCTCTCTCTCTCTCTCTGCCTGTCCCCTGTTCTTGCTCTTTCTCCCTCAAAATAAACAAACTTAAAAAAAATTTTAATGGCAAATGTATGCATCCTTCCTTTAAGAATCACTATTAGAGCATCACTATTTTTGGTGAGTAATTGGAACTAGTAAGAAAAAAGTCTTTGAATGCTATTTAAAATTTTTTTAAGTTTATTTATTTATTTTGAGAGAGAGAGAGAGAGAGCGCACAAGCAGAATAGAGTCAGAGAGAGAGAGCAAGAATCCCAAGCAAGCTCTGTACTGCCAGCATGGAGCCCAATGCAGGTCTCAAACCGTGAGATCATGACCTGAGCTGAAGTCAGATGCTTAACCAATTGAGCCACCAGGCACCCCATGAATGTTATTTTTTTGGTAAGTTTTAGGATCTTTTATATCTGGTTTTGATCCACTTTAGCCAAGAGTGACATAGCTCCAACTACCACAATTTTAACTGAACAAACATGATACTCTCAAAAACATGTTGGAAGATGGTCTTAAAAATAATAATTTTATAAGTCAAAAAATTTATTTTCTTCTCAGTAAAAAAACTAGAAATACTAATTTCTGAGGATAAAACAGTCTTCAGAAAACTTTTTTTTTTTCTTAAAATTTTTAATGTTTATTTATTTTTGAGAGGGAGAGAGACAGAGTGCAAGTGGGGGAGGGGCAGAGAGAGAGAGGGAGACACAGAATTTGAAGCAGGCTCCAGGCTCTGAGCTGTCAGCACAGAGACTGAAGAGGGGCTCAAATTCACGAACCATCAGATCATGACCTGAGCCGAAGTCAGACCCTTAACTGACAGCCACCCAGGTGCCCCAGAAAACTTCTTAATAAGAGTTATAAAACCATTCTGGAACTGTTGAATCACTATATTGTACACCTGAAACTAACATAACACTGTGTGTTAACTATATTGGAATTAAAATAAAGTAAGGGTTATAAAAGCACTTAAAAGTCAAATTAAAAAAATCAAATTCAAGATATCCTCCTTGACATGAAATGCAACAGTGTATTTGCTTAATTTAGAAATCTTAGTTTTAAAAAACCCCAAATATTCAGACACAATTACAACAATGTAGTCGATTTCAAAATGCGTGAAATTCTTGTTTCTCATATTCTTTGGTCCTTTTCGTGTTCATGTTTCTATTTTAGGATGATTGAGAAATGTACTGTGGTCAAGAAGTCCTTCTGGGAAAAAAGAACCTATCGAGGTGCATTATTACAAAAACAGAATAAAGAATAAAGAACAGCAAACAGACTATGACAACCTGGAAAAGCAACGACAACAGAGTCAGCTCTCACTCTTTTTCAGCTCCTTCTTACATATTTTCCTTGCTGACATCCAAGTGGTTAGATCAATTGTCAAGGAGTGGTTAGTTTCTAAAGGGCAAGCCAAGATCTTCGATGCAAACTGAGGTAAAACATACAGTGGAAACGTTTCAGGTGAGACTGGTCCCTTGGTAGGATTGCCAGATAAAATACAGTGTGGCCAGTGAAATTCATATTTCAGACAAATTTTTTTTACCAGAGGAATGCCCCATGCCTCTGGAATACCAGAGGAATTTTAGGAATACTAAAAATTATTTCTTACTTATCTGCAAACCACAATTAAATGGCTGTCCTGTATTTTTATTTGCTTTATCTGTCAATCCTATCTCTTGTAGCAATTAATAAAATTCAGTAAAATCATAGTTCATAATCCATTAGAGAATTTGTAAAATGTACGTAACATATTCTTAAAAGTAAAACAGGATTGAACGAGCGGGCAGGGTTCTTTCCCTATCTTTCGGGTATTGTCAATATTGTTTTCTGGATAACAAATGTTAGTTGTGTATGGACAAAAAGTAAGGCATGAAGTAATAAAACTCATTTGTATCGGGGGAAATATCCAATACTCCATTGCTTCAGTAAAGATTATAATGATTCTGGATTGCATATAGTCCAACCTCCAGAGAGAAAAAAACCTTTCTGAGAAAGGTTGACAGGAACTACATCCTAAGTTCCTTTGGGAATTTCCCCAGGCTTTTGGCTATGACACTATCCTGTGTACAAACACACATGGACACACACACACACTCACACACACTCACACGCACTGTTTGTTTCTGTTGCAGTAGAGTTTATTGTATCTGAAAGAAGTTTGGAAGGTGTTTACTTGGACCATGTCATTAACATTTCCAACTTGTTGAGTGGTTTCCATGTTTCTCAGAGGTCTTCACCTTGTAAAGGCTGATGGATGGGCTGACAGAGCCTTCTAGGCTTCGGTTGGTGTAATGTGAGCTCGGTGCCTGGAAACAATAAAACAGCAATTTTCTGAGAGATTTGCCTGCAAAAGAGCCAGGAATATAAAAGCCTTTTCCGTTTCCCACCCTAAGCCTCTTCTTTTCTCTCAGTCCCAGGAGGGGTTCGGGAGACTGTATCCTGTCAGGTTAATTGAGGGTGACATTAAATGTGGTCTCAGCAGCAGCCGCTGTAATGATTCGAAGGGAAAAGACCCCTGGAGCAGGAATCAGAAGAGCTGGGCTCCAGTCTGGCCGGAGTGGAGGCTCGTGTCACGAACAACAGAAGCAAAGGCTGCAGGGGTGAGGAAATGTCAGATGTTTTCTCCTGAAAGCTGGACACGACCATCCAGTCATGATTTGTATAAGCAATGGGTCTGTCTCCAGTAGTGGCTTCGAACTAGGCGAAGGCTCCTCCCCAGTTAAGTCCATTAAAGCTGGGCCAGATTGTCTAACTTCGTGCTGGGTAACGTCCACACCCCTGGATTCTCAGAGGGCCATTTCTTGAAACTGGGCTTCTTCATGTCATAGGACGAGAAAGGGTATGCATCCTTGACCGTGTGTGCTAAAGACAGATTCAGAGTTAAGGAGATCTGGACTAGAGTGAGTGAGGGGCTACCAGTGGGATTTTGGTTTCCCAAGGTGGTTTTGGAACAATAAGCAATTAACTTTAACTCTGGAGAAGTCTAGATTCAGGATCCCCTGTCCGGTACTACAGCCCAGTGGATGCTTTCGGATTTAAAAATGCATTGAGTTGAGACAATTCTACCTACCACACTGCTGTTTCTTCTTTGGTAATCTAACAATCGTGCAATAGTTTACCTCCAGGTTCACCCAGGAATCTGAAACCATTCCAAATAATAAATAACTATAAACTTAAAATAAGGTCTCCGGAAGGCCTAAAAAATAACGTTGAAAAAGTCTCTTTAAAAGCAATGTTTATTTATTTTTGAAAGAAAGAGAGGGAGTGGAGGAGGTGCAGAGAGGATCTGAAGGGCTCCGTATGGACAGTGGAGAGCCCGATATGGCGCTCCGGCTCCCGAAAAACCGTAAGATCATGACCTGAGTCAAAGTCAGATGCTGAGCTGCCCAGACACTCCTGGAAAAGTCTCTTGTAATGAACCTTTTGGTTCTTGTGAGGAAACAACTTATATTTTCAGGGTTTAAAATCCGAATCAAGGTTAACTTATATGATATTGTGATATGATAGAGGAATTAACTGTGTCTTATTGCCCTACAAGAGACAGGACTGTCATGAATAGGAAAAAAAGGGTTATTAGTCCAGGGCGCCTCAGTTCCCTTTCCAGAAGCCTGTGTTAAGCTCATACTCACAACAGCAAAGGAGAGACGGCTTGGGAGCCATGCAGCCAGACCCTGAGAAGAGAGGTGGATTCTTCTGAGATGGAGGAAACAGATCATTGGAACCAGGCCTTTTAAAATCGCAGGTTTTCACTGGTGGGCACTTATATTCTTCAGTCCCACTCAGTGCCTCAGGTGACAGGACAATGAAGGGGAGGACATTCATGCCCAGAAAATGAACTCAAATTGCTACAGCCTTGAAAGCCTCAGCAGGTCCAGTGGCCAAGCCACGAGGTGACGGAAGCAGCAGATGCCATGGACGACTGGACTGCAAATAGAACACCCACCTGCCTCAGAATGGAGTATGAGCCAGAGATAAAGACAACATTTTCTGATCCAAACGAATACTCTCCATCTTCCACACTGATGCTGGACCCACATCTCCGGCCTTGGCCAAGATACTGGCCCCAAAGCAGCGAAGTGTTGGTCACTGTCAACTTCTCCTTGCACAGAGCAGCGATGGGAAAACCATCCGGAGTCATATTTTCCAGCCACAGCTAGAAGTCAGGGGATGAACTGGCCAGGAGGCAGAAGCAGAGTGGACCTCGGAAACCCTGGCCTGGTGTCAGGAGCCAGGGAAGCATGTGAAGCCACCCATCGTGAGGTCTTTCCAGAAAGATGCTCTGATTGTGCTGGTTCAGCTTCCCATCTCCTGTCAAACCCTTTTCCCAGGCATCACCTCCAGGCCTCTGCTGGCAGCTGTGCTTTCAGGACTGATGGTGATGGTGATTTTCTGGGTAAAGGATGAGTGAGGATTTCCATAAGATGCGTCTCCTATTACCAGAGTCACTAATTGCTTTCTTGCATCCAATCGGTCATTCCGCTCCTTCTGTGGATTTCATGAATGAGCCATTGACTCCCTCCTCCAGGTCATTAGTGAAGATGTCAGATTCTGACCGATCTAATACCACTCCCAATGGCTCAATGCTAGCTTTGCTGAGAGCTCCCGTGGGAGGCACTCGTCACCCCCATACATGGGTCTTTGGTGTCTCAAAACAATGTTAACCTGTTTTGCAAGAAGTCTTAGGATGTTGTAAAAATTAATGTCTTCCCAAGAAACTCCCAATTTTCACAGGATCAGAACAGATGGCCACATGACACTGTACAATACACCAGCTCTGAAATCCTGGCTCCAGTGGCCAGATAGTGCAGGCTAATTTGCCCACACTCCTTGTTGTCTCTGGAAGAACAAAAGGATTACCTCCTTCTGCGATAATCCTCTATGCTTTTTATGCCTTTCCAGCATCATACTTTTCTGTCGATTTGCCTTTCTTATTTGACAGAAGCTTTTGATTTTAGTCCATCTTCCTGGTTACTGTTAGGGTGCTTTGTGGAGAGCAGCAGGTTACTGGTTGGCTGCAAAGCATACATCGACGGCTGAAATTTAAGTTGAGAGAAGATGATGTTCTCCATGGCTGGAGAGGTGGGATTGCTCCTGGGGCTTCTTGACTGCTCTTTTCCCACTCCTAGTGTAAATCAGGTTCTAATTATGAGGACCGGTTCAAAGAAAATGAGCTAGTAGGTCAGATGAATTTTTTTTTTAATCCCTAGATACTGGCTACATAGAGTAATCAAGTTTCAACACCAACTTTTTCTTCTTTGCCTTGGAATTTCCTTCTGAAATTCAGGAAAAGAGGAGCACTCTTCTTCCCTCTGTTAAAATACTTTTTTTTCCATTAAAGAAACACATAAAATTATGACTCTACTATCACTATAACTTGTGAAAATGCTTATAAAAGCACACCAAAAAGAAAACTATAAAATGAAATGTTTGGTTTTTGGAGTGGCAAAGTTAAAGATAAATTTTATTTTATTATAATACTTAGTATGGCTAGTACAATATAATCTGTAACATACTCTCATATAGTCCGATAATGAGTGTTTTTTCAAAGCTGTGAAGAGGAGCAAATGTTTAAAACCTTTGGGGAGACAGTTTCTTTCTGCTTGGAGTCCAAACTGAAAATGGGTCTCCCGTTAGCCAAGTGCTGTGGTATTTCCTGAGCAACACTATTAAACATTTTCCAGGCAACAGGATCTCTGATATTACCATTTAATCACTTCACACCAAAAAGCATGTGGGTTGCATTGTGTAACTCAAAAACTATTCCGGAAGGTAAGGTACCACAGGATCTTTGGACGCACTTCCAAGTTCTAATGAGGATTATTTGATCTTGTATTGTAATATATGGAATAGTATAGCATATTAGAACAAATCATAGAACAAATATATAACATGATAATAGTTAGAATATGGACTTTGGCAATAGCATAGGTTCACATTCCTGCCCTGCCACATATTAGCTGTATGATTTGGGGAATATTATTTAATCTCTTTGATCCTTAGTTTCACTATATGAAAATGTAATAATAAACCTACCAATTACAATGATTAAGTGAGCATATTAGGATTCTCCAAAGAAACAGGGACATATATGTATATTGGCTCACGTGATTGTAGACGTTTGGGGAGTCCAAACTCTGATAGGGCAGGCTGGCAGGCTGGAGCCTCTGGGAAGGGTTGCAGTTTGAATCCAAAGGCAGTCTCTGGTAGAATTTCTTCTTTCACAGAGAGGTCAATCTCTGTCTTATTAAGGCCTCCAACTGATCAGAGGAGGCCCATGCACATTATGGAGGGTAATCTATGTTACTCAAAGTCTACAGATTTAGATGGTAGTTTCACCCCAAAAAACACATTCACAAAAGCATCCAGAAGACTGCTTGAACTAACATCTGGGCACCAGTGGCCCCGCCTACTTGACACATTAAAATGAATCATGACAGTGAGGTAAGGTCTATAAAGAGAAAGAAAGAGATAGTGCAGACAATATTCAATAAAAACTTCTCATTATTTTATATATCCAAGTGGCTTGGGGGGTAAGGATAAAGTTGCTGGTTTTAAGAGAAGTTCTCTATTGCAAGTGTCTAATAAAGAGTGGCTGGTATATGGCTAAAGAGAGGTGGAGTGGTCACCAATTCACTCTTTAAGACTAGAGGTGTTGTGACCCTGCAAGCTAGCGACACTTTCACAAAGAAAGGAGGAGGCCGGAAGGATGTAGAATCACAAATTCTCATACCACTAATATAAAACCAAACAAGATTTTCAGGACGGTTCATCAGCGATAAACACATGCCCGCTCTGAACTCCAGAGCGATGCAAGGTCAATGCTGTGGTAAAAAAATAAGTATTTACTCTTCATTTTATACTTTTCTCTTCAAACTATACACAAAGTGAAGAACCAGATGTTCTAAAAGATATGTCCTCCCGACGTGCCTGGTGGTTCAGTCAGTTGAGAGTCCGATTTCGGTTCAAGTCGTGATCTCACTCACTCTTGAGTTCGAGCCTGGAGTCAGGCTTTGTGCTGACAACGTGGAGTCTGGAGCACACTTCAAGTACTGTGTCTCCCTCTCTCTCTCTGCCCCTCCCCTGTCACGTTCTATCTCTCTCTCTCTCAAAAACAAATAAACATTAAAAAAATTTTTTCAATTAAAAAAAAAGATATGTCCTCTAAATAGTGCAAGTAGAGAATAGAGACTTCTAGAATAAAAATGTAAATGCATTGATTAATACTGTGGGGAACAAACTCTTAGCACATAAGGTTTTCTACAATAAATGCAACATATATTTCATTCAGACTTGACTACAGATAATGATCTTGCTGACTGGATCTGATATGTTTCAGACTTAGAAGAGCTCAGCAAAGATATTTACATCCTACACATACCCCCATCCCGGAAAGTAACAACACCTATTAAGATACAGAAGGGTCAGTAGTACAGAGGCAGTGGATATGAAGGAGACTACAGGTGTTATAAACGGAAGACTAATTTTTAAAATTGTTTAAATGAGCTTTAATAAAAAGTGCATTGGAATGGAGACAGAGTTGACAACCGGCTGATGTTTCCTTTTAGAAATGTTTCCCCCTTACTGTTGGGAAATGTTCTAAGCCAAGTTTCCTCTCTTGGAACATTAAGAAAATAATATGACCTGTCCTACTTTCCAGAGGAGTTGTGCCTGTCACATACTGCAAGATATGTGAAAGCACTTTGAAAATGAAATGATGTAAGTAGAGTTACTATTTTTAGTATTAAAAAAAAAAAGAGAGAAGAGAGACAGAGTGGAAAATGGGAAAGGTAACAGCTTTCAAACCAGCCAGTCTGGAGGCTGAGTACCAACTGTGCCTCTCTCTACTCGTGCGACTGCGAGGAATTCTCTACTTCTTGGAGCAAAACAATGTCAGGGCTTTATAAACTGAAGTTTCCAGGTGTGTGGACACTTCAAATATGTAGGTGAAAGTGTATGCATGATATGTAAGAAGAAAGGACAGGTGAAATTACTGCATTAATAGTATAGTGAGTGGAAATGTACTAATTAACGCAGGGATTGACTGCAAAGAAAGTTTTCATTTCGCGGAGCTAAGAATACAATACTTTTGTAAAAGGAAGTTACAGTGGGCTAGGGAAAGTGTGTGGGGGGGGGCGGGGGGAGGGAATAAAGGAGCAAAGCTGGATGTGAAGTGAAACTGGAAAGATGTTTCAGGCAGCCAGCTGGAACCCACGTAGCTGAGCGTCAGGCATCTCTGTAGGAGAGAGATCCCAGGGCAGAGTGAAACCATGTCAGTCTGAAGCATGGTAGTCTTTCTCAAACAAATCTCAAATTAGGAAAGCAAAACAAAACAGAAGTGAAGTTCTAATGACTCTTGGGACTTAGTCTTGGATGGAAGAGGAGACATGCTTGAGTCTAAACTCCAGATGTACTTCTGGGGTGCCCGTTAGTAAGCTATTGTCTCGAGGCTCCAAATGTACCTTTCTATAGTCAGCCTGGTGATTTTGGGTCTGGGACTCTGCAAATCACCCCTCTGGCCAACTGATTCCATGTTAGGCTCCTTTTGCCAATAGGGGGCACCAGCAAAAGACTGGAAGGCTGAGGAGGAAGAAAGTCTTGCTTGTTTCTGTTTCCTTACTGTGGGCTTCCTGCTTACTTTCTTGCTCCTCTGAGTATCACCCCAGTAATGCTCCTTCGCTATATACTGGCAGTTTCTTCTTGTAATTCTGTAACACTTGCAGATCCAGATTCATTACACACCCTTGCAGACACCTGCACCAGCCAGGCAGCACCCTCCCCTCCTTGCACATCTGGGTCCCAGCCCCTTTCTCTGAGCTCAGAGACACCAGAGCCAGGTAGGCAGAGTAGAGTGCATTCCCCAAAGGACGCTCACTCTCGTCATATCCCCTGAACATGGAGCTGGAAGTCTTGGTCACTGCATACAGACAGAAAATAGAAAGAAGAAATACAAAAGAAGTAAACTCTTTCTTTCCAGATTACATACTTCTTTCTACAGAAATTCCTAACAATCTATGAAACAACTACTAGAACTCATGAACTTGTCAGAGGTACAGGATCAAGGTCACTTGCTATACTCAGATCATTTGTGTTTTGATATGCTACAGCAAACAGCATGAATATGAAATTTTAAAATTTCCATGTACAAAAGCATCAAAACCCTGAGAAGTTATGGTTCTGTCATATAAGATTTAGTGTAAACTTCTGAACAGGTAACAATAAATGGTGCTGTCTCTCCGGTAGCTAGCATACAAGGATTGCCTAGGAATCAGCAGATGGAAGTAGGAATGGGTCTCTCATTATTATGCGAAGTAATCCACCTGCAGAGTTTCCGCACCCATCTCTACATCTTTAAGCTCTGCTCTCTGGAGGTCCTGGTCTCTAAGAGAGAAATCTTTACAACAACGGTTCTGTGGAACTGGAGTTTGAGACTATCAGATCATTTTGAGTTCCTCATACCGCTAAACCAACAGGCAAAGAAGGAAGTTGTTCTGCTGGGTAGCTGATCTGGTTTGTCAAGAGGAAACTGGATTCATGCCTAAAAATGTGAACAGGGAGGACTATTTCTGAAACCCAGGGAATTCTCTCTGATTGCTCTTAATACCATCATTTCCAATAGTAAAAGTGAACTTCAAACTACATCAAGCAATAAAGGAAAGAGCCACTGAAGACTTTTAGGTAATGAGCCCTGACCAGCAGAGTTCCTGGCTGATGGAAACGGAAGCATGGCATGTGTAATGGAAGAAGGAAATTATTAATCCCAACCAGCCACAGCTTTGTGATGAGTTACAGGAACGAAAATGGTGGCAGCTTCACCTAGATTCTTGCTTGCCGTTGTGTGTGTTTCAATGTCTATGTTAACTATTTTATTCTTCTCTTTCTTTTCCATATTTCTTAAAATTTTTTACTGAATGTTAAATCTATGAGGGGATTGGGATTGGGATTGAAACTGAGGTATAATTAATATATACTTCAGAGATGACTAGAAATTACAGTATGGGTTTTCCCACCCTGCTGTGTATAGGAAGAAACCACTAAATATCTCTTTATATTTATTTTTACCTTACCTTTTAAAATTTCCATTTTATAAGCATATAATGTATTATCAGAAAACATACATATGTAATTAACAAACAGATAAACATGTATACATCAGGGGTGCATGCTAAAAAAATGGCATGCTAGGGTATGTGATCAAAAAAAGTTTGGAAATCACAAGGTTAGGGCACAGTGGTTTGGAGGTCAGGAACATAGCTTTGCTCTCTAGGTGTGGGCTACTTAGCTCTGCAAACAGGCCATTCTATCCCAAAGTTACAGGCTATGCTCACTCATCATTCTGTACCTCCTCCCCCATGCCTGGTACCAGATCAGAAACTGAAGATGCCTTAGTAGAATACATCTTTCTTGCTTAGACAATGAGTCCACATCATTGGCGTCAGATCTGAAGGCGGGTGCTTACACGTCCTAAACAAACGGGTCTACTGTGGTCACCCGGCTTATTGGTAAGCTCTCAGAGGGCAGTGATCTGGTTTGTTGGTAGTTAACTCTTACTCTCACATTCTATCTAGCAGAAATATCTGCAAATGACACCTTGGAGCTCCAGCAGTGGATGAGTATTGTTGGCAAAGGTCCTGAAGAATTACACAATCCTACTTTGCCTCCACAATCAAACTGGAAGACTATAAATTATGCTCAGTTTGGGGCATTCTTAGAGCAGTGTAGCACTCCGTTATCAAAAAATATTTCATTAACTAAAGTGCTTCCTCTAGCCAAGCCTGAAAAACCAATTTGTACTGTGTTTCTTTCGTCCTATCATCCATCCAATTCCTCCATCCATGGTCTCGCTCACTGTACCTGTATTTACTGAATACCTACTGAGGGAGCAGGCCAAACTTACAGATGAAGAGAATGCCAAAGTCTTTGCTTTCCTTATGCATAAAATTGGGAACTGAACTCAAGTGACCTTGAAACTCTAACAGAATTAGAGCCCTGTACCAAGTGTTTGTCCCCGCCATTCTAAGTTCGCTTCCAGTTGATCAAGTCTGCTAAACCCCCTCCCAAAAAGAATCTCAAAACCCCTTTCTCTCAACCTGTTCCCTTCCTGCCCAAGTCTCTCTTTTAACATGTTACTGGATCCAGGGGCCCCTAGGTGGCTCAGTTGGTTGAGCACCTGACTCTTGAGTTTGGCTCAGGTCGTGATCTCATGGGTGTGAAATCAAGACCTGCGTCAGGCTCCGTGTTGGGCATGGAGCCTGCTTAGGATTCTCTCTCTCCCTCTGCCCCTCCACCACCTCAAAAAAAAAGAAATGTTACCAGATCCAGATCCTGAAATATCCTAACAATCATTACCTGTTAGCTACTAGGTCACCACGATAATGAGAAGCTGCTTTGTCTCCAGAGCTGCCCAGCAGCTGCCTGGCACAGCATGTCTGACCCCTTTTATTTCTATAGACAAAATGTTTCTTTCTTAAAAACAATTGATATTCTTGACGGACTGTGAATTGTAGAAGCCTTGCTCAGAAGGAAAGCTATTAAGGGAAGAAACACTTCCTTTCTCGATCGTTTGCATAATAGAGACCAGAGATTTCTTTTTAAAGGGAAACCAAAAAATGTTTCAGGTGACCCCAAATGAGGGAGGAATTTTCCTTGTTGATAAGATGAGGCGCATTCATCTAAATGGCTGCCAGCACCCAAACGCATCCACACAGGGTTACATGCCGTAACATTTATCTTACTAATTAGACAGCAATCTCACGCCCAAGAAGCCACTCAGAAGTGGGACTCTTCCCAAGTCTTTGAAATAACTCTCACTTGCAAAAACCCCTTCTGTTTCACATTTCTGAAATAAAGTTATTTGAATGCTACTATGTCTTTGTCATATGTCCGTTATTTGAATTGTGTTCAGTCTCCTAGTCCACCAGTGTCGGTATTTTTCCTGATCTCCAAGCCAGGCATAAAACTTAAATCTATTCATCCAATATTAACAGCGATATTGCTGACTAACCACTTAAACGTACTCATGGATCAACCAGTATTTCCTTTAGCCTTTACTCACTAAAAACCCTGCAATTGCTGATGTGAAGTTCCTTTGTATGTGAATATCTGTAGAGGATTTGGAGTTTCTTTACCTGGACCAAGAACTAGGGAAGAAAGATTGAGGAGAAAAAGGACATAGATTACAGCGCAAAGTCGCTCCGACTGCTGCACTTACATCACAGTCGATTTCACAGTGATTTTTTTTTAAGAGGCGGGTTATTTTCTTTGATGTTTGAAAAGAAAAATGTATGGGTAGGATAAGATTTTAGTGGATATTTATGCTTTATAGTTAAAATGGATTATGTCATACTGAGACCCCTCGCCACCCTCTAAACCTGCAGCGTGAGAGCGTTCTTTTAAGCAGGATGGAAAATAAACAGTTATGTGAGCATTACCATCTGGGTAGGCTCTGGTGCTAACTTTCAAACTCCGCTTAGCATCCTCTACGAGATACTTGAAATGCATTCCCATGGTTCTGAGTAAGTGCTATGGGAGTCTGAAGGCTTTCAGCAGTTCTTCCTCTCCCAGTCAGCAAGAATTTTCTGCTAAAGATCTCCAATTACTTTAGTACTTTGCAAACACTGTGAATGAAAGCATGTCAGCACTACCCACAAGCAAGCTGCTTTCGGAAAGCTCCCTGAGCTAGCGCTGGGCTATTCGCTTACTGTGCGCACAGTCTCCGAGGGTCCTGGTGCCAGAAGGCCTTGATGCCTTCCTGGAAGAGGACAGGAGAACTGGACCTGAGTGGCTCGGTGTCAGTCACTGACCTAAAGAGTTCAAAGACTGGTTACAGAGATGTCACCTGAATGGGAAAGCAGCCAATTGGCTTACAGAGAACTTTTTCTATTGGAAATCTCTAAAAGCAACAATAAACCCACCTCAGTCCACAAAACAAACCACTGAAATCCAGTAGGGGATGTCCTGATTTAAATACCTAAGAAGTTCTGAAAAATTAGGTCCTTTCATACATAGTTGGTAAGACAGTTTATTGGAACAACTATTCTGATAAAAATGTTTCAAAAATTTAATTGTGTATATCATTTGACTAAATAATGTATTCTCTGGGAATTAATCCCAAGAGTACAAATCAAACAAGTATGCAGAGACATATGTATAAAAGTGTTTATTGTGGTACTGTTGTTGGAAACAATCTGAATGCTCATATCAGGTACTTAAGAAATAAAGGATAGTACATATTTACAAGGGATTATCTAACCATTAAAATAGTTGTGGTACTCGTATGGAACAAGATGCTCATGATACATTTTTAGGTGGCAAACATAGATGATATGTAGAATATGAGTCAAAATATGTGTATTTTTGAGTGTGTAGGTAAATAATTGAATGAGCTCTTCTTGGCTTCCCCACTACTGGTACCAAATTCTTCATGAGTCACAATTCAACAAGGGAAGTAGAATCAGTAGGATACGTCTATATCTATAACTATATCTATCCATATCTATATCTACCTACCTACCTATCTATAAATAAAGGCATTTGTTACAGGACTTGGTTTATACAATTCTAGGGGCTGGTTAAGCAGTATCTGTAAGGCTGTATGTGTCTGTGTCTGGTGCTGGAGCTTGAAGTTCACATACAAAGACTCTGGAAGGGAATCTCACAAGTAGGCTGGACCCCTGAGGATTAACTGAAACCTGTGTCCATTCTTGTTGCCTCTCTCCTTGGTGAAGAGTGTATCCCTCGAAACAAACGAACAAACAAATGAAACAAGACAGGATCCAGGGGGAGGCAGATGCAAGCTTAGCTGCTGCCTCATGGCAATCGGGTGAGTCAGCAGATCAGAAACGATGTGTGTCAATTACAAAATGCTGCCGCTTCCCTTCTGCCTGCCAAAAATCTTGCAAGAATCTCCTGCGTGATCTACCCTATCGAGAAATATACAAGAAGAATTCCTGGAGATGTAGTTCAGACTAGCCAAGTTGACACATTGCAAAGCCATCACAGAGGCCAAGTCAGAAAGCAGCTCCGAGTGAGAACCCAAGGGCTGCCTGCTCTCTGAATCCGCCGGATTCAGGCACACTTGTTCACCCAGTGCTGGGTAGGCAAGAATTGCTCACATAATTTACATGGTTTTCTTTTTTCCCATGGCAGGATTTAACATCCAGAAGTTAAAAAGATAGATAAGGCATCACCGTGTTGGAGAATGACTCAATACAGATCATGACAAGAGTGTGTGCTTGTCCTAAGTGTATTACATATATTTATTCATTTAGTTCTGACATCAATTTGATACTAAAGATGAAATTGAAATACAAAGGGTTGAGCACCTGGCTGGCAAGCACACAGATGATAAGGAGCAGAGTCAAGATTTCAATCTCAGTGCTCCAGTTCTAATCCTATGCGCTTAATCATTATGCTGTACTTGTTTCGCTTCGATAGCTACATACCTACAAATTGGTGTCTGCTGCGGAAACACTGAAAACACTGCAAAGTTCCTAAGAATCTAATGAAGCATACGATATTCTGTGTGCTAAAGAGGGGAAAACAGTTCATAGATTTCACCAGAACTGTTGTTAAAGTACAATATTTGAAATAGCCGAATCATAAATTCTCATACAAATACAAAATGAGCACCTGTTAAATATTTAATTCATGGATTAGTGAGGAAACCAGCACGATATAAAAATTGATTCAAAGGAGTGGCTGACTTGCAGATATTTTTATTCTCTCTTGGACAGAATTCACTTGCATCACTATGAACAGTAATATTTTGCTTTGCTGGGGAAGAGAAATGTTTGCATTCTTATTAGTTTTCCACATGAGTAGAATTCTATCGCTACAGATTTGCAAATAGCCTTGTCCAAGATAGTCAAAGGTGCACACCCCATAGAGTCAGAATATCCCTGGAGAATCTGCCAGACAATCCCACATTCACTTAAAAAACACTTTAGTAATCTCTCCTGCCCATTTCCAAGGCTTTAACAACTTTCCTGAAAATTGAAATAAAACTTCTTTACTGAATTAGTTGAGCCATCGTAAAATATTCTAGTTAATTCAGGGGCAACTGGATGCCTCAGTTGGTTAAGTGTCCAACTCTTGATTTTGGATCAGGTCATGGTCTCATGTTCGTAGGATGGAGCCCTATGTAAGGCTCTAAGCTGACAGCACAGAGCCTGCTTGGAATTCTCTCTCTCTCCCTCTCTGTTTGCCCCTCCCCCCAGTCTCTCTCTCTCTCTCTGTCTCTCTATCAAAATAAGTAAATAAACTTATAAAAACATTCTAGTTACTTCGAATTGTATTTTAGCTGACACATTTCCTAAGGAGCCTTTCTTTTCTAGAATTCTATAAGTCTAAGAAAATGGATATTTCCTGATTAGATATTATAAGAATAAGGTTACAGTAATTTTACTTTCCTATTTTAGTGGGTATTATAATTTGGGGAGTAAGGGGAATTTTTTTAACAAAAAAGTTTTACCAGGGGTAATTCTCAAAATCAGGTGAGGAAAGAAATACAAAAAGAATTAAGTTTAAAAACTGAGAAAGTGAGAATAAGAAAGAACAGACAAAGGAACAAATATATGGATAATTTTTTTAGTCATGTAGTAGACTGTGATCTACTGGCACTCCACACAGACACTCTGATTATATTTATTTACTCACCAAGAATCTCAAAACCGTTGAGTCAATGTTGTGGAATCCTAACTAACTAACCCAGAGTTCTCCTGGTCTGGGATCGGTGGGAAAGTAAATGTTCCAAGGTTCCAATTAGGACCTTTAAAAGGAATGCTTAATTTTGTGTGATTATAAAAAGGCAAAGAAGAACACAATGTGCAGAATTAAAAAAAAAAAAAAGTTCCAGAAGGAAGAATCCTTCCAATGGGTTCCTTCTGAAAGGACAGCCCTGAGACAGTAGGAAAAGCGGAATAGTTGCACGTGGTAGAAGGCAGCCTTTCTGTGTGTGCTGTGGGACGTGTGCATCTGTGCTTTGTGAGGAAGCTGGGTATACAGGGGGCTGTGCGAACCGAGACAATGACCTCGATTCTCCCTTGGAGCCCCAGGAAAGGGGAAGAGCCCATTAGGAAGAGCTCACTTCAGTGGTACCTTACCCATATCACTGCAGCCCTAGAATCACCCAAAGAATAGGTCAATACTGAGAGAGTTCGACCATTATTCTCAAAAGACTAAAAATTCCTGGTGAGAAGGCCATTCGTAAAGTGTTACTCCTTTAGGGTGCTGTAATCTCTCTCATTACGTGGTGAGCAGGATTTGGAATGGCTTAGCCCATAAATTCATTTAATCTAATTTGTCACATAAAGCATCAGAATTAACTTCCAGATTAACATTGTGGCTATCAACATGTTCATGCAAGGCTTCCTGCTGAGCACTGGGCCAGGCACCAGAAGAGGGGCCACACCCTCAAGTTGCCAAAATTTTAGTTAAGCAATGCAACAAACATATACAGAAAAAGGGCCACGACTCAGGGACTCAGGGACTTTGGTCCTAGTTTTGGATCTGGCACTGAGGAAACGTTTGAGCCTAGCGTGCTGCCATATTAGTCGATCTGTGTGTAAAAAGATGAGACAAAACAATTCCTGAGATCTCTTCTACCTCGCTTGAACAACACAGGCTTGAACTACATGGGTCCGCTTATACATGGAATTTTTTTCAATAAACACAGTATAGTATTGTATGTGTATTTTCTCTTCCTTATGGTTTTCTTAATAACATTTCCTTTATTCTAGCTTACTTTATTGTAAGAATACAATATATAGTATATACAACATACAAAATATGTGTTAATCAACTTTATGTTATTGGTAAGGCTGCTAGTCAACAGTAGGTTATTAGCACTTACGTTTTGAGCCAAAGCTATACCTATATTTGCAACTGTGTGGGAGGGTCAGCACCCTGACCCTTATGTTGTTCAAGGGTCAACTGTGCTTAATTCTTTTTCATGAATATGGATTCATATAGAATAAATATAGCTGAAAGCATAAAATCAAAGTGTTTGAATCGTGGATCGGTCAGGATAGAGTCAGATGTAAAATTGGTAGCAGCGGCAGTACAGGGACTAACATTGATTGTGCTCTTACAATGGGCCAAGCACTCAGCTTACCACTTGAAACCTTATCTCATGTAAGCCTTAAAACAATTCTATGAAGCAGGTCATGTCAGTAGGCTCGCTTTACAGATAAAGACATTAAGGCATCAAGGGTTAAATTCTTCTCCATAGATTACATAGTTTGAGTATTAGGTCACATATCTAGTAGGAATTTTTAAAGAATTTGGAGATAAAAGCTTTAGGAGGGGTCCCGGGGTGGCTCAGTTGGTTGAGCATCTGACTCTTGATTTCGGCTCAGGTCATGATCCCAGGGTTGTGAGTTTGAGCCCTGTGTGGGGCTTTGCACTGAAGTGCAGAGACTGCTTGGGATTCTCTCTCTTCTTCTCTCAAAGTAAATAAGTTTTGGGAGGGGTGCCTGGGTGGCTCAGTTGGCTGAATGTCTGACTCTTGATTTTATCTTACATCATGATCTCACAGTTCATGACACACCAGCTGCGAGATCATGACCTAAGCACCTGATGGGGCTCCATACTGACTCAGTGCAGAGCCAGCTTGGAATTCTCTCTCCTCCTCTCTCTCTACCCATTCCCTGTTCGTGCTCTAAATAAACAAACAAACAAATAAATAAAATTTAAAGAGTTTTGGTAGGTAATTGTTTAATATCTAGGAAGTCACATTTGGTAGGAATAGGGGATACATGCTCCGTAAATAGGTTGTAAAACCAATTATTTCACCCCATGTCCACTGCTAAGACCCTGCTTCAAGACATCATCATCTCCTGCTGGGGCTCCTACACTAAACTCCCAACAGCCAACCCCATGGTTTCTCTTGTCACACCCACCATAAGGCAATTCCCACACTGTAGCCAGAGTGGGATTTCCATACAATGAATCTCATGTTGTCCACCCTCAACAAATATTTGCTAAGTGAATACATGAAAAGTACAGTGAAGTCCATCCAGGCCAGAGAACTGATGGATGGTAAAAAGAAGAGGCAAGGTGGAGGGGAGAGAGAGAGAGAGAGAGAGAGAGAGGTGGGGAAGCTGACCCAGGAAATGGCATGAGTGAGAAAAAGTATTTCCAGAAGTTGTGGATAGAACACACTGGCAAAGATAGACAACAGAGGGATGGTGGCTGCCTTCCAGGGTGGGGCTGATGACAGCGGCCAGGGTGGGAGCTTGCAGTTTGACACAGGGGCCCATGCCAGGAAACATTCTGGGGAAACTATCCAGGGGTTTGGGGTAGGGCTAAGTGAAAGGAAAAGGGAAACAGAAAGCTTAACCGTGATTTCATGAGCCTTAGGGACATCACTGATGGGAAACAAAGCAGAGAGACCTCAGGGTATTACTTCTTTAGCACCTTAACTATAAGGAATGTCAAAGGAAATCTACTTGTGATAAACCCAACTTTGTCAAACTCTTCTACATTTATGTTGCTAACAGAACCAAAGCATTTCTCTAGAAATCCTTTGTGACAAACAAAAGAAATGTTAAAGGTAAAATTTCTAGAGCTCATCGATGATGAAAATCTTTGCAGAATGTATTTATCATGTTTAATTATTTCAGTAACTTCCAATTATATCCATCATTTTATATTATACATTTATATTACATAGCATATATATTATATATGTGATATATATCATATAAAATAATATAGTAGATTATTATTTATTAACATTAATATATTATTATATAATATTGATTAATATATTAATTAATATGAAAATATTAACATACGAAAATTATATAATATCTAATGTACTATGTATTACACGTTATATATATTATATGATATATATTATATGATATATATCTTCATGGTATAAATCTTTGCCCCTATTTAATCCTCATAATATAAGATTTAACTGTACCAATATGAATGATCACTTCACCTTAACTTTTTTTTTTTTAATTTTTTTTAACGTTTATTTATTTTTGAGAGACATAGAGATAGAGCATGAGCAGGGGAAGGGCAGAGAGAGAGGGAGACACAGAATCCAAAGCAGGCTCCAGGCTCTGATGAGCCATCAGCACAGAGCCCGATGTGGGGCTCGAACTCACAGACCGTGAGATCGTGACCTGAGCCGAAGTCGGCCGCTTAACCGACTGAGCCACCCAGGCGCCCCCACTTCACCTTAACTTTAACTGCTAGAATTATATAAGAATTTTTGGGGAAGCACTTCTAATACATAAAGCATATTCTTTTAATTCTCAATTTACTCGGCCCAGAAAGGAAATGTATAATGTTTCGTTCACTACTGCTATCTATTTTAGGTCAGGAGACAGCTCAGAAAAACAAATATCACTTGAATCTCGTATCTGACTAGGCAAATCTACACTTTCCAATATGGATTATTTTTGGTCCAGTGAGTTTTGTTTCAATTCTTTTTCTGCTATGTCTAGTTTCACAATGTGATTAATGACTGAACTTTTCTTGTCTTCCCCACGGTTGCCTTGAGAATTTGCAGCATTAGATCTACTCACTTACTCTAAGAGCAAAACAGAGATGTGATCTCCAGGGTCAATGTTGCCATGAGAAGTGTGCAGATATTCCTCGTTAACTATGTTTTAATCATTTTTTGATGATAATCCACAGAACAGCTTTACATGGTACACACACTTTTTACTCACACTTTCGAAGTAAAAATATTGCTTGTGCAAAGTGTCAGATTAACATTACAAATTAAGCCCTCTCTCGAGATTAAAGGCACCAGAATGTTTGACCATCGTTCTCTTTCTGCAAGATAGTCTCAGTTCTCAGAAGAGCTACTCTAAAAATAAGAGTAATTCTCACAGACAGAAAAAAAAAATAATTCACACTTTCAATCTTAAAAAGTCATTTATACAGTGAATATTGACAGCAAATTGTTTCAAATGATCAACCTGAGAAACCACTAGACATTTCTACTCAGAATTCCCTTACGACCCACTGGAATTTTCTCTGAACCATAAAGCACAGTTGCTTGTGGAAAGTCCTGATTTACAGAGTTAGCAAACTCATTCTTGCTATTTAAAACTACAGACCTGTGCAATGGGACTACACTGTCATCCTGAAATGAAAAATCTATTTCTTCCTGGCTTTTGGGACACCCCAAAATGGCAGCCTAATCTGGGTTCTTTGCACGCTTCAACGGGCTGTGTGGGGAGACTGTCCAGAGCAGGCGCTGGAGTCCAACAGGCCTAAATTCTAATCCTGATGCACTAACTTGTTAGCCAAGGTGGACTCCCTCTCTCCCTTCAGTTCTATGATCCAAATACTTAGAACATTTTTCATTTATTTTAATCGGCTAGGTCCTCTCTCACTTCCAAGCTTGCAGCATGTTTTCCAATGTATTTTCCTGGAATACGCTTTCTGTCCCCTTTCAGCTAAACTAGTAACACTTGTCCTTCAAGCCTCAGCTTAAAAGTCACTTATTTCTTCAGCAAGGCCTTCTCTGCCCACCAGATTAGATTTGCTCCCATATATATTCCCATAACTTCCTGTCCTATAACAAAAGCAAGCATCATGTCATACTGTAAAGTACTTCTTTAATAATGCAATATCTTCCTTCTCCTTGAGATTATAAATTCTGCAAGCATAGGGACTGCTTGACCTTAGGGCTTAGTATAGCACCTGAGTGGGAACAGGGGTTTAATAAATATCTGCTGAATGAATGGATGAATGAAAGGTGTCTGTGTAATATATACCTAGTTAGTCGTCACTTTGAGATTCTGCAGGAGCACTTCCAAGAATTAAAAGAGCCGATGGACGTAGAGTATATAATTCCAAAAATCAGGAGCTTATTAAATGGAAGCTGTCTTTATCTAAGTACTTGGGGCCATGGTGTGAAAGATAATAGCAAGTTGAAGAGGCTGCTGGAACCCAACAGAGGCCACTTCAGAATGCCCTAGCTCAGAGTCTTAAGAGCACGTTTCTCCAGGAAATGCCAAGTTTAACTGCCATGGCAACCAAAGAAAACAAATGTTGCTGCCCCATTGGTTTAGGACTACTTCTTAATGCTGCCTTTGGTGTAGAATCCCACTTTTCAGTTAAAACACAGTAAGAAAACCAAACCTAAGCCTAAATTCATAGGATTATCGGTATCGTAGTGCAACGTTTGCTTGTCACGTCCCCTCACCGAAGGCAAGCGGCTAAAAGGCAGGGATTCTATCTTTCTTGTTTGGACAGAACGCCCAGTCCAGACCTTTCCATATAGTGAAGACTCAACACACCTTTGTGAAATAAAATTATTAAAGTAATTTTGGCTTCCTAAAAGACACCTTCCAATTTTACCTGAAATTCAAGGTGATATTTGCAGAAGTCTACTGAATGCCTCCATTCAAGTGCTCTGCTAGCTTCTAGAATTCAAAACTAATTTCCTAGGATTTCACAATTAAGTTTGTTATTTCTATCATCCCAAACTGATGGCTCGTTTCCCTATCATCTAATATATTCCAGGGGTATCGCTGTTATTATTATTATTAGCAGCAGCAGCAGCAGCAGCAGACTCAAAGTTAGTTTTGAGTTTCCCTTTGTTGAAATAGAGCTTCTATCTCTAATCTGTCACAAAATCAGTGATTTATATTTACTGATTCAGGGTGTCATTTCACGGTTTCATTGCTAACTTCCCAGATAAATATCTTCATGACCAGTTTCCTTAGCATTGCAACTGTTAATCTTACTAAATGAATATTCATGTCCCTCACTTGAGTACTGACTTCCTACTCACTAACACATTAGGAATAGACCATTTCTTGGGGTTCAAATAGTCTGCCTCCATTAGTTGACTTATCACCTTTACCCATTTGAAGCCTGACTGCTTTCCCTCACCCCACACATAAACACATAAGCCAGGGTCATTTATGAAATGCCTTCTCTCTCTCCTCTTCCTCACTTAATCAAATCTTACTTAAATAATTCTTACAGGCCTAATTAAAGTCTTATCTCTTTCATGACCTCTCTAAATCCCACACTGTGCTTCCTTTTTCTGAACTTGCATTATTGGTATATGCCACACAAATAGTAATTAAATATTTCTGGTTTTTCTATATTCTTCCTTTCCACAAACATTTTAAATGTACATGTACATGTGTCACTGCGTTGGGCACTAGATGAATGCAGATGAGTAAGACAAACAAGATACACTTAAGGCCCTGCTCTTAAGATACACTCACATGGATATACGCTGTATTATCCACCCGGAATAGCATCGTCTTCGTACACGGCCCTTCTGGGAAATGATCCTTTATCCACTGAACCAATCAAAGGGGAGGGACCATTGTCTTATGGAACCTACTCTCTTATAACCAATGCTGATTGTCTCTGGGTGCATATCAGATTGCACTTGGGACAGATACGGTAAGGAAGTTTTTCCTTCCTTCCTTCCTTCTTTCCTTCGTTTCTTTTTTTTTTTTTAGAGAGAGAGGGAGGAGAGTGTGTATGTGTGAGTGGGGAAGAGGGGCCGGGGGGGGGGAGAGAGAGAGAGAGAGAGAGTCTTAAGCAAGTTTCATACTTGGTGTGGAGCCCAATTCAGATCTCAATCCCATGACCCCTGCTCATGACCTGAGCCAAAATCAAAAGTTGTACGCTCAGCCAACTGAGCCACCCAAGCACCCCAAGAAGTTTACGTTTCTAGCAGCAGTTAATTGGAACTGGGCGGAAACCTTACACAAGGTTTGATCAACTGGAGTCCTTGTTGGACATTTTGAATCTCACCATAGAGAACAAGTTTCAGCCTATTCTGATGACGACGTTGTGTGATGTGAAGCCATGTGTCATGAGCCATCAGCAGCCGCATTCCTGATGATGGAGAATTCAGGCTGACTGAAGGCTGAATTTTCATGGCTGTGTGCTCGGGACCAGTTGCAGTTCCTGGGACACAGTACTCAATACATGTTGAATAGATGGTGCCAGATATCTACTTAATGTCCACCTTATGCAGAATACTACATTAGGCATCGTGAGAAAGAAGCAGAAAAAATGGAATGAAGATTACCATACACTAACAGGTTTGATAATCATGTAGCGATTCTTTTTTTTTTAATTTTTAATTTCTTTAAAGTTTATTTATTTATTTTCAGAGAGAGAAAAAGAGAGAGAAGAGAAGAGTGTGCACGTGCACACACACACAAGTGGGGGAGGGGTAGAGAGAGAGGGAGAGAGGCAGAATCCTAAGCGGGCTCAGTGTTATCAGCACAGAGCCCGATGCAGGGTTCAAATTCATGAACTGTGAGATCACGACCTGAGTCGAGACCAAGAGTTGGGCACACAACTGACGGTACCACACAGGCACTCCATCAGGTGGTGATTCTTTTCTCCGTGTTCTGATGAGGAAATAGAGGCTCAGATGGTTAAACAACTTGCCCGAATTTAACACAGGTGGTAAGTGGTGGACTCACATGGAGCTCGGACTCCCAGTTCTGTCTGGTCCTAAGTCTATGCTTTCTCCACGACACCATGGTTCTTGCCTTCTCAAAGCTTACAAATTTGTTGGGAAGATGAAACATATAAACAGTAAATAACTTGAGAATTGGGTATGCCCTCTGGGTGTTTACTGATCAAACAGATGCCACTTAAGTTGAGGGTGGAGCTTGGTCAGAAAGCCAGCTTGTCTCGGGACCCACCACAACTGCAGACTGTAACTTGATCAGCTTCGGGGTTAGATGATTGGTTTTGGCAGTGCTAATTAATAAAGCCTGCCAAAAATATAATAGTAAACAGAAACAACATCTGACTGTAATACAAAAAGAAGGTAATGTAATATATCCCGGCATTCATTCAGAGTTGGGCTGTTTCCAGGATGGCCAGAAAAGCAATAATAAAGACATGTTTGTCATCGCTGGGGTTTCTGGCAAAAGTGCCACCGCATCTCTCTCTCGAACACATTATATTGTTGTTGGTTTTTTTCGGGTTTTTTTGTTTGTTTTTTGGGTTTTGGTTTTTGTTTTGTTTGTTTTGTTTTGTTTTGCCTCACGTGGTCTATTCTTATTTTATTACCAACTTTTGTAGCTAGCATGTGTATATGTCTAATTTTGTCTCATTTACAAATTCAGTTTGATTTATTTTCACACGATTTTCAGGCTCTCCCTTTCTGCTGTGACTTAACCCATAATCTGTGGGAAACGAGGGTGAGTAGTGGCTTGAAGAGAATCAATGTCAGAGGAGAAACAGTTGCTCTGATACTAACGTCAGAGGAAAAGGGGAGAATGTGCTCGGGGTTTCCCTTCTCCAGGCTTCCGCAAGGAAAATACAGGCTGGGGTTGGGGGGATAAATAAGGAGCTGGTCCAGTTGTTGGCATGGCATTTGCATCAGTCAGGGTTCTTTGATTGTGAGCAATAGAACCAATTCTGACCATCATGCAAGAAAGAACTATATCGGTAGGACAAGGGGTCGCTCTTGGGATAATCAGAGAGGGTGGAGAGGAAGCCTCGGGAGAGGCGGGAGCCGGGACAACACCGGCAATGACTGAGCTTCAGCCTTTTCATTTCTATCTTTGCAACGTGGCATTCTAGATTCAAAGTCCTGGGAAAAATCAAACTGCATTATATGAGTCCCTCTTCTGCCCTTGGCTAGGTGAGGGCAGGGCGCTTTTACTTACAAGACTGGTAGTGTTATCAAAAGAAAAGAACAGATGTTGCATGGCAGGAAAGTGATAAATACCCACCGCTTCCCATTGGCCAGCCCGGCGGCTTTCCTTATGACGCAGCTCAGAGCTGCTGTTCTCAGAGGCATGGCCCACAGACCAGAGCTTGTGCGAACCTGCGAGATAGTAACGCCTGCTCTGCCTTTCCCTCTATGCGTAGATCAGAGAAGTCCTGAGCACCCTCTATGTCCGTCGCAGTCCCATGACTGTCCTGGTTCTGTGGAATATGGGTAAGCAGCTCTGAATTTCTCTGTCTCCCGCAAGCAATGGGACCTACTCATTCTGTCAGATGTAGGTTGTCAGTACAAAAAGTAATTTCTAGGGGCACCTGGGTGGCTCAGTCGGTTAAGCACTGACTTCAGCTCCGGTCATGATCTCACGGTCTGTGAGTTCGAGCCCCGCATCAGGCTCTGTGCTAACAGCTCATAGCCTGGAGCCTGCTTCGGATTCTGTATCTCCCTCTCTCTCTGCCCTTCTCCTGCTCACGCTCTGTCTCTATGTCTCAAAAATAAATAAACATTAAAAAAAATAAATTAAAAAAAAGTAATTTCTAGTTTTCTACTCCATTCTCCTGCTGTAAGAGACCTGCATGTAATGGTCAGTGTAGCTGTGCACCAAAGACAGAGTCATTTCAGTGCAATGAAAATGACAGCTTTAAATCAGTATTCAAGATGTGCAGTGTTTGTGCCCTAACGTGCTGAAGACAGAGACTAAAACTGCGGCCATCAGAGACACTCTATCAAACATAGTCCAGTCCTGGTGCTCAAATTATTTGGCCTCTCCGCAACATTTGACATTGCTGGCAATTTTGTCTTTGAAGTTATTTTCTCTCTTGGTCTTAATCTATCCTTCTACTTTTCTGATTGGCTCTCCTCTGTCTTGTCCACTTATTCATACACTTAGCATGTTCTAAATAAAAGAGAAGAATAATTTCTAATTATTTTGAATATGGTTCTCAATGGAAATAGTGAGTATCTCAATAGGAACGTAGAATATTGTTGTGGGGCTTTGGGGGTGGCTGATGTTCAGAAATTTTGGCAATCAGGTGCTGGCATCTTAGTGTTTACCATTTGGTTCTAGGTCTTCTTTCACTAGAAGGAGGATCAGCAGAAAGGCCACAACGCCCCAGGAAGACCATAGCAAGAAGAGGCAGAAGACTGAGGCTCTAGGCAAATCCTGGAATGAGACACAGAACCAGGGCTGGAAAGCAAGTCTGTTGTGGTGCCTGGAGGACACTGGGTCTTGGGCATGAAGTGCATGCCCAGAATGAGTAAGCCAGACTTGCCATATGGCCCCCGAATGTGAGGCTGGAGCAGCTGACTGCCTTCTGCCTCGGAACCCTCTGGCAAAAGGACCCTCATCTGTCAGATGAGACAGGAGAGAGGGATTTGGATGAGGAGACCGGAATTGTATACCATATGAAGCTGACACAAAGGTGCAAAGGACAGAGACTGATGTAAGGCTCAAGCATCTGAGTGCAGGCAATTTTGGTCCACAGCGCCAATTGTCCAGTTATGGGATTTAGTACAGCTTAATACCAGCTTGTGTAACAAAGACTTTGGGAGCTTTCATTCATGGTAAGTTCAGTGTAAATCATTATTATGTTTTGACTTTCTCCAAATGTTAATTTGACCATAGATTGTATTAATGAAAATAGAATATCTTAAAGATCAGAGGCGATAAATTTTCTCGACCCTGTACTGGTTGAATCCCCAGAGTGTCACATTCAGTTCTGACTTAGAAAAACACAAAAAACCAAAACATCAACAAACACAACGACATTCAAAGAGGGTTAACAAGGAAAGTAAGAGTTTCTTTCTTTCTTTCTTTCTTTCTTTCTTTCTTTCTTTCTTTCTTTCTTTCTTTCTTTCTTTCTAGTTTATTTATTTTTTTGAGAGAGATAGAGAGTGAGGGGGGCAGCGGAGAGAGAGAGAGAGAGACAGAGAATCCCAAGCAGGCTCCATGCTGTCGGTGCAGAGCCCAGAGCTGGACTCGAACTCACAAACCGTGAGATCATGACCTGAGCCAAAATCAAGAGTCAGACGCTTAACCAACTGAGCCACCCAAGTGCCCTAGAGAATAATTTCTCAAAACAACACTGTATAAGAAACAGTTGAAGAAATTGGGGACTTTTAATCAAGAAAAGAGAAGATACAAAGGTAATAATAGCTACCTTCCAATATTTGAGGGGTTGTCATATGGTAGAAAAATTGAGTCTCTTCTGGGTTGCCTAATCTATAAGTAAGAGATGTATGAAATTTTCGGGGAGGTAGATTTCAGTTCAATATTGGAACGAATTTTCACAGAAGCATAAATATCCAAACACGAAATGAGTTGTTCAGGAGGACAGCAGTTTATGTCATTGCCCTGTTCAACATAAACACTTGAGCGTTGCGTGGATATATTAGAACTCTTTTGGTTGTGACAGAAAACCAATTCAGGCTAGCTCAAGCAAAAAAGAAAACATAAAAACATATTAATTATTTTAGCAAGCATTTCTTGAGCTCCTACCACGTACCAGGCATTGTTCTCAACACTGGGGAGACAATAGTTAACAAAATATTTTAAAAAATCAAATATCTTTGTTCTCATGGAGTATACATTCTAAGGGGGGGAACAGACAATAAAAGATACAGGCTGATACATGTACACACACACACACACACACACACACACACACACACTGTACAGTCTATGCAAAACCCTATAGTGCCCAGTGGAAAGGGCAAGCGGGGCTGAAAGCAGATCTGAACTCTACCGCCAAGCCTTAAATCTCAGTGGGCTGCAGTGCTAGCCTGGAGGAAAGGTCAGTGTTTTATAATTTGTAGCAAAGGCACCAAATGTGCTGAGGGACAAATGTGTAATTTGTAGCAAGGCACCAAATGTGTCTTTTAGGACAAAGGAATAAAATGTAGATCATAAGAGCACTGTGAAGAAAGCTAAAGCCTGAGGCAACACGGATGGCATCTGAGTAAAGACCCGAAGGTTGGGAAGTCAGAAAGATAAGAGGCAAGGGAGAATCCCTGATAAAGGCTCCTGTGGACCACTGCAAGGACTCCGACTTTGACTCCGAGAAAGAGCGGAGACAACGGAGGGCTGACGTGATCTGAGTGACATTTCAAGAATGCTGTCTTGGCTGCCGGGCTAAGAGCAGAGTGAAGAGGGGCAGTGGCAGAAGCAGGAGGCCCAGGTAATAGGCTGTCAAAGGGACCTTGGGAGATGGCTGGCTGCAGCTGTGAGTAGCGGGACAGTGCTGACAAGAGCCTGGGTTGGGGATATATTTTGAAAATAAAGGTAGCAGGATGTGTTGATGGATTAAATGTGGGAACTATGTAATTAGAAAGGCCGAGATTGAGATCAGCATCGGGCGGAGCTTGGTCTAGGAGCTAAAACAATAAAGTCAGGGCTCCATGTCTCTGTTTTTCAGATGGCTCATTATACACAGCAGTATGGTGCTCACAGAAAGCCCAGCGCTCATATGCCACCAGCTCCAAGAGAATGTCTTCTTCCATGACTCTGCCAGAGAATCTTACGTTTGCGTTCTGTGTTTATCCCTGGGTCAACAACTAGGGCCAAGTTTGGGTTCTATGCCCAGTCCCTGCAGGTGTAAGGATGGGTAGGAACAGGCAGGGTCAACCCAACCAAACTTCAAGTGACATCGAAGTTTTCTGGCCAGTCAAGAGCCAGTCTAATAGAGAAGAATAGACTGTGGAAAAGTCTGTGCGGATATGTAGGAGAGTAGCAGATAAATTATGTCCAGAATGGAGTAAAAAATGAATTAATCTAGAATTCCCTCTGAAGCTGTTTTTTTATCACTAGGAGATGTTTTCGGAGGAAATGTTTTGAGGGCCTCTCTATTAGTTTGCTGTTCCTTCTGAAAAAAAATTACCAAAACTTAATGGCTTAAAATAACACAAATGTATTATCTACAGTTTTGGAAATGAGAAGTCTGACATGGTCTCACTGGGTTAAAGTAAAGGTGTCGGCAAGATTCTGTTCCTTCTATAAGTTCTAGAGGGAGAGTTCATTCCCTCTCTTTTTCGGTTTCTGTAAGAGGCCTGCATACCTTGGCTCGTGGCCTCTTTCTCCATCTCGAAGTTAGCAGGCTAGCATTTTTAAATCTCTCTGTATGCCCTTCTCATTGGGTTCACCCAGATAAATCAGTATAATTTTCCCATCTCAAGATCCTTAAGCTAATCAAATTTGCAAGCTCCCCTTTGCCATGTAAGATAACATATTCATAAGTTCTGGGCATTAGAATGTGAACTTATTTGAAGGATCTTATTCTGCCTACCACAGCCTGCCATACACTTAGCTTCATTTCGAAGAGAGTTGCCATACCCACAACTTTTTTCTTGGGATTGTAAAAATATTCACAACTGATTTTTACCACGATAAGTGTAACCACACTCACTCACCCAGGAATGGGCCACCTGATGGAATGGTTGACCATCCAAAGGACTGTTTCTAGAGTTCTTCCCAGTGGAGACATTGCATCCAAGCGAGAGAGAGAGGTCAAACCAATCAGATCTCGTCCTTCGGGGTGCTTGACATGCAGACGAAGGGTTGGTGCCCATTGGTAGAGTAGTGAAGATTAGAGATACAAAGAGTGAAGGAAGTGGATAGCAGCCATGCCCTTGAGAGAAGAGAACCAGGTTTGGGAGGTCCAGAAGAAAGGCAAAGCAGGGGAGGGAGGATCAGAGACCCAAGAACTGAGTCAGAGATACAGCAGACTTCCACACCGTGGGATGGCTCCTTTCCACTCCCTTTGCCAACGTGGCAGTTGGACCATTAGAGCTACCATTGTAAATAAGCAAATACACAATTACAAATGAGGCTCTGTTCCCTATGCAGTCCACAGCTTAGATTTTTTTTTCATTTGTACATTCTATCTATTCCCACAAGAAAACCACATAACCGATAAGCTGAGCATGTCTCCCTTCCAGCAGTCTGGAAGAACATGACGTAACAGTAAGGCATGAAATCTGCCAAGTGACAACATTAACTGAGAGCTATCTGGGTTTGACCACAGACAGTATAGATCAGCCCCTTAAGAGTTTACCACTATTTTCCCAATAAACTCCCTCTCTGGTAGCCTGACTCTCTGACCTAAAAAAAGAATACTTGTAAGACCGCATGGTGGCACCCAGCTTGCTAATGACACTTTGTCTTCTGGGGTGAAAGCCAAGTCGAGTTGGACTTTATGTGTGCATGTGTGTCCTTATTTAGGTTTTTTGAAAAGTAGAATCTAAAACCTAGGGTCATCCACGGAGGCCGTGGAAACAAGATGGTGGTTCTGGAATGAGGCCAGCAGAATTTGCAACCCCACCCTCTTAAGCTGAAACAATACTGACAGGCATAAAATCGCTATTTGTGAGGTTATAAGTCCTAAAAGGCTATATTGTATATACAAAGAAAAATGCCACCCCTAGAGCCAATTCTTTTCCATGTTTGAATTTAGGCTGAGAAGCTCTGGGGTAAGAAAGCCAATCTTTTTGATTTTCGAGTTGTTTTTAACATCTGGCCAGAGTTCAATAACCACCCTTTTTTATACAGTGGTTCTTAATCTTTTTTGAGTCCTGAACCCTTCTGAATATTTTATGAAAACTACTGACCATATCTTCTGAAAAATGAACATGCACATACCATTTTGCATAAAATTTCAAGGAGCGTATCGTGTCGCTGAGCTGCCATAGACCCAAATTAACAAAACCAAACCAAAGCTCTAGGATACGAAAGGTTAGGGCGGATGCCATGGGTTCCTCAACAGGTCTCCTGATACCAGGTACTCCTCTCTCTGATCCTTTTCTTCTTTTTCATCCTCTAAACCTGCTCATAAACATTTATGGATCCTTGCACAATGTGTGCATTTTTAAAAAACATTTAATGTTTATTTATTTTGGAGAGAGAGACAGAGACAGAGCACGAGCAGGGGAGGAGCAGAGAGAGAGGGAGACAGAGAATCCAAAGCAGGCTCCAGGCACTGAGCTGTCAGCACAGAGCCCGATGCGGGGCTTGAACCCACAAACCATAAGATCATGACCTGAACTGAAATCGGATGCTTAACTGACTGAGCCACCAGGTGTCCCATTAAAACAATTTTTTTTAATGTTTATTTATTTTTGAGAGAAAGAGAGACAGAGTGTGAGCAGGGGAAGGCAGAGAGAGAGGAGGACACAGATAATGGGTGCATTTTTGAGAGAATCTCTAGCAGAACAGCGCTGGTAGTGCCTGGCTCTAAATGAATTGCAGAGGGCTTCTTGGGAGGAGGGGCAGAGAAATGCTAGATAGGATTGTTGAGGGAAGGGCACCTCCCACATTTTTCTCTTTGCCGTCCTAGTGTGGAGGCTGCTTCCACCTCACTTGTGCTCTTGGTTTCATTGTAATAAAAATATTGACGTTTAGCAATGTAAGATCATCTTTTTCAAATCTTCTCAAGCTTTTGTGTCTCCGAATCACATGGAAGGCTTGCTTAAATGCAGATTTTCAGGCTCCATCTCGCAGTTTCTGATTCAGTAAGGGGGGGGGGGAGGGGCAAGAATCTGTATTCCTAACAAGCTCCCTGAGGCTGCTAGTTCTAGGGCCACATTAGCAAGGCACCGATTCCATCTCTGGTAAAGATGAGAAGAGGAGACCAGCTCACATTTTCGCTCCCTTCCTTCATTTCTCCCCGAAGACACACAGGTCCACGTAAGTTTTTATGCCCATCTCCCATAGATCATCTCCAGCGGCAGCGAAGGAGATGAGGACCGCAAATGCACCAGGCTCATTCCTGCCTCAGGAAGTTATACTTGCTGTTCCTACATCATAGGACTTTCTGCCTCACTTCACTCAGATTTCTGCTCGGATTCCTTCTACGCTACCTTTCCTGACCGGCACGTATAAAATAGATCCATTACTCTTTTTCTCCACACAGAAGCTCTCGTATATTTATTCCTACACGAACCTACTAGTGCGGAAGCATAGAAATAGAGAAAAAAATCATTCTTCCCAGTAAAACACATCTAATTGTTCAAGTAGCAGGGATGTTTCAGAGCGATATGCCACGGCCAAGCGAGCCTGATGAACGTAAATCCGCATGCCATTTCAGGGGCGACTTCTTGTGGACCCACCTTTGGTCCTTCCCCAGGTCTCCTCCTGGAGTTGTAACGGATTTATTACCAGTTTTCATCCAGATCCACTGGGGAACGGGACGACTCTGCCTTTGTTTCTTGATCAGGAGTCGCGCGATCCTGAGAGCCTCGTGAAACGACGTGGCAGGAACAGTCAGCCACGCTCACCACGATGGTGGAGAAAAGGAGGGGCCGCTCTGTATCTTCTTCTATCACCTGCGGTGTATCTCCGGCTTTGCCCTCAACTTGAAACATGTGCTTCATTCGTCGTCTGCGGATATAAATCCACGGGGCTGGGACCTGTCATGCTCACCACTGGGACTGCAGCTTCTAGAACCGGCCTGGAATTTGATACACTCTCAGTAAGGATCTTCTGAATTAATGAATAAAAGTAGTGTGTGTAGTACAACTTCCGTTCTGCTTTTTGTGTTTATAGCTTGCCTTGAAGTGATCGCTTTTTCTATAATTCTGGTAGTTTCCAGACTTCTATTTCGGCAGCTACGATTGTAACAACAAAGCTGGGTAACAACATGTAGATGCAAGAGAAGCGAAAAAGTATTTATTTTAATGTATTTAAGATAAATTGATTTGAAGGAATAAATTAATTAATTTTACATAACATAATGCCATGCAAATGCTGTGCATTAGTCAATGTGATTGGGAGACATTAGTCAAACAGAGACGGTCGTAAATGAGAGAATGTGTCTCTTCACAGAACCAGGGGAAATTGGTATCCTTCCTGATTGCTTTCATTCATGTTTGCAATAAATATCTACTTATGGATGCCAGGTTGGGAATATGGAAGAAAATAAAATGGGGGAAAAATCACTGCTTTCAGAAAATTTTCACAGCAGGAGAAGGAGAGTAGAGAAAAAATATACAATATAAATATATTATGTAGTATATCAGAAGGTAACAACGGCTCACAGGGGCAAAGTATGGAACAAGGGATAAGGAATATGTGTGTGTGTGTAATTTTAAATAGGATGGTGAGGGAAGGCCTCAATGAGAAGGCAATATGGAGAGAAGCCTTGACGGAGGGAAGGAAAACAGCAATGCAGATCTCTTAAAGTATTATGGACAGAGAGTGGATGTGCAAAGGCCCTGAGGCAGAATCATGCTTAGCATGTTCAGGAAATATCAGAGAAGCCAGAATGGCTGAGGAAGAGTGGGAAAGAGGAGAGAAAGGAGATGAGGTTGGAGAGAGTGGAGCGCAAATCACATAGGCATTGCAAGGATGTATCTCACTGGTGGGGTCTGGGGCTAAAACTCACTATCTGCCTAGGATTGTGATTGTAACAGCATCACACCGCTGCTGCACTGAGAAGAGTATCTAACACACACCCAGGCTCTAGACTCCCCAAATAGAAAATCGGAGTCCAGAAATGTTTTTTAAATACTTAATTGTTCAAATTTCCCTCTTACGAGTTCTGTCACAATACATTCTCTAAAAATATTTATCGATCATCTACTAAAAGCCAGGTATTGGGGATAACTGTTTCTTTTTAATTTTTTTTAACATTTATTTATTATTGACAGAGAGAGACAGAGCATGAGCATGGGACGGGCGGAGAGAGAGGGAGACACAGAATCCAAAGCAGGCTCCAGGCTCTGAGAACTCACAGACCGCGAGATCGTGACCTGAGCCGAAGTCGGCCGCTCAACCGACTGAGCCGCCCAGGTGCCCCTAACTTTTTTAATGTAGGAGAGAGAAGTGAAAACCTCTCTTTATCAAGAGCTTTTTTGTGTGCCTGCCAGGCAGGCTGTCAGGCCCTTTACCTCCGTTACCACAGACTCTGTGCTCTCCTAGAGTTTTGGGTTGTATACACAATGTGCATCAGTAAGAGCAAGGACTCTATGAAAGGACCCCACACAAACAGATAAAGTACCACAGGCTTTGTGAGGCAGAGCAGGTCACTTCTGACAGGAGCTCCTTGGAGTCTTCACCAAACGGCCAAGACCAGAGTGGGAGTGTGTTGGATCCTGGTCCCCAGCAGGGAATAACAGGTGGTAAGGAACCAAGCAAATGCAAATGTGGGGCATGGGGACTTAGCAGGAGGAGGGGATAGTAGGAGCTCAGGAGAGTCGGCTGGATCCAGATCCTGGCAGGGTCTTATGACCTTATGGGCGGTCCCAAGGAACCACTGAGGCCATCCAAAAAGGGGACAGCGCAGCAAAGCCACAGATGCCTGCAAGGGGAGTGGGAGAAGGGGAGCCAGGGGAAGGAGGGGGGTCCTGGTTGGGGAAAGCAGAAGAGGAAGGAAGAATGGAAATGCTGTCAGGCGGTGGGGGTGGGCGGATCTCCAGCCTGAAATGAACATGTGTTGGGACAAAGCATTTCTGGCTAATTTTTAAGCATTAGCAAACTT
Organism: Paguma larvata; assembly: GCA_030068075.1. Lineage (NCBI taxonomy): Eukaryota > Metazoa > Chordata > Mammalia > Carnivora > Viverridae > Paguma > Paguma larvata. The sequence continues at coordinate 76,858,201 of CM057828.1, read as the reverse complement.
GTAAGTCTGAGCTGCATACTCCAACTTCTGTCTAGAAAGGGGTAGCCAAGTAGAAATTCTTACACTGGCAGGAGGGCTATGATTAGGGGAAAATTCCTTAGGGCAGACAATTCCGTCAGCATATTTTTCTAATTTATATTTTAAATAGTACAAGTGTTCCCAGAGGCCTGGTGACAGACACCGCTTCTATAAATATATTAAAGTCAAACAATCTGCACATAACTGCCAGGCTGCTGAAGACTCCCACCCTTTTCCATATTTAACCAATTTTTAAAGGCAATTACATTTGGAAATTTTAAACTCGCAGCTAATCAATCTAAGGAAAAACAGAGTGTGCTCCAATACCATTGGGAAGGAGCGTTTCCCCCACTCTTTCAGTGTCTTCAGCCTTAGTCTGGGAGACCCGTTCACGTTACCGAGGATATGGGAGAAAACACAAAGCAGGGTAAGGAGTAGGCAGATAGGGCGATGGGAGGTACTGGGGTGAGCAGAGAATAGTCTGTTGTCAGACAGGCTCCGGTACAAATGTCACTGCCAATCCTGGCCCTTCCTAGAGGTGTGTACATGTGTGCGCACGCACACACACACACACACACACACACACACACACCCTAACTCCTATCTACATATATTTAGTTCCATAACTATCTATATGTATGTATATTAAAGATCATGAGCTCATTCTTATATCTATAATTCTAATCCTACACAACAGGGTCTTACATTTTTTTTACTTGTCACTTTTTTCTCTGATCGTGAGCAACCTGGCTCTTATTACCCAAGAAATGCTCACTTATTTTTTCAATCCTCATGTACACATATGTAGTTTCTGAATTGCTAACCCACTACACTCCTTTGAGAAACCAATTTACCAACTCAAGTACAATATTTCTCTACAGTTCTAGTGCTTTGTGTTTTGGTTTTATAATAAAAGGTAAAAATACTACTGTTTTCCAAAGTTGTTTAGATCAGTATTTTTCTCCAACCCCTTCAGTGCAGTTATGTTATTCATTTACAATACAATTAAATTTGATTTTATTAAATGTTTGCATTGTTTTGAGTTACCTTATATCCCTGTTGATTTTTAAAAATTTTTCTTTCAAGTTTATTTATTTATTTATTTTGAGAGAGAGAGAGAGAGAGAGAATCCCAACCAGGCTCCACACTGTCAGCATGGAGACCGATGTGGGGCTCAAATTCATGAACCGTAAGACCGTGACCTGAACTGAAGTCAAAAGTCGGACACTCAACCAACTGAGTCACCCAGGTACCCCGATTTTTTTTGAGACAGAGTAAAAGAGAAAGAGAGAGCAAGTAAGTGTGTAAGCAGAGGAGGGGAAGAGAGAGAGAGAGAGAGAGAGAGAGAGAGAGAATCTTTTAACGTTTATTTATTTTTGAGAGACATAGAGACAAGAGTATGAGCAGGGGAAGGGCAGAGAGAGAGAGGTAGATACAGAATCCGAAGCAGGCTCCAGGCTCTGAGCCGTCAGCACAGAGCCCAACGCGGGGCTCAAACTCACAGACCGTGAGATCATGACCTGAGCTGAAGTCGGCTGCTTAACCAACTGAGCCACCCAGGCGCCCCAGAGAGAGAGAATCTTAAGCAGACTTCATGCTCAGCATTGAGCCCAATGTGGGGTTCAATCTCACAACTCTGAGATCAGGACCTGAGTAGAAATCAAGAGTTGGATGCTTACCCAACTGAGCCACCCAGGCCCTGTCCCTGTTGATTTTTAATTACTTATGTATTCTTTGAGTACGTGATATATTGCCACGGTTCTAAGAGTCAGAGCTATGTAGAAAGTTATCATTAGAAAGGTGTCTCTCCCCACCAAGTCCCACTAGCGGGTCCCCATTCCCCCACCCCCCAAGTCCATTCTTTCCTGCTCTCTGTAGGTAATCTCGCTAGTCTTCAGTTTATCCTTTCTGTATGTCTGCTGTGTAAGCAAGCAATGAAATGTATAATTTTTTATACCCCCTTTTCCCTTACATAAAGTATAGCATAGTAGACGTATTCTTTGTACCTTCAATCGATTTTTGACAAGTTGCCAAAGAAATCAACAGAAAAGGAATAGTCATTTCAACAAATGGCACTAGAACAACTAGATACCCACAAGGAAAAGAAAAATGAATATTGCTGTTTATCATACCATACTATTACCTCGTTCTATACACAAAGATCAACTTAAAATGGATCATGGATCTCATATAAAAACAAAAACTATAAATCTTCTCAAAGAAAGCATATGTGAAAATATTTACAATCTCAGAGTAGACAGAAAATTCTTACGCAGGCCTCAAAGTTTTTGTTACTTTGAGACGTTATGGTTGAGATAATTTGTTCTGTCAGCAAAAGAAAACTAATACAGAAAGCATAGAAAAATCACCCAAAAAATTCTGAAGAAGCTACTGGTCTCGTCCATGTTTTATTTGTGTTGGGATTTGAGGGAAACCAATAAATAACAATCCTTTTCTCCCTGGAATTTGGAACTGACTGCGAGTTACACATTAGAATCGGGCAGATGGGAGCTAAAAATATATGGAGATGAAAACATTACTCTCACATATTACTTACAAAGAAGAAATTGGAGAACATGGCTTGGATCTGCTAGTCAAAAGAACTTGCTAACACTCTTTGCTCTCTTTTTGAAGCCTTGAAACAGCCCTTGCAACAAAAAATCGTCTGCCTTTAAGAACAGAGAATCGTCTTGTGCTGGAAGAAGAGGAAGTCAAAAGATATGAGGCAGAAAAGGAAGTCAGAGAGATCGGAAGCATGACAGAGATTCAGCATGCTGGCTCCAAGATGTAAGACCACAGGCAAGGAAGGACCAGACAGAAGTCTCCAGAAGCTGAGGGTGGCCCCAGCTTTGCAGCCCTAAGGACAAATGAGCAACTGGCCAGTGGAAAATAATAAAACCTCCAATGAGAGATCACTGCTTAGATGTTTACTTATGTGGCTAAAACCCAGAGCAATAAAATCAAACACAACTTGGAAAGAATTTTATTTTTTAAGAGTTATTTGAGTAAAGCTTATTAGCAACTATAAAGAATATAGTGAAAAACATACTATACTGTATAAAAATAGAAGTGGCTTCAGGGTGAAAAATACCAGATGATCTTTCCAACTCTGCTACTCGCTTTGGCTGTGAGAATATGAGGAAGTCCTCTCAGTCCACATCTTAAAATAGGAATCACACTATATACCTAAGCACAGAATTTCCACAATGATCTAATGTAATAATATATGTGAAAATTCTTGGAAAATTGGAGAATGCTATTTAAAGGTATTGTTTTCATTAACATTATTAAAGATAATATCTTACCATTACTAAGCCCCTGGGGCATAACATAGGTGCTTTAAGACACATGTCCAGCTCTTCACTGATACTTGAGTATCATTTATCATATCTCGAGAGCAATTTTCTAAATGAAAGATACTTTCTCTTTTCCTTGGTCACTGGCCATGGCACGTCTACGGAGAACTCTATTTCAAATGAACAGCTGATATAATAGTGCCTAAGAAAATGAATGCATCTTAAAGAGGAAAATACTGTCCCTTGGATGTGCTGAAATGAAATGCAGCAAAAAAAAAAAAAAAAATCAGAATAGCCTTCTTAACTTCTCCCTGTGAACTATTGCGAGCCCATTAATAAGACTGTATGTTCATTTGCAAGTCTTGTTGTCCAAGCTCCTGAGAACATGGAAGTTGTACATGGGGGTTAGCAATTATTCTCTGCCAACCCTGAGGGGCAAAGTTGAGACACAGAGAGGTTGAGCTCAGTACAGCTAAACCTTTTTTCACCAATGTTCCAGATGAGAGGTTCTGTTCATTATTACCAAGGGCCATTAAGGTATGGGAGGACCTCACTGAAGTTTAGAACTAGAATTTCAAATTACATATCTCGGTTAGAGAAAATATAGAGATAAAATCAGCTTCCTTCCCAACAAGTTGACCTTGAATAAGTTGGAGGGAGAAGATACAAAAGAGTACACAAACGTAAGATGGATAAATACTTGGGCCCAGAGACAAGAAGCTAAGAGACCACTATCAAGTTCAAGGACAAAGAAATGAGTCTTCCATTGCCCCTGGTCATGACTGAACCCTAGAACACTCTGTGTGACTCTTCACAAATAGAGAGACAGAGTTTGGAGAGATGATTACAGTGTTGAGAACTGAAATTATGACAGAAAGATGAAAGGAGTACTGGGGCTCAGTCTAAAACAGAGAGCGATGGGAGACAATAGAAAATTAATACCCTTCTTCTACCTGATGAATAGCACCTGGGGTGGGGGTTCATGGGAAAATCTTGAAAGGGAATGGTTTTTAAAAAATCCACTTCAGCTAGGTATGTAATAAAGGAAGATGTACATCTGACATGGCAAATGGCAAACATTTATCAAGTGCCTTCAGTGTGACAGAGCCTCTGACCCTTCCCTTGAAAAGGTATTCTCCATCTGTCCTAGGAGGTGGCAAGTACAGTGTGATTAGTGTGGCAGATGGACTAAACATTCAGCTGCGGAAAGAAAAGGGGAGCACATCTAACCCAGGAAAGGTGCCTCTAAGCCCAGTTTTGAAGGATGTGTGATCCAGGGAAGGGCATTGCAGGCAGAAGGAACAGCACAAAGGCTTGAGATGACATGGTGTGACTGTAGAACTAAAAACTAATTCAAAAGGACAGGTTTTGTAGAATACAAGACTGGATAAAGTTTAAGAGGCATAATTTATTGAGTGTTGGTTTGTCCAGCTTATGCTGTTTCTTTTTGTACATCATCTTGATTAATCCTATAATATCCCTCCGGGGGGTAGTTTTTTTTAATCAAGGTTAATATTCAAACCCCAAACTCTTAGTGACTTAGCTCAATTAAAGTCTGTTTTTCATCTCAAAAGGTCCAATGTGGGCCAGGCAGCCTACTTATATCTAGTAGCCATGACGTCTGGAACATGTGGCCACACAGAGGAAAAGGCAGAGAGGAGATACTCTGATTTATAACTGCTGGCAGTCACTTCTGCTCAGTCTGTGGGCCAGAGCTAGTCATATATCCCAACTTCACTGCAAATGAAATTTGGAAATGCAGAGAAGCACATGGACATGCGATGAGCACCAGCCGTCTGTGCTCTGGGAAGGCACCTGTATGAGTTATTTATCATGGCATAACGATGACCATAAATCTAGTGGCTTAAAACAACACACATTTATTGTCTCACTTGCTGTAGGTCAGGAGTCAGGCACCGCTCAGCTGGATCCTCTGTCAGAGTCACAGAAGGCTGCAATCAAGGTGTTTGCTGGGGCGAGGGTCTCAGCTGAGGCCTGACTAGGGGAGGGTCTATTTCCAAGCTTTTAGGGCTGTTGGCAACATTCAGTTCTTTATGGGCTATTGGACTAAGGTCCTCAGTTTCTTGCTGGCTGTCAACTAGAGGCCCCCTTCGTTCCTTAGCTCATGGGCTTTCCCAACGTGGCAGCTTCCCTCTCAAAGCAAGCAGGGTAGAGTGTGTCCCAGCCAGGCTGGTGTTGCTGTCTTCTGTAATGTAATTCCTGGAAGTGACATCCTGTCCACTTTACCATATTTTTTTTAGTTACAAGCGTCACAGGTCCCAGGCGCATTCAAGGGGACTGGATTACACAAGGGTGGGTGCACCCAGAGGTGGGGACAATTGGGAGCAATCTTAGGGTCTGTTCACCACCACACCATTATTATATCCTTATTTGTTAGAAACATAAATTGGGCCACAGGGAGGTTAAATGGTTTGTCTAAGGCTTCCAAGTAAGGAATGCAGGTGGGATTCTGCTCCCTACGCTGTACTCCCAGATGATAAAGAGCTTTCTTTTACGAGCAGAAAGTTGGATTTTATATCCTGTAAATATTAGAAAGAAACAGGATCCGATCTTCATTTTATTTATTTTCAAATTATTACTATTATATTTTTAATTTAAGTAAGCTCCACACTCGATCAATGTGGGGCCTAAACTCACAACCCTGAGATCAACAGTCACATGCTCTACCAACTGAGCCAGCCAGGTTCCCCGAGATTTTCACTTCAGACAAGATCAGGAGCATTCAGGGTGGTATGGCCGTAGACCAGATTTTAATTTTAGGTAAGTCAGCTGACTGTTGGGATTGGATCTGAGAAAGTTTTACTAATGGCAAGAGTCAATTTAGGAGATTCTGGATCTGATTGGTTGGGTAAAGAAGACAACAGTGCCTGGGTAGGATGCAGTTGCTCCAAATCGCCATGGTAATCATTCCAAATGCTTTTAACATCAATCCTGTGAAGGAGACTCTATTGTTATCTCTATTCCTAAGTCAGGAAAGTGAAGGTTGAAGGGGTAAAGCAATCCAACTCAGAATCAAGAATGGATCTCAATTGAGACCTCATGATGCTTACCTAACTCCTCAGTCCCAGGTTTATTTCAAAGAATCGAAAAGCTTGTATAGCTTAGAGTCACGAGGCTAATCCCCTCCCATAGTTCATTCATTCATTCATTTATTCATCCCCAAATATTTATTAAGCTCCTGCTCTGTGTCAGATGCATACTTACATTTTACATTCATTACCCTTTTGAATTAAGAAATCACCTTATTAGAAGTCTTACTTATTGAGAAGTATTACTTTCCCCAATTTAGAAAGAAAACACTATTTCAGTATCTCCTACAATGCTGAGTATAAGTGAATCCTTCATTAAGTCTAGCTGAGTCTACTTGACTTTATTTTTTTTAACGTTTATTTATTTTTGAGAGAATAGAGACAGAGTATGAGCAGGGGAAGGGCAGAGAGAGAGGGAGATACAGAATCTGAAGCAGGCTCCAGGCTCTGAGCCGCCAGCACAGACCCCGATGTGGGGCTCGAACTCACAGACGGTGAGATCATGACCGAGCCAAAGTCAGCCACTTAACCGACTGAGCCACCAAGGCACCCCTTTAAATTTTTTTTTAACGTTTATTTATTTTTGAGAGACATAGAGACAGAGTATGAGCAGGGGAAGGGCAGAGAGAGAGGGAGACACAGTACTTGACTTTAAAACGTTTACAACAAAATTGGTTGAATTTAAGGATGGTACCAACACAGGTACCTCTCTGTTCCCCGGAGTACTTTCTTCTTCAATTCTAAATGCTTCTATTTGGGCACTACTTATAAAGAAGCTGCAAAACTGATTCAAACAGAACAACAGAAAAAGATGGTTCAGCAGCTTCTGGTCCAAAACTTTACATTCTCCACCCATTAAATTATAGAGGGAGAGAAGCCAACATTTTATAGATATTTAGTTCAGCCAAATTAGTTTCTCTTCTCTCTGCTTGCCAAACATAAGGCAGACTCTCTTTACCCCAGTGAAAATGTCATTGATACCGGCAACTGCCAACTCCCTACGGATTCCCTGAAATCATTGCGAGCTCAGCAACTCTTGTCCCCTGCACACCCTTTCCAGATTGATCCTGGGAAAGTACCTAATTATCTTCACACGCTTGAGTATTTATAGCACCTTCCAGGACATGTACAAGGCTCTGTGCAAAGCACTGAAGCACAAAGCTTTCAAGGACGGGGACAAGGTAGCTCAATTCTATCACATCATTAGTAGAGCCTGATTCCCAGCAGGAATGCCATGCCTACTCATAACTAGCCAATTCTTCCTCCAATCATTCTATAGGGGAGAGGATAAAAATGACAACATAGGTGAATGTCCCCACCTTTTCTCTCTGCCAAATAAACTAGGCTTCCTTTTTGCCACTGTTCCTTTTCACCCCCTCCACTTGCCTCTACGTTTGTTGTGAGCTCCAATCAGGAAAATGGGCTGAGGGATAAATGCTCTATGAAACAGTAGTGAAAGAGAATGTGGAACTTTCTTTCCCAGAGGACATTGAGTGTGGGGAGCTGACACTTTGGAAGTCTGGAGGAATGCGCTGGTAATGAAGGGCTTGGGGAGAAGTTGAGACAGGCAAGAGAAAGGGTCACGGTCATGGCCAAGAAGAGTCAAGGGGGATGAGGGAAAGAAGGTTAGTGGTAGGCCCTGGAAGATGTGGGGTACTAAATCGTATCAGAGAAAGAGAATTTTAGCAAGAGTTATCTTTGAGTTTTACCTTCTTCAAGAAATATGTGTGAAGGTTTGAATTCCTGTTGGGCTTTTCTTCTTTGAATGTGGTGCCCCTCTTGAATAACCTATGTAGATCATGGTTATGATGCAGTGATATACGCGACAAGCATTTATTAAACTTGCCTGGTGATCTCAAATATTATTATATAGGACAGGAGATAAAAAGAAAGAAGTGACACTATTAGAGACTCTTATGTTTTAGCTAAGGATTGAAATGATAATATCTGCACGTTAGTTGACAGCTTACAAAATCGTTCTTTATTTTAAATGATTTAAGGGGGCTATATAGTACCGGTCATTTGTAGACTATTCCCATTTTAGAGATAAGGAACCCAAAGCTCAGAGAAGACCTGACGGTGGCTGTCATCTAGTAAGTAGCAGAGTTAGAAACAAAGCGCATGTCTAGGGAGCACCAAGGTTGTCCCCTTTCTGCTCGTGAGCAAGGAAAATGAAACAGCAAATAGTAGAGACCTTGATTCAGAAGGGTAAGGTGGACTTTTTAAGATCAGGAGAAAGGGAGGTGTTCAGGCTACCTTTGTTGTGATGAAGGTTGGGATTCAGGGGCATGTCAGGTTTCTCAGTTATCACCTCCTTCTTGGTGGTATGGTCATTCTTGGTCCCACATACATCGGCACCTGGCTAGACAGTAGGCCTCACAGAGCAAGAACGATGTCTTTACAAGCTCTGGGGTCCACCTGCAGACCTGTGCACTCTGGGAATTCCTTTCTTCTAAGAAAGAGGATCTGATGGATTCTGTTTGTTACTACTCCATATGGAGCACCCGGTGGGAAGAGCTCAGCACTCCATGTGGAGCACCCGGTGGGAAGAGCTCAGCACTCCATGTGGAGCACCCGGTGGGAAGAGCTCAGCACTCCATATGGAGCACCCGGTGGGAAGAGCTCAGCCAAAGTGCCGCAGTGGTTTTTGGCCTTCCTCATGGCCAATCTGCCCCACCAGTGACTCTGGCTTAGTGACCAGGGTAGCAGGGCTCATTTCACTCCTTGAACTTGGCTCAAGCTGTAGTAACTTAGTGCACAAAGAAGTCCAGGAGCTGTTTTCTTCAGAAGACAGCTTGGAGTGCACCCTGCAGATGGCCTCATGGACCTATCTCTAGGGGCCGTACCAGCGAGGTGCAGGGAAGGAAAGACTGTGACTCAGAGGCTCGCAGGCACCCGGGGGCCCTGCTCTGCTGCTGCACTTTATGAAATAATAAGTGTGTTACCTTTAGTGCTTACCTGACAATAGATACCCATGACCTCATGTCTCCTATTTTTGTCTTCTAAGCAGCAGTATGTTTAGTCTTTATTTCCATTTCTTGGTCTCTCTGTTTTGTGACTCACAATGTGTTGATGGAAATTCTGTCTAATAAGGGAAGAGAGATATTTACGTTATTTAATTTTAAATGATTATAGATGCAATTGAAATGCAGTGCATATAAATGTATCGCTTACCATTAAATAGTGACAAATGTCTCTGACAAAAAATTGTTTAGAAACTGTCCCAATTTGCCTCACCAGTGCATTATTTTATCTCCTATATTTTAGGTTTATATGAGAAAACAAGAAGCAGTCGGTCTGCAACTCAAACTTCGATTGCTTTCAAAATAAAAAAAAATTTTTAATTAATAGTACAAACAAATGAACAGTCACGAGTACATTCAGGGTAATTTAATATAATTCAATTCAATTAAATATCATTGCAGCAGAGAGGGATTAAAGCCTCGACAGCTGCACTCTAAGTATAGCAATTAATGTAGTTGGAATTCAGGAACCTAAAAACTACCCTATTACATCTCACTAAATCAAAGACTCTAAAGAGCAGTCGTTGAATCATTATTGGATTAACAGAAGATTGTTGATGTTACATCACAGAAATCAGAGGTCTTAATCCCTATAATAAAGTCAAGCATTACAGTATTTGCTCAGCAGAACGAGGTCCTGGGACTAGGGAGATCCATTTCAGCCACACTTCCCTGCTGTCACATTGACACCCACTCACAGCGTTCGGTGGAATGTGTTAACAATGCATCTGGTCAGGGATGCCAGAGTCACTGGGGGCCAGACACAGAGGCAGCCTGTGAGTGGACAACCTCCTAACTGTGATTTGAGGGATCATGAAAAGAGTCTCTTGACCAAAATAATATCCTCTACCCTCTGTCAGGATATCTGAAGTCCAGCCACTCAGATTATGATCCTTCGGATCTTAAGGGTTTACTAGACTTCCTGACATTTCTGTTGCTAAAGAGACCAGTTGTTTCTTAAAGGCAAAGACTTGCTGTTCTGACCATTATCACTAGTTCAGCTAAACATGGACATGCAATGATTTTTTGTGGATAACCCGCAGGAGTGATGGGGTTAACAATCCAGGTAGTAAAGACTTTTCCACAATCGTATAAAGAGAATGAACATACTGGCTAAATGCAAGAGCTACTTCATTTAACAAGATTTAAATGAATAACATGATAACTCTTTACATTAAAATTTCTTATCAGTTGCAATTTGACTTACTCTTGGCTTTCAAAATCCAGGTAAAATCTTTCTTAAGATTGAACAGCTCTGACACGATATTTCTGAATCAGTTTTTATGTAATTGCTTTTTGTCTGAGGAGGATTTTTTTTCTAGTTGCACTGAGGCTCAGAACCCAGTCTTCTTTTACACCTTCTATTCTTTTTCATAGGCTTAATAACAAAGTTTCAGTGTGTTCCCTCCCTCTCTGCTCTTTCGACTTCTCTCACCATGATTAATTGAAGAAAATAACCAAGAAATCATAATAATTGTGAACCAAATTTGGTCCTGTGGAAATGCTTGCCATTCATCCTCAATATTCAATTAAGCCTTGCCCACTCAATTCCTGCTACACGAAATGTGCTCCTAAACCTTGAAGAAAACAGTTGACTGAGATGAGCCCCAGTCACAATATCACCTCAAACCTCAGGCCAGCTTCGTTTTTCACATCTTTCTCTGGAAGATCGAAAATAGATTTTGAAGCGAATACAATGGCAGTTTTTCTTTTTTCTTTTTAAATCACAGTTGTAGAACTTCTGGTAGGGACAGGATGCCAGCTTAATTCTGGATCTTGCTTCAACTCCTCTTGGAAACCACACAGAGAATTTTTCCAGAAGTCACACAATTTGTTTATAGTGAAGCCAAGAGACAGAAAACCTGCAAACTCCATTTACATTTAAGAACTACCAAGAACAGCTGAAGCCAGCAAAACTCTACAGGAAGCCAGGTGGGAAGCATCAGGGAAGAATGGGAAGGACAGAGGGGCTAGTGGTGGTGCGGCTCAGAAATCTCCAGAGAATTCCTCCCTCAGGAGGGGGATGTTCCACCCTACAAGAGAAGTGCTACAGGTAGGAGTTAGATCGGAAAGGTTAGAAGTCCCAGGAAAGGATGAGAAGAAAGATGTGGATGGTGTCTGAGGATCCAGAGTTGGCATACTTTAGAAAACGTCAACAAAATACACCCTCAGAAAGTGTGGGGATCACGTTGAAGGCAGTCTCCTGGTAGCAGTAACTGGTTGAGGAACTGAGGGGTGTAGGGCGGGCTGGAGAAGTCAACTTGAACCAGGATGAGCTCAGGGAGGCACAGAATATGTGGCTACACAACAGGGTCATATTTTAAGGGAACATTTCTCACTACACGAAGGGAGGAGGTATAGCTTTTGAGTTACTAAGTCAGGAAAGCTACCCTGGCTCTTACTCCTCCTAATCTATCCTTCTACCTCTAACCTGTTTCAAAAACTGGTTCAGGACAATATGACGATAAATTTAAAAAAAAAACAATGAAAGTAAATGTATGGCAGTCACCCAAAAATACTCTAAGAAAATATGTGAGAAAGAACAGCAAGACATTTCTATACAACAAAGAAAAGTTTTCAGAGAAAGTTGTGATAGAGCAGACAAAAATTATAATCAAATAATTTATCATTAATTTGAAAAAAACAAACCAAAACAAAAAGTTAAATGAATCCTGGCCACAAAAACCAAGATGGATGCATCAGGGAAGAGGGGAGCACACAACAGAAGGTAATGGCAGAAATCGGGAAGGAAAGCAAGACAAAAAGTGACAGAAATAAAACATAAAGTAGGACGGGTATAAGGGAAATCTGACAACAGTGAGGCCACAGTAAAGGACACAGAGGATAGAAATGGGAAAGAATAAACAAAACAAAAGAGAAATACAGAGATAGGGTTAGTGACAGATCACAGCTACAGAAGTAAAGAAGTGAAGCAAAGCATAGCCCTTGTATGCTTAGTTGGAATTCCAAAGAAGAAAACCAAAAGAAAGCAACAGAATGAATATTTTAACATATAATTAAAGAAAATTCACGGCACACTGAGCAACAAAGAGTTGGCCCAGAACCATCAACGCCAAGTCACACTTTGGTGAAGTTGTTGTCTTTAAAGATGTAGAACAAATCCCTTTTGGAATCTTTTAAAGTTAGAAAGAATCCTTGCCTTTTGGGAAGCCAGGCAATAGATGAACTCACTTTTAAGGGAAATACAAGCAGGGTGGCATCTGATAACTGTATAAAAACACTCAGTACCAAAACACAGTGAAGACATTCCCATGGTACACTCAAGCAAAGAACGTGAGTCAAGAATTTCATAGTCAGCCAAATCTTACTTTAAGTAAAAAGGGAAATGATTTTACTTTATTATGATATCATTTTTAGAGAATTGGATTCATCAAAGTTCCTGTTATGGTCTCATCAAAGCTCAACCATTGTCCTATGTGTATGTATGTATTATGAATGTATTATGCATGCAGATTTCTATGTAGTTAAGTATTATTTACATAATAACACAATAAACTAAATGGATCCAAATATAAAAACTAGAACATTATAGTAACTTGTGTCAACCTATTACCTCCTTCATCATGCCTTATCTCCACTGTTCTATACCAGAGGTAAGAACTATCTAAATCATGTGTGTGTGTGTGTGTGTGTATGTGTGCGCGGGCACGCGCACGTGTGTGTTTCTAAAATATAGGGTTTTCTTTGTTTTAAGCTTTGTGCAAAATTTTGCTGTATATGATCTTCTGACACTTCAAATCTAATACCCTATAAATTATAAGGGGTCAATTATTTTTCTTAAAGTTTATTTATTTATTTTGAGAGAGAGAGAATAAGAGACCATGCAGGAGGGGCAGAGACAGAGGGAGAGAGACAGAATCTCAAGCAGGATCTGAGGTGCCAGCATGAAGCCCAATGTGGGGTTCAGATTCATAAACCATGAGATCATGACCTGAGCTGAAACCGAGAGTCAGATGCTTACCTGACTGAGCCACCCAGGCACCCCAAGACGATACCATTATTTTATGTACCATTGTAATAGTCAGAAATCATCTGGTTATTTGACCAGAGGAATTTGATACAAAACATCAGTACCAGGTATAGAGTTGTTTTCCACTGAAAGGGTAAAAAAAAGACTCTAAGATAGCATGAAGGTAGAAACTGCAGGAAGAAACTATCATGCCCCATGGCTGAGGAAACTAAGGGAAGAACTTAGAAAAGGGTCCAAATGGGGCTGAAACTGGGACAGATATCTGAGGAGGAAGCACTGCTCAGTTGATGCAGGAGTCTCTGAGCCCAGAGGAGGGGGCTCCCTGGGGCACAGGCCCATGCCCCTGAGGAGGGGGTGGTTGCTCTCCGTTGAGGCAATGTTACCAAACTGGTTCTGCATGTGATGGGAAGCTACAAGCTGATTTTAGCTGCCACTAAAGGAATGATTTGCCATGGCTGCTGTGAAGAAAGGTTGCTTGGGGGAAGATCACAGGGACAGGAAACAGGAAGCCAACCGGAGGAGCAAGTCTCTTCTTCCTCCCCTGGCAGGGAAGCCTCCTCTGGTGCCCCCTGTTGACAAAGCCTTTAACAGGGCCAGCTGGAAAAGCACAGGAGTGTGTTGTGGTCTCTCAGTGCTATATCACAAAGCGGAGTAAAGAAGAGTCAATTTGGAGCTAAGGGACAATCTTTTCATGGTTGGCACAACCACTAATAAAAAAAACCTCTGCCAAGTAAGCTAAGATTTCTGAGATGTCACAAGAAAAATTGCACACGTTAGAGCAGATGAAATACAGTTCTGATTGGTTATTTTGGATTTAGTTGGAGGTCATTCATTTTGACTACTGTATCATATTCCATTGTGGGAATATACCACAATTTTTCTATTCTTTTGCTGAAACGTTTTTAGGCTATTTCCATGTTTTGCTGGGCAATGACTTTGGATATTTTTGTGCATGTCCTTTAATGCATTTGTCCAGATTTTTCTCTTGGCTATAAATGTTGGTATGAAATTGCTGACTCTCTGAGTTTGTAAATGTTCAATCTTAAAATTGAATGCGTTACCAAACTCTATTCCACAGTAGTTGGAAATAAGTTCCCAAACTATTTTCTACAGTAGTCGTACCAATTTACATTGTAACCTGTGATTGGTAGATCTTGTTGTTAGACATTCTCTTCAGGACCTGGAATTATCAAATAGTTTTGAATACGTAAGAACTTAGGCAACATTGTTCATATGAATGTGGGACCCCACGGAAAAATTGCTCTTTTCAAGGACACTATAGGAGGACACACTCTGGCCAACAAATAGATGATGGGACATTTTGGCGAAGAATCGGTGATGAGAACTCCAGTTTCATACATCTGATTGTCTATGTGACATCTTCCCTTGGATGTCTAATAGACAAATCAAATTTCACGTGTTTAAAAATGAACTCCTGCCAGCCTCACCACAGCTGTTCTTCTGGACCAGAAGTTGACCAGTTAACGTCAACTTCATCTTTGTAGTTGCTAAGATGAGAAATCTTGGAGTCCCCTTGAATCTTCTTTTCTTTTTCTCATATTTCTTATCCAAATAATCAGCAAAATCTTTTGGATCTACATTCAAAATGAGTTGTGAATTCCACCACTTCTTGTGATCCTTAAGGCACCACCACACCGGTCCAAGCCACCATCGTTTCCTGCCCAGTTTATGATGATAGCTTCCCAACCTTTCTCCCCCGTTCTGACTTTGTCTCCTTTCAGTTTTTTTTTCCCTCCATCTAGCAGGTTCACTGATTCTTTAAATAGGTAAGCTGGCTCATGTTACTCCTTTAATGGATCCCAATTTAACTTAGAGTACATGTGAAAATCCTTTTAATCTCAAAGTACCTCTTTTACAATATGCTACAGGGTTCTGTGTGAGTTGGTCTCCTTTAATTTTCAACTTCATCTCCTACTATTTTTTACCCTTTCTCACTGTCCTCTAGCCACACGACCTCCTCTCTGTTTCTCAAATAAGCTTGGTATGCTCCTGCTTAGGGCCTTCACACTGGTTGTTCACTCTGTCTGAGATCTCTTCTCAGCTGTCTGCCCAGTTCAGTCTCTTCAAGTCTTAAAAACAAAAAAAAAGTATTTGAAATGTGACTATCTCCAGGGCTTTTCTGCCTACCTTGACTAAACTTGCAAACCACCTCATTCCACTCCCTAGTCACTTTTCTGTGTTTTAGTGTTCTCTAAAGGATTTATCACCATATAATACAGACACATTACATCTCTTCTTATCTGAGAAACCATAAATTACAAGAAACACTATAATTTTATGTGCTATGAGAATTAAATTAAAAATCGCTCTTAAATTATTTTACACTGCAACAGCTATTTCAGACTTATCTAGTCTTATCTTTAAGTCTTAAAGATAAGACTAGATAAGTCGATAAGTCTAGTTTTTATTATATATCACTATTGTGCAAACCCAAGGGGAAAATACCAGCTGCATAAATTGAGGTATTTCCAAAACTGCGTCATATTCAGAGTTGAACTGCTCTGGACCATGCAACCCAGCCTCACTGGCAGTGTTTCTCCCCTGACCACTATTCTGTGCTATCATCAGCTTTGGAGATGCAGCATTTCCCGAGTGCTCTGCCACTGTCACTAGGATTTCGTCCCAAATTGCTGACTTCGCTTTACAAGTTTTGATGAATTCTGAACAGGCAATAACAGCTACAGCTTGATGGACACTGGGCCAACGGCAACTATAAGACACAAGTCTCCAGCGTACAAATATGTGCAAAAATATGTATCTTAATGTAAATTAATTATGGTATTTAGCCTCCCCCTGTATGAGAAGGTAAGCTTGAAAAGGAGCAGACTTTTTGTCCATTCTGTTTCCTGCCATAGCCTTAGTACAATCTCAAAATCCCCAGTACATGTTCGTTACTTTATTTGTTTATTTGTTACTACTGTACTACTGTACTACTACTGTACATTTGTTACTACTGTACTAAAAACCATTAAATTACAATAATGAATCATGCTTTCTGGCTCCACCTAACCTTTGTGAGATGATGTTGAACGAATGGATCCTCCCTACTCTGAGATATTCTTTCTTTTTAAAATTGGCACCAATTTAGGACTCTTTCTTTAGACCTCTGTGGGGTTCTGATTCTAAATTAGACATTTTCCACTTAACGCATTTTAGAATTTGTAACAAGAGTAAGAAAAGTTGCAGTAAAGCTAATGGATGGATAAATGTACTATGCCCTGAAATTGTACACCTTTGATAACATTCTCAGAATACATCATTGCTTAAACAAGAGGACCAAAAACATTTATAAGTAGAAGCTGTCATTCATCAGAACTATGAAAAAGGAGGAACATTGTTCAGATGATCACTGGAAACATTCATATGTTGGAATGAGCCAAACCAAACTGACCTGCTGTGAAGTCTCCTGATTTTATTTTACTGTCAAATGGGCAGCTAGTCAAACTATGGGTAGTTTGAATGGGTACTTATTCACAAAGAAGATAGGGAGACAATATCTCATCTGATTCCTTTGCTTACTGCCTTTAACATCTTATATTCATTCAACTAGCATTTATTGAGAACCCACGGACGCCTGATGCATAAGAAATTATGGAAAAAAGAAAACAGAGTACAGATAAAACCAGCATGCCTAGAGGGAAGATCATTCCAGATTCATTATCTAAGTCCCCATATACTGAGGCTAGCTTCTTCTGAAATGGTACATGGGACCTAACCTCATACATAAGAAAATTTAATTCTGAATGTAAAATGCAAAAACTTTCATTTTCTAGTGTAATTATGCAGAAATTATGGTAATCTCATTTTTGTCTTTTAAGTAAATTCAGTTTTTAAAAGTTTAAATTTGTGGCAATTATATCATTGCTTTTAATTTGATTTGCAGAGTTCACCTGAAATTTGCAACTGTATATGTTCCGCTGACTTCTGTTTTATCAGTGAGCAAAATTGAGATAAGAGGAGAGTAAGCTTCTAAAGGAATAAGAGTGGTTTGATTTTATTACTCTTTAAGATGTCAACACTTCTTGTCATCTGAAAGAGTCAAATTAATAATAATAATACAGAAACCCTGTGGCAGTGCTAGCATGCTCATCATGTACAAAATTCTTCCATACTTGTAACCTCCAGTTCTTTTCATCTCCAAAAACAGTGAGGTACATAAGGAATGGATGATGAAGTCAGTTACATTTTTCATGCCCTTAAGGTGAATAGAAATTATCACTTTCTTGGCTGTTTTCTACAGCTATTGAGAAAAGTAAACAGAATCGATGACTCAAAAATCAGCAAGGACTGACTAGGTACTTAGAGTGTGTGCTCAGCAAAAAGAAAGAGCACTAATTAGCAACAAGAAAACATATGAAAGCATAAATCTCCCTGGAAAGGTAAATATATAATAAAGGTAGTGGATTAGTAAGTTATAAAGTTAATATGAGTTTAAAGGACAAAAGTAAGTACGTGACTTATTACTATAATTAGTTAAGAAATACATAAGATAAAAAATACACAAGATAAAATGTGATATCAAAAATATTAAACAGGGGTGCCCGGGTGGCTCAGTCAGTTAAGCATCCAACTCTTGATCTCAGCTCAGGTCTTGATCTCAGGATCCTGAGTTCAGGCCCAGCATGGAGCCTACTTAAAAAACAAAAAACAAAAAAGCACCATAAAACATGGGCGTGGGAGGTGGGGAATAAAAAAGCTGAGCTTCAGAATGGAATCAAACTTAAGTTGTCATCAACTTCAAATAGACTGCTACAGATATAAGTTATTATATGTAAGCCTCATGATTACCACAAAGCGGAAACCTATGGTAAATATGCAAAAGAGAAAGAGAAAGGAATATAAGCATATCATTAAAGAAAGTCATAAAACCAAAAATGAGGAGAGCAAGAGCCAATAAAAGGAAAGAGAGGAACTACAAAAACAGCCAGAAGACAATTAACGAAATAGCAGTAAGTATGTACCTAACAATAATTATTTTAAATATAAATGTACTAAGTCAAAAGACATAGAGTGGCTGAATGGATTAAAAGAAAAACAAGGCTTGTCGATACTACCCAAAGCAATCTACATTTTCAAGGCAATCTCTATCAAAATAACACCAGCATTCTTCACAAAGGTAGAACAAACAATTCTACAATTTGTGTGGAATCAGAAAAGACCCCAAATAGCCAAAGTAATCCTGAAAAAGGAAACCCAAGCTGGAGGCATCACAATTCCAGACTTCAAGCTGTATTACAAAGCTGTAATCATCAAGACAGTATGGTACTGGTACAAAAGTAGACACATAGATCAATGGAACAGAATAGAGGACCCAGAAATGGATACACAAATATATGGCCAACTGATCTTTGACAAAGCAGGAAATAGTATCCAATGGACAAAAGACAGCCTCTTCAACAAATGGTGTTGGGAAAACTGAACAGAGACATGCAAAAGAATGAATCTAGGCCACTTTCTTATACCATACACAAAAATAAACTCAAAATGGATGAAAGAACTAAACATAAGACAGGAAGCCATCAAAATCCTAGAGGAGAAAACAGGCAACAACCTCTTTGACCTCGACCACAGCAACTTCTTACTAAACATGTCTCCAAAGGCAGGGGAAACGAAAGCAAAAATGAACTATTGGGACCTCATCAAGACAAAAAAAAAAAAGAACACTTCTGCACACTGAGGGCAACAATCAGCAAAACTAAAGGCAACCGATGGAACGGGAGAAGATATTTGCAAATGACATATCAGATAAAGGGTTAATATCCAAAATCTAAAAGAACTTATTAAATTCAACACCCCAAAAAACAAATGATCCAGTAAAGAAATAGGCAAAAGACATGAACAGACACTTTTCCAAAGAAGACATCCAGATGGCTAACAGACACTTGGAAAAATGCTCAACATTTTCCTAATCGGGGAAATACAAATCAAAACCACAATGAGATACCATCTCACACCTGTCAGGATGGTTAAAATTAAAAACTCAGGAAACAACAGATGTTGGAGAGGATGTGGGTAAAGGGGATCTCTTTTGCACTGCTGTGGGGATACGAACTGGTGTAGCTGCTCTGGACAACAGTATGGAGGTTCCTCAAGAATTTAAAAATAAAACTACCCTATGACTGAGAAATAGCACTACCAGGTATTTATCCAAGGATATAGGTGTGCTGTTTTGAAGGTGAACATGCACCCCAATGTTTATAACAGCGCTTTCAATAAGAGCCAAATTATGGAAAGAGTCCAAATGTTCATCAACTGATAAATGGATAAAGAAGATGTGGTATATATACACGATAGAGTATTACTTGGAGATCAAAAAGAATGAAATCTTGCCATTTGCAACAACGTGGATGGAACTAGAATGTATTATGCTAAGTGAAATAAGTCAGAGAAAGATAATATTGTATGATTTCACTCATATGTGAATTTAAGAAACAAAACAGAAGAACATAGGAGAAGAGAAGGAAAAATAAGATAAAGAGAGAGACTCTTAAATACAGAAAACAAACTGAGGGCTGCCAGAGGGGTGTTGGGTAGAGGGGTAGGCTAAATGAGTAATGGGCATTAAGGTTGGGATGAGCACTGGATGTTATATGTAATGATGAATTACTAAATTCTACTCCTGAAATCATTATTACACTATATATTAACTAAGTTGAATTTAAGTAAAATTCAAAAATTTTAAAAAATAGGACTCATCATATGCTGCCTACAAGAAATTCACTTTAGATGTAAGGACACACACAGACTGAAAGTGAGGGGATGGAAAAATATATTACATGCAAATGGAACCAAAAGAAAGCCAGAGTAGCAATACTTATATCAGACAAAATAAACTTTAAAACAAAGACTGTAATAAGAGACAAAGATGGACATTGCATTGTGATAAAGAGGTCAATCCAATAAGATGATACAATATTTGTAAATATTTGTGCATCTGACATAGGAACACATAAATATATAAAGCAAATATTAACAGACCTAAAGAGAGAAATAGATACCATACGATAACAGTAGGGGGTTTTAATACCCCACTTACACTAAAGGATAGACCATCCAGACAGAAAATGAATAGAGAAACATAGGCCTTAAATGAAACATTACACCAGATGGACTTAACAGATATATACAGAATATTCCATTTGAAGGCAACAGAATATACGTTCTTCGCATGTCGAAAATTTTCCAGGATATATTATATGTTAGCCCACAAAATAGATCTTAATAAATTTAAGAGAATTGAGATCATATAAAGCATCTTTCTCGACAACAGTGCTGTGAAACTAGAAATTAATTACATGAAAAACACTGGAAAATTCACAGATTTGTGGAGATTAAACAATATGCTACTGAACAACAAATGGGTCAAAGACGAAATCAAAAGATAAATAAAAAACTACCTTGAGACAAATGAAAATGGAAATACAATATACAAAAATTTGTGGGATGCAGCAAAAGCGGTTCTAAGAGGGAAGATCATAGTGATAAATACCCACCTCGAGAAACAAGAAAAGTCTCAAATAAATAACCTAACTTTACACCACAAAGAACCAGAAAAAAGAAGAATGAACAAAGTGCAAAGTTTGTAGAAGGAAGGAAATAACAAAGATTAAAGCAAAAATCAATGAAGTGGATACTAAAAGGACAATAGAGAAGATCAATAAAACTAAGAGCTGGTTCTTTGAAAAGATAAACAAAATTTGACAGACCTTTAGGCTGACTCGCCAAGAAAAAGAAGAGAGAGGATTCATGTAAATAAAATAAGAAATGAAAGAGACGTTACAACCGATACCACAGAAATACAAAGGATAATGAGATGACTATGAAAAATCATATGTCAACAAATTGGACAACCTACAAGAAATGGATGAATTCCTAGAAACATACAACCTTACCAAGACTGAATTATAGTGAAATAGAAAATCTGACATACAAATTACTAGTAAGAAGATTGAGTCCATAATCAAATAACCTCTCAACAAACCGAAGTCTAGGACCAGACTGTTTTGTAAGTGAATTCTATCATTCGAGGAAGATTTAATGCAAATCCTCTCAAACTTTTCCAAAAACCAGAAGAGGATGAAATTCTTCCAAACTCATTTTATGATTCCAGCATTATCTGATACCAAAACCAAACAAAGACATCACAGGAAAGGAAAATTACTGGCCAATATCCCTGATGAACATAGATGTAAAATTTTTCAACAAAATATATGCAAACCAAATTAAATAATACATTAAAAGGCTCATACGCCATGATCAAATGGGATTTATTCCAGGGATGCAAGGATAGTTTAGCATCTGTAAATCAGTTAATGTGGTACATCGGATTAAGAAAATGAAGGATAAAAATCAGACTATGATCTCAGTAGATCTAGAAAAAGCATTTGACAAAATTCAACATCCATTTATGATTTAAAAAACTCAACAATGCAGGTATAGAGGGAATAAACCTGATAAAAGTAATATTTGACAAGGTCACAGTTAACATCATACTCAACTGTAAAAGGCTGATAGTTTTTCAGGAACAAGAGAAAAATGCCATTCTTACTACTCTTATTTGACATAGTATTGGAAGTCCATAGCCAGAGCAATTAGGAAGAAAGAAAGAGAGAGAGAGAGAAAGGAAGGGAGGGAGGGAGGGAGGGAGGGAGAAAGGAAGGAAGGAAGGAAGGAAGGAAGGAAGGAAGGAAGGAAGGAAGGAACCCAAATTGAAAAGGAAGAAGTAAAACTGCCACTATTTGCAGATGACATAATACTACATATATAAAACCCTAAATATTTCATCAAAAAACACAATAAATGAATTCAGTAAAGTTGAAGAAAATCAATACACAAAAATATGTTCCATTTCTATACACTAATAATGAACTATCGGAAAGGGATATTTAGAGAACAATCCCATTTACAACTGCGCCAAAAAAATAAAATACTTATAAATTCATAAATTTAACCTAGACGGTGAAAGACCTATACATTGAAAACTATGAGACATTAATGAAAGAAATTAAAGAGGACACAAATAAGTCCAAAGATATTCTGTGCTCATGGATTGGAAGAATTAGTATTGTTAACATGTCTAGGGGCCCCTGGGTGGCTCAGTCAGTTGAATGTCCAACTCTTGATTTAGGCTCACGTCATGATCCCAGGATCGTGGGATCCAACTCCGTGTCAGGCTCCATGCTGGGTGTGGAGACTGCTTAGGAGTCTTCTCTCTCTCTCTCTCTTTCTCTCTCCCTCTCTCTCAAAAAAAAAAAAAAAGCTCATACTACCCAAAGCAATAAAAAGATTCACTGTAACCCCTATCAAAATTCCCATGGCACTTTTCACAGAAATAGAATGAATGATTTTAATATTTGTATGGAACCATAAAAGATTCTGAATAGCCAAAGCAATCTTGAGAAAGAACAAAGCTGGAGGCATCATGTGCCCTGATTTCAAACTATATTACAAAGCTATAGTAATTTAAACAGCATGGCATTAGTTTAGCAACACACACATAGAACAATGGAACAGATTAGAAAACCCAGGAAAAAAGAACATGCATAGATAGTCAATGGGGAAAGGACAGTCACATCAATAAATGGTGTTGAGAAAACAGGGCAGCCGCATGCCGAAAGAGGGAAACTGGACCACTATCTCATACCAGAAACAAAAACTAACTCAAAGTGGGTGAAAGACTTGTATGTAAGACCTGAAACCATAAAACTCCCAGAAAAAAACATAGGTGGCAAGCCCCTTGACATTCATCTTGGCGATGATTTTTTCAATCCGACATCACAAACAAAAGCAAGAAGAGTGAGAATAAACTATTGGGCCTACATCAAACCGAAACAGTTCTGCAGAGCCAAGGAAACCATCCATAAAACAAAAAAGCAACCTCCTGATGTTATGGTGAAAATTACGAAAACATCATTAGGAGACCAGGAACAACACCAAAATCTTTAAAATAATAAAATAACTTAAATACCTCTTAAAGTTCTACATGTGTTTGTCTCTAATATCAGTCATGTTATGCTATATAAACAGTTATCACATTGGAGATGCAGGGACTGAGAAATGGTATGGATGCTGGGAATTAAAATGGGATTTATGTATACGTCGGGCACACATTCTAAGTATTTAGTCAGTTCTTTCTGATTCTTTTTCCCATTTTTCTCTTTAATGTTATTTCATATAAACAATAATGTTACTTTATATCCATCAAGATAGGCCGCAGAGCTGGCCTACAATATGCTGTAGTATTGAATTTCATTTTCTCTTTTCTCTCTTTTTTTTAGACTTGCACATCCTTCCTTAATCAATGAATACGTCTGGTGATATTTATTCATTTTTACACATTTGAAAAGAGAGTGAATTAAGCAAGAGAGTGAGTATATTCATTCCAGCATCCTCTCTTATTACTTGAATTTTTTTGTTGTTTAGTAAGCAAATATATTAAAATCCAACACTTAAATTTTTCTGGGAGAGCGTCATGGCGTTAAAACTTTCCCTTGGGATCACATTTACAATATTATGACGGCATGTAGGGGGAAAATAGGGCCATTATAGGACCTGTACTTCATGGAATTTTCTCATCTATTCAGTTATTAAGGTACACAAGATCATATGGAGTCTAATTGAAAGCACAATCCATTTTTCTAATTTAGTGGTTCTCTGCATGGCAGAATAAAATTAATGGCGTCACCAAATAACTGTCACAAAATGACAGCTCAATAAAAGACCTGGGGAGTCAAAAGCCTGGTTAGTGTTTCACACAAACAACCCTGTTCCTCTATTCAAACCTATAGCCTATTTTAAACCCAGACGTTTATGAAAATTAGATTTCAAATTGAATATAAAAATGAGATGTCGAAAACAGCGCCCACGGGCAAAAAGCCATGTCCAGACTTACAGATACTCTTGAATGATTCTGAGGAACGGTTTTGCAGAAATGCAAATCCTTTGTGCGCATTAAACTGATCTATTGAGGAACTGTCTTTGCTCTGCATTTATAGATGTTTGCGGTTTTCAATTCAATCACCTATGGTAGTAGAGTTGACCCCCTGAGTAAAGAATAAACACATCTATTACTGCAAATGAGCACATTAACAAGTATGAACCTGAGAAAATGCCCGGATGTGTTTAATAAAGAATTACCCATCGTTCCAAAAAGGGCTTTATGGCCATATAAATGTAAGCTATAAATTCGATGATGCCTTCTCACATGTAGAAAGTTTATTTATATTAAAGATGTAGATGACTTCATAAAAACAAAGAGGCGGGGATGGAGAGGACAGTCCCTGAGATCAAGTGTCTAATGGACGCAAACCTGAGTCTAAGTCACTGAGTTCATATCACAGTTATTTTTTTAATTTTTTTAAAATTTTTTTATAATAGTTTATTTTCAAATTGGTTTACATATAACACCCAGTGTTAATCCCAATACGTGCCCTCTTTAATGCCCGTCACCCCCTCTCCCCTCTCCCACACCCCCCTCATACTTATTTTTAAGCATAATAGTTTGAAAATATATAAGCTACATCATTCTAAAAAAATTCAGTTATTATCTACTCTCCGTATTCAAACTCTCACAGAATGTGAGAAAGAGGAGGAATCTTGGAGGTGATGTATTTCTTTCTCACATCCGATGCTAACTTTTCCTCTCTCGTACTCCTGTGTGCACAACACCCATCCTTTTATTAACAGCGCAAGGTCTGTATGTCTTTATGTTTCAAAGTATAACACAGGTTATGTGCCCTAATTAAGATGGACATACTTTCTTTTTAAAAATATTTTTTCAATGTTTATTTATTTTTGAGAGAGAGACAGAGACAGAGACAGAGACAGAGACAGAGCATGAGCAGGGAAAGGGCAGAGAGGGAGGGAGAAACAGAATCTGAAGCAGGCTCCAGGCTCCGAGCTATCAGCACAGAGCCCAACGTGGGGCTGGAACTCACAAATGGTGAGCTCATGACCTGAGCCAAAGTTGGACCCTTAGCTGACTAAGCCATCCAAGTGCCCCCACACTTCGCTCTTTCAAAAGAAAATAATCTGAGCCCTTATGTTTCTAATAGTGACACCTCCATATTTCTCACAGATCTCCACATTTCCACAAGGTACTGACGACAATGTTGAAACTTTCAGAATTTTATAGTTTAAACAATGCCGCAGATCATTAACACTGACTAGGAAGCCTTCAAGTGAGTAGATTATAAAGGAAAATAAACAGTGATGATAAAGGCAGAAAAATACCAGAATGCATTGGAACTTTTGTTTACTACAGAGTTATGTCTCAGGAAATGTGGGGAAATATAAGACTGTGGTTTTGCTAATACTAAGGTTCTAGGAAGCAGAGTCTCACAGGCTGACTAAGGCACCAGCCCCGGCATGGTTCCTGCACCTCGGAAACTGGGATATTGGCAGACTGTGAGAACAGTGTCCTTAGTCCCCACACTCACTCCCCTTTCCCCAAGATCACATTAACTTTGGAGCACTACCCCTGATACCCTAGACTGGATAAATTCTGAACGATGCAAACCTGATTTCCTATACATACACTGAGAGGCAGTGGAGAGAGAACACACTTTGGAATCATTCCTCACCACACACTAGTTGTAGGATTTTATGTGAGTGTCTTAATTGCTGGAATTTCTGGTGAACAGGAATAATATTGCTTAGTGTACACAATTGATGTAAGGAATTATCAGGTAGGAGACAAAGTGCTTATCTTATCTTATCTTATCTTATAGTAGGTGCTTATTTTACAGTAGGTTTTCAATGAATTCCAGGTGCCCTTCTTAAATTGTCAGATAGTCTAGTCTCTGCAATAAGTAGTCTGTCCCAACCGAAAGAGAACGGTTCGACCCTGTTTAAGTTTGGCATACAGACACATTTCTCCTAAGAACCACGTAAAGAAGAAAATGTTTCTGCCTTGTCTCACGTCAAATTGGGTTCATGAACAGAGAATAATAACTCATCTGGGGCCACCCGCCTAGGAGCAAAGTACCAATTTGTTTCCCATATCAGTGAGCATTCTTGATTGCAAGCAACAGAAACCAGCTCTGGCTAATGTAAGTAAAAAAGGAATTTGCTAGACAGACTTGAGAGTGCTCACAGAACTGAAAGAAAGGTGGGAAGTCAGGCTTGGGCAATGTCAAGAAGTAAGAGAGCCGGGCAGCAGGAGCCAGCATAATATTGTGCCCACGACCCACACCCGCTCCCCTAGTTGCACCTCCTCCCCTCCCGTCATGGAACATCGCTGCCACAAGGTACTTGCTGCCGCCCAAAACTTGACACTCCCTTCTCTAGATTCTGCTGTTTGATCTCTGATGCTGCTGCCATGAATAATTTCTAATGAGTCTTGAATTTTTGATACCTTCCCCTGAGACTCAGATTTCCTGGTTGTCAAAATGGCACGTATCAGCTATATTCCCTGAGTGCTTTTCACGGCAACAAGTTTTGAAATACCAGTTTGAAGGAGATCTCCTTGGCTAAGGAGAAAACTGCAGTCATTGCTGAATCCTCTGAAGTGAAAAGTCACCTATTTAAATAATCAGCTCTATCAGATTTCTCCAACTAGAACAACCAATTCGATTCCCAGGCATGATTCCAAGCGCAGACAAAGTGAGCTTGTGAGAAATCCCCCCTTTCGCCTGAGTACAGTGGTTCTCAAGTTTGGTTAGGTGGCAGAGAACCTGGATGACAGACAGTCCTGAACAGATAATACGCTTAGGGGTAGACATAACATCTATTTAGTTCAAAAGGGTTCCTGCAAAGTCCAGATAGTGCTTAGAAACAGCTGAGACTCAATAAATATTTGTTGAATACTATATTATCTTAAAGTGCAATATGACATTTTGCATTTGATACTATCGCATACTATTGTAAAAGTTAACAAGAACAACTCACGGTAGCTTTTCAAAATGGAATTTTAATTTTATCTACCAACGCCCCTTTAACGTTTCCTTACTGGAAGAATTTCTTTCCTTTCCACGGATTTCCTTTCCTCTTCCTTGTATAAAATCTTTCCCAGGCTCATTGACTGCCCTGGTCACTCTAAAGTTGTAGTAAGTCACTTTAAGTGGAAGTTGCACAACATGAACTTGGTTCAGAAATGGGAACATCTGGTCCAAGGTATTAGCCAGCACTTCAGACTTTATTTAAAGGTGAGACATCCCATTTCACCAAGGCCTGTAACAATGCAGCCGAGCCAAGGATACTCATGGAGAGGAGAAACGCATGGGTGGAATCTTCAAAGTGCATTTAGGGAAAGAGCGCCACCTACAGTTGTGGCTGGTTTAGGTGTGTACCTTTCCAGTGTGGGCGTGGATGAAAGTGCGTGAGCACTGCCTTCATTTTATCGTCTCTGCCTTCAGAAATCATGTACTCCTTCTTAATGATGAGAGGTTTGAAGGGTCAACCACAGCCCAATTAAAAGGCTGGCCAACTGGGACGAGGCCTAGGACGCCAGCCAATAAGGAGTCTTAAACCTATTTTTTCTTTACTTTGGAATCATGTTGCTAGTTAAGTTAGGTCTTCAATTCCAGTTCCTTGTTTAACTAGTGGCATAAAAGCTGTCCCTGCTCCTACCAACGCAGATGATGCCCTCAAGCAGAAACGAACATGCCTTGCTGGCATACATGTGTTAAATATGGTACAAACGGACTATAAAATGAGCCAGAGGAAAACAATTTTCTAAGTTTTTCCACCAGCTTTCTGTTCTCTATTGCAGAAAGATCTTGAACTTTCATATGATTCCAGGAGGGTTGGTACAGAAACTTCAAAAATACCTACATCTATGGGAATAACAGAGGAAACCTGGTATTGAATTATATACTTATTCCATCACGTTGCCTGAAAATATATCTTTGGGGGCACCTGGGTGGCTCAGTCGGTTAAGCGGTCGACTTCGGCTCAGGTCATGATCTCACGGTCTGTGAGTTCGAGCCCCGCGTCGGGCTCTGTGCTGATGGCTCAGAGCCTGGAGCC
Organism: Paguma larvata; assembly: GCA_030068075.1. NCBI lineage: Eukaryota > Metazoa > Chordata > Mammalia > Carnivora > Viverridae > Paguma > Paguma larvata. The sequence continues at coordinate 76,829,835 of CM057828.1, read as the reverse complement.
TGCTTCTGATTCTGTGTCTCCCTCTCTCTCTCTGCCCTTCCCCTGCTCACATTCTGTCTCTATGTTTCTCAAAAATAAATAAAAATGTTAAAAAAAATTTAAAAAACAAATATATATTTGTAAATAGGAAATGTTTTCCCTAGATCTGTGTACTGTGATCGCTGATGATCCTCATAAAAAACAATGTCTCCAGTCAAAGACTAACAGCTAATGATAAGAATCACTACCACATAAAGCCCAAGGAAGAGAAATGGAGAGGATTTGCTTATCCACTTCCGGGAATCCAAGCTCCTGGCAAGAACTCAAGAAGGGCCTCAGGCCATGTGTGGCTGAGATGCTCTGTTGAGTGAGCCAGTTGATTACCTCTCTTTTAGCAAGACTCATTCTGACTCTTATTCCTTACCTTTCCTTCTAAAATGGAATAAGGGTAGGAACACAAATATTGTCTATAAGCATATTAAGGCTGTAGAGATGGTGCAACATTAATATAACATAGGTAATTAAAATGATGAACAATCAAAATAATGCCACTTCCTTATTTTTTGAAAGGCCAATACCCATCAAGTTTAAAAACTGGAATTCAGGTACAAGCCAGTCCATAAGCTCACCCACACTACATGTACTGCGACCTAGAAAAGTACTCTGGCTGATCCGTCACTGTGCTTCCGTGTGAGCCACGGTGCCGTCCTCCTTCAGCCCCCTCCACTGGTCCTCAGCAGCCGAAGGCAAGGAGCATTCTAATTCTGCACAACTGCCTTTTTGGGTCTGTCATAGGAAGAGGAGGAAAAGATAAAGAGAGTCCAGTGACAATTCTTAAATCAGACAATAAGTGGCGATGTGATCAAATTACAGTAAAAATATTTTAGGCAGGTAGATATAAAAATGCGGCACTGCTACAAACACAGGGCAACGCTGCTCATTCAGACAGCAACAAATTTCTGTCTACTCCATCAACACCCATCTCTGCAGGATGATAAAGAAAATTTAAGACACTACAAGCCTCTGGTTTCTGTAGTTCTTTGACTACTGTGCCCTTTACTGCCTCCTTTCCTTTCTGCTGTTTCACTAAGTATATATCAAATAAACTGTCCCCAAAATCGAGATCCTGGGAAGCGCCTGCCCTGCTCTTGTTCTCTGCTCCTCTATAAGTCTCACGACCTTCAGCAGTCTTTTATACCGAAGACTCAAAATCGTATCGATTTTGAAGGTCAAACCTTCCTCTACACCTACTAAATTTTTTGTTTAGATATTTTACCTCAAACTCAACACGTCTAAAACCAAGTTTAACATTTACCGAAAAGATCCTCTTGTCTCCTCATCTCCATCACTAACTAGCTCTACCATTCTCCCAGTAAACCAGGCTATACTTTTGGCTTCTTCAACAATGTCCTGTCCAATCACTTCCAGTCTTTGGCTAAGATCAAGGGCAACAATGTCCTCTCCACAATCATTATTCTTGATTTTTAAAAATGCTTTTCTCCTATGTGCTTATTTGCATCAACTGTGACTCTAACGCCAGAACAAGGCCTGAGCTGATTCCTAGTTAATAAAGTGACCACCCAGTGCTTCTGGCCCCACCCACTTTAGCTCCTCTTGCCTGTGATGTTAATTCCTGGTAACACTCAAGTGTAGGAGGTCACTGCCCTTAAGGAAAAATATTCAACGGCTCTCTTGGATATGGCGGAAGATCACCTTAGCCCAGAATTTAAGCCTACACAGTCTGTCCCCAGATTACTTTTCCATCTAATTCTCTTAAATAAAACCACTTTTGGCTGACTACCTAAGAAGCACCTGGGGCATATTTTTTGAATACACATTTCAGGCCTCACCCAAGACCTAAAAGCTTCCTAGGTGAAATCAACATTTGGAATCCACCACCATACAACACACACTCCTTAATCTCATATCTATATTTAGGCTTGTATTTTCCCCATGTTCTGGAATAGACTCCCTTTTGCTCTCTGCCTTTAATAGGTGTCTATCCTTTAAAGACCAGGCTAAGTCTAGCTTGTACCATCTTCCCCCAATCATCCAAGCCATATAAAAAAAATCTCTCTTAGCTTTTGACTCCCGTGGTACATATTCTATCACATCTTTGGCATTACAACACTACACCAAGTTTTCTTTTCTTGTTTTAAAGCTCTTCTTCATCTTCTCTCTCCCTGTCCCTCACTTCTTTTTTCCCCCTCCTCCTTCTACTTTTTAATAAACAAAGCATATTGTTACAATGAGGTTTCCTGTGTAACCACTTGGTTTATGTTTTATGTGTATCTTTTCTTGGGTCTTCCAACTACAGCTTGAGAGTAGGGATTATGTTCTTTCTTTTACATCCCCATAATATGTTGCACAAAGTAGGCACTCAATTAATATTTGTTGAAAATATTTCATAACGAGATAGTTTTGTGAGATACAACTGAGACAGTAGCAAGGAAAGTCTGTAACATGAAAGACAGAGGCCAAAACAAACCAAAAGATCATGAAGGAAACAGCTCTGGGAGAAACATTAGCCTTAGAACATCATTCACATCCTCAGAGAGACAGGAATAGATACTGCATCCACAAAACAAGAGGAGATAATATAAAGGGATTATCCAAGAAACAAGAAAACTTTTGAAATTAAATACACATTAGCCAAAACAAAAAACTTAGTATAATAACTGGAAGATAAATTTGAGGCAAATCTCCCAAAAGTGACCACAACATGAAAATAAAGACACAGGTATATACATATGAAAGTTTAAAATGTACTGGTAAAGGAAAGTATATATAGTAATATACCACCATACTCTAATATGATGGTATATTAATTATTTAATTACTTAACTCTAGTATATAAGTTAAGACAGGAGACAGAAGTATTGAAAATAACTATAGCTACCATAATTAATGGACACAAAAGAGAAAAATATGTGAATTGAGCAACTAGGGAAGGAAAAGAAATGGCATCCAAATTGTAAAAGAAGTAAAGCTGTCTCTGTTTGCAGACGTGATGTATAAAAAACTGCAAAGACTCCAACCAAAAAATTGTTAGAACTAATAAATGAATTCAGTAAAGTTGCAGGATACAAAGTCAACAGACAAAAATCAGTTGCATTTCTACACTAACAATGAACTATCTGAAAAAGAAATAAAGAAAACAGTTCCATGATCAATAGCATCAAAAACAATAAAATACTTAGGAAGATAAATTGAACGATGGAGATGAAAGATCTATATGCTGAAAACTATAAGACATTAATGACAAATCAAATAAAACACAAATAAAAAGGAAAGCTACCTCATCTTCATGGATCAGAAGAGTTAGTATTGTTAAAATGTCCATATTACCCAAAGCAATTTATAAATTCAATGTAATCCCTATCAAAATTCCAATGGTATTTTTCACAGAAATAGAATAAACTATCCCAAAATTCATATGGAATCACAAGTGACCCTGAGTATAAAGCAATCTTGAGAAACAAAAACAGATGCCTTTGGAGGCATCATACTTCATGGCTCCAAACTATACCACAAACTATAGTAATCAAAACAGTATAGTACTTGCATAAAAGCAGACACATAGACCAATGGCACAGAATCAAAAATTCAGAAATTTCAAACCCATACGCATGTGGCCAAACTGTTGCTTGACAAGGGAGCCAAAATTACTCAAAGGAGAAATAATAATCTCTTCAACAATAGTCTTGGGAAAACTGAATATCCACATGCAAAAGAATGACTAGACCTTTATCTTCTACCACTCATGGAAACTAACTCAAATGTAAAATTCCTAAAAGCAAACATAGAGAAAAAGCTCCATATATATATCCAGGAATGTTCACTTAAAATTTTTTTTATTTTTATTTTTATTTTATTTTATTTTTATTTTTATTTTTTATTTTTTTATTTAAATAATTTATTTTCAAATTGGTTTCCATATAACACCCAGTTTTCATCCCAACACGTGCCCTCTTCAATGCCCGTCACCCACTCTCCCCCCCTCCCACACCCCTCTCACCCTCAGTTTGTTCTTAGTCTTTGAGAGTCTCTTAGGTTTTGTCTCCCTCCCTCTCTGTGTCTTTTTTTTCTTTCCTGTCTTCCCCTCCCCCATGGTTTTTGCTAAGTCTCTCAAAATCCACCTATGCGTGGAAACATATGGTATCTGTCTTTTTCTGACAGACTTATTAAATTTTTTTAATGTTTATTTATTTTTGAGAGAGAGAGAGAGAGAGAGAGAGAGAGAGAGAGAGGGAATGGGGTAGAGGCAGAGAGAGAGGGGGACACAGAATCCAAAGCATGCTCCACTGAGCTGTCAGCACAGAGACTGAAGAGGAGTTTGAACTCATGAACCATCAGATCATGAGCTGAGCTGGAGTCAGATGCTTAACCAATTGAGCCACCCAGGTGCCCCCAGGAATGTTCACTTTATATTCTCTCACTCAGAAAACCACATAGATGACTTCATGTCATGTCCTTCCCTTCATAGAATGAGTCCAGGAGTTTTCATTCCGTCTCAATTTTTTGGAACAGCTTGAAGAGGATAGGTATTAACTCTGTTTTAAATGTCTGGTAAAATTCTGCAGGGAAGCCATCTGGTCCTGGACTTTTATTTGCTGGGAGATTTTTGATAACTGATTCAATTTCTTCACTAGTTATGGGTCTGTTCAAGTTTTCTATTTCTTCCCGTTTGAGTTTTGGTAGCATGTGGCTGTTTAGGAATTTGTCCATTTCTTCCAGGTTGCTCAATTTGATGGCATAGAGTTTTTCATAATATTCTCTGATGATTGCTTGTATTTCTGAGGGATTGGTTGTAATCACTCCATTTTCGTTCGTGATTTTATTGATTTGGTTTCTCTCTCTTTTCTTTTTGAGGAGCCTAGCTAGAGGTTTATCAATTTTGTTTATTTTTTCAAAGAACCAGCTCTTGGTTTCATTGATCTGTTCCACTACTGTTTCTGCTTCCATATGATTAATTTGTGCTCTAATCTTTGTTATTTCTCTCTTTCTGCTAGGTTTGGGCTGTCTTAGCTGTTCTGCCTCTAGTTCCTTTAGGTGTGCTGTTAGAATTTGTGTTAGGAATTTTTTTTGTTTCTTGAGATGGGCCTGGACTGCAATATATTTCCCTCTCAGGACTGCCTTTGCCGCATCCCAAAGCATTTGGATTGTCATATTTTCATTTTCATTTGTTTCCATGTATTTTTTAATTTCTTCTCTGATTGCTTGGTTGACCCATTCATCTTTTAGTAGGTTGTTCTTTAGCCTCCATGTTTGTGGGGATTTCCCAGACTTTTTCCTGTGGTTGATTTCAAGTTTCAAAAGCATTGTGGTCTGAAATTGTGCATGGTATGATCTCAGGTTTTTTATACTTATTCAGCCCTTCCTTGTGCCCCAAAATGTGGTCTATCTTGGAAAATGTACCATGCGCATTTGAGAAGAATGTAAATTCCTTTGCTTCTGGATGAAGGGCCCTGAAGATATCTGTCAGGCCCATCTGTTCCAACGTGTGGTTCAGGTCCATTGTTTCTATGCTGATTCTCTGTTTAGTGGATCTATCCAGCGCTGTGAGTGGGGTATTAAGGTCTCCTGCAACTAGCACATTTTTATCAATAAGATAGCTTACGTTTGTAATTAGTCGCTTTACAAATTTGGGTGCCCCAGAATTCGGCGTGTAGATATTTATAATTGTTAGCTCTTCCTGCTGGATAGTCCCTGTGATTATTATCAATAATGTGTATTATTAATGCCCTTCTTCATCTCTTATTACATCTTTTACTTTAAAGTCCAGTTTGTCCGATATAAGTGTGGCTACTCCAGCTTTCTTCTGAGTTCCTGTAGCATGGTAGATAGTTCTCCATCCCCTCACTTTCAGTCTGAAGGTGTCTTCAAGTTTAAAATGGGTCTCTTGAAGACAGCAGATAGATGGGTCTTGTTTTCGAATCCATTCCGTTACCCTGTGTCTTTTAATTGGAGCGTTTAGTCCGTTTACATTCAGTGTTAATATTGAAAAATGTGGGTTTAGAGTCAAGGTGTTGTCTGTAGGTTTCATGTTTGTAAGGATGTCTCTGGTGCTCTGTGTTCCTTGCAACCTTTCCTTCATAGAGTCCCCCTCAGGATCTCTTGTAAGATTGGTTTATTTGTGATATATCCCTTCAGTTTTTGTTTGTTTGGGAAGACCTTTATCTCTCCATCCATTTTGAATAACAGGCTGGCCGGGTAAAGGATTCTTGGCTGCATGTCCTTCCTGTTCATCACATTGAAGATTTCCTGCCATTACTTTCTGGCTTGCCAAGTTTCTGTGGATAAGTCCGCTACTACCCTAATATGTCTGCCTTTGTAAGTCAAGGCCCGTTTATCCCTGGCTGCTTTCAGGATTCTCTCTTTGTCTTTGTACTTTCCCAGCTTCACTTTCCCACCCTCATGCTGAGGGTCTATTCAGGTTATGTCTGAGGGGAGTTCTCTGTGCCTCTTGGACTTCAGTGCCCATTTCCTTCTTCATGTTGGGGAAGTTCTCATCGATTATTTGTTCAAGTACCCCTTCGACTCCTTTCTCTCTCTCTTCTTCCTCTGGAATTCCTGTAATACGGATGTTATTCCGTTTGATTGCATCACTCAGCTCTCCAATTCTCCTTTCCTGTTCCTGAGTCAGTTTCTCTCTCTTTTTCTCTGCTTCCTCCTTTTCTGTAATTTTATCTTCTAATTCCCCTATTCTCTCTTCTGCCTCTTCAACTTGTGCTGTGGCTGCCTCCAATTTGTTTTGCCCCTCATTTAAAGCATTTTTTAATTCCTGTAGATCGTTTTTTAGGACCTCGATCTCTGCCTCTAGGGTCCCCCTGCTTTCTTCTATGCTTTTTTCAAGCCATGTGAGTATTTTTATGTTTATCATTCTGTATTCTTGTTCTGTTAAGTTGCTTATGTCTGCTTTCATCATTTTTTGTGCTGTCACTATTTTCTGTACAGTCTTTTGAGGGGCGTTTTTCTGTATGGTCATTTTTGGCAATGTGTGTATTGGTTTATTTCCTATTTCTCCTCAGTCTCCCAGGATTGTCTGGATTTCGCGTTCTCCTTGTAGCCTCCAACTCCTCTTCCTGCAGATCTCTGCGATTGAGAGTTTCTCAGTCTCAGTCCCTCTAAGATTAAGAGTCGCAGGAGAGCAGTGGCGGGTATTCCTACTTTTCTGCCATGTTGGCCCCTCCCCCTATGGAGAGACATTTTAAGAAAATGGAAGTATTGTTCTCATTATAAAAAATTTACCCTATGCTTAAAATCCACTGATGATCCTTGCTTTACTGTGATGGCTGAAAAATAATGACCTTTGAAGTCCAGCACCCTCTGCACACTTACCACTGACACATGACATTCTACTGTGAGCAAGAGTCCCTTTTCCTTCTCCTCTTCTCACTCTCTTCCTCTTTTTCTTTTTTCTTTCTTTCATCATTCATGAATTCTTATTTTTAAAAGAGTACCTAAATATTTTGGTGCTCAAACTGTTCCAAAATTAGCCAGTGAGAACCCCATTTCCGTACCTAAATATTTTGGTGCTCAAACTGTTCCAAAATTAGCCAGTGAGAACCCCTTCAAGCTGAACCCTCTATATTTATAACATTACCCATCAATTTTTTTAAAAATTTCTTTACTTTCTAGTATAACAAAATATTCCAGGCCTATCTTATACCTACTCTTCCCCAGTCTGGAATCAGCCACTTTTACAAGGAGACCTAGAGGGAATGTTGTTGGAAATTAAGATCTGGGAAAACACTGTTGAGTATGGTGATTATGAAAACTTCCCGGATAACAGTTCTAACAGAATGAGAGTCAAATTTCACAATTTGCCGGTGACTTTTCCCAAGTGACTGGTAGAGGCAATAAGAGCAATTAGTTCTCAAGAGAAAAATTTACTGGGAAGGGGTCCTCAAGAAGGCTTATGGAGATGGAATTTAAACTAAGCGTACAGAATCAGGAGTTAAATCAGTGCCTCTTCACAGGGTTCATTCCAGTCTTCCCCACTATCATATTGATAACCTACCTTCCCCAACAATGAAGCAGGTATATTCTCTATTGTCAAGGTGTAGTGTTGGATATAAATCCAAAATGTCTGTCCTCTTAATTAAGTTTTTAAGATCTTTTATGGCTATGCTTATTTTTTGTCTACCTGACAAACAAGTTTTTCAAGTATATTATTAGCGCCTGTATTCTGCTTCTTTTCTTGCATCTCCCACCAGTATCTTCAAGACTTACTGCAGCCAGCCCACTAGTGAGTGCTATTCCATGCAGCATAAACATCTTTACTTAAAGCATTTGTCTCCCATATTTTTAGCTAAAAGAATCATAGCTTCACTTGCTTTGCAAGTTTACCTTGCCAGACCAAAGAAGGAAGGTCAAAATAAACAAGGTCCACCTACCTTCTCTAGCTGCTCTAATCCCAAATAAATGAATGATAATAATTCACTTCTCTGTGAAATGAGAATTCACCTCTGATGAAAGAGACTATGTCAACTAATTGCTCAAATAACTAACATTTCCTCTTGAAGGTAAAAATTCTCTACATATTTTTGAAAACTATTAATCTAAAGCTAATAACGAAAAAGGATAAAATAAAATTTGCCTTCCATCTGAACAATAAGACAATCACTTAATTTTTTTGATTCTTTTAACTCCGTGTCCATAGATACATGTTTTTTTGCCATGAAGGCAAACACAATTGAATATTCTCTACTTTTCGATCAAAAACATTTCCCCACTTTGCCACGTGAGTTTTATAATCATTTTAAACTATATAATATTGTAATAAGTAAATGCCAGTATTCTAGACAATTTACTTATTCTTAAGTCTTTTAACTGCTACAAACAACTTGCAATCGATATCTTCATATATAAAATTTAGAAAAAATTATCACCGCGAAAGCTCCTAGAATAGAGACTAATATATTAGAGCAGAGCTTGATCTTATTAGAAATTAAGAAAGGCTACAAAGTTAATGAGCTAAAAGTCCAACTCAAGAAGATAGAAGAACAACATGAATTTGCTCAAAGAAGTGGAAATGAAGATGAGAACAGAAATTAATAAAATACCATAAATTACATCAAACCGAAAGCTAGTTAGTTTGAATTAAGATGTATTATGCCAAAACAGTATTTAAAATGCAAAAAACTCTAAGAAATAATATCAGGAATGAAATCAGAAACAAAGTTATGGCTATAGTTTATAGTATAATATTTTTGTTATAGAATTATGCTATTTTCTTCTCCAAAATAACCATATATTGCAGGATGTGTATTTGTGATTGATTGATTCATTTTACATTTGTGATTTTAAAAGCATTTTTTTTAACATTAGAGGAGAATCGATATTCTACTAATTCTTGTAATAAACCTAAAACAGATAAACATTTCCATAAAGAATTAGCAGTACCAAGCACATTGATATTCCTTAGGAACAAAGACATCCATCTATTACTTTGGAATTTCCTGTTGATATATTGGGATAATGGAAAAACTTGTATTAGAGTGAAATTTAGCTTACTTCTTAACAAGCATCTAATAATCTACTCCTGGATCAATTAATATCATCCCTTTCCCCTATATTATCCCAAAGGTTCTACAAAGATTATAGATACTCTGGCTCTAGAGAATTACACACTCCTCCTCTTGCTAGCATTTTCCAAATAACTTACCCTTAGAGGATTTACCATTTTTGAAATATCTTCCTCCACAAAGAGTAGACTCTGCCTCCATAGCCCTCTAAGTTTTTTCACTTTTGACATAAATAACTCAGAAATGGAATTGCGTCCCCCATTTGCAAGTGCAGAGCAACAAATGATGGTAGACCAGGACCTAAATCACTCATAAATCAGTCTAAAATATTCTTGGGTTTTTTTCCTCTCCCTATTTTATCTTTTATTGTATTTTATATATCCTGCCATGGAAATGTCAGTCTCTCAGCACAGGGTTACGAGAACATGTTCCAAAACACACCACCCTGAACTCGGAATGAGAAAAAATCTTCACTGAGCTTGCCCTTAACAATTTCTTGGATTCCCCCCAATCATTTTTTCCTTAGGAATTCCAGTTTAGCAAGACTTTCCCTTAGTAATTTGCTATCTGAAACCAGTGGTAAGCTATCCTTGTAATCATCCCTTTGCAGACACCCAGGAAGAGAATGGTTTGGTCCTGATCCACCAGACTTCTTTCATAATGGAATGGAGGAAACAGAGAAGGCACTGCCTGGATGAGTAATACCATCCTTGCCAGTCCATGTCTTGAAGAACTCATGGTTAGTGTTAAGTATCTGACCAGCTGGAGAATGCAAAGGAAAAGAGTTGTGCCACAAGGTTGAACAACGGAAGAGCAGACTTCTTCAATTCTGCTTATAAAAAGTATGAGAATATCAGTTAAATCTTCTGGAAGTAACAGCTAGGGCTAACATTTCATAGTGTTATCATCAGAGTGTTGGCTAGAGATTTTTATTATTGGGAAGAAGGGAAGAAGGAAGGAGAGAGGGAGAAAGAGGGAAGAAAGGTGGGCGAGAAGGAGTGAGGGAGGAAGGAGAGAGAGTTTTCTCAATCTGTAAGAGTGATGATGAAGGAACCCACAAGTGTATCGTACCTACTGGGTAGAATCATTCTAACCTTCAATTTAAAAAATGTACATATGAGTAACTCTTACATAGTATGGTTTAAGTGAAAGTGGTTTTTTGTTTTGTTTTGTCTTGTTTAATGAAAAGGACAAATGAGAATAACAGTACCTAATTTTCCCAGTGCCCAGAATGTATGGCAGTACATCTCTCTGGACACTTAAGCAAGAGGGAAGGTACAGTGCTCTAGTCCATCTCCTGACCTGCTGAACACACTGACCCCACCCTCTGTTGGCCCCCTCTGTTTTGCTTAATGCCCTGTAACCTAACTAGCACCCTTAGGTCTGCCGGGTCCTAGGTCCTTGTGTGTAAATCCATTTTCTCCCTTATCTGGTTCACCCTATCTTTGGATCCATTTCCTGTAGAGTCTCAGAGCTAATGCCTTTTAATTTTCCCTATTTCAATTAATTTTTTAATGTTTATTTATTTTTCAGAGAGAGAGAGATGGAGTGTGAGTGGAGGAGGGGAAGAGAGAGAGAGGGAGACACAGAATCTGAAGCAGGCTCCGGGCTCTGAGCTGTCAGCACAGAGCCTGCCACAGGGCTCTAACCCATGAACTGTGAGATCATGACCTAAGCCGAAGTCAGACACTTCACCGACTGAGCCACCCAGGCACCCCTTTCCCTAATGCAAAAAAATATGACTTCTTTCCACTTTATTCTCTGTCAAAGCTCCCATACAGATGGAATTAGATTGAAACAGTATCTCTCGGAATGAAAGTACTTTGTGCAACCAAAGCCTAATATCTTCTAATGGTCATTGTATTCCAAATGTTGAGGGTACACATGCAAAGGGCCAGAACAGAACCAGATATGGTGAACACTGTATCCATTTCCTGTAGAGTCATGAAGGTCATTATTGGTACTGTTATTACTCAGGCATTGTCTAAAAGTGTCTGCCCCTGATGTATCACTTGTGAAATAGGTGAAAGGGAGTGGGAAGAACGAAGAACAGGAGGTTTCATTGACAGGAAACCGCAGACTCTCTACATACCCAAGCACATTTAAAAAGCATTCTTATTATTAACTCTGATGAGGATGATTAACAAAATCCAGAATGGTGAGAACTTGGATTCCTGCATTTCATTATTTTTCTTGACCTAATCATTTGTCTTACAAGTATCTTCTGATATTTATTAAAGTTCATACACATGTGTAGTCAACTGAGAATTTTCAAAACATGTTTCTACTGCAGCTTGTTATCAATGTATGTTTTTCAAGAGGTTTCCCTGAATTGAAGGCTCTAGTCCAAGGCTTTGGAATCTGCTTCCCTGGTCACCTCAGTATTCTCTCTTCTAACCCTTCACTCAAAACGCAGGCTGAGTGTGTCAACACTTGGTTTTCCAAATTTCCCTTTCATTTTTTCTCCACCCAAATGAGAAACCATTAAAAATATGAGCTGTACCCTTGATTTAATATCTTTCTTCCCTATATCTGAAGGAATTTAAATCTTGCAATTTCTAGGTAATATTACAAAGATGTTTGTTGCAAAGATATTGCAAAGGTGTTTTTGCAAAGAAAATACAACTTATGGCGTGCCAGATTGATGTTTCCATTTGTTCATGGAGAATGTTGGCATTGCTTTTTCATCCAGTCTTCAACTGCATCCCAAACTGTAAAAATGCTTCCTTTTGTTACCAAATTTTCTGAGCCAGAGACATCCATGTTCCCCACCTCCCTCACCTCACTCCTTGGCTTCCCTTCCTCTCAGAGTGGCATCTCATCTTGCACCCTTCCCCCTGTCACAGCCTCCAATAATGCTAAGCAGCATCCAGTCTCGAGGAAAGAGTGAGGTAGAAGACTGGGGCAAGAAACAACGTATCCAGCAGTGACCCTTCAGGTCAAGAAAGAATAATTCCATTCTCTGGGGGCATCAAGGCCACATCAGATGCAGCGCACCTGGACTACGGGTTCACAATCATTAAGACCAGGGTTTGAGTCAAATGAAGGTCTGCTCACATGCGCCATTTTGATCTCTATTCAGTCAAGTCCTGCCAGTCACGAGGCTGCACTTACGTCATCACTGCTCCCCACGCCCAGCACCATGGATGACCTTTCTGGTCTGGGTATTTTGTTGTCTTGTGTTTTTAGAGTGGTCCAGTTTCTGCACAACGATAAGCCTTGTTGGCCACGGGGCACTGTGTTCATCACGGCTGCAAGATGGGGACTTGCATTCTAATCTCTGTCCTGCCATTTAACCTGTTTACACTTTTTGGATATGGGCCGGAGAGCACAGAGGCCAGGATGGACGAAGCCTGAGAGCAGCGCACGTGAACCACAGTGGTCCTGCTCGAAGCCCTCCAAAAGTCTCCAACTCATCTGACATGAAAGCCAAAGTCCCTACAATTACCGTCGGGGCCCTACACACTCTAGCCCCTGCCACTATGATCTGACCCCTGCAATCTCTGACTCACTTTCACTTGCTCCACCTCAGCCATATGGCACTTTGCTGTTACTCAGGGCATTTGCACTGCTGTTTCCTTTGTCTGGAATGCCCTTCTTTTAGATTGCCACAAGGCCTTTGCCCTTATGATCTTTGGGTTTTTACTCAAATGTACTTTGACGGCCCTAATTTATAATTGCAATCACTGCCTTCAGCATGCCCCATGCCCCTTCCTTGCTTTATGTTTCTCTGCAGCATTCACCTACGTATCTCTCTCTATATGTCTGTCTGTATATGCAGATGTATCAGTCGATGGGTCCTTTTCAATTGAATAAAAGCCCCATAAAGTCAGGATTTCATCACACTATTCTCAGTACCTTCAAAAGTACCAGAAGCATAGGATACCTTTCATAAATATTAATTGGATAAATGGATTGGTAAATGAATTATGGTGAACTTTGGCTTTTATTAAATACCAGCATTACAATACGACCCCCCTACTTTCAGTTCTTTTGGATGGGGTCATTCGTCATGGGTAGCTTTTACTGTAGCACGAAACAACCTTGTTTATCGGTAAGAGGAAGTAGTTTTTACATGAGAAATAGGAAAATAATATCTGAAGTAACACTTGAGCCTTCACACTTAAGTCAGAGGCTGTGAAGAAAAGGAGCCACACGTGGTTTCTCAACCTTGGCCATATTAGTATTAGGGGTTGGACAGGTGTTTATTGTGGGGACTTGCCTGGGTGATTCGGGGTGTTCAGCAGCATCCCTGGTGTCCTGTACACCTAAACTCCAGTAGCACTTTCAGGCTGTAACAACCAAAAATGTCTCCAAACATTGCCAAATGTTCTCTGGACAAAATCCTCTTAATTGGAGAACCGCTGCTTTAACAGGACTTCAGTTAAATAAAACAGATTGTAACGATGTTAAGTGATACTTCCCATAAGTACATATGATTCTCTTTATGATCAGTAAAATCACGGGACCCAATTCCACAGACATATCCAAAACAAAACAAAACAAGACAAGGGAGTCATCATATTCAGTATCTGGTTAACACATGGCAAAACATAAACTGTACTAAATTCACTTTTTAGAAATCTCTCTTTTTTGTTTTAAAATAATCAACGAGAAAATAACCTAGTGTTTTCAATTATTTGAGAGAAGAAAGATATAAGGAAAGAACCCAGGAAGACTCATTCCATTTAAAAATGATTTCTGTCTCACATCCTGATGTGCTGGGGTCTACGCATGCATATCCAGGTCTTTGCTTGATCGCGATTTATTTCCACGACTGCTTTATAGCTCTAAATAAAAATTTAAAAAATAAATATCTTCATGTCACAAAACTAGATCCCTACAGGTCTGTGGAAAGCACTCTCTTCACACACAAGAATTTAAACAATGAAATGCAATCATCATTGTCATGGAACCAGCCACTACTAGCTCACAAAATGACCCATTTTCTTCCTGTTATTTTTGAAAGTCGCATGCACAGGGTAAGTTGCTGATTCCAAAGTGGAAGAAACTGAAATGTGTAATTTCCCTGCAGAGCTAACCTTGTGGATGAAAAGAGGATGAAGACGCCTGCAGGAAATCCCGGCGATTTCTATTACAGGACAGCATTTCCCACTGGCTTTGACCTGTACGAAGACTGTGGTTTTCAGCTATTTTCATTACAAATGAAGTTTGGAATAAAAATTTCTTATCATTTGGATCTTCGAGCAGTTGCCAAAGCCCGCTCAGTGCTCAATGCTGTCATGCCTTTCACAATGTTACTGACGTGGTTACCTAGTCCAAGCGCAGATAAAGATGGAAACGTCCAGTGCTCATTCCTCCTGAGGGAGCCCATTTCACGGGCGGAAGCTTTAATTATGAAAATGTCTTGCTTTATTTTCAGCTGAAAGTTGATGCTCGGTATAGAGCAACACACAATGAGTTTCTCCTGCCCTGTGAAAGGTCTGCACAGGTGTGAAGTGCTTCCTCTTACGTTTTTCTTTATATCTAAAGAACAAACATTGTATTGAATGCAATATCTATGAGGATTTGCTCGAAGTATTTTTGCTTGATTTGCAGTAAAGAAATTCTGCCCAGTGATTTTCAATGTTAATAGCATGATCCTCATAAACTTGTTGACTCAAGGTTAGTAGTTGCTGTCAACTGAAATACAGATTATACATTCAAAGATGATGATTTTATAATAAAATATTCTTTATGACGTGAATTATTAAAAATACAGCTGAACAGATATACCAAGTTAAAGATGTAAACATAGAAAGAAGCAGTCTCTTTCCTCAAAGAATCTTCGATCCAGCTTGGGAGATTCTATATATTACATTAGGAGATTTTATATATTAGGAGATCCTATATATTATATTAGAAGATTATATATTAATTAGGAGATATTATATATTAGGAGATTCTATATATTATATTGGAAGATTATATATTGATTAGGAGATATATATATTAGGAGAGTCTATATATATTAGATTTTACATATATAATGTAAAATATAATGTATATCATGTATATCATCCCCTAGACAGGACTGGAAGCTTCTTAAAATTTAAGGAAGTTTCTATGTTTATATCACCGTGTCTTACATCTTCTAGCTTGGTATTCAACAGATACAGCAAAGAAATAAAATTCATATGCAGCTTGCACGTTGCTATGACATTTGCAAATAACTGTAAGTAGTATAGAAACACCATTCTTTTTCTATTTTCTCTGGTAAAGCAATTAGTCGATGTTTATGCGGAGTATATATATGTATATGAAATTAGGTATATGTTATATAAGTATGGAAAGAGTATTGGTTTTGGATATTTCCACATTTGCATCTAAAGACTGATGACATATAGCTAGATACAGATACAGATATACAGTTATATAGATATGTAGATATATACTATAGAGACCTAATAGTACAATGCAACATATGAAGGCTTTCAAGTAATCAGTATGGACAGAAAATGGCCTGAAAGTATAGGAAAAGCAAGGTCACTGAGAGAAGGGATGGTCAGAAAGGCCGTCTCAGTGGATGAATAGGACTCAGGGGTGACAGCAACTGTTCCAAAGACACAAGTGCGTGTGGATATGGAAATGCCCAAAACTATTCAGGCAATAGTTAAGCTGGAGTAGAGAGTTCTGGGATCCTGAAAAATAAAAACGGACACTCACTTACAAAATTAAATAATTAATCAGAAGATAAATTCTACAATTGCCTACAATCTAAGATTTTATTGTGTAAGTGAGTAAAGACTAAGGAAGCACTAATTTTAATCCACAAACATAATTTAACAGTTTGATTTTATTAATTGCTTATATCTTTAAAATTTTGTCAAAATGGTTCTGCTCTCTTAGTTGATTTTCTTTGTGAAAAAAATTTACATATGACTTTAGGGTTGGGTTTTAGCTGAAGTGCCTTTTCTATACAGTCACGTTGAACTAACTCATGAATATAAGAGACTCATGAAATTAAGACTATGAGTGCAAATTGGATAAAGAAAGTCCTTTTACATAATAAAGATTATACTCTTATTCCTAGGGTTTCCTTGATACGGTGTGTGAAGTAAATGCAGTCGGTTAGAAACCACGCAGTCATATAATTCCTGACTTTCGTATTGAGAAATAATGTGTACCTGACAACCTCACACATTTCCCATCTATAAATTAGTGACAATGAAATATCCCTGGTCACTGAACGGGGAGGTGGTGTGATACAGCTGAAAGAAAACAAGATCCAGGGCTGGACATCTTGCCCGGACCACATGTCCATCTGGGCCCCGCCACTAGCCCCTTCTCGGGTTCCAGGATCCACTCTGTCCCCAGCACCCACTGCCCCACCCCCTGCAGCACACATCGGATCGCATTTCTCTCCTTTGCATTCTCCGTCACTCCTCAGATAACAAATAAGTTACCTGAGCTGCCTGTACTTTTGCATCTCACCTCTTGCTCCTGTTCCCTTATTCTGCTCCCCCAGTAGGCCATATTCTCTCCTTCACAGGGCCCTCATATGCACTCTCTCCATCTGGAATCTTCTATTCCTGCCTCTGCTCTTTCGAGACCACGTCATTCTTCATGTCATGCTAGAGTATCATGATAATTTTATGTAGGTCAAGGTATTGTTTGATTCCTATCTCCCCAAATATCTAGCACATAGCAGGCATTCAATAAACACTTGTCAAATTAATTCGTGAATTTAATGGTTGGGTGACCTTTAAAATGGAGATACTGATAATAGCAGCTACACAGTGTGGTTCACCTGCCTCGCAGGGTTTCTACAAGTCTTTTACAGGGAAAATAGAGACAATATATTAGGAGGAACATGGCAAACAATAGAGCCCACAAATAAGAGAATTCCTCATAATAGGAAGAGCTAAAAACAAACTGAAATAATAACCCATAAAGTTTTATACCAAATGTGAATCTAGGGAATTCAGTGGGTATCTGTGAAAAGCGGGCATCTATAAGATAGGCTGTGCCATGGATGACGTTCAAGACGGGAGAGTCATTCAGGTGCACGCATCCTCCACCCGTGACTCCGAACGACTCCCGCGTCCTCGCTACCTTGTCGTGGCGCTCCTGCTTGCTGTAGACTGCTGACAACAGGCGGTAGCATTCGAGGCATCTGGTCTCCTCTGACACAATGCGGTTGGTCATCTTTTCAGCTTCTTTCGTCTGACCCATTACGGCCAAAACCTGAGCCTGCAAAACCACACTGACCTTGGCCTAGGAGACCCTTTGTTATCACCTGATCGAACACAGCAGCCCCGAAGAGAGGCGTGCCAGCAACACTCCTGACAAAAATGCTCGGTCTCTATTTGTAATTCACAGGGGGCTGAATTTCCACCATTTATGGTTCTGTGTATGTGTGTGTACGTGCGCGCCCGTGTGTGTGTGTGTGTGTGTGTGTGTGTGTGTGTGTGTATGACTAGCAAGGATGCCCAAGGAAACTCAGAGAAATAATTTGTGCTTTTTAATAAAAAATTAACTAAGTATGTCAAATCATGACCCAGAGCCACAGTACTGAATGATTTCATGCTTTAAGGAGAAGGGCACACTTGTAGAAAAAAAACTTCATTGACTGCATATTTAATGAGAAAGAAGTGCATGGAACTGAAAATTGAAATAAAAAAAGAACTTGGGTGTCTATGATTTTGGCGAATGAATCTAGTACCGGTGTCATGTCAGTATTTATGAAATCAATCTACTACAGATGTTTTGGCTCCAGCTTTGAGGCTCATCAAAGCCTTCCCACACTGCTCACATACTCATCCTCAGCTTTATTTTCCGCAGTCTTCTTACCAATGCCAGACAGAGACCCGAGGTACTGTAACTTTCTAGCAAATCTGCAAAGCTTCTTCACACTGCCAGCTCTCCCAAAGAAAGTCTCTCCCTCTTACGTACTACCTTCGGTGTGCTCGATTTTAAGAACCAATATTTTCTTTCCAAAAAAGTTCATTTCTAAGTTGTGAAAGATTGGGGAGGACGATCCTTAGATGGAAACTGTGTTTAACATAATGTTGGAGTTTATATGGAGAAAAGAGCAAAAATATAACATAATTATGTCCCTACCCTCTGCATTGAAGGATGCCTCCCTCTGCTGAGGCATTAAGATGGAACCAAGGGTCATTCCATCAACAGTGGTAGACTTGTCTGCTAATGCATAGTCATTCATCTACTATCATTTTAAAAATTGAAAATTGCTAGTTTTTCTTAGGGATGTAGAAAATAATGGGCTTGTATGAAATATAGACAAATGGATTCCAAATTGAACCTCATTAACACCAAGCTGTTTGGTCATTATGAATTAGGACAGTATTTACAGCATTTTATTACTATTTTTGAGAAAGAGAGTCAATGCTATCTAAATGTTTGACTTGCTAATACTTAAAAAGCTGGTTTCTTCCAACTAGCTAAAAACTTAATGAGCAATGCGTAGGTTTCTGAACAATTTGCAGAGTGAAGAAGAGGATCTTCACCATTTTTAGCCATGCTGTTCTCTTCCACTGGCCTGCAATCTCCCCTGGTTCACCATGGCCGAGTGAGGACTTGCACTGAGTTTGGTGACCCATTGATAATAGGCCATTGTCTTCTGTGCAAACTCTGCCAGTGAAGGTTTGGTAATGCCACAGCTTTCTTTTTCTTTTCTTTTTTTTTCCTCCTTAAGTTTGTTTGTTTGTTTGTTTATATTTGAGAGAGAGAGAGGGGAGGAGTAGAGAGAGAGATAGAGGGAGAGAGAAAGAATCCTAAGCAGACTCTGCCGTCAGAGCCCAATGTGGGGTTCAATCCCACAAACCATGAGATAATGACCTGAGCCAAAACCAAGAGTTGGACCCTTAAACAACCGAGCCACCCAGGCACCCCAACACCAGTACTTTCTTAATTATAAAACATAACTCTTCAGTCTCTCTTCTATGATACTTCATTGTTATTAGAGGGAAACACCATTAGTTTCCTCTTGCCAGTGCCTAACTTTGGACATTCATCATGTACTCCAATCATCAAAGAAAATAATAACAAAACAAAAGCCAGACCCCATATCTCTTTTTATTTGTGGAAGTTTAAAACACTGCAGGCCCACCAACATCGTAGCAAATGTGATATTTTGAAATTACGAGCAGCTGCTATTTATCCAAATCATTCTTATTTTACATTAAGATAAATAATATTTGGTTATAGAAAAAAAATCATTCTCTAACAAATGCTAAGTCTGCCTCAACAGCAAGCTGGAACATCATAACGATACATTATTCTAAGTAACTGTATATTAGTTAAAGTTTGAAAGTTTCTTTTCCAATCTGGCGTTTTTGTTTTGCTGGTGTGTACTTCCACAGAATTTTTAGCCATGTAACAGGTCATCTTGCACTTGTCTGGCAATGTGATGGATCAAAGAACTTTCATTTGCAGGTATGACCTTCATCTTAAAAAAATCACTTCAGGGGCGCCTGGGTGGCTCAGTCCGTTGAGCGTCCAACTTCAGCTCAGGTCATGATCTCGCGGTCTGTGAGTTCAAGCCCCGCGTCGGGCTCTGTGCTGACAGCTCAGAGCCTGGAGCCTGTTTTGGATTTTGTGTCTCCCTCTCTCTCTGCCCCTCCCCTACTCATGCTCTGTGTCTCTCTGTCTCAAAAATAAATAAACATTAAAAATAAATAAATAAAAATAAAAAAAAATAAAAATATCACTTCACAGCCTAAAATCCCTCTCGGGATGCAAGAGATACAAAGAAGTAGACAAAAATCACCATGTCACAAACACAGAGGCCAAGCACAAAGAGGTTACATGCTTGGACAGAGATGCCAGGGCAAGTGAGGTTCTCATATGGAAGCAAAATTAAGTCTCTCTGGTTCAGGTAACTTTCTCCAAAGCAACAGCTGAGTGAGATTATATGTAGATGACTGAATTTGAGATGCATTTTCCCTGGCGAAATGTTTCCTCTCTACATAATAATATTTCCAGGCACGCCATTTTAGAATGCAAGTTTGGCAAGTAACAAGACACGAATCTATATACGGTTATACAACAGGTGGTAGGGGAAGGATCTGGGGAACTTCGTAAGTATGCAAGCACAAAGACAAAGGATATTGTTCACAAGATACATAGAGCAGTTAGTAGACTGCTCTGGGGGTTTGTTTGTCATTGAAATAGGAGACGGCTAAGTCAGTCATTCTCTTGAATTCTCTTCTGCTTTTTGTCAATGTGTTAATTTTGTCAATTTTGTTAATTTCCTAATGTGTGTGACTCCTAATTTGTATTATGTTGTTAATAGGTCAACAAATAGGAATATAAAACAATTTTAAGTGCAAATTAAACAAGCTTCATAGGCAGGTCATATTAAAAAAATCCAAAATATAAGTTGATATTCTTAAAAACATGCGAGCTTCAAATTTACCAAGAAATGAACACCACTGTGTACATTTCAGGTTAGAAAAATAATTAAAATGGAATTATACTTCAGGGCAGACAGTCTACTGGGCAATGGAGAATGATGTAGTTTTTGCATTGAGCCTGAAATTTTTTCATTATTTATTAAGTATTCATTATATGCCAAGAGTATATGTGGTTCTGCCTGAATCATAAAGAAAATAGAATCCCTTCCCATACAGTGTTGCTTTAAATAAACTGCAGTAAAAGCGTTTTATAAGAGCACCTGCTATACAAGAACATCCTTTCAATTATAAGGTATTGTACACGGGGTTACATACTGTGTTTAAATAAGGAACGAAACAACAGCACTGGAGGCTCGCGTCATGCAAAGAAAGCTAGTATCTGCCCTGAGACTCTGTCTAGATTTAAATGAAGTTTCTGCCTCGCTGTAGAGGAACATTTCCTCATTGTGGATTTATAAAAGCTTGTATAAATGATGTAAAAAGAAGTCTGCTGCTCGATAAATCATTAATACTACTTCTTGCAGCCTGGGGAGTTTTCTTTAGAGATAGGATTATAAGAACTGGGCAGATTCTGCTGAGCCAATCTTGGAGAGCTGGAGAAATCACTGTCCCAAGGTACGATGTCCTGTCAACATTTTGAGCTTACTGCCAAGCTCAGTGAAATGTTATTTCTTGGGCATTATTTGGGTTGCTGCCATTTGTTTGATAGAAAGACCTGATTAGCATTATCTAATCTCACCAGAACAGGTTCTCCTTAATCGCCATTGCCAGTGTCAAGTACAACCCCCAAGATTTGTAAATCTGAGCTCTCTAGACACTTCTTGATTCCAGCCTAATTCATTTCTTCACCTTCTTTAAATTACTTCTTAAAAAAAAAAAAACAAAGAAAATACATGACAAATTTTAAAATATAAATACTATAATCTCCACTGAGGGCAGGTAGGAGGGAGTAAAACGGGAAAAGAACTAACATTTACTGAACACCTCCCGGATGCCGGGCATGGTGACTCACTCTAAATATTTAGATGTCAGTATTAACCATGCAAAAATATCTACCATTCATATCCATGCCTATTTACTTCAGATTTAGTTAGCAACACCTAGGTGACTTCCGGTTTCAGCTGAACGATATTAAGAGCTGGAAAGAACATCACTTCCACTTTTACAATGGAAAAAACAAAAACTGGATACACTGCAGTGACTCTTCTTCAACCTACCACATCCATAAGGTCACAGGGCAAACGACCAACCCAATAGGCAGATCCTTGCAAGGAGAAATAGGACGTGGGCATTTGCTTACCAAACGCCAGGTAAACCCACAGGAAGATTAAGCCAGAAATGTTAACAAACTGCCACGGGCAGAGTGCAGTCTACGTGGGAAAGTGTGAGGTCTCTGGGGACCACAGACATGGGTCCATGCGATCTAGATCCCTACTGGATTTCCTTCTGAGAATCCCATTAGGCTCTATGGTGACCAAATGTCCTGTCCTTTACCTGGGACTGAAGGGGACCCCAGCATGTGGGATTTTCAGTTTTCTAAGCAGGACAAGGTGGTGACCCTACTAGGATTTCACAAGAAAGGTGGTGGAGAAACACAAGAGGAAGCTTCTGTATGCTGCTGCCCGGACACGGGAAGGACAGCCACTGCCCACATCTGCCCAGACCAGCGAGGATAAGGCACTGGAGGTGCCGCCAACTGCTCTCTTCTAAGGCCCTTCCCCCCCTTTCTCCCATGCACCGATCTCAGCATCGTGTGTAATATAAACGTGTACTTTAAAAAAATCCGGGAACACTTTAGATCTCAAAGACAGCCTTATAAACAAACTCAGGGGAAGTATTTTTCCTGAAAGGATTAAAATCCATTTCCTCACAACGTGACTTCTTGAAACAGAATATCGCAGTGAATAGGAGTGCAACTGCTATCTTATCTGAATTAATTTACTTCTCTGAGTTTTTTGCTGTTGTAAAATAGTCAAAGAGAGCACAGTTTTTTATCTAAAATTTTCTTCTTCCTCTACTGGGTTACTCAGCTAGGTTTCAACTAGAAATGCAAATTTTGAAGGCTGAGATTTTAACAAGGGATTTCAAATTAGCACATATATCCAGATCATATAATTACACCTCTCACTTCCTTAGCCCCAGGGAATGGTCTTAAGATTCTGGTTCAGAGGAAAATGTCCTCGGTATTTGTCTTTCTTTTTCTTTCACTCATGACACTGAATTTCAAAGAGGAATGAAGACTCTACTTTTAAAAATATGAAGAGAAATCACTGCAGAAGGAAAATACATGACATACGACAAACCCAATTTATTGTTTTGTTCTCTGTACGGGCAGAACATTTATCCTAAATAAAAGCATCATCTATATATTTCAGGCAATTCCTCATCTCTTAATTCACCACGTTAGAAGTTCCTGAGCTAAGCCTGTTCATTCTTTGTCTCTACAAACATTGTGAATTCCAGAGGAAAAAAAAAATAAAATATTTATAAGTCACCTTTAGTTTAAAACGCATGTGACAGTAAGACAGCCTGTCTACTGACAGTGGTGTGCCGGGTCCAGCTGGGCATATACATTATCTTTCAATTTTGTGGCCAGGGACATCACACAGGCAGCTTAAAATCAGCCACAGTGGGAGTACCTACACCACGGAAATCAGCAAACGCTATACCCAAATGTGTTAAGGTACACACTGCTTAATGGATGATCTCTAATAACATATGCTTCCTGCCTAGAAGGGTAAGGGGCGGGTACTTTGGAGTCATGGAGGAGCTATAGAAAGGGAGAGAGACATGGGGTATCTCCACTGGAAAGTAGTTCTAGTGCTGAACCACTTTCTGGAAATATTTGTCAGCCTAGTTAATGATGAGTTATACATTATTTCCATAAACCATTTTCCCCCTAAAATGGTGTACCTCTGGTGAACTAAAGACTGTAGTGAGTTAATTATGCCCCTCCCCAAAAGATGCGTCCACATTCAAATCCCTAGAATCTCTGAATATGTCTTATCTGGAAAAAGGGTCTTTGCAGATGTAATTGGCTAAGGAATTTGGGATGAGATCATCCTGGACTCCCTGGGTAAAGCAATGACCTGTATAAGAGAGAGAAGATAAAAAGACACAGAGGAGAAGTTCATACTTAGATGGAGGAAGAGATTGGAGCCATGTGGCCACAAGCCAAGGAAGTCAACAAATATATGGAACCATCAGCAGCTAGAAGCTAGTCTCCAGTGAGGGATGGCTTTGTTGACACTTTATTGCAGACTCTGGTCTCCAGAGCTGTGTGAGAATATTTCAGTTG
Organism: Paguma larvata; assembly: GCA_030068075.1. Taxonomy (NCBI): domain Eukaryota; kingdom Metazoa; phylum Chordata; class Mammalia; order Carnivora; family Viverridae; genus Paguma; species Paguma larvata. The sequence continues at coordinate 76,805,650 of CM057828.1, read as the reverse complement.
TTCTAAACCACCTGTTTGTAGTAATTGGCTTTGGCAGCCACAGGAAACTAGGACAAGGACCAACGGGAATTAAGATTTATTCTAATTATTTCTCTAAGACACGTGCTACCCAGACCCACTAATTCAAAGACACAATAGACGGGCATCCTCTTTCATCCTCTGTCTTTCCACTTCCACTTCCCATCCTCTGCATTTCCTCTTAAAAACAGCTCTCCCACTCATCCACCATCAATATGGTCATTTCGCGAGTGACTCACTTTCCATGTCTGCTTCCCAGTTCATCTTTCACACAAGGCTGAAATGAATCATTCACTCTGTCCTTCTCCTCACCCCCCTCACACAGCAAATGTTGCTTCTTTCCTAAGCTGGGTTTTCTCAGCAGCAGGCAGGGTGTGATCAATATCAAACTGTGACAATTTAGGCATGAGAGAAATATCATTTTAAAGAGGAAATGCCAAACATTATCAAATAAAAGCTAAAGAAAAAGTGTGACATGAGCCAGGACTACACACTCTCAGGAGACCATGACTAGGGAAAACACAGAAACAACTGTCTTTATGTTGCGTACGATCGCAGCTTCCCACTTCTCCAGACTCCTCTCGTGGCATTTTTCTCAGCTGTTCTATTTCCAGGCACAGTAAACTCTATATACACCTGCTGCCTTCTGCTGAGAATTAGTGTAGACTGACCTGACCATTCGTATAACAGTATTAGTGGTTATGATATACCTCTCACCTCTAGACCCAGGAATTCTGCTAGGACTTAAGGTGATATATTTTAGAAGTCATATGCATGAAGATATTCATTTCCACAAAAAAAATAGAAAAGAATCTAAACATTCAATGGGGGAGTTATTAAATAATCTCTAATACATGAATTTGATAACTACTAAGCAGCCAGAAAAATAGTATTCATGAAGCCTCTGTAGCAACATAAAAGACATGTGCGACATTTTATGTAATATAATGACAAATGAATAGAACAGGATGTAAAGTGTAAACAACTTAATGTGTGTGTAGGCATATGTAGAGAGAGAATATTAGTTTTATATTGCACTGTGACTAATTGGCATAAATTCAACAGTTAAAAACACTCATTCGTTATCTCATAGTTCTGTAGGTCACAAGTCTGAGGTTCAACTGGGTTTTCTGCTTAAGTTTCCTGAGGTCAAAGTCAGTATGTTGACTGTGGGTTCTTGTTTAGAGGATCTGGAGAAGAAATGGCTTACAAATTTATTCACGTTGTTGTCAGAATTCAGTTCCTTGCATTTATAGGACTAATGTGCCCATTTCCTTGCTCTCTGTAGACCATCCACATACCTTCTCATGTGATTCCTTCCATCTTCAAACCAGTAATGGTGCATTGAGTCTTTCTCATGTTTCAACTGTCTCTGACTTCCCTTTTGCTTTCCTCTTGTGCCTTTTGAAGGTCTCAGCTAATTAGATCAGGCTCACCCAGATAATCTCTGCCTTTTAAGGGACACTGATTTAGTTAGGACTTTAATTAAATCAGCAAAATTCCTTTACAGCAGTCAGACCTAGATTAGAGTTTGACTGAATAACCAGGGGATGAGAAACTTAGCAGGACCATCCTTAGAATTATGTTTGTCTATCTATCTATTTATCTATCTATCGATCTGTCATCTTTGAGAGTTAATTTTATGTGTCAACTTGCCTGGTTAAAGGATGTCTAGATAGCTGGTTAAACATTATTTCTGGGTGTGTCTGTGAAGATGTTTCTGGAAGAGATTAGCATTTGAAATGGTGGGCGGAGTTAAGCAGATGGCCCTCCCAGTGTGGGTTGGTATCATCCAATCCTCTGAGGGCCTGAACAGAACAAAAAGGTGGGGGAAAGTTGGATTTGCCCTCTCCATCCTTGACTGCTTGAGTCAGGACATCCATCTCAATCTGCCCTCAGTGTTCCTGGTTCTCAGGACTTCAGACCCAGACTGAAATTTACACCATTGGTTTTCTGGTCTCAGACCTTCTGGCTATACCATGAACATCCGTGGGTTTCCAGCTTCCAGAAGGCAGATCATGGGACTTCTCAACCTCCATAATAGTGGGAGCCAATGTCTTACAATAAATGTATCTACATACCCTAATGGTTCTGTTTCTTTGGAGAACCTTGAGTAATACTCTCTTTATCTATTTATCTATCTATATCTCCACAAATGGAGGAGGACTCCCCATGCAAAATATGATTCAGTTAGTAGGACTAAAGATGCCACATATGCATATAGTCTATAGGAAAGACACTATATATACATATATATACATATTTTTTTTGCTTTCCTTTTTCCAAATATTGCATTACATTTTTATATTACATGCATACATGAGAAACTAATCTGATTTTGTTTCACCCCTTCCTTAAAACTTTGCCTCACTCTAGTGTCTTCATCGGTGGCCTCAATGACCGTTTTTCTTCTCAGTCCTCTAGGTACTTTGTCTTAGGTTCCTTAATTTTATATTTGTCTACTGCTTCTCTCGTCACATTTAAGCTGCTCCCAGGTACAACCAAATCTCCCTCCTGGATGGATTCTATCCATTTCAACACTCTCTGCCTACCTCCAGGCTTTCAGTCAATCTCAACAGAATGTCTTCGACAGATCCCAAATACTCTACACATTTCCACAAGAATCCTTCCCACATATTGTATCAAAATTCCCTCCTCAAAACATACCTTTGCTTTTTGTTTTCTACCAATTCAAATTTAGACTCCAATGTGCGTCTTACTACTCTCTTTATACAATCTTTCTTCAACTCCTACCTTAATTTTAATATTTCCTCATTTTGAATTCTCTCCTTTGGCCAAGCAAGCTTTGCTGGATTCACCTCCATGCTCTCTACCAAACCATCTGTCTTCTTCCTCTCTCATTCAAACCTATCGATTTGATGACACCTTATTCCAGGTCTTTTTGGTACTTATTTCCATGGAATTTCTAAATACGGGAAGAGATACTTGAAGATATGCAGCTATAATGTAAGATACTGTTATAGCATAGCACAATCATTTTTAAAATTATGGCTGGCAGGAAAGGTCCCAGAACCCTTAAAACCAATATTTTGCCAATTTTTTTTAATGGAAAGGTGTGTCGTGAAAAGATTAGTGAACATAGTATCAGTCACAGGCAAAATACTAGAAGGCATTATGTGGGGTTTTTTTTGTCACTAAGGACAGGAAATATGATCAGTAGATACAATAAGAGTGTTAGACACTGATTTCATCTGGTGTGGGTGCTGAATTGTTGAGATGATAAACAAAGTGGTACCATCACAAAAGGAATTTGTTCCCTGCTAAAGAATGTTGAGTCAACTGGGTTTTTGGTTAACAGATTCTCTGTGCTTAGCATGGATTAGGAGCATGCTCTTATTATTCTAAAATTCAAAACATGATGAGATCATGAAACTCAGAGAGAGGTGAAAGATTCTGAGCAATGCCCACCAGCTACTCTGCCTCTTTGATGCTAAAATCAATTACCCAAAAAGCTGAAGAAAGAAACTTTCAAACTTTCAATTTATTTCTTATATCTCGCAACATTTCAGAAGTATATTTAATGTGAAAAAGCCTAGCAAAGGACGTGACCTTTGGATGTAAGACAAGATCATGATCTTACTAATATTTTGTTTTTCTTTAAAATGGCTCACAACCTCAAATAGGTGAAATGCAATAACTTCACGTCAGTGTACCCTTGAGGTTCACTCAGATTAAACCTGTCATGTTATTGATTTTAAAATACAGCATCTGTCACTTCTTAAACATAAATGAAGACATATATATATATGTATATATGTGTGTGTGTGTGTGTGTGTGTGTGTGTGTGTGTGTATGTTATCCTTTTTTTTTGATGTTTATTTTTGAGAGAGAAAGACACAGCATGATCGGGGTAGGGGCAGAGGGAGAGGGAGACAGAATCTGAAGCAGGCTCCAGGCTCTGAGCTGTCAGCACAGAACCCAACGCAGGGCTCAAAGCTGTGAACTATGGGATCATAACCTGAGCAGAGGTCAGACCTGACTGAGCCACCCAGGTGCCCCATATATGCTATCTTTTTAAAACCTCCACCTTTTATAAAAATTGTCAGTAGTAAAGATGAATGCAAAGATCAGCAGAAAGACATTAAAGTCAATTTTTACGTCACTAAACAACTCAACCATTTAAGAAAGTAACTTTTTATGAATTTGGAGTTGACCAGTTTAGAACCTACATGTAAATATAACAAGCTCACTGTTCAATTAGAACTTCAGAGTGTAATTAAAATAGAAACTCTGTGTTAGCTTATTAACATATTTGCATTTGGGATAATAGTATTGATTGCAATGGAGTATCAAGTTATTCATCATAATAATGGTTACTAGTTTATTGATATCAAGGGTAATAATACTAGACACTTATGAATTTTTGGAACTAGAAGAGAAAACATCACTGAGAATATTTTTAAGCCTTGGATTTAGAAACTAAGACCCAGAGAGGTCCAGACCCTACCAAAGCCCATGTAGCTGGTTACTTTGGTGTGAGATCCAGAACTCAGGATTCCCTGTTCATAGAGAAATGCTCTTTATAACACATGGCAGGGTAAATGAAGCCCAAAGTAAATTAACTCAAGAGATACTGAAACGGACTGCCTGATCCATTGGTCCAATGGACTGAAATGGAGTGCCCTGAACTGCACTAAGCCCTTGTACGAAAAGTGGGTCTACCAAAACGCTTAGCACTTTACTTACAGAAATAGAGAGTTTCAGTTCAGAGGACAAGCCTAAAGACCTGAAAATCAACACAGGGCTTAAAGCACAGTTCAAGATACTAATACAGGAAATAAAAGCACATGACTAGTTTGCTTATTGCTGTGTGTTCAATATGTTTTGCACGAACTCTAAGGAAAGATGGGGAGGTGTGAACATGCTCTTGGGAGGAAATAGAAGTGGAATTAGGTCTTGGAGAATAGATGGGGTCTAAAGAGAGAAAACAGAGAAGATGCTATTGAAGGAAGATACGTAAATATAAATCACATTCACATCTGGAAAGTATTGTCCCTTCAAATAATGAATATGTTAACATTTGTAGTACGTGAGAGATACTGTCCCTAAGAGTGATCATCATTCAGGGAGAGCAATGACATGTGTATTTCCTATCCTGGTTGAGCTCACAGGGAACAAACAAACAAAAAATTTTAATTCAATGCTTTACTTATTTATTTTTTGCCCTTTCTTACCACAAGGTAAGTGAGGCAGCAGGTGAAAATATATATAAAAATCATACAAAATGAATTACTGCAGGAAAATAATAAACCGAAGAGGAAGAAGACGACTAGCTAACAGAGAAGTATAGCATATAAGGCCCACAGCTGTTCACCAGGGGCACAAATCTGACTACCAAAGAATCTTATCCATCACTTAAAAACAAATCTGTAATTCAGGAGAGGAATTTTGCCTCTGTGTTTGTATAAGAAGTCACTTTTTGATGTATAGGTGATGACCTTAACTCCATCCCTAAACCTACAGTTATGAAGAATAATTTCACACAGCTGTTTTCTGCGATGTCACTTAGTACAGGACAAGAACAGAATGCTGAAGGACAACCTGCTAACAGCAATTGTATGAGGGGCCTCAAAGCAGTGTGCCCTGCATGCCCTAGATTTAGGATGATCTGAACATCTTGATATAAGAGTAAAACTTCTAATACATACAGGAATGGATAGGCTACAAATTCTTTAGTTTATACTCATTCAAGCATTGCACAATTTTATTGGGCACCTATTATGTGCAGTGGCATGCACATAGCCAGATGTCAGTGAATACTATGGTATTGAGGGAATACAGATATCAAATGAACAGATAAGATAAATGCTTTGTCATGAATGTTATGGAAGTATATAAACCAGGGAGAGGTGATAGAGAACATGATGGGGGGTGGGGTGGGCACTGCTACGCTAGGAAGAGTTCTCATGAAGACCTTTCTAATGTGATCATATTTGAATAGAGACACAATTGGGATGAGGACGGAAGCTATAGAGAAATCTAGAAGAAAAGTGGGCATAGGAAACAGCAAAAACCTTAAAATAACTTGTCTGTTTAGGTAATAGCAGGAACATCATAAACATTATTTCTCAGAACTGGGTGTTGGTGAGAATTTGATGGCTGAGAGTTCTGAGGTTGCAGCCTCTGGTGAGAACTTGCAGGAGAAATGTTCCAAGTTGAAGAATAGTCCCTTTTCTTCATAACCAGCCAGGTGGAGTGCAAAGTGAGAATCCTCTTTTGGACATGAAAGAGTGAGGGTTAGGTGGACCTAAAGAACACTGATGGACCGAGCCTGTGTCTTCTTAAGGGAGACGTTCCGTGCCTACTTCAATACATAAACAAACGGGCCAGGGATACCTAATATACATATAGAGCATAGCCAACATTATTTAGGGTATTGGAACCAAAAAAATTCTCATGCTTTAAATCACATGCGCAACCGCAGACAAATCCTCCAAAATATCTAAAGACTATTTGAGTTTTGCTTCCTGGTGGATCTTCCAGGATTAAATGACAACAAATTACAGCCCTTGGTAACTGATCTGCAGCATAGAGCCATTTACTGACTATAAATCAATTGAATGCTGAGAGCTTCTATCAAAAATGTTGGATTTGATTTTAATATTTTTAATGTTTGTTTATTTTTGAGAGAGAGAGAGAGACAGAGTGTGAGTGGGGTGAGGGGCAGAGAGAGGGAGACAAAGAATCTGAAGCAGGCTCCAGGCTCTGAGCTGTCAGCACAACTCACAAGCTGTGAGATCATGACCTGAGCCAAAGTCGGTTGCTTAACCGACTGAGCCACCCAGGTGCCCCTGGATTTGAGTTTAAAGATGTTCTCTCTGGCAAAAAAAAAAAAAAAAAAAAAAAAAAGATAATATAGGATCTGTTGTCTATTTTGGACATTTCTTTTTTTATATATACCTTTTTTTTTTAATGTTTATTTTTTATTTTTGAGACAGAGAGTGAGTGAGCTAGGGAGGGACAGAGAGAGAGACACACACACAGAATCCAAAGCAGGCTCCAGGCTCTGAGCTGTCAGCACAGAGCCCAATGTGGGGCTTGAACTCACAAACCGTGAGATCATGATCTGAGCCGAAGTTAGACGCTCAACTGACTGAGCCACCCAGGCGCCCCTATTTTGGACATTTCTAGGTATTAACAGAACTATGTCATCATATTACAGAGGATGATTTATATTTTTACTTTTAATAGCAGGTGGCATGTATCCAGGACATTAAAAAACAATATAAAATCATTTAGATAAAAGTAAAAATGAAAGAGGAGAGGCCAACTACATGTGTTTCATGCCATTAAAAATATTTTCTCTACGAAGGCCATCATCACAACTGTCCTTGATCTTCTAAGAGGTATTAAGATGCAGACTCTGTAAGATTATCAGTAATTGGGTCCATCTGACTAGTGACATAACCAATTCCTAAGAAAAGCCTGAAGAAAGATTAATAAAATTTGTAGACAGCAACATGCAAAACAATAAACCTGGATTACTTTCTTACACTATAAACAAAAATAAATTCAAAATGGATTAAAGACCTAAATGTGAGACCTGAAACCGTAAAAATCCTAGAAAGAACATAGGCAGTATATTTTCTGACATCTGCTGTAACAATATCTTCTAGATAGGTCCCTTGAGGCAAGGGAAATAAAATAAAAAATAAACTACTGAGACTACATCGAGATAAAAAGCTTCTGCACAGTGGAGGAAACCATCAACAAAACTAAAAAGCAACCTACTCAATGCAAGAAGATATTTATAAATGACATGGCTGATAAAGGGTTAGTACCCAAAATACATAAAGAAGTGATACAACTCAACACCCAAAAACCAGATAATCCAATGAAAAAAGGGCAGAAGACATGAATAGACATTTCTCCAAAGAAGATATCTAAATGGCCAACGGACATATGAAAAGATGTTCATTGTCACTTAACATCAGGGAAATGCAAATCAAAGTTACAAAACAGTATTATCTCACACCTGTCAGATGGCTAACATCACTAACACAAGAAACAACAGGTGTTGGTGAGGATGTGGAGAAAAAGGAAACCAGGAGTGCAAACTGGTACAGCCACTGTGAAAAACAGTATGAAGGTTCCTGAAAAAATTAAAAATAAAACTACTCAGTCGGTAATCAAACTACTGGAATATTATTCAGCTATAAAAAAGGGTGAAGTCTTGCCATTTGGAGTGAGATGGTTGGAACTGGAGTGTATATTGCTAAGTGAAATAAGTCACTTAGAAAAACAAATACCATATGATTTCACTCACATGCAGAATTTGAAAAACAAGAGAGGAAAGGGAGAGAAAAAGAGATAGAGAAACCAAGAAAGAGACTCTTTAGAGGACATATTGGTGGTTACCAGAGGGGAATGGGACAGGAGCCATGGGTGAAGTAGGTGATGGGGAATAAGGAGTACACTTGTCTGATGAGCACTTGGTGATGTATGGAATCGTTGACTTACTGAATCAGACTTGAAGCTAATATAACACTGTATGTTAACTAGCTGGAATTAAAATAAAAACTTTTTGAAAAGTTGCAAGCAATCTTATATTGTTTATGAAATATTTTTCCCCAAGGTTATTAAAGAATATATCAATATAATGGATTATTCTGGCCTAGAACCTACCTAACCTGGAATAGCAAATATGCATATGTAATATGTGTGTAAAAAATTCTAATCAAAACAAAATAGTCAGGGGCACCTGGGTGGCTCAGTCGGTTAAGCATTCGAATACTGCTCAGGTCACGATCTCACAGTTCATGAGTTAAAGCCCTGCATCAGGCTCTGTGCTGACACCTCAGAACCTGGAGCCTGCTTTGGATTCTGTGTCTCCTTCTCTCTCTGCCATCCCCTGCTCATGCTCTCTCTCTCTCCCAAAAATAAATAAATATTAAAAAATTTAAAAAAAGAAAGAAAGAAAATAGCCAAAGGGGAGCCTGGATGGCTCAGTCGGCTAAGAGTACAACTCTTGATTTGGGCTCATGTCATGATCTCATGGTTCACGAGTTCAAGCCCCACGTTGGGCTTCCCACTAACAGTGTGGAGCTGGCTTGGGATTCTCTCTCCCTCCTTCCCCTCTTCTGCTTGTACTCTCTCTCAAGATAGGCAAATAAACATTAAAAAAAGAAAACAATCATGGAGATTATATGTCAATTATGACCTTACAAATTAAACTCATCTATGAAAATTTGTTTAATCTTAGTTTATAAATTTGACAATGAATTTTTAAAAATCTGGTATGAAATTAAACGGAAGCAATTACTTGCTCGGCCAATAAAGGAGCACCAGCCAACTCTGGACCATATTTATTGGAATGAATCCTTCAGTAAGATGATGCCAGCTTCTTTTTTCTCCTGGGATCAATAAATTATGAAAGGGAGAGAAAGCACACCTTTTAAAAACACTTTGTCTAAATACTTTGATCAGATTTCAATAGTATCTAATTTCTTTTAACAAAGATTAAGTGATTTACCCTAAATTTTCACTGAGTGTTGATGAAACCAGGCTTTCTTAACCAGGCTTTTCTTAAATCTGTTAAGCACCAGGTGCTAACAGATTTGATGTCTCTGACTCCTCATCAGAAAGAGGTGTTATGACTTAAGTGAACCTGCAGGTAATTCTCAGTGTCCTCTATCTGTGTTCCTGCTGTACTGGAAGGAGTTTTGTTCCGTGCTCAGCAAGTGTTCACAAAACCTTCACCTGACCTTCAGCAGAGCATCGTCCAGGGCAACACTGGTGGCCTGGAGCCGGGGTCAGAGGATCCAGAGGATGACTTGGGTCTCTAAGGCACTAATCACAGCTGCAGGTTGTGCCCAAGAGCAGCTAAGCCACCTTCCAGGACAGGCCTGGCCTTGTATCAAGGCTAGGTGATTTTAGATACAATTTATGTTGAAGGATATGAAAGATCAACTATACTAATGCCGTACCTTTTTTTTTTATTATTTTTTTAACGTTTATTTATTTTTGAGAGACAGAGAGACAGAGCATGAGCAGGGTAAGGGCAGAGAGAGAAGCAGACACAGGATCAGAATCAGGCTCCAGGCTCTGAGCCGTCAGCACAGAGCCCGACGCAGGGCTCGAACTCACAGACCGTAAGATCTTGACCTGAGCTAAAGTCGGCCGCTTAACCGACTGAGCCACCCAGGTGCCCCTGCTGTACCTTTATTGGGAGGAACTGGTTCTGTCTCCACTGCTGGCTCAGGGGAGCCTGGAAGTTACCCAAAGCCTCAAAGTTGCTGCTTTCTTGAGGAAGATTCTCTCCTGTTGGTGCTACAGGGAGCCACGTCCAGACGTCTGTGTTTTTACAGGCATCCACTGCTGTGCTACTAGCTGAACGGAGCAAACACTGCCTGCGCACCTGCTCAGCACCTGTGCTTGGCACGAGGAGGGATGAGGCGTGGAGTGCTCTGACCTACAGAGAGCACTGACCTGGGCTTACCGTTCGGTCAGTAAGCACCTGCAAGGGCTATGTACAGGGCATGCACCTACATTTTTCTATTAAGTTTCTCATTAATTCTATGAGGATCGCATAATGTGTCTTTATCATCCTATCATCAACATTATCATACCCATTTCCCCATGAGACAATTCGGCTTCAGAAGAGTTGAGCGACTCAGATGTGGTCACAGGCATATGTGGTGCCTTCCATCACCTCCTATCTGCTTAGTGTGCCTGGTTATTCGGGAGTCTCCCTCTTTTTCTGCGACCTTGCTGCCCCAAGTGTGTTCCATGGACCCCATGTTGGCATCACCTGGGAGCTTGTTAGACATGCAGAGCCTCGGACCCCACCCGGACCTACTGAATCAGACCTTGTGTTTTTAACAACCGCCCTCACCCCACCCCCTCCCCAGACAGTCTGTCTGCAGGCTGAGATCTCAGCAGAACTGCTCCATGAGCCATCAAAGGAGCTCTGCTTTAGAAGCCTGCTGGCTCAAGTCTCTCTGCAGGATGCAGTAGAGGGAAAACTCACGTGACTTCATAAATTGTGGTTGGTGAGTGCCACGGCCGCTTATTACAAGGCGATTTCAACTAGAAGGCAGTTTCCTATCACAGGCATTGAAAAAAATTATATTTCCCATACAGACCCTACATTTATTTAATGATTCAGTGTGCAAACATTTATCACGGTGTGTTATTTGCCAGGCCCTGTGTACCATACAGGTCTCAGTGGTTTCCTGCAGGAGGTGGTGGTCCACATTACCCCCTGAGTATGGTGATTTGGCCAGTTCTTGGTTTTAAAGTTGCGTGTTTATAATAAATTGCATCTGCAGCTCTCTACATGTTGCTACATTATTGATCCATTCGTCTAGTCAACAAACACTTGAAGAGTGTGTACGAAGCACTGCAGAAGTCCATTATGTTTACATGGACTCAGCGTTTACACTAAAGCATCTGAGGAAGTAATCCTTCCATGGGCACATACCTTTTTAGTGAAATATTGTTGTTTTTAAAGTACTATTAAATTTGTCATGGATTTTATGGCTCATAGAGTTCTTCAGTTTAATGACTTAAAAGTTTTTACCAATTTTTTCCTTGGAGAGCTATCCCCAGGAGGAGTCAACTTAAGAAACAAAGACTGAAAATACCCAGGATCTATTGTCTCCAAATAATATAACTTCTTGCTTTTCAAAATTAGCAGAAAAAAAAAATATAAAGACCCAATTTGATAGTATAGATTTGACGGTGCTTAATGTTTTTGATTTTTATCCCAGGATTGGCCTTTTGTATAATGACTCTAGTAGTGTATCTGGCAGTAAACGCACAAGATGAGTTTAAATATTTCAGTTCCCCCTCTCACATTCATGTGCCTAATTAACAAGTGTTATCAAGTGCCACCTTCACTAGACAGTGCTTCTTCATGGGAAGATATACCTATAAAAATCCCAAAAGGGACTGACCCACTACAAAGAAAAGCATCTCATTACATAATTTAGTGTATGTGTTAGCTTTTTCAGAGGGGGAAAAACAATAAAATGTGCAAATATAAAGAGAGAGATTTATTATAAGCATCTGGTTCATGTGATTATGAGGCTGGCAAGTCTAAAATCTAAAGAATGGGCCAGCAGGCTAAAGACCCAGGACAGCTAATGTTCTGGTTCAAGTCCAAGTCTGAAGGGGGTGTGCTGGAGAATCATCTCTGGCTGGGAAGAGGTTGCTCTTTCTGTTCTATTCAGGCCTTTAACTGATTAGACCTTTAACCCATCGATGTAATGGAAGACAATCCACTTTACTCAGTGTTCACCTATTTAAATATTAGTCTTAGCCAAAAACACCCTGCAAACTGACACATAAAATTAACCATCACAGCATAGGAGTATTACAAGACACAAAGCCTTCTGAGGCGCAGAGAATATTTCCTCTTAGCTCTGCACTGTAGGATGACTCTACCTTTTGTTGAGGACTTTTGAAGAGTCATTAGGTACTGAAGACTCAGGCTAGCAAGTCTAGTTCATGCCACTTCGAAAGATGTTTAAAAAAATCTTTTTAAAGAAGAAAGTCATCAAGGCCAAAAAGTTCATAAGAGGTTAACTAGTGATTTTTAAAATCAAAATGATTAGATAATTTACACATAATTCAGTGCAACTAAGTGTACAGTTCAGGGAGTTTTGATAAATGTATACACCCACGTAACCACCACCTCAATCACGTCCATCATTCCAGAAAGTCTCTGTTTAGGGGCCATTTTCTTTCTGCCGGGTATCATGCTTTGTAATGCATAACATATTTTAATTCTTATTAAACATTTTGAAGTAGGCACTATTATTCTCATTCTAAAATTAAATAGAAAATTTGTAAAAGGTCACAGCATTGTCCCAGTCAACCAGCTACTTACTCAGTGATAATGTTGTAATTTGAATCTGGGAGTGCCACTGCCTCCCATTCCTTAACCACTGCAGGGCACCGACTTCCCAAATACTTCAGCACCACAATTCTCATTTGCAACATCAAATCTAGCCAGTTCCATGGGCAAGCCACACTCAGCATTCCCCTTCCTCCATTTACTCTTAGGTAGTTGCATACTCCTCTGCAACCCTTATCATATTACAGTTGACCAGTGAACAATGTTGGGGCTAGGGGTGCCAACCCCCTGTGCAATTGAAAATCAGGTATAATTCTTGATTCTCCAAAAACTTAACTACTAATAGCCTACTGTTGACCAGAAGCCTTACCAATAACATAAACAGTTGATTAACACACATTTTATATATTATATGTATTATACATTGTATTCTTACAATAAAGTAAGCTACACAAGGGAAAATATTATTAAAATCATAAGGAAAAGAAAATACATCTACAGTACTGTACTGTATTTATTGAACAAAATCTGGGTGGGGCGCCTGGGTGGCTCAGTCAGTCAGGCATCTGACTCTTGATTTCAGCTCATGTCATGATCTCACAGTTTGTGAATTCAAGTCCTACATTGGGCTCTGTGCTAAAAGTTCAGAGCCTGCTTCAGATTCTCTCTCTTCCTCTCTCTCTGCCCCTCCCCTGGCTCGTGCACTCTCTCTATCTCGAAATAAATAAAAAAATTTTTAAAAATCTAGCTATAAGTGGACCCACATACTTCAAATCCTTGTTGTTCAACTAATTTCTTCTACTTCCCTAATCCCAGAGACTACTCCAATGATCTGCACATAATGGCAATTCTATAAATATTTGCTAAACAAATAAAACACAATGTTATAATTTTGAACATTTATTTAACTTAAACATTAGCATTTCCTACTTTTGAATGCTAATGAGTAGCATTTTAATTGTTCTTATCATGTGTCTGAATTGTGCAGCACTGCAAATCATAGAGACATGTTCCTAAAGAAATAATCCTAAAGAATAAGGATTATAATTCTAAACAATAATACTAAACCTCATTTGGAAAAATAAGAAAATAACAATTAGAACCTCCAATTATTGAGCATTTACTACCTAAAGGCTCTGCTAAGTAATTTATTTGCTGATCCTCATTTAGTAGTCAAAAACACAGTTGCTAAAATCAGATTTATTTGGGCTCAGATCCTAACTCTCCTTCTTATTAGCTATGTTTCTTGTATAAATTATTTTATATCCCTGTGCTTCAGTTTCCTCATCTTTGATATGGGATAATAAATGCTACATGCCTACCTAATTCACGAGATTCGAGCAATTAGAAATGCTTTAAAAAATGCCTGACACATACAAAGCAATCTTACTTTGTTGTTTCATCTCATTAAATTTTTTTAAATTACCAAATATTTTAAATTACCTTTCTTAATTAACTTATAAAATTACAATAGATATTGTGGTTCATACTACCCCCGTGAAAAAATTTAAGTAAGACTTCAGAATGAGTTTTTCCCTGAACAGGTTTTTGACAGAATCACCATGTCATACTTAGGTATAAAACATGTATCTGAACTGCAGACCTGTACTTGATGTAAAATAAACATTAACAAACATTGACAAACAAAATAATCAACTCTGGAAACCTCATTTTAAAGCAAACACTGAGGTGAGGAAGTCCAAATAACAGACCAATAGTTCAAAAGCACCTTGGCTGACAGAGATAAGCAAGGGAATAGATCAGCATTTTGTGTGGTTGTTACTGAAGGTGAATCTTTAACTACAAAAAATCCAATGTAGTGAAAGCCCAAATTTTTTTTCCCCAAAATTAGTAGCAAAACAAAGAAGTCTGCTCTCATCACTTCTATTCAACCTTTTACTAAAGATGATAGCCAGGGCAATTAGGCAAGAAAATAAAATAACATCCATCTCAGTTGTAAAGAAAGAAGTAAAACTCTATTTTAAGTTGACATGAGCTTGTACCAAAAAAAGGCTAAGGAAATCATTAAAAACCTATTAGCACTAATAAATAAGTTCAGCAATTTTGTAGGATACCAAAATCAATATACAGATATCAACTGAGCAAAGTGAAAATAAGATCAAGAGACCAATACTATTTACAAAGGTATAAAAATAATATACTTTGGAATAAAGTCAACAAAATGTACACTCTAAAAACTTCAAAACATTGCTGACATAAAGACGAACTAAATAAATGAAAATATATCCTATGTTCATGGAGAAGATTCGATATTATTAAGATGGCAAACTGATTTACAGATATGATCTACATACATACATATATACAGATATGATCTACAGACCCTCTCAAAATTTCAGCTGAATTCTTTGTATAGATTGACAAACTGAACCTAAAATTCATGTGGAAATTCAAAAGACCCAGAGTAGCCAAACAGTTTTGAATAGGTGAACGAAGCTAGAAGACTTGCACTTCTCAATTTCAAAACTTACTTCAGAGCAACAATAATCAAGATGACATGGTACTAACATAAGAATAGACATATAGATCAATGGAATAGTATAGGGAGTCTGAAAATAAGCCCTCACATTTACAGTTAATTGGTTTTTGGCAAAGGTGCCAAGACAAGTAAATGGAGAAAGAATCATGTTTTCAACAAATGATTCTGGGAAAACTGGATAGCCATATGCAAAAGAATGAAGTTGGACCCTTACCCCACCCCCCACCATATACAAAATTGACTCAAAATGTATCAAAGAAATTGATATTGGATTTGGCAATGATTTCTTAGATATAAAATCAAAAACATAAGCACAAAAGGAAACGGATAAATTAGACTTCATCAAAATTAAAACTTCTGTGCCTCAAAGAATGCAATCAAGAAACTAAACTGGCAACTCACAGAATGGGAGAAAATTTTTGCAAAACATAAATCATAAGGGATCTGTATCTGGCATATATAAAGATGTTGGGAGCCGTTTTGGACTCACAGGTTGAGAAGTAACCTTAAAGTTGCATCTTGGGGATGGGTTGCACCTCCCCCATTGTAATTGGAAGCATAGCCCTCAAAGCAATGCCTTGATTTCTCCTGTTTAGAGATAATTAACATTGAGGCATTAAGGAAACACCCTGTTCTCTCCCACCCTTAATTTTTATGTTAGTTATCCTAAAACCAATATACAGGATTAAGGAAGTTGCCACCTTGCTGGTAAAACCATTGGTAAAGAGATCAAACTATGGAATGTCACTCATTGATGTAATGTCACTCACTACCTTTAAAAATAAAGACACTGAGACCAGCAGGGTGGAGACACCAGAACTGAGAGACGCCAGAAGACACCAGAGGACGCCAGAATTGAGAAGACGCCAGGAGATGCCAGAATTGAGGAGACGCCAGAACTGCCAGGGCTGCCTGCTTGGTCATCAGACTCCATCTCTCTCGTGGCTCTCATTTCCTTTCGCCCGACCATCCATCCTTCGTGGACCCCTAGATTCGCCGGAACAATGACCTCGGCATAAAGACCTCTCAGAATTTAATAAAAAAAGAAAAAGAATACAATTCAAAATGGGCAAGAGATATTTTCCAAAGAAGATACTCAAGTATCTTCAATAAACACATGAAAGGATGCCCAACATCATTAGCCAAGAGAGAAATGCAAATCAAAATCATACTGAGATACCACTTCATACCCGCTAGGATGGTTATAATGAAAAAGTGAGATAATGATAAGTGTTGTTGAGGATATGAAGAAATCAAACCCTCGTACACTGTTGCTGGGAATGTAAAATGATGCAGCCACTTTAGAAAACAGTCTGGCAGTTTCTAAAAAAGTTAAACACAAGTTATCATTTGACCCAGGAATTCTCTCCATGCCTGATACATCCATAGAATAGAGTATAATTTGACAATAAGGATAAATGTAGCATCAGTATACACACTCTAACGTGGATGAACACTGAAAACATAATGCTAAATGAAAGAAGTCAATGACAAAGGACCACATATTGTATAATTCCTTTATATGAAATACCCAGAATAGACGAATTTATAGAGATTGAAAGTAGATTAGTGGTTGTTTAGGGCTAAGAAGAATGAGGTCAATGGGGCAAGAGCTAAAGGATAGGGCGTGTTTCATTCTGGGGCAATGAAAATATTCTAAGATAGATTATGGTTATAGTTGCACAACTGTGAATATACTAAAATTATAGACTTTCATACGTTAAGTGGGTAAATGGTATGGTATGTAAATTATATCTCAATAAAATTGTTAACAAAACCCCAGAAATAAAAGAACATATAAGTTTGAAAGTAAAAGAATTAAAATATACATAAACATGAACCAAACACAAGGTGACATAGTTATACTAAAATCAGGCAAAGTAGACCTTATTTTTTTTAATATTTATTCATTTTTGAGAGAGTGTGAGTGGGAGAAGGGCAGAGACAGCAGGAGACACAGAATCTGAAGCAGGCTCCAGGCTCTGACCTGTCAGCACAGAGCCTGACATGGGGCTTGAACTCATGGACCAGACCGAGAGATCATGATCTGAGCTGAAGTCAGATGCTTAGCTGACTGAGCCACCCAGGCACCTCAGGAAAAGTAGATTTTAAGGCAAGATGTGTTACTAGAGATAAAAAGGACATTTAAGTATGATAGAAGAATCAGTCTACCTGATACCACAATTTTAATCTGTATGCAACCAGTAATATAGCTTCAAAATATATAAAAGAAATACTGAGAAAAGTGGAAGGACAAATAGATGCTCCACATCAAAATGAGACTTTAACACACTTTTCTCAATAGCTGACAGAACAACCTTACACACACAATTAGGAAGAATATAAATAATTAGAATGATACATGAACAAATTTACCAAACTGGAACACCATAACCAACAATGGAAGAAAATACTCTTTTCAAGTATATAATAGAACACTTACCAAAGCTATCCACACGCCAGGCCATCATGCAAGCATCAACAAATTTCAAAAAAAAGTGACTTCATTTCTAGTATTTTTTCTGACCATGATGGAATTAAGATAGATATTGTTCACAGAATCATAACTGGAAATCTCCAACTTATTGAAATTAAACATACACATCTTTCACTTCGGGTTCAAGTAAGAGTCACATTGGGAATTAGGAAATATTTTTAAGTAAGTGAAATGAAAACATGACATTAAAATTGCTAAGTTGCAGCAAAGTAAATGCTTAGAGAGAATTTTAACTTTAAATATGTGTGTTAGGAAAGAAGAAAGATTGAGATTTGGTGATTTTAATTTTCATCTCAAGAAAGTGAAAAAGGTACAGCAAATCAAGCCCAAAGAAAGTAGACAGAAAGAAAATGCCTTCATCCTTAAAATGTCATAAATATTAAGTAAAGAATAAATGTAAAATGTTTGGTTCAGTGCCAGAAACATAATTAACCTGTACTAATCATTAGTTATTTATTTTTCTTGTTAGTCCATGGTACAAGAACTGGAAGACTCATCCATTTCTCTTCCGGGGCAACGCCTGCCTTGACAGTGTTTATCTTCACTGTAATAACCTCCTCCTTTTGTGGGGAAAGCTTCTGGTAGAAATTCTAGATGGGCATCTGGCTGGAGTGGGAGGTAACAGTTATAACACTGTCCTATGAACCAGACGATCTGCTAAGTGTACTGTCTGTGTGCATTTTTTCCACCCTTACAGGAACCGGGAGGGTAGAGATTAATGTACATTCAACAGATTTGGCCACTGAGGTTCACAGAGGTGGGACATCCAATCCGAGCCCCACAGCTAATGAGGGCAGAGCTAGGATTTGGACAGCAATCGGCCTGAGCCTAAAACCAGGGACGTGCATTCGATTGCGTCATCATAGTGACCCCCTATGTCCGCGGTAAATGAAGCCTGGCTAAATCAGGACGTACTCGGCTGCCTTCTCCTCCAGGTACCAAACTTTCCAGGTTCTAAACCATTGTTTCTATGCTTCCTTCAAATCATGGAAGGGCTTAGCAGAGATACTGTATGAGCTTTGAAGTGATGCTGGCTTGGAGGTATTTCCCTTCACCTCCTACGCACCTCCGTGCACTCGTGGCACAGAACTGGCCCCATATGTGCGGAGCCAGGGCACGGTGGGGCAGGCATCCTGCCACCGGGGTTCAGGGAAAACACCTCAAGGGGTTGATCAAGCCTTCGAGGGCCTTCTAAAGGAGTGAAAGGGGAGGGATTCCAGATGAACATTTCCTCGGGACCTACGCTGTGCCAGCCCCTGAGTGAGGTCTTTGCCTGAGCTGTGTCTCCATCTCTGCTGCTCTGTAACTAGACAGCGTCAGAACTTTCCATGATTCTGTCCCTCAGTTTTTATCTGGGGAGAGGGGCGTTAAAGGCAACCAAAGATTGACCGCTCACACCGCACAGGGTGGGCGCCCCAACCGCCTCCCGTTGTGGCTGCAGTGACCTCAGTCTGATCTTGTAAACCCACCCGTGTTGGGGGAGGGTGTGAGGTGCAGGTGGTCTACTCTCTGAGTGCTAACTATAGTGAGTGTGATTTGGGGTTGAAAAAAAATTAATTCTCCTGTACCACATAATAGTTCTGTGTGGCTTCTGGAGAGTCCAGCAGAAAAACTGGGGTGAGCACAGATAAATTAGATACTGTATTTCCATTGCATTGTCCAGAAATGCACTTGGTAAACTTGAACTTGAAGGAAGCTACACAAAATATGATCCAATTTCCCATTTTCTGTATGGGAGAACTTTTTCAGGCTGCATGGTAGAGTCATAGAAAAATGGATGCTTTAAAACAGATATTTTGTCAGATTATTTAAAATTTATTTCTTAAAATTTGCTGTTTTAGAAAAGTGGTAATGTCTCATTTTATGTACAATTTAGTCTGTTAGACTAAAGAAAATAATGACCTTTTTCAATTGAGAGATGTTTTGAGATCCAACCAAATCAAACCAAACCAAATCAACCAAGGCATAGTAATTAAGGGGGTTCCCATGCTCTAGGTTTGCTGCTGCTACGTGGATCACCAAAGCCCTGGATTTCTGCTACTGGCATTTCTTAAATTCTCCAAATGTCAATATTTACAAAACAAGCATTTGCTTTTACTTGAAATAAACGTGTCAAAAGCTTTAGGCAGAAAGCTAAAAAGTTGATCTAAATTGATAAACTAACAAGTCCTTAATTACTGAAAGAATACGTGGTGAAGTTTTATTTGCTTTTGCTAAATTTCTTGTCTTTAAGATAGAGCCAGCAAACAGATGATGCAAATACATTTGTTCGACACGTGGGAGAGAAGTGTCACTACTGATAACTAAAGGGAGAAT
This sequence comes from Paguma larvata, assembly GCA_030068075.1. Classification (NCBI taxonomy): domain Eukaryota; kingdom Metazoa; phylum Chordata; class Mammalia; order Carnivora; family Viverridae; genus Paguma; species Paguma larvata. The sequence continues at coordinate 76,785,499 of CM057828.1, read as the reverse complement.
TCCTTCTGAACCACCAATATTTACCAGGAAAATTTACACCCTTTGAACATGATCTCGTTTCTAGTAAATGTTCCTCTTTTTTTTTTAATGTTTATTTACTTGAGAGAGAGAGAGAGAGCGGGCATGAGTGGGGAGGGGCAGAGAGAGAGGGCACAGAGGACCCGAAGTGGGCTCTGCACTGAGAGCAGAGAGCCAGATGCGGGACTCAAACTCACAAACTGTGAGATCATGACCTGAGCCAAAGTGAGACACTTCACCAATGGAGCCACCCGGGTATCCCATCTTTTGTTTAATTGATGTTTATTTATTTTTGAGAGAGAGGGGAGGGAGGGAGGGGTACAGGGAGGGGCTCGAACCCACGAACTGTGAGATCATGACCTGAGCTGAAATCAAGAGTTGGAAAGCTCAACTGACTGAGCCACCCAGGTGCCTCAAGTAAATGTTCCTCTTTCAAATATGTGATAAAGCTGTTCCTGGCCCTCTTTCACAGATGTGACCTTTTGGAGGTTCCTGAGAGAAATGTACACAGTGGAATGTGGGGTTTGCTTACAAAACACTGGGAATCTTTGTTCCTATTTAATGGACATTTGGATCCGCAGGAGCTATGGCTTCAGTGTTTCTCACCTAACTCAAAGTGGGCAATCAGAATAGAATTTTTATTAGAAAGGAAAATTTCTCTTATCATTGCAGCATTTCTCAGTACCATTCAACCTCCAGCCTCCTCATCTCCTCAAGTAACCGCAACATTATCACCATGGAAATTGAGCCACCTATTGTGACCTTAGCTCAAATTGCCCCAGGGAAGTCTTCTATTTTTGTTAGCCGTTTCCATTGATACATCTAATCTGATAGCAAGCATCAAGTGATCAGGAAAATCCACATACTAGTATTTCTCAAAATGTAGCCTACACACCACTTCTATCGGCATCACTATGGTGTTTATTATGAATGCTGATCCCTGGGTCCCTGCCCCAGACCCACTGTGTCACTGAAGGGCCTGGGGCTATGCATTGTAACATATACACACGAATACTTACGGCACTGAAATTTGGTAACTGCTTATCTAGAGGAAAATCCGAGGATTGTTGATCCTTACTTATTTACACCATTTGATAAGGAAGTGCAGGTTTCTAGAGGGAAATACTGATTTATCCTAGAGCAATTTTTACTTTGCTCGTCTCATTTAACCAGTGTCATCATCTGTCCAGGCTGCTATAACAACTGCCCACAGTCTGGGTGACTTAGAAATGTATCTCTCACAGTTCTGAAAGCAGGGAGCCAGCATGGTCTGGTGAAGGCCCTTGTCGGGCGGCAGACTTCTCACAGGGTGGAAGGGGCACGGGAGCTCTCTTGGGTCTCTTTCGTAAGAGCATTAATTTCATTCATGAAGTATCTCCCTAATTAAATGACCTAATCACCTCCCAAAGACCCCCACCTACTAAATACCACCATATTGGACATTAAGATTTCAACATATGAATGGGGTGGGAGGGGCACAAACATTCAGACCACAGCAACCGAAACTTCTTGGTTCTACCCAGTACCAATCGCACAACTCTTAACAGAAGTTCTGTGGGTCACTATATCACATGATGTTCAAGAAAGAATGAAAGCATTCTTTTCTCTGGCTTCAGACTAAAGTGGATCCTTGGCTAGTTGTATACAACATGTACTGAAGTGTTAGCTACTTGTACAGCTGTTTCAACCATTTTTATTTATTTGTTCAACACATATGACTTAGGGATTTTAGGCTGTGTTGATATAATATAGAAAAACAACTTCATTACATATGACACTTGCCTAGTGAATTCAGAATAAATATGATTTTACTAATTATTTTACTTACCTGTCAATCTGGTTCAGATAATTAATGATATTCCTTTATAGATAGGGCCTAAGTTAATACTTGGCTTCTGGTTTCCCTAAATTATTTATTACATAGTCAAAATACATGTATTAGGAAATATTAATATTGTCTGATGCCATCTCAGGGGTGATCTGTGTTGTTAAACAGGTAAATAGTATTGAGAAACTGCATTACAACCATCTGATATTTCTTGTATGTCTTTTTAGTATCCCCTCTTGGTTTTATGTTTAAGTAACTCTTGAAAAAATTAACTGACTAGGAAGCTTGTTTGTCTCTCTAAAATAAAAGTTTCAAACGGCTCCTGTTTTTTTTATTTGCTTTCTTTTAAATCGTGTGTGTGTGTGTGTGTGTGTGTGTGTGTTGAGAACATTTAAGCTCTATTCTCTTAGAAAATTTCAAGTATACTACAGTTTTGTTAGCTATAGTCACCATGCTGTACATTAGCTTCTCAAAACTTATTCATATTGTGATTGAAAGTTTGTACCTCTTGACCAGTGCTCAGCAGTTCTGCCACACCCAGCCCCTGGTAACTGCCATTTTACTCTGTTTCTATGAGCTGACTTTTTAGATCCCACATATAAGTGAAATCACACAATATTTGTATTTCTCGGTCTGACTTTTTCACCTAGCTTAATGCCCTCAAGATTCATTCATGTTGTCTCAAATGGCAGGATTTCCTTCTTTCTATGGCTGAATAATATTCTATTGTAGATGTTAATGGACACTTGGGTTGTTTTCATATGCGGGCTATATAAATAACATTGCAATGAACATGGGGGTGCAAATTTCTCTCCAAGATGGCGATTTCATTTCCTTTGGCTATATACCCAGAAGTGGAATCGCTTGGTCATATGGTATTTCTATTTTTAATTTTTTGAGAAACTTCCATACTGTTTTCCATGGTGGCTGTACCAATTTCCATTTCCACCCACAGTGCACAAGGGTGTCCTTTTCTCCACATCCTTACCAGCACTTGTTATGTCTTGTCTTTTTGATAATAGTCATTCTAACAGGTGTGAGGTGATATCTCATTATGATTTTGATGTGTGTTTCCCTGATGATTAGTGATGCTGAGCACTTTTTTGTGTACCTGTTGGCAGACTATTGGTCTTTTTTGGAAATATGATTATTCAGATCCTTAGCCAATTTTAATTGAATTGTTTTTGCGCTATTGAATCATGTAAGTTCTTTATATTTTTTGGATGTTTACCACTTACCAGACATACGCAGTTTGCAAATATTTTCTCCTGCTCTGTGGGTTGTCTTTTAATTTTGTTGATTTATTTGGTTTTTTGTTTATTTGCTCTTGCTGTGTTTAACCTTTATAGTTCGATGTGGTCCTGCTTGTTGATTTTTGCTTTTGTTGCTTGTGCTTTTGGTGTCATATCCAAGCAATTATTGCCAAGACCAACATCAAGGAGTTTTTCCCTATGTTTTCTTTTAAGAGTTTTACAGTTTCAGTTCTTAGGTTTAAGTCCTTAATCTATTTTGAGTTAATTTTTCTGGGTGGTATAAGATAGGGGTCCAGTTTCATTCTTTTGTATGTGGATAACCAACATCATTTATGGAAGAGATTATCTTTTCCCTATTGAGTATTCTTGGCTTCCTTGCCAAATGTGAATGGGTTTATTTATGGGCTCCCAATTCTGCTCCATTGGTCTATGTATCTGTTTTTACACCTGTAATACAGTGTTCAATAGCTTTGTATGATTTTGAAATCAGGAAGTGTGATGCCTCCAACTTTGTTCTTCAAGACTGCCTTGGCTATTCAGGATCTTTTGTGATTCCGTACACATTTTAGGATTGTTTTTCATTTCTGTGGAAAATGCCATTGGAATTTTGATAGCGACTGCATTGAATCTATGGCTGGCTTTGGCTAATGTGGACATTTTAAACAATATTTTCTCTTTTGATACCTGAACACGAGATATCTTTTCATTTACTTGTGTTTTCTTCAATGTCTTTAATCAATCTTTAAGAGTTTTTCGTATACAGATCTTTTATCTCCCTACACTCATTCCTAAGTATTTTTATTGTTTTGATGCTATTTTATCAGATTGTTTTCTTTACTTTTTGCAGATAGTTTGTTGTTAGTGTATAGATATGCATCTAACTTTTGCATATTGATTTTGTACACTGCAGCATTGCCAAATACGTTAGTTCTAACAGTTTCTTGGTGGAGTTTTTAGAGTTTTCTACGTATAGCATCCTAAAATATACAGAGATAATTTTACTTCTCACTTTCTGATTTGAATGCCTTTTATTTCTTTTTGCTAGCCTAGTTAGTTACTGTGGCTAGAACTTCTAGCACTATGTTGAATAGGAGTGCTAAGAGCAGGCATCCTTGTCTTGTTCCTGATCTTAGAGGAAAAGCTTTCAACCTCTCACCATTTAATATGATATTTGCTGTCGGCTTTTCATATATGGCCTTTACTATGTTGAGGTATGTTCCTTCTATAATCAATTTGTTTATAGTTTTTATCATGAATGGGTGTTGAATTTTATCACATTCTTTTTTTGCATCTGTTGAGAGGATCAAATTATTTTTCCCTTCATTTATTAATGTGGCATATCACATTTATCGATTTGCATATTGAACCATGCAAATCAACCAGGCATGAATCCCACTTGATCATGGGTATGATCCTTTTAATGTGCTATTGAATTTTGTTTGCTAGTATTTTGTTGAGAATTTTTGCATCTATTTTCATCAGAGATACTGGCCTGTACCTTTCTTTTCTTTCATAGTGTCATTATCTGGCTTTGGTATCAGTATAATGGTACAGTCTCATAAATTGAGTTTGGGAGTGTTCCTTCTTCTTCAAACTTTGGGGAATTTGAGAAGAACTGGCATTAATTCTTCTTTAAATGTTTGGTAGAATTCACCCAAAAAGCCATTAGTCTAGGGCTTTTATTTTGGGGGAGGTTTTTTTTTTTATCATTGCTTTTATCTCCTTAATTGTTATTGGACTGTTAAGATTTTTTATTTCTTCATAATCTGGACTTGCTATGTATGTTGTAGGTTGTACGATTCTAGGAACTTTTTCATTTCTTCTAGGTTATCTAGTTTGTTGGCATATAATTCTTAATAGTAGCCTCTTTTGTATTTCTGTAGGTATCGGTTATATCTCTTCTTTCATTTACAATTTTGTTGTAGTCCTTCTTTTTTTACTTGGTTAGTTTAGCTAAGCTAAAGTTGTTAATTTTGTTTATCTTTTAAAAAACCACTTCTTAATTTCATTGATTTTTTTTCTATTGTTTTTCAAGTATATTTAATTTATTTCTGCTCTAATCTCTATCACTTCCTTCCTTCTGCTAACTTTTGGCTTAGTTTGTTCTTCTTTTTCTAATTCTTTTGGGTGTCAAGTCAGGTTGTTTATTTGAAATCTTTCTTTTTTCTTAATGTAGAAATTTATCACTATAAACTTACTTCTTACAACTGCTTTTGGTAGATTCTGTCTAGTCCCCGGGTGGATAGGAGTGACTCTAGTACCTTGTTCAGTAGGGTTGTGCTGGGACAAGAGTCCACTTCAGGGTCTGCAGTTAGGTCCTCAGACAGTGGACCTGACAGCAGGTGTGCAGTAGATGTGGCTCCCACCAGGTCCCTGGAAGGCTCCTGCTGGGTCACTGGGTAGGTCCCTGGAAAAGACTAGCCGTGGATCATGGCTGAGAGGTGCTAGAACTAAGTCCTACCGCTATTTCAGCGTCCATAGCCAAGATTATGTCTGCAGATCTTGTTCAGAAGGTGTGAATGGGCATGTCTCCTACCAGGTCCCTAGGTAGGTTGGACTCCTCCCTTACCATGGCTTGAGCCACGTATATGGTTGTTTCAGGATCTCCTGGGGTACAGACAGGAGTGTCTCCTACCAGGTCCCTGTGCCAGCAGGATTGTTTGTGGACTGCAGGTGGGAGGGGTTGAAGCTAACTATAAGGCCGTTTCACTTTTTTAAAATTTTTTTCATGTTTACTTATTTTTGAGAGAAAGAGAGAGAGAGACAGAGCATGAGCAGGGGAGGGGCAGAGAAAGAGGGAGACCCAGAATCCAAAGCAGGCTCCAGACTCTGAGCTGTCAGCACAGAGTCCGACGCGGGTTTAAACCCATGAACCGTGAGATCATGACTTGAGCTGAAGTCAGATGTTTAATGGACTGAGCCACCCAGGTGCCCCTAAAGGGCCCTTTCACAATCTCTGGATGTATAGATGGGAGTGTCTCCTGCTGAGGCCCTGGACTCATAAGACTGCTTACAGACTATAGCTAGAAGAGGGCTGGACCCAAGTGTGGGAGTCTATCAGAATTTATGGGGGAACAGATAGACATGTCTATGTTTGGGTCCCTGTACTGGCAGGTCTGCTTAGTGACTGCAGCTGAGAGGGGCCTGCAGCCATGTGTAGGCCCAGAGTTTCTCCTACCTGGTTCCTGTGCCAACAGGTCCATCCATAGACTATGACTAGGTGGGGACTAGACTTTAGGGCTCCTTCAGGATCTCTGGGGGTACATGGGAATGTTTCCTGTCGAGTCCCTGCCAGCATGGCCACTAATAGACTGTGGCTGGGAAGGTCTGAAGCCCAGTTAGTTGACCCTTTTAGAATCTACAGTCAGGCCAAGTTTGGAAGGCTTATCTCAAGGATCTCCCAGACCATAGCCCAGAAGGTCTGGAGCTGACTCATAGGACACTTCAGCGTCCGCAGCCAGGATGGAGGTCTGTATGCCTATTACTTGGGTGGATATGACTCCTTCGGGGTTCCCTGGTATACGGTGCTGGTGACAGGATCAAGCCATGCCTCATAGCTCTCGGCAGCCACTAGATAGTGTCTATGGATTTGCCTATTCTAGATACTTCCTATAAACAAAATTTTCCAATATGTTGTCCTTCGTGACTGGCTTCTTTCACTTAGCATCACGTTTTCAGGGTTCATCCATGTTAGATCGTGTATATCAATAGTCTATTTCTTTTTATTGCTGAATCATATGCCATTGTATGGATATACCACATATTGGTTATACATACATCAGATGATGGACATTTGGGTTGCTTCCACCTTTTGGCTATTATGGGTACTGCTTTTATGGTCACTTGTGGACAAGTTTCTGTATGAACCTCTGGGGTAATAGGTAAGCATTCCCGTTCTCATTACGGATAATTCAAGTTTAGAGAGAAATCTGATTACGAGTACAAAAGAATTAAAATGAAAACACACTTTAGATGAATAAGAAGAGTTCTCATTTTAAAGAAACCCTTAGGTGATTTCCTTTGTAACATTTCCTCAAGTTGAATTTTGATAGATTTTTGTTTCCCAATTACTGCCGAGTGTTTATTTTGGCCGGAGGGCTGGGTTTATAGGGTACAGGAAAAGAGTGAAAAAACAGCCATAGAAAGTAGCTGCATTACTGCATGCCCTGAATGCTAACGTTTTTTAAAAAATTTTACAGAGAGAGAGAGAGAGCACAAGGGGGGAATAGAGGCAGAGAGAGAGAGAGAAAGAGAGAGAGAGAGAGAGAGAGAGAGAGAGAGAGAGAGAGAGAGAGAGGGAGAGAGAGAGAGAGAGAGAGAGAGAGAGAATCATAAGCAGGCTCCACGCTCAGTGCAGAGCCTGACTCAGGGCTTGATTCCATGACCCTGGGATCATGAACTGAGCCAAAATCAAGAGTCGAATCCTCAACTGATTGAGCCACCTAGGCGCCCCAACTAAGGCTTTTTATGTATGCAGACAATGGGTAATCATGGATTAATTATTTCTGATGCCCCTAAATGTAGAGTGGGTTAAAGAAGAGTAGCCACAAGATAGAGGTTGAGAGAAAATACCAAGAAACAAAGAAAGAGAATTTTTAAAAGAAGGGAATTCAACAGTGTCAAATTCTTCATTCTAGAAAAATCAAGAATCCTAAGGGCTAAGAGAAGGTCTTGGGAATTCACAGCTGATGTTCAAGAGATCACCTTGCACTGACTGGGTGAGAAGAAGTAGAAGCAATAGTGCCAGTCCCTCTTCATGTTAAGGTGGCAATTTAAGAGTGCTTAATTCTAAACAAAGCCAATGGTAATTAATATAAATCAAGAATAACAATATGAAAGCTATTCTTTATGAACCTCTCATATTGGAACTATGCCATACAGATTCTTGGCTGATTTCTTTCTAGGTTCATGGAAGAGCATATTATTGAAGAAGTCAAGATATTCAGATGGCATTCAGAGCATTCTTTTACCCTGAAAAGACTCACAGTAAATTGTCATGTAATTGCAAAGACCCAAATAAAATATGTTCCAGCATACAGCACTGTTTCCATAGGAGTGGAATGTTCTGATATTCCCTCATTTTTAGACCTTCCAGACTGGTCAAAACTTCAGTTCTGGGCCTGCCAGAACCTAGGCCAAGGTCACGTGAGATCTCTGAGCTCTGGCTTCCTCACCTATAAAATGGGGATGCAGATGATAAAAATAGATACAGCTAAAGGACATGAAATAATTCAATGAAGTGAAAAGTATTATACAGATATTAACTATTATAATTATTCTGAACTGCCATATTATCAACGATTCTGCTTATGAAACACACACACACACACACACACACACACACACACACACCTAAGAGTGTAAACCAGGGTGACGATCCATCCAGGTCCTGTCGTCCATTAGTTGTATGATCTTTTTTTCTAAGCTTTTATTTAAATTTTAGTTAGTTAACATATTCTGTAAAATTGGTTTTAGATTTATAATTTAGTGATTCATTACTTACGTATAAACCCAGTGCTCATCACGAGTGCCCTCCTTAATATCCACCACCCATTTAGTTCATCCCTCACCCACCTCCCTTTATCAGCCCTGTTTGTACTCTATAGTTAAGAGTCTGTTATGATTTGCTTCCCTCTCTCTCTTTTTTCCCCCCATCCTCTATATTCATCTGTTTTTTTTCTTAAATTCCACATAAGAGTGAAATCAAATGGTATTTGTCTTTCTCTGACTGACTTATTTTGCTTAGTTAGTATAATACACTCTAGCTCCATCGACGTCATCGACTCTCGCTCTATCGACGTCTCGACGTCTCCCATCGAGAGGCAGAGAGAAATGGCAAGATTTCATTGTGTTTGATGGCTGAGTAATATTCCATTATGTATATATACACCACATTTTTTTAATCCATTCATTGGTTGATGGATATTTGGGCTCTTCTCATGATTTGGCTATTGTTGATAATGCTGCTATAAACTTTGGGGTGCATATGCTCCTTTAAATCTGTATTTTTGTATCTTTTGAGTAAATACCTAGTAGTGCAACTGCTGGGTTATAGGGTATTTCTACCTTTAACATCTTTTGAGAGAGAGAGAAAAAGAGAAAGAGTATGTGTGGAAGGGGCAAAGAGAGAGGGAGAGAGAATCCCAAGCAGGTTCTGCACTGTCAGCACAGAGCCTGATGCAGGGCTCAGTCTCATGAACTGTGAAATCATGACCTGAGCCAAAATCAAGGGTCAGACACTTAACTGACTGAGCCACTTAGGTGCCCCATCTACTTTTAACTTTTTAAGAAACCTTCACACTGCTTCCAGAGTGGCTGCACTAGTTTGCATTCCCACCAACACTGTAAAAGTGTTGCCCTTTCTCCATATCCTCGCCAGCATCTGTTGTTTCCTGTGTTGTTAATTTTAGCCATTCTGACAGGTGTGAGGTGATATCTCATCATAGTTTTGATTTGCATTTCCCTGATGATGAGTGATGTTGAGCAACTTTTCATGTATGTCTACTTTGGAAAAATGTCTGATCATGTTTTCCGTCCATCTTAAATTGGATTATTTGTTTTCTGGGTGTTGAGTTTAATAAGTTCTTTACAGATTTTGGATACTAACCCTTTACTAGATATGTCATCTGCAAATACCTTCTAATTGTGTGATCTTCTACAAGTCACTTCATCTCTCGGAGTCTTGGTTTCTCTTCATCCTGCCTATTTTGCACACTTGTTATGAGTTCTCATGAAATAAAGACAAGAATATGCTTTGAAAACTCCAAAGTACTACATAAATGTAAGGTATGGTCATTATCAGCAAGAGTTAACTTTATTGCAGTGGATTAGAGAAAAGAATTTCTATGCCGGTGTTTCTTGAACCCTTTTATTGTGAAAAGGAACCATTTCTATCCTTCACAAAAAAATTTTTTTTCTAACTTGAACTCCTATATACTAATTCAAGAAAAACAGTTACTGGCAATTTATGCGAATTGAAAAGGGAAGATTATAGCATTGATCTCTTCCTCAGCTCTTGGCAAAATAAAATATAAAAGAATTTCTGCCATCCTTCTTGTGTGGAACCACATTCAGCACAATGTTATAACAAAACATCAGTGTATCTTTCATAAGAGCAAAATGTAGCCAGGCCGTTAGAGCTGGCTTTCTTGAAAAGAATTAGCCAAGAAAAAAATAATACGCATCTGCGTGATGCCCGAAATGCCCGAAATAATTTGTTTCAGTGTATTTCACTATCTAGGGACCCAAAAAATTTTTAAGAAGGAGTTTTTCCAGGTCTTCTGTTATTTGGGCTTTAAGTAGAACATATTGAGAAGCAATAACTTCAAAAAATGAGTCCTTAGAACTACACATGAAGAAATAAGTGGCCATAAAATGGAAACACAGTAGAATAAAATAATAAGCTTCATATAGTCCTGTATTCTAAATAAATACTATAGTAACTACACTCATATTTCTTTCATCTTTGGATTTCCTTTCATTTTCATACAGAACTTCTTGGTACTAAAATGATAGTTCTGACTCACTGTGTACTCTTTCAATTATCTTCAATGTTTATCTTTCTCAGTTTCTATCAAATAGTACCTGGTTTTCAAAGTAAGCTTTAAAATTTTTACTGATTTATACTTTTTAAACCTTCTTTAGTAGTACAATAATAGCAGTTATTTTTTGTGTTGTGTGTCTCCTTCATTTTGTATTCCATCATGAGAATTAAGGTCATTTTTGAATATACAAATAACTTCACACCTCTCTGATAGATGTTATCACCATACACTATATTAAGATTATTCTACATCTGACAAACACCAATGCTTTCATTTAATGGAACTAAAGAAAAACATGAGTGCCTGCATGTGCCTACACACACACACACACACACACACACACACACACACACACACACACACAAGCACAAGTTTCTCTATGAATATGATCCTAAGATTCAGAGGGTAAACAGGCAGATGCATTATACTTGCAGTTACCAAGGCAAACACATCAGTTTTGTTATGGAAAGGCTAGAAGAACACAAGCAACCCATTAACAAGGGCCATCTGGAGAGAGCCCTTGACAAAGCATTAATAAAAGACAAAACTCAAGGCATCATGTCAATCATTGTACATGTATATGCAGCTGGCAACCATGGCTTCACAAAAAGGAATGAGAAAAGATTATGTCTGCTTAGAATAACCAGAATTTATAGAATAATTACTCCTTGTGGTGGGACAAAAATATTTATGAACAAAGAGTAAAAGTTAGTCTTATTGCCTCATTAAAACTAGTTTAGAATATTTCAAATTTTAAAAGAAAACACTTGAAAATATTTTTATTCCTAAAGTGTTAAACTAAAAATATACAGAAAGGCTTTAATTTTTTATCTTTGTAGATAAAGCAGGACATTCCAATAGCACGATGTATGAAGACTCAATTTCTGATGAGTTGTTTTCATTCACTTAAAAGCATCATCAATTATCAGTAAATACTACTAAAGATGTACAAACATGAATAAGTGTATTATTTGTCCTCCAGCAGTTTGTAAAAACAGTATCTATTTCATTATTCGTGTGTGAATTCTCAGCTTCTCAAAAGACATATACAAAATATTTCATTGCTTTTCTTTGACTCCAACTATTTTTAAAAAAATGTTTCTAATTTTTATTATTATTGTTTTCATTCTGACTAGTTTGGAAATAAAACACTATCATCACCACTACCATCACAACACATCACCCCCATGTCTAAGGTTTATATTAATAAAAACACAAGATTCACCCAGTTCTAATTCAGTCTTCAATGGCTTAATTGCATGACCACCTCATAACACAGTTGTAAGCAAAAAACAAATATTATTCATAGGAATGAAGGTCACTGCTACTAATCTCAACTCAAGGTGTTTCTTATTTGTAGCATAAATTGGGCATGATAACTGAATTATAATCCTGAATGTTGTCCCCAAATTATAAGCTTTGGAATGTTGGTCTTGAGAAATGCTTATCTCCTAAAAACCATTCCTTGGGCAATGCTCTGTTCATATATTTTTTTAAATGTTTATTCTTAAGGGTGAGAGAGACAGAGCATGAGCAGGAGAGGGGTAGAAAGAGCAGACACAGAATCCGAAGCAGGCCCCAGGCTCTGAGCCATCAGCACAGAGCCCGATGCGGGGCTTGAACTCACAAACTGCAAGATCATGACCTGAGCCGAAGTTGGACACTTAACCAACTGAGCCACCCAGGCGCCCCCATATTTCTTTTTTTCAAAGTTGCACAGGGTTCTTAGCATATTAAAGGCTACTGCAATAATCATTTACTTTTGCCTAAGTCTTTGCTTCCTGAATTTATTTGACCAGGCACTCCCCGCTCCCACCCTGCCCATTTAAGAACAGTCATGGATATCCCTCAGAACTAATATTTTCAGGAAGAGACTTTGAGAAATGTTATTGTTGACTGACACAGGAAAGAATTAATTTAGATGGAGATTACATCCTCCTAAAGCTTGAAAAGTCTAATTTTTCTGCCCTAGGAAGACATCAATGCAGAGTACTTAAAACAGTGTTAAAGTTACAATGCTTCTTGACTTAAGTATTCTTACAATACTTCTTTAAAAGTATTTCCAAGATTTCAAGTGGCCCAGTTATGCTGGGGATCTAACTGGAGAGCCCTCGGATAGTACATTTTTTCTCTGCTGTACCTATGGTTGTTCAAGTCACCTGCATGGTCGAGACATAACGTGAAAGATTGAAAATGTTAAGCCATTTGTTTGTACAAAAAACTCTAAATGAGGCAGAGTTTATTTGTTCTTTTGTCCCCAGATATTCCACTATCAAAATCAAACACTGGTAAATTGTCCCTCAGTAAGAAAATCATTGACAGAGAATATTAAAATAAATAACCACCCAATAATGCATGATTTGGAGCTACTAGGGAAAAGCTACAAGCATTAAATACATTTTAGCTCACTTGGGGCTAAGATTACTTCCAAGTTTTTGCATTAGGAAATCCTCCTTACCTTGGGTGCTGAGTTTCTGGCCCACCACCCCCCACCCCGTCCCAGGGCTGCTGGTCACCTGCTCCTACGTTGCTCTCTGTTTGCACAGGGTGGTGGAAATTCTTTGGGTAAAGAATCTACATTCTAGAGAAAGGAAATTGTATAAAATTTCTGCCAAAATAGTTCTTTCCCTCAATTTTTTTTTCCGTTTTATTTCATTTCCCTCTTCTGCCACTAGACTCTGCCTGGCATGATATATATTTTTAGCATTGAAATTCCGGCAAATACTGTTAAAAGTATTAAGTGATGTGAAATTGTGTGGAAACAAAACAAAAACGAAACAGAAGCCAGGCCAACATCTCCAATATTCAGAAACAGGTGCAAAGGAGGACTGGATGTCTGCACCAATTAAGGAAACAGGAGTCTTAGCTTTCTTACTTCTCAAAACTATAAAGAAACCAAGTCAACACCCCTACATGACTCAGCTGTTGCTGCTACATTTATAGTAGACATATTTGGCATGTAATAGGTTCCCTCCATCTCTGTCACCAACGGTACTGGAAATAAGCCTGTGGGACTGGCCTTTAACGTAGAAAAGCCGAGATAACGCCCAAGTAATAAAAACAGGATCAGTGCTTGTCGAGTCTCTGGACAATTAAATGCCAAGCTTGCTCCCCTGTCCTCCCTCATCGAAACGAGCAATTTAATATGGGGCAGAAGCAGCTTCTATTGAAAGGCTAAGGAAGACAAGCTGCATTAGCTTAAAAGGCCCACACAAGAGCTTAGGAAGCTGTAATGAGTGACATATAAGAGCTAGCCGGACAAAGAAAGCTGTGAGCCTCAGAATGCCGCACTGCTTCTTTCTGGATATCTTTAATTGGCGAGGACAGTTCAAGGACCTTCTTATCCCCCAGTGAGGGGATAGCAAATCCCAAGTGCCACCTCTGAAGGCAGCTAGGGGATACCATAGCTACAACTCCAGCATAAAAATACCCTTGTGCTAACCTACTCAGGCCTTGCCCTAGCAACTCTCCTGGACAGCTGTGTCTAAAAATTACCTTCCTGCTTCTTAGAAGTGGTTACAAGAGCACATCACAGCCAGAACTATAATTTTAAAATTTGTTCTATCTATCTATCTATTCATCTATCTATCTATCTATCTATCTATCTATCTATCTATTATCCACCTATGTATATATCAAGTTAAGCTGTCTGGCCACTAACAGATTTAAGGAATGTCCAGAAAACACGGTGAGGCAATTCCCAAGCTGGTTGTTTCCTTGATGACATATAGTAATAAAAAACCTACCTGGAATCTTTTCCTCTCTTCATCACAGAAGTAATTTCTTAACAGTCTGATCCTTTCCCTAGGAGAAAGAAACAAATATAAACTCTGTGAGCAGAGAAGGTCCTTCCTATATCCTGTGCTCGAACACTGTCTGTGGCCACAGAATCATGAAGTTTATGGGGAGAGGACTTCAAGCTGGTCACAATCAAAGCAGGAACTTTGCTTTAACAAACAGCCCAAACCATCATAGAATGGAATTGCTAGTATTTATAGCAACTTACTGATTCTATTACGAACCATAGCCCTCCATACAGATAATATGCAGATACTTTTTGTTCCTGATAACGCTAAATGTCTGAAAGCAAATATCTTCTCTTACCGGGTATTTAATTGAGTGATAATTCTTTGGAGTTCACTTAATCATGTACAATCATTGCATTAGTTATGAAACAAAGCCAAATTTCATTAAAAGCATTCTTCAACAATCAGGTAAGAATAAGTGTCACGTTTTATTTTGATTTTCTACATCAAATGCTCTCTTAAAACATATACACATATTTTTTATTTATCACAGACTCATGCGGAAACAATACACACTTTGTGTGTTTCCCCTTTAAATGTGTTTAAACCAGATTGGGGTTTGAGGTCCCCAGAAGAATCAAGTAGGGTTATTTTCCTTTGGAAAGATGAATAATTCAGGAGATGTCTACCTAAATACACTTAAATGCATCTTGATTTTGACTTTTACAGGTATGTTATACAAAAATGCTGTCGGTAATTATTCCCCACTCTATCTGAAAAACAGAGTTGCATTGATATAACTCAACAAAAGCTTCACTGAACTGGAGCAGAATGGTGTTTTTCACGCCTTGTTTCAAAGCCCAGTGTGAACAGCCAGTGCATTTTCCTTCGCACAGTCTTGTTCAACATTTGTATTGTTTGCGGAGGACTCTTACTATTGCTTTTTCGTCTTTTTCTGACTGGAATTTTAAAAATTTATCATAAGGTACTATGTTTGAGATTTCAAGTAGCTTTGAGGTAGAAGAGTTTATTTTCTTTAAAAGGCTAACCACAGAAATATAGTTTAATGTGCTGAAGGAAAAAGGAAGAAATTAATTGCCATGGAAATAATCTTTAATCCACTGGGAATTTTAATCCTTTTAATTAAAACATTAGAAAACTTAAATGCTATTTAAGTTTTAAAACACAACTATTTGATCATTTAGGGGATCTTAGTATCTATCTAACAGCATTTCCTTAAACACAACTAGTCAAATAGGACATTGTTTATTCCTTGCCACCCAGATAGTGCACCTGTGACATTTGAATAAGACATAGTCTTTGGGAGGGAGGATTTGCCTAAGAGAAAAAGGGAAGGCAGGAATAACAACAACAACAAAAAGAGGTCCAAATAACCTATGTTAGTAAACCTGCTACTTGATATTTATATTACTGTCATTAGATCATGTAACCTTCACAATTCTTTAAGGTAAAATTACTACTGTCTCTACTTTCAATTGAGGAAACCAGAGCTGGAAGAGATTAAGTAAACAATGGATTATAAAAAATATAAATAATTATTACTTCAATCGTATCATTAAGAACTGTTCTTAAAAGGAAATGAAAGGAGTCCAAGTGTCTCCTGTCAATCTGTGAGTTTTCAAAAACAGGCAATTCAGTTAAGCTTTCAGGGAAAATAGCCCACTAACGAAGTGTTTAAATAGCTACTAGCAAAGTCTTCTATTGGGATAATTACTTCATTTTGTTTCATTGGCCAATGTAGTCAGCTTTTAAGGGTCACAATGGAACTCAATTTTCAGGACGTGGGCTACAGAGATTTCTTTTTTTAAACAAAAATTTGTTTCCTATTACACAAAATGAACATTACAGTCCTGAAAGATATGGCATTATGGAAAGCTGATTGAGAACAGAGGATATTCAGAAAGTGTATGAAACTTAGCTTCCTAAGTTTTATAGAAAAAATATAAAATAAAATATAACATAGTAAAATATAAATACAAAAATATAAAATAGTAGAGCATTCAGCTCTACTATTCTTAACATTAACCAAACGTCCAAAGGCCGAAGTCTGGAAAGCAATAAAATGGGACTGTAGTACAGATAACAAAGATTATTTACTGATGAAACTCGTATGATTAAATCTTAATTTTACATTTGATTTCAGTCATTTCCTTTACATTTTTTTAATATTCTTCAGAATTCAATGATTGGGGCCAACTTTTTCTTGTCTTAGTCATTTTCCTACCATAGCACGTGTACTTTTTTGCAGTCTCCTTTCTGAATGCATGCATCATTATTACTTCTGTGATTGCCATTGTCAAATGTTCATTTATTTGAAGTTAACTATGCTTAGGATATATATTATCTATGTCACGTTTTAAAAAATCAAAAGAAAAATATGACTGTAAATTCACAAATGTGACTTTCACAGAACTGAAAAATACCCAAAGAAACTCTACCTCACCCATGTTAGCCTGTGTCATTCATTAAGTGCCTAGATCTTTCCTTATTCCTGGGAAGCATTTGGTTTGTAACCTTAACCTGAACTTAATTCCTGTTATAACATTTGAATTATCAAGTCAATAAACTGTCACTGACAAATATAGCTAACCCTACTGCTCTGTTTCCTTCGCTATTGGGAATTGCTGTGAACAATTCAGCCACTGTGGGCCCTAAGTGTACTGCTTCTGATCCATAATGGGTAGACCTGAAGAAACTCTAAGGTGATTTAGGAAAATGTGACATTTTCAACTGAGAGGTCTACTACCTAACCAAAGGAATACGGATGACTTCTAGGAATGACCTCAGAGGACCCTACCCTGTTTATTTTCCAAGTCAATTTACAGTAAGACCACTGCTGTCTATTTCCTCAGGAAATGAACCTTAGTAAATAACTGAACTGGCTGAGAGCCGAGGAATTAATCCTTTAAGTACCAGTAAGCAGGGGTTTTATTGAATGAAACTCTTTCTAAATTGCACTATTATATTCTCTGCTATTTATTTATTTATTTATTCACATATAATTGACGTAGAGTTGGCACAAAATGTTACATTGGTTTCAGGTGTACAGCACAGTGAATGGACAATTCTATACATTATGCTGCGCTCACCACAACTATAGCTATCATCTGTCCCCATACAAGGCTATTACAATACCATTGACTATATTCCCTAACTAGAAGCCTGTACCTCTCCCTCCCCTTCACCCATATTGCCCATCCTCCACCTCCCTTCTCTGCTCTTTAAACAGAGGATGGTGACCGTAACTTCACCTTTGCTTGGTGGCTTGGAATGAGAATACTGAGCCTCAGTTTTTATGACAGAATGATGGGAAGCCACTTTGGAAAAATGAAAAGACAACTGAATTTGAATTCGGAAGCCCTGACTGACTTTTCTGATTATGATACTTTATAACTGCATGATTTGGGATGTATGTATGTGTTTTAGTTTCTCTCTCTGAAAATTAAGGTTAATAACAACTCCTTGAGCCGCTGTGTGAAAAAATAGAAATGAGTCAGGGGTGCATGAGTGGCTCACTCAGTTGGATGTCTGACATCAGTTTAGGTCATGATCTCCCGGTCTGTGGGTTCCAGCCCTGCATCAGGCTCTCTCTCTGCTGTCAGCACTGAGCCTGCTTTGGATCCTCTGTCCCTCTCCCACTTGGCCCCTCCCCCACTTGAGCGTGTGTATGTGTGTGTGTGTGTGGGGGGTGCACGCGCTCTCTCTCAAAAATAAACATTAAAAAATAACCTAAAAACATAAATAAAAATGAATTGTGTAAAACTACTCACTAGTACACATTTACAATATGTTGTTGTATTTAAATATTTAAACGTGGTTGTCTCCATTGTGAAGTTCCCCCAGAGGGGAAGACCCTTGGCTCTGTCACCTGAAGGTACCTCAGAGCCAGTGCAACTGCAGAACTGCTGTGCAGTGACGCTAGCTCCACAGCCAGGATGAACCCAGACCACTGTGAAGACCCAGCTCTGCTTCTCTCCTGTCCTTCTTTCCTCTTCCCCCAAACCATTGTCATCGCACCTGTCAACAGCCTTTGACTTGCTCCCATCAGTCAAGACATCATCCGTTATTTCTCCACCACTAACCCAGTGACACGCGAGACAACTTTCCCTTACACTGAGTGCTTTTAGGTGTGAAAGATGAGTGATCATCTCTATTTCAAGATGGTAAGAGTGTGTCAAGAACTCACTCCAAAGTTTGTCAATCCTTCATCATCTGGAGCAGATAATCTTGCAGACACATGAGCAGTTTTTCTTAAAGCTTCTCTGAAACATCAAGTGGAATTCCAGGCATGCTCAATTTAAAAGTCCACATCTAAGGTAATAATAATGTTTAAAATTCTGTGAGGTGCCAGTGTGGCAGATCAACATGCTCATGGAATTTCTGTTGTTATAATACTTTGTAGCATGAATAGCACTCTGGTTGGTGGATCCACTCAGGGAAGAGACAGTAGTAGCAGCAAGTGTGTACCTCGCTGGTAACTGTCCTCTGAGGGGACCTGGGGAGGGCACATATTCCTGTATTCCCTCTGCAGGAATGCAGACAGGACATGGATTCCATTTCTAGGGGATCATATTAGGCTTCCTGTGAGAAGTTCTAAATGGACAGGTTAGTGTAGCCACTTATAATTCTCACTGAAAACGTGAGCTCTGGAAATTCCATTCGTAGAAGAAAAAAAGATGACAGAATCAGCCCGGGATAAAAAAGTCTTTTTTTAAAGTTTTTAATTTATTTTTCAGAGAGACAGAGAAAGACAGAGAGCAGGGGAGGAGCAGAGAGAGAATTCCAAGCCCATTGTGGGGTTTGAACTCATGAACTATGAGGTCATGACCTGAGTTTAAATCAAGGGTTGGATGCTTAACCAACCGAGCCACCCAGACACCCCCAGAAAAAGTCTTTGTGCATCCATATACCTCTATTAGAAACATGAACATTATAACATCTTTGAATATTCTGGAATTAAGACATGTTGGATCACCAAATATTATCCTGCATGAGATCCAAGAATGTTCAAACAAAGAAGAATGCAGTTTCTCCTTATTTTTCTTACATCTTGGAGAACTTGATTCACTTGCAGACAGACCTTGGCAAAAACCATACCAAAGTGGACTAGCCTATCAGAAATTAGACTCCATTAGAAAATATACTAGCTGGGAAATTCACAGAATTTTTTTTTTTTGTAGTCACAGTCGTATCCATTTTCTTCAATGCCCTATGTGAATTTGAAATGCCAAAACTCCCCTCCCTAAAGTTAATATGCCCAAATTAATCATATAAATCTTGTCCTTTTAAGAAACAAATAGCCAGAAATCAGGACATATCCTGAGATCCATTCCCAGAGAGCATGGTCTGGGGCGATCGTTCTCAAAGGAGGGTGCTTAGGAATCTCCTAGGAAGTTTGGCGGAATGTCCAGGGCCCCGCTCTCAGAGCTTGTCAAGTGGTGGGTCCGGAGCGGCACCTAGGAATCTGGATTTGTAGAAGGCACTCCGGTCTCAAGCTGGATTTTACTGTCCTGTGAGCTCTGACTATGACTCATTGTTTGGAACTGCATCAAACTTCGATCACTCGAGATCTGCAGAGCACAATGACATAGCTTTTCTGAAGCTGGGCATTATTAAGGTAAGGTGTACGAAAAAATTAACGGACTCTGCGCAGTTTAATGCCTTCCTCTGTTTCTAGTAAAGATCCACATTTTTCTTAACGCATCAGCCTTCTGATTCCCTTCTTCTTCTTCTTCTTCTCTTCTTCTTCTTCTTCTTCTTCTTCTTCTTCGAGAGAGAGAGAGAGAGAGCACGAGAGAGAGGCAGAGGGGGAGGAGGAGAGAAAGAAAGAGAGAGAGAGAGGGGGGGGAGAGAGAATCTTAAGAAGTTTCCACACTCAGTGCTGAGCCAAACTCAGGGTTTGATCCCATGACCCCAGGATCATGACCTGAACCAAAATCAAGAGTTGGATCCTCAATTGACTAAGCCATCCAGGCACCTCCCTTTTGATTTTCAGCATAGCAGATGGAATCTATACAATTAGTTTTAATAAGAGGTCTAATTCTCTCTGATTCCCTAAGTATTCCCACTGCATAAACCACTGCACTACCCAGAGAACCAACCTTCACCCAGAGATTCCCAGCCCAAGGCAAGCTATCTCCACGAGAAGCATCTACAAATGAGTATGTGTTTTGGGTGGCGGTGAATTTCTGAGTTTAGTGATTGAGGGTACCACTGTGGCACTAACCATCCTGCAATGCTTAGGACAGGTGCCAGGCTCTTAGCAGAGGAGTCACTTTAACAATCCCACCAAATAGAGTTGTTCCATCCAAGATGTCAGCATGTCTCCCACTAAGAAACTCTGCTTAATATCCCAAGTTGTCCTCTCTCCCAAGAGCTCTGTAGCCCTTATGTGTTGAGAGCCAGTGGCCTTGAGCGGTGTTTTGGGAGCCGGAGGCTTTGAGCCATGTTGAGAGTCAGAGACCTTGAGCGGTGTTTTGGGAGCTGGAGGCTTTGAGCGCAGTCTTTGTCCTTGAGTCGGACTGCAGCCAGGTCGTGTGGGGAGGTTCAGAATGCCTTTGCAAAGTTTAATATAGCAAAATACAGTTTGCCTGCTGAGAACTTGTGGAAGGAGACATGTCTTGTACGTACACCATCCTCAGAATGTGGATAAATACTCAAGTGGAAATAAACTCGTTGCTGGTGACACTTGGGAGCGCCAGCCTCCCTTAACAACTGTGCCTTGTGTATCAGTTCATCCTCGCCCCCCCGATCAGGAACCGTTCGATTCAGCGACGGCTGGTCCGCCGCACTTATGCATTCACGCTCATTCAGTCTTTCTTTCAACAGACAATTATTAAGCACTTACAAAGTGGCAGGCCCTCTGCTAAGTGCAGAGGACAGAAAAGGAAAAAGAATGTATTCCTTGTCCTCAAAAAGCTCTCATAGTGGAAGAAAACCAATTTATTTCAATGCGGTGTGGTGAGGGCTGGGACAAAGAGGAGCAAAGGATGATGGGAGCACCCAGCAGGACCAGGCACTCACTGAGGTCTTAGCATAAAAGGTGATACTGAACCAGGAGAGGCACAAGAATTGGGGTCAAGGACAGAGGTGGGGGTAAAAGGGAAGACAGTAAGGGCTTTCCAAAGAGAGAAATCAACGCCCAAATAAAAGTCAGGCTACGGAAAACATTTCACTCACATGAGGTACAGGGAAGGTGTGGGGAGAATAAAAGCCCAGGAGCGGGTTTGGGAGAGAAGACAATGAGCTTAGTTTTAGATATTCTGAAGTTAGAGGTGCAGAGGGCAAATGGTGGAATCGATCTTTAGGTAGTGGGGTAGATGGTTCTGACATCTGGGAAAAGATATGGGGTGAAAATGTAGATTTGAGAGATAGTCAGCACGTAGACTATAACCAAAGTTGTTGAAACTAAAGAGATCTCTTAAGAAAAAGCAAGCTAGAGTGCAAGAGGTTGGTATAACCGCAGAGAAAGAGGTTAAGAGTAGTTGAAGGGATTGTGATATATCTTAAGCCAAGAGAAGAGAGAGTATGGAGGAGGAGACAGTAGTCCACAAGGTCAAATGCAGCTGAGAGGTCAGTGAGGATAATGCCTAGGAAGAGCCCACTGGGTCCAGACACCAGGAACCCAGTGAGAGGGACACTGATAACTCTCTCAAGAAGGAGAAGCTGCCTCTGAAACATGGATGTGACCTAGGAAAGGAGAGAAACGAGGGCAATAAACGCTGGAAGGGAGAAAAGAGGCTCAAGGGCGTCTGTTTATTTGCTCATTTAAACATGAGAGAAATCTGAGACTTTTATATACTAATGGGAACGAGTCATTAGGTTTTCAAGGAAGAGTAGAACCACGAAGTGAACTCCTCGAGAACCTAGAAGCTTGAGTCCTGGGCACAGGAGGGACGAGGGCTGCACAGTAGAAAAGGCAGGTAGTAGAAGATATCCCCCTACAATGACTGATTTCCTTATACCTCAGTCACTACTTTTAATTTCAGACAATGGACCTTAAAAAATAGGGGCGCCTGGGTGGCTCAGTCGGTTGAGCATCCGATTTCTGCTCAGGTCATGATCTCACCGTTTGTGAGTTCGAGCCCCACGTCGGGGCTCTGTGCTGACAGTCCCGAGCCTGGAGCCTACTTCGGATTCTGGGTTTCCCTCTCTCTCTCCTCCTCCCATGCTCATGCTCTCTGTGTCTCAATAATAAATAAACATTAAAAAAAAATAAAAATAAATAAACAGCATGAGTAGCACATGTATTCAATGTACATACCCGCAACATTCATTCATCCAACAAATATTTATTGTAGGCCTGACATGAGCCTGATACTATCTTTTGTGCACATTTACAAAATATTTGTTCTTCAGGTGGTGGGAGACAGACAATTAACAAAACAGTATGTGATCTATCGGTGGTGAGGAGAACTAAGGGAGAAAACAGAGCAGGTCAGAGGAGACGAAGTGCTGGAGGTTGGAGGCTTGCAATTTTATGCACCGGAGGTCTGGGAAAGCCTTGTGGAAAGCCTGAAGAATTGGGAACATGAGTCGGGCAAGGCTGAGGGAAAAGCACTCTGGACCGTGGGAACTGCAAATGCAAAAGCCTGGACTTAGCGCTGAGTCTGTGGAGCTCCAGGGTAGCAAAGAGCCTCAGGTGGCTGCGGCAGAGAGGGCAACAAGCGAGCAGCAGGCGGTGGGGACAGAGCAGGGAGGGCCAGGCGGTGCAGAGTATGCCCACATGGGGGCTTTGACCTTCCCTATGGGATGCGGTGAGGGCCAGTTCCGGCTGTGAGGCGAGCAGGGACTTGAATCCGCAACCCATGAAACCCAGAGGCTGCCCAGGTGAGAACTGAGAGGATGGAAACTAAGGCGGGAGCCTGAAGACCGGCGGAAGGAAAGGCAGTGACCCAGGCTGGGTTCCAGGGGACGGGCTGGAGAAGCACAGGGGGGCAGAGACGAGGGGTCTGATTGCATTTGCAGTACGATACTGTTCTAAGAGCTTAACATGAATTAATTGCTTTATTCTCACCAGAACTGTGAGATAGGTACCACTACTCAATCTGAGGGATACCCTCCCCAAGCAGCCATACTGACTCATGTGATGGACTATCAAACTATTTTTGAAGTGCAAGGAAAATATGAGGCCAATAAGAAAACCAAAACACCCCCACTATTTTTCAATAAAAAATATTGTGCTTTCATTTTGAAATTTAGTTTATAGGCATGATCAGTATGAACTAAAACTGTAGTACATTTTTTAAATGAAGTAAATCCATTTGTTACTTTTTTGCCAGACTTAATTAACAGAACAGAATATTATTTTATTAACAAGAGGAGACAAATAATTTCAAGTTTCTTTTTTTTTATTTTTTTAACGTTTATTTATTTATCTTTCTTTTTTAAAAATTTTTTTAATGTTTTTATTTATTTTTGAGAGCAGGAGAGACAAAGCATGAGTGGGGGAGGGTCGGAGAGAGAGAGGGAGACACAGAATCTGAAGCAGGCTCCAGGCTCTGAGCTGTCAGCACAGAGCCTGACGCGGGGCTCGAACTCACAGACTGTGAGATCATGACCTGAGCCAAAGTCGGACACTTAACCAACTGAGCCACCCAGGTGCCCCACGTTTATTTATTTTTGAGAGACAGACCGTGAGCAGGGGAAGAGCAGAGAGAGAGAGAGGCAGACACAGAATCTGAAGCAGGCTCCAGGCTCTGAGCCATCAGCACAGAGCCTGATGTGGGGCTCGAACTCACAGACCGTGAGATCATGACCTGAGCTGAAGTCAGCCGCTTAACTGACTGAGCCACCCAGAGGCCCCATAATTTCAAGTTTCTAATTGTGATAAGAGAAGAATATTTTGGGAGCTTCTACAGGAAAGTCTCAAAACAGTAACACCACCATAGCAGAGGAACCTCTCTCCACTTGTTAAGCATGGGTTACAAATGGCCTTGGTATTCTAATTCTTCCAGAAACACATGGTAGCAGGTGTGGCCTGCTACCTGCCACCTATAGCCATGAGAAAGCTTTTTTAAATATTCTTATTTTTTTTTAACATTTATTTATTTATTTTGAAAGATAGAGAAATAGCATGTGTGAGCCGGGGAGAGGCAGAGAGAAAGAGAGAGAGAATCCCAAGCAGGCTCCATGCTCAGCATAGAGCCTGATGTGGTACTGGATGTCATGACCATGAGTAAGATCATGACCTAAGCAGAAATCAAGAGTCCAACACTTAACTGACTGAGCCACCCAGCTGCCCCTAAATGCTCTTTTAAATAAGCAATGTAAAGAAGTGTAGGGTTTTGTAATATTCAGTAAATTCTAATTTTTGTAATTTTTAATTTATTGACTATATTTGTCATTTGGAATTATAATAAAATCTTTATTAATAATATCATTAGATACTATTGAACGGTAGGTTAATTTACAATTGATATTAGATTTTTGGGGGGATTTCATTACAATACAAACAATATGGTGTTTCTCCAATATCCATTCATTGGTTATTTGTTGACTCGATCTACATTTATCAGAGTCTAATGGAATTTCCACACAGGAGAGATTACAAAGTACCATATTAGTGGACACCAGTCTCATGACAACTCTCTCCTTATGTATTAAATTAATTTTAACGTTTATTTATTTTTGAGAGACAGAGTGTGAACAGGGGAAGGGCAGAGAGAGAGAGAGGCAGACACAGAATCTGAAGCAGGCTCCAGGCTCTGAGCCATCAGCACAGAGCCCGACGCGGCGCTCGAACTCACAGACCGTGAGACCATGACTTGAGCCGAAGTCGGCCACTTAACCGACTGAGCCACCCAGGCACCCATGTATTAAACTAATTTTAATCAAAACGATTTCAATCCTTTTCTTTCCCATGTGTTAGCAAATTAAAAATTGAATGAACATTCCGTTTGTACAGCAGCATTAAAAACACATGACTTCCCTTTAATTTACCTATAGAAAGTCAAGGACTTCAAATTATTTGAACAAACGTGTATTTCCATTTGTATTTTCTACTTAAAAGTCAGTAACACATACACTGGGAATTGACCAGACATTTCCAAAAGTCCTATGACTGTGCAAGTACATTTCAGTTTCCATCAGGGCATGGCAACATATCTTGTTTGTACAAAACAGGAGGGAGAAAATAAATCTTATTTGATTTATATATTTTTCTACTGAAACTAATACTTTTGCAGAAGAAAATGGCCGTCAAGTTTGAGTGAGGATCACAGCCCTTGTATTGGGTTGGAATCCTGCACACGGCTGATAACCAAACAAATGGACATATCAGCAAATTTAGACCACTGGGTGTAGCAAGTCCTTTGCGAGTAGAGTTTCAGAATGGGCATCCAGGTGAACAAATATTCAATGGAAAATGGGTTATTTTAAGGTGATAGCACTGAGCCTGAGTGAATTTTATTTTACATTCAAAGATGCAGGATTTTTTGATGACCAGCTCACAGGAATCAACCAGTAATTGAATCATTTCAATACTGTTTGAACAATAGTAAAATTCGTAGTTGGTACTGATTTACCTCTGATAATTTACCTATTTCCCTTACAGTAAAATAAATAATGTCCACTTCAAGTCACCAGATTAATAGACAGTCCCCGTTTCCTCTGTAGAAACATGCTGGTGGATACCAGCAGCCCAATAAACATTCTCTCGTATGCTTGTGCATTTGCGCTCCCATTGTTTTGAATTGCACAACTGCTAAAGGTCAGCCATGTTTATTCCCAAATTTATCCTGGTTGTACTTTTTATCAAAACTGCACAAAGTATCTGGAAATTGATAAAAAAAAATATATAAGGGTAAAGGGACACATTGTCTTTTCATGAAAACCATGTAAGTGATGTGGAAAGGTAATGTCGCAATCACCAAGATGCCCGAGTAATTGCTGTGAAGAGTGTGAGTGAGACAGCTTTAAGAGCTTGGAAGGAAATATATAAATCTTAGATTCTCTAAACAGATTGATAGGCAACCATATTTGTTTTCGTTCCACTTCAAAGCTATCGAGTTTGATAATCACTGGTTATCATTACTGGTGGGTTAATACAAGAAAGATGAAGTGGTATTCTAAACAGTGGATGGTTACTCAAAGGAGAGCCTCGGGTCTGGGCACCTGGGCGGCTCAGTCGGTTAAGTGTCCAACTTTGGCTCAGGTCATGATCTCACCATTCCTGAGTTCCAGCCCCGCATCAGGTTCTGTGCTGACAGCTCGAGCCTGGAGCCTGGTTTGGATTCTGTGTCTCCCTCTCCATCTCTACCCCTCCCCTACTCACACTCTGTCTCTCTCTCTCTCAAAAATAACAAATATTTTTAAAAATTTAAAAAAAAGAAGACCCTTGAGTCTAATATTAAAATATTGATGAATGCATGCATATTCACTCGTTTTAGGTTAGAAGAGAATGTGTAAGATTATATACAATTTGTTTTAGGACTCCTCCTATTTAACTGACTTTTCAAATTAATCACCCAACTATTGACAAAGTACCCATTCACTTGGAGGATTCTTTTTGCACCTTGTTCACTCAGGTTTACTGAATTTCTTCTTGCTGGACGACTACTCTCGAGTTCCCGTGTAGAAATAGCGAGCTGATTTCTGATGGTTACTGAAGAGGGAAAAATATGTATAACTTATTATGTGCCTCCACTGTAATGAAATGGTAAAAACAGTCCTTAGGATATCTGGCGTTTATTGCTACAAAATAGCTCCAAATGCATCACTCCTCCCTGATTTCATACCCTTGGATACAACCCTACCCTAGAATATTATTAATTTCTTGGACTGACAAAACATGACAAAGGACCTTGACCTTAAGAAGCCTCATTCTTTTTGTGTTTGTTCTCTTGCTGCCATAAGATGCCATGCAAGGAAGCACAAGCCAGCCTCCTCATGAACCGCACACCACAAAAAGAGAGAGACTTTGGAAGATAAAAGACCACTTTGAAGAAGGAGAGGCCAAACCAGCACCCACTTGTCCAGCCGTCATAGATTGATGGTGCCAAACACATGAGTAAGCCCATCTGGGACGCTCCAGACGCAGTCACAACACCAGCTGACTGCCAACACGTGAGTCTGACCAGCTGATACCGCACGGAACAGAGACCAGCTGCCCGGCTGAGCCCGCCTGTTTGCAGAGTTTTGCACAAATAGATGACTGTTGTTATTTTAGGCCACAAAACTTGAGAGGTAGTGTGTTACACAGTAATAGGTGACTGTCACAAAACTTAATGGTCACAAAAGTTTGGAAGCCTATGGCGGATGTCCAGGTGGGTCTCTGGTGTCTGGAAATAAATACTCAGAAGCTCTAAGGCACTAGCACAGTAAAATAAGAAAACTGCCTCATATTAAAAAAAAAAAAAAAAAAAAAAAAAAAAGCTAGCACTCATGTTTGCTGAAGCTTTAAGAAAAGGGTTCTGACATTTTTCTTTGATTCAGGGTTTAAATTAAATCCATAACCTTAGAAGCAGCATTTTCCAAAGGCGATTATGCTCATAGTGCAGAAATAAAATATGCGATGTGAAAAAGAGAAAGGGCCATGGGAATTCTACAATGTTTTAAAAAGAAAAGAAAAAGTTGAAGCAGAACAGTCAGGCAGTCTATGGATACCAATTTAATAGTGTGCTAATTTGAAAAATATAAGAAAGACCGAAGAGACTGATCATTACAGATAAATATAGCCCTGATGACTAATGTAACTATGATCTTTGGAATCGGTGCGTTCGCTGCAGGAGTAACAGACCGTTGTTAGAACTGATTTCCAATGCTACCCCCTTATCCCTGCATTTCCCAATTATTCTCCTCCCTGCTGTGTGCGAAGGCGGAGAACATCAGACACGCAGCACTTAGAGCTGGGACGGGGCAAATGGGAGAGGAGGAATCTCTCCCTCAGGAACGGCTGCGGTATCAAAGTAAAAACAATCTTCCAATCGCTTGTGTAAATAACCATTAAAATGATGAATCACCCTTGCATTTTCTCCTTTCTCTCCAGTGCATATTAAAAAATGATAATTTATTTAGAAAATGACCAAAGTCATTTGAATAGTTACAGCAGGGGCTACCCACACGTGATAATATTTTTAAAGCAGGAAGTGTTTTCAGCCTGGTACAAGAAGATAAAAAATTACTATCCGGGATATTTGTGGCTTTATTATTTTTTTTCATTTCTCAAGAGACAGGTTTCTTCCAGAAGCACAGTTGATAAAACATGATTTATTTTTATAATTTCACCAGAGAAAAGCCGAAAGTGCCTAACCAGCTTCAATAATCCTGTAAAATTAACTGCTAGCGATTTCTGTTCATTGTATACCTTATTCTGGTCTTTGCTTCAACGAATGCCTTATTCTTCTGTTTGAAACAGATAGAAAAATAAACTCTCAGAATGAAAAGAAATTACTAAAACATTTTTTCAACCTGTAGTTTTCTGATAAACTTAGTGCCCTTTATCTTCTCTCTGGAATGCCACTAAAACTACTAAGTTAATTAATTAATTGTTAAAGTCGGCATCACCTAATCTATCTCCTCTCAGTTTAAAATGACTCTAATAGCTAAAGTAATAAGACATTATCCTTGAGCATTTGGCAAATAAGAAAATCTTAAAGAGAAAAAAATAAATTGAGAATAATCACATGACCCAGAGGTAATCACTGTAAATTTTGGTAAATTGTTTCCCAGTGAAGGAACATGAATGTTTAATATATCTCAAACATATCTTCTATTCCTCAATAAAACATGACACTTTGGTCTGATTTTCTCTTTGAAATTTACATTTCTTGTGATCTTTGGTAAAGTGTTTGATGGATGCTGTTTTAAATTATCTGTTAGCTGGATATTAAACAAACGATGAACAATACCACAGTGCAGAATAAAGTGGAAAAGGATAATTCTGTACACACTCATGTAACCATGACACAATCAAGACAGAGAACACTTCTGCCACTCTTATAAATTCCTTTGTGCTGTTTTGCAGCCAATCACCTCTGCTCGTCCATGGCATCAGGCAACAACTGATCTGCTTTCTGTTACTAAGAGTTCCATTAATGGAATCATATGGCATATAATCTTTTGTGTCTGGCTTCTTTCACTTGACATAATGGTTTTAAGATTCATCCATATTGTTGCATGTAACAATACAATGTTATTTTTATTAGTAGTCCATTATATGATTATACAATAATTTGTTTATTCACCAGATGATGGACAGTTAGGTTGTTTCCAGTTGGGGGCCATTATGTTTAAAGCTGCTATGAACATTTGTATAAAAATATTTGTGTGGGCATGTGTTTTAAATGTAGGATTTCTAGGTCCAAACATTCGGTATACACGTTTGATTTGATAAAAAAAAAAAAAACCTGCCAAAGCATTTTCCAAACTAGCGCACACCACTTACTATCTCATCAGAAATATATTTGTTAGTATTATTTCCTCGAGTTTTGGCCAATCTGATGGGCTCATGGTGCTTTATCACTGGGGATTTAATTTGTGTTTCCCTAATGACTAATGATATGAAGAATCATTTGTGTGCTTATTGGCCATTGATATATTTACTCTGGTCAATTTTTTATATGCAATGTGAGGTAAAGGTTAAGGTTCATGGTTTTCATATGGATATCTAACTGTACCAATACCATCAGTCAAAAAGATTAGCCCTTTCACTATGCAATTACTTTGGAACTTGGTCAAAAATCAATTGACCTTTTACATTTGGATCTATTTCTGTACCCTGTGTTCTGTTTCACTAATAAATATGTCAATGATTAAGTCAATACCACACTATCTTGTTTAATGTGCATTCATAAGAATTCTTTAAATTAGGTAGTATAATTCTTGTCTTTCCAAGTGGTTTTGTCTATTCTGGGTTATTTGCATTTCTATATAGATTTTACATCCACCTTATAAATTTCTTCAGAAAAACCTGCTGAGATTTTGATTCAATTGCATTAAATTTATAAATCAATTTGGGAGTTTTTGACATTTAAATAAATTGAGTCTTCTAATCAATGAACATGGTATATTGTTCCATTTCTTTAGATTTAATTTTTCTCTGCAATGTTTTGTAGTTTTCAGTGTTCAAGTCTTGCATATATTTTGTCAAAGGTGCCCTAAATTTTTTAGTACTATTGTAATGGTTATTCTTTAATTATAATTTCTAATTATTGGCTGCAAATATAGAAATGCTGATTTTTGTACATTGATCTTGTGTTCCATTGCCTTGCTAAACTCACTTATTGGTTCTAGTAGCTTTGTTCATTAGATTTCTTAAGATTTTATACAAACACAATCATCTTTTCCGCCTTCTAAGACATATGCATGCCATTTTTTTTCTTCCCTAATTGCACTGGCTAGGAACTCCAGTAGAATGTTTAGAATATTGAGAATTAATGTCTAAGAACTATACCTCCTCCAAGGTCATGCTCACTGTCAAGAGAAAAAAACAAGAACAAAAACCACTCCACATACTGGAGGAGACAAGTGAAATAAACAGTGTTCTGAAAAGCATAAACATGTGTCATGTACTTATTTGAAGACAGCAGAAGACTGTTTCACTTTCCAACCTTGAGCTTTCAGAAAGGTACCACAGAAGTAGTGTGCCTAGGCATTATAATACACGATTAACTTCTGAGCTTAAAACAACAAAAAATGCCAAAAAATAAAAACCACAAAAACAAAGAGTGACAATTAGGAATCTGTCATTGTACCTTATGTTTTTACTCATGGATTTATGAACTTCTATTTGAAATGATGTATTATCTCTATCTAAGCCAAGGCTTCCAAAATAAGTGAAGTATGTAAGTTATTAAACATGTCTGTACATAAAACTACAGAGAAGGCAAGAGCACACATCTAAGCAAACATCGCTTGCACATGAACAAAATGCCGTTAGCATGTAAATATAAGGGCTTGTGTGCACCAAAAACACGCAGAACCTGGGCAGGGCTCTGTCATCTTACCTAAGGCTCTCCTGGGAGCCCAGCAGGGACCAGTTACAGACCTGAGTGCACATCATACAACCAGGGAAATACATAACTTGAAATTACCAGGCCAGTCTGGCTTTCCTAACTCAGGGTGCAGTGAGCAGCAGGTGTGAGGACATTGGGGCTATACTACAGCAAGGCTAGACCCCACAGACAGTGACTAATTACTCCTCCCATTCGGGGGAGCCTGACATTAGGCAAACCCTCTCTTCTTTTCATGTCTATCCACCTAAAAAGAGCAGGCTTTTTAATCATGGAGATTTGAGAAAATAGCCTCAGTTGACTAATGTGAGCACAATAGAACAAAGGATTAAATGGTTTTTATAACAAGAAATAGACTAAAATTACATCCTCCTCTGTAAATTAAAAATTAGCTACAACGTGCAATGTATCTTTATTCGTTGCTTTTTTCGCCTTTATTATTTCCTCCATTCTCGTTTCTTGTAATATTAGAATCAATTCAGTTTGTATCTAGCAAGGTTCAAAGACTCTCTTCATCTCCATGTTTTTACTTTTGTTTGACAAATCTTAGAGGCGCCATGTTTGGAGAGGAAATGCATTTTAGACCTAAAGACTGTGCAGGGGGATTTGTACAACTCCTCAAGCAAATAACCATGGTGGGTGGGAAAGCTGGCCTTGGTTGAGGTAATTTTCACATGCCTGGCCCGGACAACATGGGAAGAGTACAGTCCTTTTGTTTGTTTTTTGTTTTTTGTTTTTGTTTTTGTTTTTTTTAGAGAGAAAGAGTGCAAGCAGGGGATGGGTGGAGAGAGGGAGGGAGAGAGAGAGAATCCCAAGCAGGCTCTGCACACAGAGCCCAACGTGGGGCTAGAACTCACGAACTAGTGAGATCATGACCTGAGCCAGCTGGATGTTTGACTGACTGAGCCACCCGGGGAACCCAGGAAAGGGTACAGTTCTATGTAATGAGGGAAGTAGAGGAAAGGGTCAAAGTATGTGTGAGCCCTCACAGAACCATCAAAAGGGGGAAATTCCTGAACTGACATGGTTTGACCCAATTAACATCAAGCATTACTTTGATTTGAATAATGGATACAGACATTACATATAAAGTGGGGCCTGCTGGGTACCAAGCACTGTCCTAGCTGCTCAGAAAGTCAGTGTCCCTGTCCCCAGGAAGCTTACAGGATGGCAGGAAATAGGGGCAATTACAAAATGCCTTGTAAGAGTGGTGAGCAGGGTCTCACGGGAGCAGACGGGAGCGCATCAGGAGAGTCAGGAAGCAGCAACAGCTAAGGCGCTACTTTATGGAGAGGAGTATCTAGAGGAGGAGGAGCACTGGGGGAGGGAGGAGAGTCTTCTGAGCAAAGACTCCACAGAGAGGAGGGAGGATTTTGAGGAACTGAAAGAAATTCAGGCCGGCTGGATGGCAGAGGGGACTCTAGAACCAAGCAATCCTGAAGGGGCCTTGGGGGTCACCTTAGAGACTTTGGGCTTTCAAAGCAGAAGAGAGTCACTGGCAGGTGACTGAGGTGACGGAGACCTCTTGCACAGCACTCTACTAAGACAGCTCTAACCGCGGTGTGGAGATGCAGTGGAAGGGGGCAGGCGGGAAGTCACGGCACAGTTTGTTTCGCCCACCTAGGGAATAGGATGTGCAGAACCACGACGGTGCTGCTAGAAAGGATGACCACAACCCTCGTGCTGTAAAACAACGCATTTGTTATCTTACAGCTCTGGAGGTCTGAAGTTCACAATGGGTCTCACTGGGCTATCATCGAGGAGTCAGGCTGTGTGCCCTTCTGGAGGCTCAAGGGAAAATCCATTTCCTCATCTGTTTTTTAAAGTGTATTTATTTATTTATTTTGAGAGAGAGAGGAACTGTGAGTGGGGGAGAGGCAGAGAGAGAGGGAAAGAGAGAGAATCCCAAGCAGGCTCAGCACAGTCACTGCAGAGCCCAATGTGGGGCTTGAACCAAAGTCAAATGCTTAACTGACTGAGACACCTAGACACCCCTCCATTTCCTCATCTTTTCCAGCCTCTAGAAGGTGACATATTCCTTATCTCATGGCCCCCTTTCTCCATCTTCGAAGCCAACCATGGCTGGTAAATTCTCCCTCACAACGTCAACTTTCTGATTCTGAATCTTCCGTCTCCCGCTTTCCCCTTTTAGGGGCTCTGCCATTCCATTGGGCCTACCTGAAAACTCCAGGCCAATCTCTTTAAGATTGGCTGATTCGCATCCTTAATTCTGTTTTTTAGACTGAACTGCCTTGTAACGGAACATATTCAGATTGGGGATTATGGTGGCGGCATCTTTGGGAGTCATTCTCCTCATACAGTGGCTATATTGCAACAAGTGGAGGGTTTCAGGAGAAATTGAGGAAACAAAGGTAAAAACCCTTGGTGATACGTGATTCGCTGGAGAGCAGCTGCACGCTCAGTCAAATTCAGTTTGCTCTTCTCTGTTATCCATTTATAGCCTTACATTATTGGGGGGGGGGATCTAGGCAGATGACGAAACTAGATCATTACAACATGAGAGATGTAGAAAAAGAGATCAGAACAGAAGGGGCTCAAGGAAAAAAATCTGAGCAAATGGCCAAACTTTACCTTTAGAAATAGTTCTGAGAGCTCCAACAAATCAGCAGAGGAGGCATTTCTAGGCCCTACTCAGAGCCACAGCGATTTCAAAACTCTGGAAAATTTTCAGGAAAGTATTATCACTCACCTTTGATAGCTCTTTAGAGAAATCTCAGTAACTACCCATAAAGCATCTAGTTTTAAACAATGTAACTTCCTGGTGATATTCCCATGATAAATTACCACATTTCCTCAATTCTAACATGCACATTTCCCCACATTATGTTTCTGAAATCAGGATGGATGTGGACATTCAGTGTAGTGTTTTTCCTTTTTTTGTTCCTCTCAAAAGCTGTTTTCAACAGCTGAAGTCTGACAATTAAGGGTGTGTGGTAATTGCATTAATGTCCCTCTAAATCACATATTGTTCTTCTATACTGGGTTATCGATTATATGAGGGTTTCTCCCAATACAGAATATAATTATTTTGGAGTAATTGATCTAAACAATGGCCCACAGAGATACCAGGTTCCATCTCTAGAACCTGTGAATATTACTTTGGGTGGCAAATCTTTGCAGATGTGATTGTATCAAAGGCCTTGAGAGAGGGAGATTATCCTGGGTTATCAGGGTGGGCTCTAATTGCAATCCCAGGTATCCAGGCTTCCCCTACTACGACGGGTCAGTGAGTGTTACTATTAAATCTTTTGTAAACCAAAATGACACCACTGACCTTAATTTATATGGAAATACTTTTTAGCATTCCCAGACCCCCAAGATAACCTCTCTTAGACTTTTCCGATATCTTAAGACACATCTTGCTAACATAAGAGGCACAACTTAAGTCAAGGTAAAGCACAGATGCTCACAGACACAGTTCAAAGCTACAGCAGCCTGAGGCTGAGATGCTGAGTGCAGTTCCCGGAAGGAGGCTGGTGGGGCCACTCTTGTCGCCCGGGGTGTGCACTGCCTCTAGAAAGGCCCTGCTGCAAAACAAACACTGCACAGGGCGCCTGGGTGGCCCAGTCGATCGAGCGGCCAACTTCGGCTCAGGTCACGATCTCATGGCTCATGGGTTTGAGCCCGTGTTGGGCTCTGTGCTGACAGCTTGGAGCCTGCTTTGGATTCTGTGTCTCGCTCTTTCTCTGCCCCTCCCCTGCTCCCATCCTGTATCTCTCTCTCTCTCTCTCTCTCTCTCTCAAAAATAATAAACATGAAAAACTTTATTTAAAAAACCACTGCACGCTATCTCCTCTTTTCTCCTTTTTATTTCCCTAAAAGTGAAAATCCTCTTCAGATTTCTTTTACTTAGTGAAAATAGGCACTAATACAGGTCTTTCATAAAAGCCAAGTGGTGTAACATGAACTTTTGAAAACGCGGACACCTGCATCCTTGTAAGAGTGAGAGTGGACATACGCAGAGAAGATAATGTGACAAGAGGGCAGAGAGAGATTTGAAGACGCTGACCTGAGCCTCCAGAGGGAACATGGCCCTGTTCACACCTTGATTCAACCCAGTGATACTGATCTGAACTTCTGGCTACAGAACTCGGAGGGAATGCATTTCTGTTGCTGTAAGTCACCACGCTCCAAGTAATTTGTTACAGCACCACAGCGTTCCTTCTGACAGGAATTATACAGCAAGACTAGCTCTTTGTTCAGAAGAATCCTGTCTCTATCTTGGGACAATAAAACAATTCCACGTGGGCCCAGGAGACTATTTTT
The DNA here is from genome assembly GCA_030068075.1 of Paguma larvata. Taxonomy (NCBI): domain Eukaryota; kingdom Metazoa; phylum Chordata; class Mammalia; order Carnivora; family Viverridae; genus Paguma; species Paguma larvata. Next base: position 76,749,850 of record CM057828.1, on the reverse strand, counting down.
CTATTCAGTCTTAATTAAGAAAAACTGTACTTTTTTGCTTGAAACCTTCAGCGATTGCAGTGAACTTCTTGGTTATCTCTCTAGCAAATACCACACTGCTACCTATGATGTAATAGGCATGTAATCTAGCCAGGAATATGGATCACCCTCAACTCTAGGGTGGCCTCTGCTTTATATAACCAATTAAAAAACTCATTTCTCCAACCACAGTGAGTGTCCCACTGAGACAGACAATGTGAATTAGCAAATGACATGTCCTTTGCCATGGACATTGTTACAGACCCAGACCAGACTAACGAGTTTCGAGACGTTTGAGAAAGATGGCTCCTCACCCTTCCGGGAGAGAAGTTAGAAGATGAGTCTTTTTCACTGGACATGAACAAGGGAGAAGCTAACAACACGGTATGCAGAATAGATACTAAGATATGATGGAGTCTGGATGATAGTGTTGACATGCTGAATTCTTGATTGAGCATCTATTTTGAACTAAAAGCTGTTTTATGCACTTTACACAATTAATTTATTTAATCCCCATAACAATCCTGTGAGGTAAGTTACCAATCTTGAATCCTGTTTCATAAACCCACAAACTCCTTTTATTATTTGAGGCGGTTTGAGTCTGTCACATATAATCACATGCATTCACACTGATGCAGCTAGAGAGCTTTATCTGGAGTAGGCATGGGGAGGTACATGCCAGCACCTAAGACCACCAGACACTAAAATCACATGCTAGTATGAGCAGAAATCCCCTGCCTGATTTTCTGACCAGTCCCCAACTCAGAACCAGTCCAGCTTTCTGCTTCCTCCTAGGTTGTCTAACCTTGTTGGTAAAAGCCGTATAACTGAGCAGCGTAACACTCTATAACCCCATGGTTCCCCCCTGCATTTTAAATACCAGTGTTGCTTAGACATTCCTTCACTTTTTACTGATCACCTATCTTTTGAACTCTCCAATTCAACAATTCCAATGTGTCTTGCTTTCCTCTTGGGCCTTAATCTACCTCATCTTTCCCCTCTCCTGGAAGATCTTGCTTATCCGGTCACTGAGATGGGGGACGTTACCTGTGAACACCCTCGACTACTCCACCCCATCCTCCTTTCTCACTCTGCCACGGGATCCACCTGGATTTAGTTGCACCAAGCTCTCCAGCTCGAGATTAGTTCCTAGGGTTGTCTATCAGCCCAACCTCCAGACATCCTGCTGGGACTGCACTTAACAAGGGAATACTGAACACATTTATACTCATTGCCCTATCAAAATTTTGCTTTTCTTCCTGTGCTCCATATTATTGTGGTAACTAGAACATAAAGAAAAATGGAAATGGGAGTAAGTGGGGGCAGGGGGCAGCTAAATCAGAATTTTCTGTTTTGCAATCCTCAGAAAGATATGGGTATTGTACTGATTTCTCCAGCTACATCAGGAAGGGCTTTATCTGGACAAGGATGCTGACAGAGCCACGTTGGCTCCCTCATGGACCTCTTACAATAATGAGAAACTAAGATGGGTGGACCTAGAGGTCTATGATCTTGTACATGCATAGGAACAGTGGTGGGCATGATTCAGGAAACCCCCTTAGCCGTGCTGAGATAAGTAAGGACCAATAGCTTGGCAACAGATTTCTATGGACACTGTCAAGAAACGAGACGTCAGGCATCATATACTTTTTACAGTTCCCTAGCTTGGGAATCTCCCGTATATTGTTCCCTCTCCCTAAGCCCTACCAAATGGTTATCTTCCCCAGAATCATCACCCAAACACTGCTCCCTCTCTGCCTGCTATTGGACATGGTAGTCTCAACTAGCCCTGTGGTAGATGGTGGTGTCTTCCCCCTTCTCCATCTGATGAAATCCTGCTCATCTTTCAAAGCCCAGTTCAAGCTTTCTTTTCTCCGTGAACACTACAATGATGTCTTCTTTCTAGTTGTCCTATCAGAGATGATTGCTTATCCTGGACCCAGCGTTCATACTGCCAGTATACCCTTGCATGAATAGCCGTGTGTTGGCGGATGACTTTTATTCAACTTTGTGCTCTCTAGTGGGTCGGTCAGGGGGTGGGGGAAGTGAGGTGGGGGAAGAACAGAAACATGATACCTTCTTTGTCTTTATATTTTCTGCTCCCCAAACTGCTGTTGACACTATTTGGTTGAACCAAATTTCCTGAATACAAAAATACATGCATAGGCACATTGCGCTAAAAGCATGATTCCCAGGAAACACAGCAAGTAGAGACTCTGGGATTGCTGTGCGGCATAATTGCAAAATGCAGTGCATTCTGGGGTGGCGGGTGTCGTGAATGGAGAAAGGCAGAGGGGTCCCACGCTCCTGCTCAGAGAAACTGCACAAGTCCTGCAGCAGCCCAACTGCCATCCCTTCGAGTCAGTCCTGAAATGGCCTGGGGGAAAAACACCAGGCAGAGCTGTAAATTGGCTCATTTCTGCTGTAGACCAGGAGTGCACTGGGCTGAGAAACACACATGAAAAGGACATAGAGATGATTACTTTTCTAAGGGATATAAAACACCCGAATGGTGTAATACAGGAATATTTCAGTACCACTAAACTCCGCACTGCATTAGAATCTGTCACCCGTATGGAAATAGATGGTTTTGAACTTATCACCCTCATATTTCCAAGCTAGCAAATATAAAGATGGTTCTGCAAGCTTGTTTGGCCAAAACTTTGCAAGCAACAGCAGATTGTATAGTCTGTCGTCTGTTGATAACCTTTGCTTGGAAGGTTGAATATTGCCTCTTTTTATTGTTACTTCCCATGTGCCAGGCATTGTGCCGAGCTCTTGTATATAGGCAGGCAAAGAAAGGGAGGTTTCTCTCAGAGAGGTTTAATGTCTTATTCAGGGTCACCATTCAGCAAATGAGAGACCAGAACCTAAACTTCAACCTGATGCACTTCAAAGGCCATGCACTTAACTGCTAGGAAGAATATAATGCTCTCTCATCAAGTACAGCCATCCAAAGGCCACCTGGGGTTTGCTACTAGCAAAAGGGGGGATATGAAGTTCTCCCCAAGTGAAGGAACCCCTCCTCTCCAGGCCTTTCTCAAGTCACACAGAAGCAAGTGTTCCATTTTTGTTTTGCTTCCTGTGGAATTTTTCATCACAGAGGACACTAAGAGGTGAGAACAAAAACAGGAGGCTGAAGGTTTTTTTCTCTCTGCTCCTCTGTGCTGAGGCCATCTATCTAGGGACCCTAATCTTTCTGAAGGCAACACGAGGTCTGTTGGCCATGTAGGGCTACTTTAGCTTGAAGGATCCTGTTGGTCTTCTGGGGATCAAGCCATAGAATTTGTGCTTCGCAGGGGGCTCTCCTCCACATCCCTCTCATCATCACTTCCCTTCACCCTCATAGCTACTGTCCTTACCTGAGTCACTGTCGCTACACACCGTATCCAAACCTCACGTTTGCTGGTCTCCCTCAATAGACTTGAAAGCTCCTTGGAGACGTGAACTGTGTTGTCTTCACTCTTCTATCACTAGTACCTAGCAGATGCCTGGCACTTAGCAGGAGCTCAACAAATAACCTTAGCTCAATGAATGAATGATTTTCTGATATCGCCTCTTATGATCTGAGGAGCTGAGGATCAGAACTGATAAAGGGCTAGGATCTAAAGCAGGCCCTGCGCTGACAGGCTGACAGCAGTGAGCCTGATGTGAGGTTCGAACTAACAAACCACAAGATCATGACCTGGGCCGAAGTCAGATGCTCAACCGACCGAGCCATCCCAGTGCCCCAGGACACAAACTGCTTTTGAGGTGAGGATCAAGGAGGAGCACTGGGTGAGGCTGAGGTAGATGTCAGGCTGGTTGGTGTGGGGAATGGGGTGTCTCCACCACCATGTGATACTTGCTCTGCCATGATAGTGAGAAAGAATACTGAAAAAGATAGAAAACAGAAAGGGAGAAGAAAATACTAACAACAAATTTATCAGTTCTCAGTGTTGCATGAGGACAATCTTGGGGCTCTTCCTTGGGTTTCAAAAAATGATAAGAGAAGAAGGGTTTGTAAATTTTTAATCAGGGACTGTCATTTGGGTTGGGAGCTTTGCACATGTCAAAGATTTTATTTAACTCAGTAATTAATAAAGGTACCACTAAGATGTTAAAATTATTTCAAAGTAGAATTCACAAGGTGCCCGAGTGGCTCAGTCAGTTAAGTGTCTGACTTCGGCTCAGGTGACGATCTCATGGTTGGTGAGCTCGAGCCCCACATCAGGCTCTGTGCTGACAGCTCAGAGCCTGGAGTCTGCTTTGGATTCTGTGTCTCCCTCTCTCTCCCTCTCCCCCACTGGACTCTGTCTCTCTGACAGAAATAAATAAGCGTTAAAAAAGTATTTTTAAAGTAGAATTCAGTGAACACACACACTCATATACAACCAGGAATTACGAAATATATTTGCTAACAGATGCAAAAGTGGTTGATACCATCTAGGGCAGGAAAACATAATGTTTGAGGTCACCATTTCCACAGTGTGGAAATCAATTTTATCTTTATAAGACAAAATTCCTTTCCTTTTCTTTATAACAAAGATCATTTGCTTTACTGTGAGTTTTCTACAACTTCTACATATGCGATTCTGTAAAATAGTCTTATCGATGCACAGCTTATCAAAGACGTCCACAGCTACAGATTCAGGTAGTCCCTGCAGGTTCCACCGGACAAGACACCAATGCTCCACTGAAAGGACACCCAGCAAATTTCCTTTTGCCCACTTGTAAGTCTTGGATAATTTTCCTGACAAAATAAGTTGAAAATAAAAATGACTCTGAGCATGTAGTTAATTTAACAGGACTATAGTTCCTAAAGCTTTTATGATGGGCTAAGGACACTAGCACCTTACATGTGCAATGCATTATTCTAAGTACTTTTTGTATATCTATTCTTTAATCTTTACAACCTGTAAAGATTCCCAAATTACAGATTGAAAACTGAGCACAGAGAGGCTGAGTTATTTGATTGAGGTCACACGGCTGGTAAGCAGCAGAGCTGGAATCATGACTCAAAGACTTTGGTTCTGCAATCTATTCCCCGGTCTGGACCGAGGTAGTGAGAGTGGGGAAACAAAAATAGATCATTTTGAGAGCTGCTTGGGAGGAAACGGCTCAGAACTGCTCTTGATTAGATGAGAGGGGAGGGGTGTATGGTGAAGAGGGCAGCCAGGAGGGAAGAATAGGTGATAAAACAGAGGAAAGAATTGAGAATGTTTTATTTCATGTTTATCTGCTATTGCGAAGATTAGAGAAAAGTTTGTCAAATTGTACCATTATTTTACTATACACAAATATAGGGTAATATAAATTATTAAAATCCCTGTCTGGGGATAGTAGTCATCACTGTTTCTAGGAGATAACACTTCCTTTTTTTTTAATTGAAGTATAGTTGACACACAGTGTCAGTTTCAGGTGTACAGCATGGGGATTCCACAAACCTCATCATTATGCTGTGCTCCCCACAACGTGGCTACCGTCTGTCACCCAACAACCCTATTACAATACCCCTGGCCGGATTCCCTGTGCTGCACATCTCCTCCCCATGACTTCTTCATTCCATAACTGGAAGCCTGTACCTCCCACTCCCCTTCACCCATTTTGCTCAGTTCCCAAGATAATTCTGTTCCTGCTGGTCAAAATTCAAGTTCCGTGCAGCTATAATTATAAGCACCTCTCCTTGTTTACATTGGGCATAGATTAGGCTGGAAAATGCCCTCCTCTCCCAAACCAAAACGTAGCGAAGTTTAATGTCTCTTAGCTTTTTTAAAAAATTGAATGTGGGTTTGAATCTTGGCTTCTCATTGTGTTAGCTTTGTTAATTTGGATATAGTAGTTTCTCATTGATGAAACAATATGTACAAATCACTGCATACGGTGTTGGCATACAACAAGCACCCCATAAACGATCTCTGTCATTAGCATTACCCAGCTTGGTGAAACCAAACTGCTGTGTTCTTGGGGTCCTCATGGTTCTTGCCAGTGAGGCACGTCACTCACACGGCTAGGACGACTCTACGTGCTTCTCCTGAAAAGGCATCAGACAGTGGGATCTTTTTTATGCAAAGAAGCTTATTTGAAAAGACTGGAACTTCAAAATTTGTATTTTCTCTAACACAAAGGCTATGCTAAGGTATTCTGTCAGATTGCTTCTACTATAAAACCATCCTAGATGCAAAACCAACAAGATATTTTTGGGCCAGTGGCATCATCTGAGGAGGGTTTGAGCACCTTAACCCTTGAAATCAACTGCTATCTGCCAAAGATCTTGTCCCAGAGGCATGGTTGCCATTAGACTATGGGTACCTTTATTCAGGCAAGAGCCTACCACAGGACAGAACCATCCTAAGTTTCTTATAAAAGCACCAACATTTAAAAGATGAAAGAAAAAAATTAAGCAGAAGCTAAGAGCAAGTTGTAGTACCAAATGTCAGCACACCTGTGTTTGTCAAATGACTTTGGCACCAGATAGCCTGGGAGAACGAGGCCACCAGTGTAAGAACTGTGTTGAATGGGAGCCGGCAGGATGACAGACCCTGGACAGAACCCACAGCAAAGGCTGGGGGGAGTCATCTCCGATGGTCTGCTCACTCCAGCCCAGATCACACCACCTCCCCCGCTGCCTTCCCAAAGACCATCCATGAAATCTTGACAGTCATTTACTGTCTCTTGTAAGAAATAGAGCCAGTATCTGACCATGTAGGGGTGAGAGAAGGTCTGGTTTCCCACCTATTTCATAAAAATGGCCATAGTCACATGTGGCAGAAGATAATGATGACAATGATAATGACAATGATGGTGGCAAATGTTTGATGAGTTCTCACTATGTGCCAGTCACTGCCTAAACACACTGTCATTCCCAACATTGGTGGAGTCTGGGGCAAGTGTATAAATAGAGCTAAACACACAAAATACATCTGGTCTCCTATTTGACAAATATGCCTTCATAATAATCCGGGAGGCCGTGAGACTGAGAATTTAGCATGCTCAGACTCCTCAACATTCTGTGTAGGAATATGGAAGCCCAGGAAAAGGCAGCCCCAGGTCACCCCCATTTTCCTCCTACTCACTCTTGGTGACTGGGCAAGGGGCCACAAGCATGTGCCAGCATGCACAAGTTCTCCACACTGAGAGCCCAGCTCCCCCCACGGCCCTACTAACCTCCGCTCTCTGGCCATCCCTCAGGAGGGGAGATGCTCGTACCAGCAGGGGGTTACCTTTCAGGAGGACAGAAGCAGAAAAGAAGTCTGCAAAGGCCCTGGAAGTGGACTTGGGGATACCTGGGAAGGGACCTGGAGTTTCTAGTGCCCAGAACTTGTTCTAGAAGGGGTAGCATGCCCTGAGAGACAGGGAGGAGGGAGAGCACTTTCTTGTTCCCCCTCCACTCATCCCAGATTCTTCATTTTGTAGAATATCGCTATAGGAGACCTAGAGTAGAATCCTCTGAAGTCCAAGGCTCGGGACGGGAGCCTTGTGCCTGTGTTTGAGGTACGTTGCTTTTAAAGGTATCATCTCATTTAAAATTTTACTGCTCCCCAAATCCCAGGAAGTCGCTACTATTCTAATCCTCTTACACATGAGGAAACTGAGACCTATGGGGTTCAGTAACTTGCTCACTGGTGAGGAATGCAATGAGGGCAGCCTTGCCTCCAGCGCCTGCCCCTAACACGAACTGATAACCCGAGACATCTATATAAAATAAAACGGAGATGATTTTTTCCAAAACCACTGAAATGAGATATGATTTCAGGAAGTCATAATTCATCTAAAATAATCTCTACTCAGGTTTGAAAGTATCTTGACAGGTGTCACATTGCTTAAAATCCTACCACAAATATTACAGAGATTAACACGCTTCTTCAACGGGAAAGATCTTTCAATGTCTGGTCTAATCAAGACCTCATCAGCCAAGGTATTGAGAGCAGAACTCTCTCTCCATCTCTAGGAGCAGGGCAAGGCCTTTTCTTGAAAAGGGAAATTCAAGTGAATAACAAACCATGTGTTTTTCTGGCCTCCAAGGAGATGAAACCAGCTGGTTCTGGCTGTGAGGAAAATTCTTTGCTCTGACTAGAGAGCTCAATAAGGAGCCCAAAAGAGCCAAGGCAAGCCACTGATGTGCAAGAACCAAAAGGTAAACTCTGGTTGCCAAATCTATGAAGACTCTGAAAGTTGGTGAGAAGAAGGCAGACTGGCAAGGGACTCGAGGCCCCAAGGAATGACAGGTGGCTCTTCTCTCTGCCTCATGTACCCCAGATTTGGAACTGGTTGCCAAATGTTCAGTTTTGCTGCATACTAAGAAGATGCATTTCAGATGCATTTTCAAAGTGTGTTGGAGAAGCTCCACCACAGTCTCAGGGAATAGAGCTTACCCTTAGCATATAAAGGTGACCATTCACCTTTGTGGGTTCGTGGCGCCTCCAAATCTGAAAATGATTTTATTGATAGTCTGCTCAGAATTCAGCATTTGAAATAAGGAAAGACACTGTGCTTCTCTCACTTCTGCTTTTATGGTGCATGTCCAGAGAGGGTTAATCAGGACAGGCACCTCAGCAATATTTGACTGAAAGTTAGAATAAAGCCAATTTTCCAACGAGGCTTTAAAAACTGTCATTTTAGAACTTTGCGAGCATTTGATTTCCATGTAAATTGTACAAACGCACTTTCATTAATCACCCCCAGAAGCTTTTGGGTGATAAAAGAACAATGCCTTCCATTCTAACTTTACATAAACAAGTTTCTAATTTTGGGTCAAGCATTTTATGGTTTTTATGGTTTTGCTGTGGCTTCGTTTTTGATTTAATTACATGCTGCTAAAAGATCCTCTTTACTACTACCGAGTACTGAAATTCTACTTTTTTGGCAAGTTAATAAGTTCACAATCTGCTAAGTGTACCTATAAATAACATTAATGATATGAGACAGATACAGTTTTACCATTTTATTGTTTTTAAAAAATCACAGTTAGGAACGGTTCCCGATGAAAGGAGACTAAGGAGGCTCTATAAATGTATGTGATACGTGATGCTATACTGAGTCCTGTCCTGGAGGGGAAATCCTATAAAAGATACCGAATCAATTGAAAACGGGAGTGCAGATGGTCTGTTAAATTAGTGGGGGGGGGCGGGGGGGAGACAGTGCGCAAATGATAAAGAAAATAAAGTGTTAAGTGTTAGAAGCAGGTGTATCTGAGTAAGGGGTATATGGCTTTCCTTTTATTATTCTATTTTTGCAACTTTTACCAGGTCGCAGATCATTTCCCAAAAAAAGTTTTTTAAATGGCAAGTTACCAAAAAAAAAAAAAAAGTGTCCTTAGAAGTTTTGTTCCCCCAGAAAATTCTTGTATTCATTAATCACAAGCTTAGCCATGTAACTATAAATAAATATTTCATATTTACATTCCTTGCCTTATTATAATCCAATTGGTTCCAGCTGAGTCTGGGGAAGCCTGGCTAAGAACCAGTGTGGCAGCAGCCATCAAAACCAGAGACGTCGAGAAGCTGTGCCCGGGGCGGAGGAGGCCAGGCCAAGGCCTCCCCCTCTTCCGGAGCCTCTCCCCCACCACTAGGCCTCCGTGCACTGAGAGGGGCTAAGTGGCCAGCTCACACTCAGAGCTCCTATGCGAATGAGGGAGAGAACAGATAAATAAACAACAGCAAGGACAATGATGGACCATATGAGTAATTCCATGTAAAAGCTAGGCAGTTGATTTCCACTTCTGGGAAAATGCAACATACGTACTTCGCCCCATTCTGCCTGCTAAGGATGACGAAGAACCCTGGACATTATAAGTAAAGTGAATCTATGAAGACTCTGAAAGTTGGTGAGAAGAAGGCAGACTGTCTAGGGACTTAAGGACCCAAGGAATGACACGGTGGCTCTTCTCTTTGCCTCATGTATCCTGGATTTGGAACTGGAGAAGCCAGCAACTAGGATGCCGACATGGGCAGATAAAAAGGCCCAAAGGAAGCCTGTTCTTTCTAGCCAAAGGATCAGGAAAGGAGCAGTTAGAAAGACAGAAAACTTTTAGAGAAAAACTGTTCTACTCTAGCTGGACATTACAGAAAACATAGTGGCCCCTTCTCGCCGTTCCAGCAAATGCTAAGTGGGGAGCCAGACTTCTGCCATCACAGGGCTGTAATGAAGTAGTACCTCAATTCTCCCCTCCTCTGTTGCCATATTAACATATAAGGCCAAGTAAGGCGCTGGGACTTTTATCTTCACTTGGGTGGTAACAAACCCTGCCCCTCCCTACTCCCAGTATCAGTGGAAACCACATGGGAGCCTGGACTTCTACCCCCACCCAGCAGTAATGAGGCATCGCTCCTTCCCACCCCTGGTGAGTGTCAGGGGAGACCTCCTGGAGAATCATGACTTTCACCACCACCCACTTGGTGTCAGTGGAGGTCACGGGGGAGCAGTATACAGGCATTCCTATCCCTCTGCCAGGAAAGCATCAGCAGAGACATGGTGGGGAGGAAATCTCACCACTGCCCAGCAGTAACAAGGGGATACTCCCTCCCACTACCACCACCTTGGTGTTAGCAGAAGCCAACAGGTGAAACTGGAATTCTAATCCCACCTGGCAGTGACAAAGTGAGACCCCACTTGCCTGGCCAGAGATGTGTCAAGAAAAGATTGCCTAATCTGAAGGTTTAAATAAGATCCAGAGTCTCACAACAAAATACCTAAAATATCTAGAATCAGTCAAAATTCATACATCATACCAAGAACCAGGAAGATCCCCAAATGAGGGATAAATGAGAATCCATAGAAGCCAACATTGAGATGACAGAGATGTTAGAAATATTTTACAAAGATTTTTAAAGCAGACATCATTAAAATGCTTCAACAAATTGGAGTGCCTGGGTGGCTCAGTTGGTTGTGTCGACTTTGGGTCAGGTCATGATCTTGCGGTCTGTGGGTTCAAGCACCACACTGGGCTCTATGCTGACAGCTCAGAGCCTGGAGCCTGCTTCAGATTCTGTGTCTCCCTTTTTCCTCTGCCCCTCCCATGCTCGCACTCTGTCTCTGTCTCTCAGTAATAAATAACCATTAAAACAATTTTTTAAATGCTTCAACAAGCAATTATGAGCATGATCAAAACTAATCAAAAAATAGGAAGTCTAAGCAAAGGACTAGAAAATTCTATCAAGAAAATAAAAAGATACAAAGAAGAACCAGGTGGAAATTTTTAGAATTGAAAATATAATAATTGAAACTAAAAACTCAATGGGTGGGTGCAATAGCAGAATGAAGCAGTCAGATGACAGTCAGTGAGCAGGAAGACAGAACAATGTATTATCAAATTTGAACAACAGAGAGAAATTATACTGGGGCAAAAAAAAAAAAAATCAACAGATAGCTCCTTAGAGATCTGGACTATAATGAAAAATCAAACAGTCGTGTCACTGGAGTTTCCAAAGGACAGGAGAGAGAGGACATGGGTGAAAAAGTACTAGAAGAAGTTATGGATAAAAACTTTCTAAGTTTGTCTGTCTGTCTGTCTCTTGAAAATAAATAAACATTAAAAAAGGGGGGGCCCCTGGGGAGCTCAGTTGGTTGAGCATCCAACTTTGGCTCAGGTCACGATCTCATAGTTTGTGGGTTCGAGCCCCGTGTTGGGCTCTGTGCCAACAGCTCATAGCCTGGAGACTGCTTCGGATTCTGTGTCTCCCTCTCTCTCTGCCCCTCCCCTTCTCATTCTCTTCTCTCTCTCTCTTTCAAAAATAAATAAACATTAAAGAGAAAACTTTCCAAGTTTGGCAAAAGACATAAACTTACAGGCTCAAAAGCTAAGCAAATGCCAAGCAGGATAATTCAAAAAAACATCCATAACAAGTCACATCATAAACTTCAGGAAACTAAAGACAAAGAAAAACTCCTGAAGGCAGCACTACCAATAAGGGAAAAACAACTCAGATGCCAGGATTTTCCACCAGAATCTACAGAGGCCAGAGGGAAATGGCAAAATGCTGAAAAATGCTTAAAGAAAGAGCTGTCAACCCAGAATTCTACCCCCAGTGAAAGTATCCTTCAGGAAGAAGGGAAATCAAGCCATTCTCAAATGAAGGCAAATTAAGAGACTGTGCCACCCACCAGCAGACCTACCCTAAGACAATGGCTACAGAGAGTCCCCTAAACAGAGAGGAAAGGATAGAAGAAGGAAACCCGCTACACGAAGAAAGAGAGAACACAGTAAGAAAAATAAGGGTGCATAAATAGACTTTCTTTTTCCTCTTGAGCTTTCTGAATTATGTTTAACAGTTGAAGCAAAAATTATAACACTGTCTAATCTGGTTCTAAATATACGTGGTCTTGAGAGCTACGGCTCACCAGCATCTGCGCAGGAGAAGCAGAGGTAAGCACTGAGGGATGTGACGCCCTTGAAAACAGAAATGAAACTAAAAATAAGTTCAGACATGAAGAATAAATGAAAAGGAAGGCATGGCAAATGGATTCAGGACCAGGAAATAATGACTGGATGAGTTGTAGAATTTAGCCATTGACATATGCACAGGGCGTGCAGAGACACAGAGTGTGATGCAGTGGACATCAGAACTATGAAAAATGCATGTTGACTTATTTACCGATGTTCTCAGTAGAAGGGCTTCTTGACAAGCCCAGCTTGCTCTTCCTGTCTCTTCAATGAATGGCTCTGTGAGATGTCAAACAGAGCATCACGCTAGAGGCATCTGGGTTCTCTACCACCCCTGTAGCCTGGTTCCCTTCAAATCTGGAGCTTCTTGAGTTATATCATCAGGCATAATCTTACCCAATCCCCACAACGGGTGCCTTCCACAGAGGGACTTGCACTAACTCAACACTCTGAATGGCACCTGTCACCCTGTGGGCAGTCTTGCTCTGATCTTGAGCCTCTGTTCAGAATTCAGTTTTTCTCATTCCAGTGTATTTTTCCACCCTTGTTCATGTTTTCCCAAAGTAGTTTAGGAATTTTCTCTATGGCACTGAAGTGAATAAGTCACACTTAATCTGGCATGTGAATGAATATCTGATCACATTCTATGACTTTATTTTGAGAGCTCTCATCAACTATTCCTGCCTCATTAATCCCAAGAAATTTTAGACATCTGACCCATTCTAATGTGAGTTTTACAAAAGACAAAAAAGAAACATAACTGTATCAGTTTCCCTTGAGATAAGAATAAGAGATCAAAAGTTTTAGAAAGAATAATTCAAGCCATAAAGACTCCTGCCTGTTCAAAAGGGGCACCCACAGTCTTTTTTCTACACCGCCCCCCAAATATTTTCACAGGTCTGGAAACTCTAGTGAGAAAGGCCGCATTGGGATTTTGATCCCAGGATTCTTGGGAGTATCAAGGGTTGATCACTTAATAGAACTGAAAGAACTACAATATTTTACTAAGTTTCATCATTTTAACTATTAGGAAGAATTATGGTTTAGAAGTCAGGAAATTTGGCCTTAAACAACAACTTTCCGGTTCTGCTGCTTAAGAGCTATGTGACCAGTCAAATTACTTTACTCTTTAAAGCCACACAAAAATGTTCTACATTACCTACCTGACGGAGCTGACGGTGACAATAATGATTATAAAAAGTTAACATCTATTGAAAGCTACTATTCCAGACACTATATTAAGTGTTTTGCATGATTATGTGAATCCTCATGTAACCTCCAAAGGTCAATATAATGAGATGTGAGGTCATCACAACTATTAGGTAAGTGGTAATTTGAATTCAAAACCTCTGACTATAGAAACCATGCTGAAAAAGACCCCTTAAGAGTGAGTATTGCATTAGGCAATGAGTATGAAGTGAACAGCACTGTATCTGATGTGTTATAAGGGATACACAAAAGTTTGCTATTGTTTATTATTGTTTTGATTAATACAAAGTAGAATGACTATAATATCATTTTAAGGCTATTATAGCTTATTGAGAGTATTCAGGGTAAGCGTTGATACTCTGGCAACCAATGCATTCCTTGAGGGCCTACACTGAGTACCATTTATTTTTGTTGCTGAGGTTCTAGTACTAAGCACCTAATTTGGGGTAGGTGGTCTATAAATATTGGTTGAATTAAAAGGCAGAATCAGCATGGTTATAAATATTTAATAAGGTCTATATTTAATCTATTACAATAACCAAAAGTCCCAAAGAATAAAGACTTTGGCGTTAGTAACTATCCTATAACAAAGGTCCCTGCCTCCTTTTGCCTGTCTGTAATATGGGCACAGCCCTAATTACTGGCAAGGTGTCATAAGACGTGAAGATGTGAAGAGCCTTGTCCTACTTTTGCCCTTTATCACATAGCATCTATTCAGTAACCATCTGCTTCTCACATTGTAATGGAGTCATATAACACAAGCTAAGGGCTGACTACTCCCTGAATCAAATCCAAACAAGACCCTGAAATGTCTCAAGAGAGCTTGAATAACTGGTTGTTTGGAAATAAAAGATTCTGAAGTGTGCTTCTAAGTACAAGATCTGGTTTTGATTATTTCTAATTACTAGCCCAACATCAGAAAAAATTAATTCTTCTTATTGTTTTGTTTTGTTATACTTTCTTTCAGTAAATGGCATTCTTATATATTATTCATAAAGCAAACAATCTTAGAGAAGGTTTCATCAAATGCCTTCATTCTACAAATGAGGTACCCCCAAGTTTAGTTTGCTTTTACGGTCATTCGACGAATAGTGGCAGAACCAGGACTCTATCTCCTGATTCAGGGGGTTTTCCTGGCATCTGAAAACCAAGCATGGCTTTAGAATGATGCAGGTTGAATGAGACAAAAGACAAGCTTCAGAACAGTTCAAATATCCAAAAGCTAAGTGGCATTACATAATCCCAAATATTGCACTACTGTAACAATTTTTAAACCGTGTATTATTTTTCTCAAGTTCAAATCCTTTTTTTAAAGTTTGCTTATTTATTTTGAGAGAGAAAGAGTGTGAGTGGGGGAGAGGAAGGAAGAGAGAGAGAGGGAGAGAGAGAGAATCCCAAGCAGACTCCGCTGTGTCAGCACAGCTCGACCAAGGCGTGAACTCACGAACCATGAGATCATGACCTGAGCTCAAATCAAGAGTCAGATGCTTGACAGACTGAGTCAAGGCCAAATTCTTTTCATTTTTTTTTTTACATGTCTTTATTTTTGAGAGAGTGAGACAGAGAGTCTCTCAGAGAGTGAGACAGCGGGGGAGGGGCAGAGAGAGGGAGACACAGAATCCGAAGCAGGCTCCAGGCTCCGAGCTGTCAGCACAGAGCCCAGTCAGGGCTCAAACTCATGAACCTTGAGATCAAAGTCGGTCACTTAACTGACTGAGTCACCAAGGCACCCCAAGGCCAAATTCTTATGTGATTTTCCTTATCTTTAACTTTTTAGAGAAGAAAAGTTTAATTAAAACTAAACTACTTAATTGAACACAATTAATTAATGATGTTATGCAAATCAACAGATTTGCTAGACAACTACTTCAATTACATTCCAGAAAACATAGATGTTTGGTCAAAGACTTTGTGCTCAACTCCTGCTGCTAAGACCATCTCTATGCACTCAAATCAATATTTCAAATTTCCTGTAAATCTTTCAACTGTACACAGAGTATTAAATACTAAAGTGGATGGGCCGGAATTGAATCTTGTACAGCAGTTTGTGAGGTTGTTTTCAAAGCTGTTGTAATAAGAACCTTCGATCCACATGGATCTAATTGTTATACGCACAAAAGTTTTTCTCTCTGGACAAAGAGATGTTGGTGATGGAGGGTAGGTCTCATTAACAAAGAAATCAAATACAGTAATCACTTAGTCATGTACAAGACTTTCTTGGCCCCCACACAGCCCACTCTGAAGACTCTGGTGGCTGGAATGAACAGGAAAGCCAGGAATAACAAGTCTGCTAAAATTTCTGTGCGCTCCAGTGTAGCAGATTGTATTTTCTAAAAATGGCCAAAGCAGTATTTCTGGTCCCTCGCGTCCCTTCCTGAATTTGAGCAGGCTTTGTGGCCGTGGGGATGAATGGAACGTGGCAGAAAGGATTCTGCATAATTTCTTGGGCTAAGTTATCAAGCAGATAGGGCTTTCTCCTGGCTCCTTTTCTCAGGACACTCATCTTGGAGCCCAGCCATGACGCTGTGAGGAAGCACAGGCCACAGGAAGCGGCCGCCCTGGGGTAGTCCTGGTGACAGCTTCGGCTGGGCTGTCAGCCGACAGCCAGCATCATTTGTCTGACGTGTGAGTGAGGGAGCCGTCAGATAACTCCACAAGAGCCTTCCAGCTGCCCCGCCTGACACCCAGTGGAGAGGAGAGGAGCCAGCCCCCCTGGAGACCAGCCCAAATTGCAGACTCATGTGCAAAATAAATGTTATTGTAAGCCACGACTGTAGCGCTCTGCTACTCAGCAACAGATAATCAGAACAGCTAGGTTTCTTTTTTTTTTTTTTTTCCAGAACATCTAGTTTTGAAAGGCACAATCATGAAGGACAAATGAAATTTCCTTTAATTCTTCGTATTGGTTTTTAACCCTGATTCTCATTCTCAGATTCCCATTGAAGAAATGAATAATTCATGTACATATTTTTGATCGATGTGCTGAACTGAACAGAGAAACCCCACAGGTGAGAACCTAGCACACCTAACCATTCACATGTTGGACCTCTGACACGCGACTGCCATCCAGAAACTTCTGACAGGTGTATGGTGTAGTCAGTAGGCTGGGCCTGAGCCAAACTGTGATCAATTGAGATTGCCCTCAGCAGCCCCCGTTCTTTGCTTCCTGTCCCTTTCAGCATCCCTGTCACCTGGACACCTAGTCCTCCCTGGCAGCAAAGCATCTGGAAAACTCAAGCAGGTACCAATGCAATCTTAAGTTGTTGTCTTCACAGAAATGAGATGAATTATGGGGGCAGGTGTGTGGGGTGGGGAGAGTACTAATGGAAGCAAAGCTGAGTATAAAGGGAATTAATTGTGATGTTTTGGGTGCCCATGTGAGAGTTTTCTTGGTACCTCTCTAATGACATGAGTAGCTGAGAGCATTCTAGGCAGAATTCAGATACGGAAGTACTGAGACGGGAAGATGTAAAATGCTACGGTGTATTTATGAGCCATTGATACTTGCTGAGCGTAAAGTGGCAAGGGAAGAATAACAGCAAGCTGGACCAGGCATGTGGGCAGGAGACGGGAAGTGGGGTCTTCCCATGCCGTGCTGTGGAGTCACCCTCGCCTAGCAGTCACTAGGAACCTGCTGAAGAGTCTCACAGGCACAGGAGGACAGATCCCGATCGGGGGTCAGCAGGCCCAGAGTCAAGTCGTGGCTTTTTCTGCCCCTAGGGACCTCCTGAGGCTTAGGACTCAGTAGGGCCTGAGTGGTTGCAGACATTCTCCAGCTGTGCAAGTCCACGTTATCTGAGTTATGTTACCCTGAGTCACAAGGCCATCAGGGGTGAGTAAGGTGGAGATCCCATAGCATGAGCTCTGAGCACTGGAGGCACGACATTCTATTCCTTCCACGGCACTGGTTTGAAGAGGCAAGGAGCAAATCTGTTTATTTTTGTTTTTTAAAAGTTTATTTATTTTTGAGAGGGGAGGGGCAGAGAGAGAGACACACAGAGAGAGAGACAGAGGATCTAAAGCGGGCTCCATGCTGACAGCAGAGAGCTTGATGTGGGGGCTCAAACCCATAAATCGCCAAGATCATGACCTAGCCAAAATCAGATGCTTAACTGACTAAGCCACCCAAGCACTCCTAATTTTTAAATTTTCAGCTAAAGACAAAATACGCACACTCCATGGGGTTAATTTTTAAAACAGTAATAGTCACCAACACTTCTTTAGCTTCAAACACTACTGTTCATAACACTGCTTTCCCTCCCTCCTCCTCAGTCAGCCAAGTTGGATTTAAAATATCTAAGATGATATTTCGTTACATTGCACGTGCACCTGCCAAGTAGAAGGTTGGGAAATGAGGCAAAAATATGTCTCTGAGCTATGTCTGGATTTCCAAGCACGAGAAAGACTGGGAGAGGAGCCCAATTTTGAAAAGCGGGGATCAAAAATTGGCTAAACATTCTTGTAGTTTATGTGACAAAATTGTTTTTAAAAATTATAGCTGAGTTCAGCCAAATAAATTCAGATAAAACTCAAACACAATTCGAGGAACCAGAAAGAAGGCATTTGTGGCATTTTCCAAAGTAAACACAGTGCATTTGTTTCTGAGAAAAGAGCCAGGTGTGTATTCCTGATCACACAAGGAGCTGAGAGACATAAGAATTAAAACAGCTAATGACACAGTCTCTGATAACACAGTATTTCTGCCTCTAATTAACGTGACTTTAGACTTCTCTGTACTTGAAGCTGACACACATAAGTTACCTCAAAACAAACCTGTGAAGATAATTAGTGGGATATTAATAGATTCCCTGCAGCAGACATAACTGAGGTTGAATTTCATTTTCTGGGTTGGGTGGGTGGGTCTTCTTGAGCTTCGAAGAGGTAAATATCTTTTCTCAACACTCCCTTTAAGAGTCTCTGAAGTGACCGAGCGCCAGCCCAGATTGTTGCTTAGCTGCCATGCATACAGTCACACAGATGGCCAGGCAGCAGGAGCAGTGGCCTTGCTCGGTGCTATCAGTGACCACAGAGGAAGCCAGATTGGGGCTTAAGTGTAACTTGGAAGCTTGGCTTCCAGAGCACAGGGCACTGCGGGAAAACATACACACACAGACCCATGCAGGTACAGGCAGTCAGATGCACAGACATATACACATGTCCACACATGTACACAATAGCATACGCAATTCACACAATCCTTCACATATATACACAGACGAGACAGATGTAGACAGTGAAACAAACACACACAGATGCACACACACATCCGCACATGTACATGGAGACAGAGACACAGAGACAGGCATATGCCCACACATGTACATAAAGATAGACACATACAGTACACGCGTATACACACACATACATAGGCAGACACAGTCGCGCACACACACATACACACACATGTACCAAATGATGCACACAGATAACCATGCCCGCATACTCCTACCCAAAGACAGAGACGGGCACACACAAATCCACACATATGCCCACACTACACACTCTGCCCATACACAGGCATTGTGGCCGGCAGTGTGGAGGGGAGTGTGCCTGAGAGGAAGAGGCACCCTGCCCTGCCCCCACACCACAGATTCCATCCACGGCCGGCTCTTGCCTTCCCTAGGAGACAGACAATAGGCCTCATGATATTAACTATAATTATCATTTCTAATACAACATATTCTAACTCTAAACAGGATCCTGATGTGTTTGGGGGGTGTGTGGGTGGTTTTCAGAGTTCTACACACAGCAGCTATATTTTCATCCTAAAGACCTATTCGGCAGCCCCAGGCGCTAGCTGTCCGCCTCCAATTTATCAATCTTCTGGGAAGCTGATGACAGTCAAGCTCTCCCCTTCTGCCCCGGATTAAGACACTTGCCAAGCTGACAACTGGCATGGCGTGTCTCTGCAGCCAGACTCCCTGCTGGATTCATGTCAAAGGCCACATATCTGAAAATTCATAAACTTTCCCACTGACAAGTATTAGACACAGCTGTCCAGAAAAGGGTGGTACAACAGATAGGAGGCAAACCCCAATATACAGCTAAGGCTGCAGTTAGGGGGTCCCAGCATCCTCCTTTGGGGTTTCCTCTCCTTTCTGCCTCTCTTCCTGGACTATAGACACTGCTACTTCCCCCTGTCCTTACCTGCAGGGGACATGTGCCAAGACTCCCCGTTGGATGCCTGAAACCCCAGACAGCACCAAACTCCATCAATACTACATTTTTCCTACACATACACACCCACGGATAAAGTTTAATTTATAAATTAGGCACAGAAGAGATTAACAATAACTAATAATAAAATAGAACAATTAACATACTGTAATAAAAGTTACATGAATGTGGTCTCTCTCACCATGTCTTACTGTGCTGTGTACATCCCTCTTCTTGTGATGATGACAGGTGATAAAATACCTACACGATGAGATGCGGGACCACAATTGACCGCAGGTAACTGAAACCATGGAAAATGAAACCAAGGATGAAGGAGGGGCTACCGAACAATCCAGAGAGTGAAACTCGGGAGACGCAATCTAAATGTACAGTTGTTTTCTCTCAGTGTGTCTTGTTTATGCTGTAGAAAAATAGTTGATTTTGAGTAGCTGGATCTACTCCACACACACCCGCATCCCCCCTGTCCGGCTTAGATAACCCTCTCCTGGGTACTCCCAGCACCCTCCATGGACTTCTGTTGTTGCCCTTAACTCACTGTTTTATATCTCTTTATAAGGCAGTGTTCTTCATCACACTGCAAATTCCTCAGGGGTATGCTCAATACATCAAATCTGTCATGTCAGGACCAGGCACATTCAAAGTAGATACTCAATAAAAATGCATTAGGAAAAATTTGCAGTTAAGGCTATATATATTTGTCACTGGGATGTTCAGGCACTCGTGTGGCTTTGTGGGAATTCCCGTGAAGGTAATCGATCTCTGAGAATGCACCAACACACAGTAGACGTGACATGAAGTTGAGGTGGCAAGTTCTCAGCCTTGAGCACACAAGAGTGTCTCATAATGGTCTGACAGAATTGACACTTGAGAATTTTTCATCATGATACAATGTTTGGCATTTAAAATTCTTCAGTTGTGTTTGTTGCTCTTGGTTCCCATTTGTTCTCTGATATCACCATTTCTCTAATAACTTTCTTGCTTGGAGGAATCAACATGCTTCAGAGACATTTATTATTTTCCTTATTGAAGAATTTCAAAATAGAGAGGCTAAGTATTTTTAATCAACTGAAACCTATCACACATCATCTGATCGCACAATTCTTCTTTCATATTCCTGAGAAATATGTTCAGAACTCAGTTACATGAAGGGGCACAGGGGGCCGGGCCACCAGACGGGTTATTCACTAGTTAAATGATTCCCCTGTATGAATCTTGTGCCGTGGCGGTCTCAGTTTGTGCCAGGTACCAAGGAAGTCTTGTTTGATCTTCACAACAATGTGAGGGAGGTGAATATTATCCCCATTCAAGACTGTTGGGTCCCTCACAAATAATTTTAATCACAAATGCTAAAGCAACAAACGTGGACACCATACACAGGTCTGTACACTATACACTATACCCCGTACATCGGTGTGACAGTGGCAAAACTCAGGAGCTGGCGTATGCTTTAAGAGTTTTCTTCAGGGTAATGCCTTTGCTGTTGACCACAGAAAATGAAACAGTATTTTTAACGGAGTGAATCGGAGTACCAGGTTTATTTAAAATATCACAGAACTTTTAATCCAAGCAAATCCTTATACTTGTTAATACTACCAATGGTAAAGCTAATTAGGATTACAATTAGCCTTACCATTTTACAGATATTACAATTTAAAAATTTTTACAATTTGGCCTTTTCAAAGGCCAGTTTCTTCTGCAAGAGGCACTGCCACATGCAATAATAATCGGCGAGTTGAAATGAGGAATATTCGGTGTCCCTACACTGATATTTTCCACTTCTGGCTTTTTAGCTCTGAACTAGACTTTTTCCATCACTCTTTAGGCTGGGTTTTGCTTTTAACCAGTAGTCTTAAATGTCTTACAAACTATGTCATGAGCTTAAAAAACTGTATCTCCTCAGAAAAATTCTGATCAGTGCATTTTATTGTGTTAAATTATACCTCGATTAAAAAGACAGCTCCTATCACACAAGAACAAAAAAAATACTTTTCTAGGTTAAGTGGGGTCAGATACTGAAGCTCCAGTTTGTTTGTTTTAATGTGAACATGAATACACAAATTTGTAGCTATGTTTAGAAATGTGAACTACATTCCGCTTATATGTTTTCAAATGTTCAAATGGAAATAAGGCAAAGCCCTTTTAAAAATCACTTCTCTAGAAGGGACAGGATGGGAAAGGACAGGGTCTAGCACTGAAATTTCATTCACGGTTTGTGTTAAGCAATTGCTAGAAAGGAGGAGGGTTTAAGAGAGTGAAAATCATGAATAAATCTTTCCCAATTGGAAAGAAACTATTATAGCTTTTTAATGGAGATCTGGGGAGTATACAATAACATGACCATTCTTCATCATCTATGGTTATGACCAGAAACAGGAAAGGAAGTAGAAAACTGTGTGTGTGTGTGCGTGTGTGTGTGTGTGTGAGTGAGTGAGAGAGAGAGAGAGAGAGAGAGGGAGAGCGCGTGTTTAAGAGTAAAGTGGAAAAAGGAGATAGAGGAAGGGATTGGCTTAGCTAACCTATAAAATCCCTTCCAAATTATAAATTTTATGTGTCAAAAAGAAAACACCTAATAAGCTGCACTTGGTGGAGAGTAAGGAAAGAATGATCACCTCTCAAGTGTTTACTGTGAGCCAGATGAACCTTCATGGTAACCTTACCAGGTAAGTACAATTATTCCTATGTCGCGGGTGACGAAATTACAGCTCAAGGAGATTTAATAACTTAGCCAAGCTCATCCAGTGAGAGGCAAGGCTGGGTTTCAGTCTGACCTTTGGCTGACTCCAAAGCCTGTCCTCTTCCCACAGCCCATCTGGCTTTGAACCCCAAAGCCATCTTCGGATATGGGAAGCAATTCCAGCCTGTCCACTGCTTAATTGTTATGTAGCCAAAATGCACTCTGCTAGTGGATGAGATGCAGCGGGCTGAGGTTGCCAGGTAAGACCGCCACAGCGTTTTAGGAATATCTCAACCCTGTGCGTCTCTAGCAATGGGCATCCCTGCTTCAATTTGCCAGGTGACTGGAGAGACAGCTGTTCTTTAACCTAGAGAGAGAGATCTCCAGAACAGAGCTCCTTCCAAATCGGTATTCCCATTACTTTGTATGGACACCTGCTGATGCTAGCACTTAATAGACACGTGATGTGCTCTAGCCACAGTATTTTACCTTGGGAATAAAAAACTATATACAAATACTCTTTTATCTCTGTTTATTTTAACATAAGCATTGAAATGCTCTGTTGAAACTGCCCTTCTCAGTAAGAAAAGCTAGAGAAGGCCAGAGAGCATTCATAGTCCAGAGACCACAGAAGGCCCATAAACAAACAGCACATCTTGAAATTGGCCAAATGGGACAAAGGTTTCATGGGGTGCCCGGGTGGCTCAGTCAGTTGAGCGTCCAACTTCGGCTCAGGTCATGATCTTGCTCAGGGTTCAGACCCCGCGTCAGGCTCTGTGCTGACAGCTCAGAGCCTGGAGTCTGCTTCAGATTCTGTGTCTCCCTCTCTCTCTGCCCTTCCCCCACTCATGCTCTGTCTCTCTCTCTCAAAATAAATAAATGCCAAAAAATTAAAAAAAAAAAGATCTTAAACCTTCATACATATTCTATACCTTGTCATCACAACCACACTGTTTTTTTCTTTTTCATCCACAATTCTTTACTCCATAAAAATTTCTGTTAACTTCCCAATAAGGTAATTTTATCATGACCTCTCAACCTTGTAACATATATGCTACCGGAAATTACATTTTTCACGAAAGTAATATAAGACTTGCTATAGGATTCTAATTTTGCTCAAACTTGAGTGGTACATAAATTCACAAGCCTTGGGTTAATTATTCTATTATTATATAGAACATTCATTTGTGTACTATTTCACTCAACAAATATTATTCGAAAATCTAGTCTGAGCAAGTCTGAGCACCAAGGATACAGCGGTGAATAAAGCAAAGTCCTCGGACTTCACATGCTAACGGGGTGCTGGACACCAGAGAAATAAATACATGCCAAGTGGTTGTAAATGCTATAAAGAAATATCAGTTAAGGTAAGGCTGTGCAGGGCGATAAAGGGGGTTATTTTAGACTGTGGTTAAGGAAGACTTCTTTGAAAAGAGGCATTTGAGTATTGACCTAAATCAAAATATGGGAATAATTCCTGCAACTCTCAGGAGGAAGAGCATTCCAGAAGAAGAAACAGCAACCACAAAAGCTTGAGGCTTTTTGTTAGAAGGTTTTGGGACTAACATTCTCCCTTGACTGTAGATAATAAAGCTGCCTATTAGAGTTCTGATCCATAGTCAGTGCGAAGCCTTCTTTCTCCCACAGTAAAAACATGCATATATACGGAGGCGAATATAAACATAAACATTTATAATAGTGTTACAGTTTGAGGTACTACAACATAAGACATTATTTTTCAGAGTTCTTAAAAGAAACAGAACCAATAGGCCGTGTTTATATCCAGAAAGAGATTTATTACAAGGAATTGGCTCAGGCAATTATGGAGCCAGGCAAACCCAAATCTGCAGTGTGGGCTGGCAGGCATGAGACCCAGGAGAGGCGATGGTGCAGCTCCGGTCTGAGCGCCAGCAGACAGAGATCCAGAAAAGTCAATGTACAGAGGAAATCCCAAGATAGTCTACTAAAGATTTCCCTCTTACTTGAGAAGGCCAGTCTTTTTGTTCTATTCAAGCCATCAACTAATTAGATGAGGCCCACCCACGTTATAGAGGACAAACTGCTTTACTAGAAGTTCATTTAATTAAATGTTAATTTCATCTCAAAACATTTCCAAGATGATACATAAAAATTGACCATCACAAGCAGTACGGTTACTAAGGTCACAGGAAACTGTTGTGGGAAGGCAGGATGAACTGATACCAGGCAGATGTGGGGACGGATATCCACATAGCTACAGTGGCTGGGTTTTCAGGCTCACTTTCGCAGCATTAAATGCTGGTATTCACTTACGTGGGCACAGTTGGAAAATCTAAGCAGTGGTATTGCTGTGTGGGAGATGTGTTCATATGGCAGGACCAAAGCTAGTTGAGTAGACTAAGGGTCAAGCAGGAGATTGGGTAAAGAAAGTACCAGGATTCCCATCAGAATCACTTGGCTTCAGGGAAGACTATACCACGGGGTGAGCCCCAGATGTGGCACTAAGAAGGGTAACTCATGAGAACTAAAGAGAGAAAACCTAAGCAAAACCCCCTTCCTGTGCTCAGAGCCAATCCAGAGTAGAGAAGGAAGACGAGGTGAACAACTCAACAGCTCCTCAGATCCCCAGGCGGCACCTCATTCACCACATGGTGGTCCTGGCTGGAGACGCGTACGGCTCAGGTAATGTCTGAATTATGGTACCCTAAGTCCCTGGGTCTAGGTTATGGGATCCAAAGTGGAGTCATACTGTGAGGTTAGCTTTGATGAAGTGGAGAAAACAGAGAAAATGAGAAGGTAGATAACACGGATCTGTAGAAATTAGAAGCTGGTATTAATAGTTCTGTTCCTGTGGATAAGTAGCCTTCTAACATTGCTCAGTACTGCTTTAGGAAAACATTTGCCCACCAGGATCTTCTTACTCATCCTCACTCAAGGAATACTTCTCATTCATCTGTCACCACATTCTGACATACAAAGAGTGGTGCCCTTCATTCAATAATCTAAACTAAACAAAAAGCAGAGCACCTGGCTGGCTCAGTCAGTTAAGCATCCGACTTCGGCTGAGGTCATGATCTCGCAGTTCGTGAGTTCAAGGCTCGCGTCAGGCCCTGTGCTGACAGTCCAGAGCCTGAAGCCTGCTTTGGATTCTGTGTCTCCCTCTCTCTGCCCCTCTCTTGCTCATACTCGGCCTCTTTCTCTCTCTCAAAAATAAATAAACATTAAAAAAATTTTTCTAATAAACAGAAAGAACCAAAAATTCCAGTTTCACTCACTCATAAAGCTCCAAATAGTTTAGAGCAGCAGTCCCTAAAAACAGGTAAGAATTCACTGGGCTTTATCTAACAAGCATACAGAGAAATTCTTGGCTTCCTTCAAGGCCGCATAACATGAAAGGAAAGATAAATCTAGTAAGTATCTATTTTAGCAGCTAAGAAAGATGTGAGAGATTTATTTGTATAACAGAGCTTTTGGGGGAGCTACTATTAATAGTGTAGCTGATTCCTGTTATCAATCAATGTATTCATCCAAAAGCAAAATATCTTCTAAATCAAAATATAGTGTATCTCTTTGGACAAGATCCACTTTCCTGCTTCCAAGTTCATGGTGATAAAGCATGATGGATTATTTAGCTTCTTAAGAGGTGGTTAAAAAGCTATTTTTAGAGAAAACTCACTTGATGGAATACTCCTCTTTCTCCACTTTTAAGTGTGCAAACATCTACCTTCCTTAACTTAAATGGGAAAATGTTAATGGGGTAATAAAACGTAGTAAAGGTCCTATGTTTTTAAATTGTTCAAATATCTGTGTTTTTCTGAATTCAGACTCTCACATACCTATTTTCACTGTTTCATGGTACGGAAATGCATTCTTAAATGGATTGTTTTCCATCAGGTGGCATCTACCTACACGTCCTAAGTGTATATATAAGAGAGGAAGCTTTTGTGATTCATATGAGGCTCAAAATTACATTAAAGGTAAGAGTGAAGCCCCAACACATGAATCCCTTCAAGAATTTTAAGTGTCAGGAAACAAAAAGAGTGAAATGATTTCTCCAACAACTCCTAGCATTCAGTTATGCCTACATGATATCATAATGAAGACCTACATCTGTGTCAGACAGAAGACTAGAGTTTGCTGACCAAAGTCACTCAAACCAAAACAGGACGGCAGTCAGCTGAGGTGGAGAGGAAATCACAGTGTTTCTCCCAATGGGGAGCTTTTTGATACTGCCTTCCAAATTCCTCTCGTTGTGAACTGAGCTAAGCTGGTTTGGCTATCTGAACACAGACAGCCTTTGTAAAAGCCTCTGGCAATAAGAGCCAGATGGGATGTAACACTGAAAACAAGTCTTAGACAAGAGTCTGCTGGGATGCAAACATTTATGGGCAAACAGACAAAGTCTACACCACCTCAGAGAGACCCCCCTCTGTTTTCAAGCCTTTTAGGAGAATCTTGCATAACAGATTCACTCTGGGGGGGATGCCCAGCACTGTGAGGCAGCATCAACTTACCTTCTGGTCAGGACAGTGGATAGTCTTTTCTGTAAGGAAACACACCTGAACAGAGCTCAGTTCTAGCTCCCTAAGCCTGCTGGGCTTGCCAGAGTGGGACCTTGTGCATTCAAGGCCAATAGTGCCCATACACTCCTTCTGGCCGACCACTTAGTTTGACCACTACTTATTTCAATGATGGAAGATTATTTTCTAACAATCCTCATGCTGAAGAACAAAGTTCTGGTATAAATTGTGACAATATTGGAAGTGCTTTTGTAGACTCTGTGATAATTTTCAGGCTTGGCTATAGTGTCCAATTGTTTCATTAAAGGCCAGTCTAGATGTTGCTCTGAAGTTATTTCTTATATGCGATTAACATTTATAATCCACGGATTTTAAGTAAAGGACATTACCCTCCCTGGCTAGGTGGGCCTCTTCCAATGAGCTCGAGCCTTAAAAACAAGGAAGGCTTCCTAAGGAAGAAGGAATTCTTTCTCAAGACTCCAACATAGAAATCCTGCCTGGTCAAGCTTCTAGTCTGCCCTACAAATTTCAAACTTGCCATCCCCCATAATTACCATGAGTCAATTCCTTAAAATAAATCTCTCTTTCACACACACACACACACACACACACACACACACACACACACACTTGGTTTCTGGAGAACCAAGAGTAACATAGATCCCTAACGGGCACTTTAAGTGCTAACTAACCACCTCTAGAGTGTACATTATGGGTCATTTAATCCCACACATATTCAACACAATGTCCAAGTAAATTACCATCCAGACAATACATCACCTTGTTCTGTAGGTCCCCTCCCTCACTGTTCCTTCTGTTTTTTTTTTTGCCCCTTTTCAAATTAACAGTTAAGTAGATGCAGAGATAATGTCTCTCTCGTACATCTGTCCAGTTATGTTTATGCAGCTCCCAAAAGATTCACTCAAGACCTTGAGAACTTACTAGAGCAACTGTTAAGTATGTGAAGAGTTATGTAGGGTGACAGTTTTGCTTTCCGTGGGTAAGCTGTCATGTAATGTAGTAGTGAGTAAGCTAGCTATATGTGGCGAAAGTCTCCTCTCCAAATTATACTATCTCATGAATATACTCTCATTTCATTAGAAGCGTTCGGAGCTGCAATCCTCACTATAGCAAAAACCAACATGCACATTTATAGCCTCTGCCTCTACATTAGCACAAATAATGTGCTCAGAAACCAGAATGAGGAGTAAGATTCCATAAGTCTGCTTCTGCTTCTGAACACTCATTGTTTTCACTCCACTATGGAGTGGAGTCACTGGACATCTAAAACTGTAAAAGAAATTATTCCAAAGTAATCTATATATAGGTGGCTTTTAAAAAGAAATATCTCTGTAGAGTACTTTGTTACTGTTTTCAAAAGTAGGAATGTGGCAAGTGAGAATTGTTTTCAACATTATATGCAAGTCCACTTAATTTATCTACTATTTTCAAATATGTGGGTCAACATATCTCCCAGAAAGTAACGCAGAACACCAATCCTTTCAAAAGCCTCTTAAAATGGGTTATATATGATTAAATAAAGTTTAGAGATGAGTTTTACTACACATGTCCCAAACTCTACCAGAAATTCACAAAGTATAAAGCAAAGGCCATAAAGCACTTCGGTAGAGCATTTTGTTTAACTTTGTTAAACCTAGTGTTTCTGAAATGCATTTGGTAACAGAATCTTTGAGTAACTTCCCTTAACAGTCCATAAAATGCTAGACATACTATGAAAAATATGGGCATAAACTATTCTAGACAGAATGAGGTTAAAAAGAAAAGTTTCCACATTAGGAGATTCTATAACTTCTCTCAAGAAGTCATCTCTGTGTCTGGCAAACAGAAAATCTTTCTGTATCTGAGATAAATCCCTCATGCTACATTTTAAACATTCCCTGCTATTGTGTACTCTGTGGAGAAGAACAGCTGGTCACCATTTTCCATGTGAGAAATCGTTTTTCATTTAGAGACCTTTATTAGGACATCTATCTACCTTCTTTGCCACAACAAGTATGATGATTAAATCTTTCTTAGATATTCATCTTCCACAAGTGTTAACTACCTTTGTGGCACTACTTGGAATCGTCTACTTTCTCCATTACATTTTTAAGTTAGAAAGACCATAAATGTAGTTACCCTATTAGAAATATGACCGGTACTTAGTACCACGGTGCTGACAGATTATTGTGGAGTAATACCTTGTGTGGGAATTGGGTTTAAAAGCTAGCAAATGAAGCAAAATCATGTAGAGTTAAAATACTCTTCAGACCCTATCAAGGGCTTAATGGTGAAAAAAGACATGACCTCTCCAAAGATGCATCTCCCTCCAGATCTAGGGGCTGTACCAAATAAAGTAGTTGGCTTTTTCTCAGAGGCCACATTGTATGAAAAATGAGTATCTTTAAACACTGGAATCCCATTCACCACAGCAAGATGCGCACCCCAAGAAGACTCACAGGAACTGGATCTGGAACAGACCAAGAGAAGAACGAATCCATATCTCTTACTTCCTGGTCTCTCCTGGGACTGCACTCAGTGAGAGCAATAGTGCGAGTTGTATCCACACCATTTAAGTCGTGATTTTCTCTTTCATTTTTGCTTTTGATTTTTAAAATTAATCTACTATAATTGTATTTGTGTAAATGTACCTATGATGCATTTGGTTATCATTTTAGTTAAGTTGTTAAAAATCTATTCGATATATTCTAAGTACAAGGAAAGAGGAGTCTATTTACTATTCATTTTATTCTGTTTCAATATTCAGTAAACAATTACAATAGGCAACAGGAGGGGAGGACTGTTGGGCAAAAACATGAATATGACCCAACCTCTGGTCTCAGACTTCATATTTGATGGAAATAAGCATAAACAAAACAAAATAGGACTATCTTACATATCATAATAGTATATGAAGGGAAGAAATTCATTCTGCTTAAATCATGGAAGAGAGTTGTGTCAAAGGTGTCAAGTCTTGAACAACAAGGAAGATTTTACTAAATAAGGAAAGATGCATGTGTGTATGCATGTGTGTGTGTGTAAATGTAGAGTGGGGGACTTGGGAAATTTTTATGCAAATGGAGCAAGAGAAAAGACAAGTAGATATGAAATGAGTCTTCTGTGTTAGAAAGAGCCCATAACCTGGAACTTTGGTTCTTGTGTTGCTGGGAGGTTGGATGAGGGGAAACAACAAGAACTGAAACTGGAAAGAAAGATGGCTGAAGCCAGGCTGTGAAGGAGCCTGAATGCTCCGCTATGGAATATGGACTTAATGGAGAACAAAGAGACCATGATGAGTTCTTGACAGGGGAGTGATATGTATACATCATATCTCTGGTGGAGTGGATGAAATGGAAGTAGGGTAAGCCAAGCTCCTCAAGGCAGCTAGTAGGTCTTATTCTACCTTTATTTGCCACATTCAGCATAATATCTAGTATTTTGTCTCCAACTTTACCACTGCTTTTTACTTGCAAAGGCATTGCCCTGAAAGATACATATTTTTTGTCTCATATACACGTATCTCCCTCTCACTACCATGAAAGCTATTCTGCTTCACTTGAATACTTTGTCAGTTTCATAGTAATTTTTCATGCCCATCATGTTCTCCAAGTGAGAATCCCCATATAGTGCAGTATATATAGCTATATACGTAGCCACTAACCGCGACTAGTCACGCTACTCAGACACCTGGTCCCTACCTATCAGAGACACAAAAAGTACAGTGGCACAGGGATGATGAAGGGAAATAATGGACAGGAAGCTTCCACTTCACTTCTTTTGTGTGAGGCTTCTTGGAAACTTTCCCATTCTCAGCAGTGGTACTCCTAGTAATACAAGGCTATTGATCACTCATTTGCTCAAGCAATATGCATCTAATACTAAATAAATACAGGTTTCATTCTAGGCTCTCTGAGCTACATCAGAAACTAAAATGGGGTAAGATTCTATGCTAACATTCTAGTTGGGAAGGAGATAATAAGCACTAAATATAAATAAATTATGCATCATGTTAGAAGGTAATAAGTGCTATGAAAAAATTAGAGATTGAACAGATAGAGAGTACCTGGAGGGCAACATGGGCCAGGATGAGTTGCAATTAAATATGCTGGGTCAACCTGCTCAACAACATTAATTTTAATGAAAATGAAAATTAAAGTCACCATGAGATACCACTTCATGCCTACTAACTTGGCATTAAAATGAAAATGACTGATAAGAGCAAATATTGATTAGGAAACTGGAGCCCTCATGTTGCTATGGAAATGTAAAAGGGACAACCACATTAGAAAACTGTCTCGGGTAATGAGAGTGCCCGGAACTAGAATGGTAGTTGTGGAGTTTGAAAGACCGAATGCATTTTAAGGAAAAAGCCAACAGGCTTTGTGATGGATTAAATGTATTATGTAAGAGAAAGAGGAATACATGACAATCCAAGATTTTTGTCTGAAAAACTGGAACAGTGGGCTTAGTGATTACTAGACGGGAAAGATTTTAGGAAGTACACGTTGGGGTGATGGGAATCAGAAGTCCAGTTTAGACATATTAAACTTGAGATGCATATTTTTTTAACCAGTAGGAGATGTAATTTAGACAATTTTATATGAATTGGAAGTTTGGAAAAGTCAAAGCAGAATACTTAAATGTTCAGGTTGACACTATCCAGGTAATACTTAAAGCCAAGAGACTAGATGAGAGCACCATAAAGATACGATAAAGAAGATAACTCATAGGCTAGGAGAAGTTTATGGATCAGCCTTGGAGTATTACAAAATTTAGAAGGGAAATGAGGAGGTGACTGAGAAAAGATATCCAGTGAACACAAAGGAAATCTAAATGAGAGTGAGGACAAATTGAAGGAAGTGTTTCAAGGAGAGAGAAAAAATGAACAGAGTTTAATGAGCTGAAAGGCCAATTGTGATTCTTGGTCACAATTCAGTAATTGTGTAAGTAATTCAGTAAGAATTACTTTCATGGTATAGTAAAAACAGAAGACTACCTGGAAAGCATTCAAGAAAGAAAAGAGGTATAAAGCCAATGTGTTTATACAATAATTATGACTTTTTTCTATAAAAAGGGAATTTAGAAATGAGGTGGTAGTTGAAGGGAAATGTGAGATGAAGGCAGGGTTTGGATGGATGGATGGATGGATGGATGGATGGATGGATGAATGGATGAGGACAACTGGTCACCTCTACCAGAGAAAAAAAGTCTTCAAACCACCCTTCCAGAGGGGCTTCCATTGCTTCACCAAATGATAAAAAGATTTTTCATTGTTTTGGGAATTTTTAAGCAAGTCAGATCTTGCTTAATATTCTCCCATCCCCACTCAATATTCTCCCCTTAAAAGTAGGCCATGGAGTCTGGGGCAACATGGCGGAGGAGTAGGGGGCTCCAGTATTTCGCTTGCCCTTTAAAGGGGGACGACTGAAACCACTGTCTCTCTCTCAACTCCAATAATCGGGGGGAAAAGGTGCTAGAGCTGACAAGAAACTAAGGCGGAAACAGACACGGCCCAACTAAACCGTGAGTTTAATCTGGGTCGGATAAAACGAACTCGAACTTGGGAAGTTGAGCTGAGGGGAGGGTGAGTGTCTTCGGAGATAGCTGGGAAAGTGCCGATCGAACAACATCTGAACGAGAGGGCCGGAGCGGGTGAGACCCCTACCATCCAGCCCCTAAATGCAGGGCTTTTGAAGAGAAGTTCAGTGGCAAACAGCAGCAATCCCCGCGCGCTGCTGGGACCGCACCAACCCCGTCCTGAGCCACTGGGACGCGCGCGGGAGGGACTGGCAGCGGGGACGCAGGCGGCGCCGCCTGCGGAGCACCTCTAACCCCGGCACAATTATAACGAAATCGGGGGGTGGCAGACGGCCGCACCACCGCGCCACCCTCGCCCAGCACCTCCGGGGCGCGCGCGCTGCCGGGACAGGCAGGGGGAACCCAGGCGGCGGCTCCTGCGGAGCACCTCTAACCCCCGCACAGTTACAGCCAAATCGGGGGGTAGCAGACGGCCGCGCCACCGCGCCACCCTCGCCCAGCGCCTCCGGGCACGCACGCCGCAGGGACCCAGGCAGCCCAAGGCGCGGCTCCAGTAAACCACACTAGGCTGGCGTGGGCGGTGGAGAGAGAACAGAAATAAAGGGGCGAATAAAGCCTCCAGGACTGGTGGCGCGGGTCTGGAGAGACGCCATTGTTGTCTCACAAGCCAGGAAGTCACCCCAGAAGCCATCCCTGCAGCAGTGGAGGCCGGACCCGCCTACACTAAACCACGCCCCTCCCAAACTATCAGCAGGAGCGACTGATCCAAGTGGAGATTGCTGCCTGGAGTAACGCCAGTCATTTCTTCTTTTTAAATTTATCCCTCCCTTTCTCACTCCTACCGATCCCCATCCCTGAGCTGGTCATCCAGGGTACTGACTGGCTTAATCATTTTTTTCGTTCTTTTTGTTTTTTGTTTTTTTGTTTTTTGTTTGTTTGTTTGTTTGTTTTGTTTGGGTTTTTTTTTGTTTTGTTTTTTGTTTTTTGTTTTTGTTTTGTTTTTTAACCCACTCTTCGAGGACATGTCCTACAACCTCTTCTTTACTTCCCTAGCCCTTTTTCTGGAATAACCAGGCCGTATAAGTTCATCTAGACGACATCGATCTTTATTCCTTTTCCCTCGCACCTGTCCTTATTCTGATTTCTATCAGTCTGGATTAAACCCTTTAGTCGCTCTACCTGGGCAAAGTCCATTTCCTTCTTCTCCCTGCACCAGTCATTATTCTGTCTATATATGCTCTGCCACCAGCACACTACATACCCTGTCCTTAACGTGTAGCGGTTACTTCAGGACATTGCCCTCAGAGAGTCACTTGTTATTTTTTTCTGTTGTGAACTGCTTGTCTGGACCATTTGTCGGTACGTTTGAGTATTTCTGTGTTCTGTGTGTCTGTCAGTTTTCCTTTCCAGGGCAACTTCAAGAAACAACCCGTAACACATCCAGCCAAAATGACGAGACGGAAGAATTCTCCTCAAAAGAGTCTACAAGAAGTAGTGACAGCTCAAGAATTAATGAAAACAGATATAAGTAACATAACAGAACTTGAATATAGAATGTTAATCATAAAACTAATTGCTGGCCTTGAAAAAAGCTTAGATGAATGCAAGGAGTCCCACGAGGCAAAGTTCAAAGACCTTAAAAACGGTCAAGAAGAATTAAAGAAGACATTGGAAGAAATACAGGGGAAACTGGAAGCAGCCACAGCACGGATTGAAGAGGTAGAGGAAAGAGTTAGTGCCTTAGAAGACAAAATCATTGAAAAAGAGGAAGCAGATAAAAAGAGAGAGAAGCTGATCCAGGAACAGGAAAGGAGAATTCGAGAGCTGAGCGATGCACTCAAAAGAAACAATATCCGTATCATAGGAGTTCCAGAGGAAGAAGAGAGAGAGAAAGGAGTCGAAGGGGTTCTGGAACAAATCATTGCTGAGAACTTCCTCAACATGAGAAAGGAAACGGGCATGGAAATCCAAGAGGCACAGAGAACTCCCCTCAGACGTAACTTGAATAGACCTTCTGCACGGCACATCATAGTGAAGCTGGCAAAATACAAAGATAGGGAGAGAATCCTGAAAGCAGCTAGGGACAAAAGAACCCTAACATACAAAGGGAGACCTATAAGGGTAGTAGCAGACTTATCTACGGAAACTTGGCAAGCCAGAAAGGAATGGCAGGATATCTTCAATGTGATGAGCAAGAAGGACATGCAACCAAGAATTCTGTATCCGGCTAGCCTGTCATTCAGAATAGAAGGAGAGATCAAGGTTTTTCCCAACAAACAAAAACTGAAAGAATTTATCACAAATAAGCCAGCACTGCAAGAGATCCTGAGGGGCATTCTATGAAAATAAGGAGGCAAAGAACACAAACTACCAGAGACAGCCTTACAAACATGAAACTTACAGATAATACAGTGACTGTAAGCCCATATTTTTCAATATTAACACTGAATGTAAATGGACTAAATGCGCCAATCAAAAGACACAGGATAACAGAATGGATTAAAAAACAAGACCCATCTATTTGCTGTCTTCAAGAAACTCATCTTAAACCTGAAGACACCTTCAGATTGAAAGTGAGGGGATGGAGAACTATCTACCATGCTACTGGAAGTCAGAAGAAAGCCGGAGTAGCCACACTTATATCAGACAAATTAGACTTTAAAATGAACGATGTAATAAGAGATGAGGAAGGACATTATATAATAGTCTCAGGAACCATCCAGCAGGAAGAGCTAACAATTGTAAATATCTACGCACCGAATTCAGGGGCACCCAAATTTGTAA
The DNA here is from genome assembly GCA_030068075.1 of Paguma larvata. NCBI lineage: Eukaryota > Metazoa > Chordata > Mammalia > Carnivora > Viverridae > Paguma > Paguma larvata. The sequence continues at coordinate 76,714,590 of CM057828.1, read as the reverse complement.
AACAACTAATTACAAACATTAGCAACCTCATCGATAAAAATGTCCTAATAGTAGGGGATCTCAACACTCCACTCTCAGCATTGGATAGATCAACAAAACAGAAAATCTCCGCAGAAACAATAGCCCTGAATGACACATTAGGACAGATGGGCCTCACAGACATCTTTAGGGTCCTTCATCCAGAAGCAAAGGAATTTACGTTCTTCTCATCTGCACACGGCACATTTTCCAAGATAGACCACATTCTGGGGCACAGGGAAGCTCTGAATAAATATAAAAGAATTGAGATCATACCGTGTACAGTGTCAGACCACAATGCTTTGAAACTTGAAATCAACCACAGGAGAAAGCCTGGAAAATATTCAAGAACATGGCGGCTAAGAAATAACCTACTAAAAGATGACTGGGTCAACCAAGCCATCAGAGAAGAAATTAAAAAATATATGGAAACAAATGAAAATGAAAATACAACAATCCAAACGCTCTGGGATGCAGCAAAGGCAGTCCTGAGAGGGAAATATATTGCAATCCAGGCCCATCTCAAGAAACAAGAAAAATCAATAACACAAATTCTAACAGCACGCCTAAAGGAACTAGAAGCAGATCAACTAAAACAACCCAAGCCCAGCAGAAAGAGAGAAATAACAAAGATCAGAGCTCAAATTAACCATATGGAGACAGAAAAGGTAGTGGAACAGATCAATGAAACCAAAAGCTGGTTCTTTGAAAAAATAAACAAAATAGACAAACCTCTAGCCAGGCTTCTCAAAAAGAAAAGAGAGAGAACTCAAATAAATAAAATCGTGAATGAAAAGGGAGAAATTACAACCAATCCCTCAGAGATACAAGCAATCATCAGAGAATACTATGAAAAATTATATGCCACCAAACTTGGCAATCTGGAAGAAATGGACAGCTTCCTAAATAGCCACACGCTACCAAAACTCAAACGGGAAGAAATAGAAAATTTGAACAGACCCATAACTAGTGAAGAAATAGAATCCGTTATTAAAAACCTCCCAGCAAATAAAAGCCCTGGACCAGATGGCTTTCCTGCGGAATTTTACCAGGCATTTAAAACAGAGTTAATTCCTATCCTCCTCAAGCTGTTCCAAAAAATTGAAACGGAAGGAAAACTCCCGGACTCATTCTATGAAGCCAGCATCACTTTGATTCCCAAACCAGATAGAGACCCAGCAAAGAAAGAAAATTACAGGCCAATATCCCTGATGAATATGGATGCAAAAATTCTCAACAAGATACTAGCAAATCGAATCCAACAGCATATAAAGAGAATTATCCACCATGATCAAGTAGGATTCATCCCTGGGTTGCAGGGCTGGTTCAATATTCGCAAATCAATCAACGTGATACATCACATCAACAAAAGAAAAGATAAGAACCATATGATCCTGTCAATAGATGCAGAAAAAGCATTTGACAAAATACAGCATCCTTTCTTAATAAAAACTCTCGAGAAAGTCGGGATAGAAGGAACATACTTAAACATCATAAAAGCCATATATGAAAAGCCCACAGCTCATATCATCCTCAATGGGGAAAAACTGAAAGACTTCCCCCTGAGATCAGGAACACGACAGGGGTGTCCACTCTCGCCACTGCTATTTAACATAGTGCTGGAAGTCTTAGCATCAGCAATCAGACAACAAAACAAAATAAAAGGCATCAAGATTGGCAAGGAGGAAGTCAAACTTTCACTTTTTGCAGATGACATGATACTTTACATGGAAAACCCGACAGAATCCACCAAAAGCCTACTAGAACTGATTCATGATTTCAGCAAAGTTGCAGGATACAAAATCAATGTACAGAAATCGGTGGCATTTCTATACACCAACAATGAAGCAGCAGAAAGAGAAATAAAGAAGCTAATCCCTTTCACAATTGCGCCAAAAACCATAAAATACTTAGGAATAAACCTAACCAAAGATGTGAAAGACCTCTACACTGAAAACTATAAAAAACTTATGAAGGAAATTGAGGAAGACACAAGGAAATGGAAAAACATCCCATGCTCATGGATTGGAAGAATAAATATTGTCAAAATGGCAATACTACCCAAAGCAATCTACACATTCAATGCAATCCCAATCAAAATTGCACCAGCATTCTTCTCAAAGCTAGAGCAAACAATCCTAAAATTTGTATGGAACCACAAAAGACCTCGAATAGCCAAAGTAATACTGAAGAATAAAACCAAGGTGGGAGGCATCACAATCCCAGACTTTAACCTCTACTACAAAGCGGTGGTCATCAAGACTGTATGGTATTGGCACAAAAACAGACACATAGACCAATGGAATAGAATAGAAAACTCAGAAATGGACCCGCAAGTATATGGCCAACTAATCTTTGACAAAGCGGGAAAATGTATCCAATGGAAAAAAGACAGCCTTTTTAACAAATGGTGCTGGGAGAATTGGACAGCAACATGCAAAAGAATGAAACTAGACCACTTTCTTACACCACTCACAAAAATAAATTCTAAATGGATAAAAGATCTGAATGTGAGACAGGAAACCGTCAAAATCCTAGAGGAGAAAACAGGAAAAAGCCTCTTTGACCTAAGATGCACAAATTTCTTACTCGACACGTCTCCAAAGGCAAGAGAATTAAAAGCAAAGATGAACTATTGGGACCTCATCAAGATAAAAAGCTTCTGCACGGCAAAAGAAACAACCAACAAAACGAATAGGCAACCAACGGAATGGGAAAAGATCATCGCAAATGACATATCGGATAAAGGACTAATATCTAAAATTTATAAAGAACTTACCAAACTCCAAACCCGAAAAACAAACAACCCAGTGAAGAAATGGGCGGAAGATATGAATAGACACTTCTCCAAAGGGGACATTCAGATGGCCAACAGACACATGAAACGATGCTCAATGTCACTCATCATCAGGGAAATACAAATCAAAACTACACTGAGATACCACCTCACACCAGTCAGAGTGGCTAAAATGAACAAATCAGGAAACTATAGATGCTGGCGAGGATGTGGAGAAGTAGGCACCCTCCTACACTGTTGGTGGGAATGCAAACTGGTGCAGCCACTCTGGAAAACGGTGTGGAGGTTCCTCAAAAAAATGAAAATAGAGCTACCCTATGACCCAGCAATAGCCCTGCTAGGAATCTACCCAAGAGACACAGGAATGCTGATGCATAGGAGCACGTGTACCCCAATGTTCATAGCAGCACTTTCGACAATAGCCAAATCATGGAAAGAGACCAAGTGCCCATCAACTGACGAATGGATAAAGAAGTTATGGTACTTATATACAATGGACTACTACGTGGCAATGAGAAAAAATGAAATCTGGCCATGTGTAGCAACATGGATGGAACTGGAGGGTATTATGTTAAGTGAAATAAGTCAGTCAGAAAAAGACAGAAACCATATGTTTCCACGAATAGGTGGACTTTGTGAAACTAAGCAAAAACCAGGGGGAGGGGAAGAGGGGAAAGAAAAAAAAGACACAGAGAGGGAGGGAGATAAAACATAAGAGACTCTCAAAGACTAAGAAAAAACTGAGGGTGAGGGGGATGAGGGAGGGGGGAGAGGGGGTGATGGGCATTAAAAAGGGCACATGTTGGGATGAACACTGGGTGTTATATGTAAACCAATTTGAAAATAAACTATTATAATAAAAAAAAAAAAAGTAGGCCATATGATTGTAAAATACATAATAAAAATAACCCCAAACCTCAAGATGCCTTGTGAGAATGTAATGAAAAACAAATACCAAAGAAATTACTCATAAATAAAATTCAATGATGTGTTTTGTTATGCAGGGAAACCACATTAGAAGACACAGGAAATCAAGAACTATAAAAAATAGATCCAATGACATTGATTCTGCCAATCAAAATTAGATTGGTTATTTTCCTGATTTATGTCACTATTTATTGCAAATCAACATTCTTAGTCCAGCTTAAATCTGCAAGAGTCATAAAGAAAACCCGAGTACATTTTCAGACGATGGTCCTCCTGGGGTATAACATTAACTATTCATAGAAGAAAAAATCAGCCTTCAGTTTTAATTCCCTTTATCTCTACTGTACATACATTCCAATGGGGTGATTATTCTAATCACAATGGTCAAGAACAAATTAGTTCATTTAAAAATTTAATGCTAACAAAGGACTGAATTAAATGCTAAATTCTTAAATGATTGTTTGCACGATGCAATATATGTTCTAATTCAGTCTTAGTGCAGGTAGAATAGGAGTAGTAGGAGGATACAATGGAAAGGCACAGAATGAATGAAGTTCTACACACAAATACTCAACTGTGATTCTCTTTAAGGGGCACAATCTTTAGAGATGCAACCTGAGTTCTTTTGGGATAAATAAGAAGCTAAGCTTGAGGTCTTGAATTCCTAATGCTATGAAAAAGCATAGGTTTCAAACAATCCATATATTCAATCTGCAATTTTTCTAGAGAAAACCTAACTAACATACCTTAGGGCTTTTACCCAATTCTGGGCAATATCTTATAAACTTTAAATATCTATTCTTTGGGTCTCCTACCTAAGCTAACCCTCCAACTATTTTAGGGAAAGTTTTTTAAAAATGAGGAGACTTGGGTTGCCTGGGTGGATCAGTCGGTCAAGTATCTGATGCTTGATTTTTGGCTCAGGTCATAATCTCGTGGTTTGTGAGATCCAGCCCCATGTTTGGCTCTTTGCTGTCAGCAGGGAGCCTGCTTGGGATTCTCTCTCCCTCTCTCTCTCTGCCCCTCCCCACTCACATGCATAAGCATATTCTCTCTCTCTCAAAATAAATTAACATTTCTTTTAAAATGAGGAGACATGATTTGTAACTCTGTGTATACTCTGTGATTTCAGTTGGTACCACTGTACTCCTGACTCATTGTACTGTGGCCCATTGCTTCCTTATTGGTTCTGAATTATCAGCCATGTTCCCTCCTCAGGATCCTGACACCTAATTTTCCTCTTCCTAGCATGCTCCTCCCTCAACAATCTAAGTGGCTCATTCCCATGGTGTGTTCTGGACTTGTACTATGTGTCATCTTACTTGAAAGCTCTGTCTTAATGTCTACCTAGTATTTATCAATATTTAACTCAATTTTGTTTATTTATTTTAATTTATTTATGCTGTAAGAGAGAATGCAAGTGCATGTGCAAGCAGGGGAGGGGCAGAGAAAGAGAAAGAGAGAATCCCAAGCAGGCTCCATGCTGTCAGCACAGAGCTGAATACAGGGCTCCATCTCATAAACCTCAAAATCATGTCCTCAGCTGAAATCAAGAGCTGTTCCCTTAACCAACTGAGCCACCCAGGTGCCTCTATCAGTACTTAATTCTAATACAGACATACAACTTTATTTTTTAATTATTCCCTTTTACTATAATCTAAGTCCATGAGACCAGAATTTTTGTTTTGGCCTCTGCTCTAATCTCAGAAACTAGACAAGTACCTAGTCTGTACTAGGCACTCAACAAATATTAAACGATGAAGGAAGAAGAAAGACTAGAAAGAGCACCTGCCCTCCCCTTACTGGTCAAGGTGGATTTGGTGTACCTAAGAAGGAAAGAAATATTTTGTCTGAGTCTCTGGACTTTGTGTATATGCTTTCTTATCCAACAAAAGATATACTTTCTGATAATAGACTTCCCTATCCTCTCAAAATTTAAGAATCTAGGAAGAATTATGAGATAAATTTAACTCAATACTTATTGAATACAGTGAGCATGTTAATGAAAACATCTCTAGGTCAACAGAGTTGTGCTTATTTTGCTGACAATTCTGCATACATTTCATTGTTTGTTTGTTTTAACACAAAAGAATGTCTATAAAAGCAAGACCTCTGTTTTCATATAAGTTCACTCCCTACTGGATGATAAACAGAGTCAGAGTCCCTAAGATCATTGCTTTAGTAACTAATCATTGCACATGAAAAATAGGATTGTTGGGAAATAACAATTGAGGCAGGAAACAACAGGCCTCAAGAGGCTGCTGAGTAGCAGGAGAATCTGATTTTTAAGGGCTGATTTTCAACTCTCTACCAGTGCATAAACAGACCAAAAAGGAGAGAGGCCAGGCCACAAAAACATGAAATAGAAGCCAAAACTCTGTCTCCAACCTTTAAAAGAACAAAATGTAGAGAGTATAAATTGCCTCCAAGGATTGCCTGAGGCATTAGTTAATGTTTGCAAAGAATTTTCAAGATGAAAGCTATCAGAGAAGAGCTCAATCCTACTATCTCAATAACTGGAAGGCTATTCTTTTTTTTTTCTTCATGCTACATCACAAATACTTTTAAATATATTCTACCAAAAGAAAAGCCTTAACAGCCTTACAGAGGGGAACATTCCATTCATCACATTAACAAAGACACTCTGGGGACAGTCATGACTTGCCTTCTGTGAGTCTACTGCCATCACGAAGGTCCATATTTAAAATACCTGAGCGAGATGACAGCCCATGGGGAGTCAGTACTCTCTTTAATTTGTTGCAAGGGAGTCAAGGAAATCACTTACAGACACACCGACCCAGTGCTCCACAACATTTGCTTCTGCAAGTTGATTACAATGTAGCAGATGCACTATACCATGCGTTAGGGCCAGATGCTAATAATTCATATCCCTTCCCCAAATTTCATGATGCTTTGAGTTTTGGTCTTTGGAAATTAGTGTTTTTTTCAAAGTATGTTTCCTCTACCACCAGTAACGGCATGATTCGGAAACACATTAGAAATGCATATTCTCATACTAGATCTACATACAGAATCCAACTTTTGGAGATGGAGCTCAATAAACCCTAAAACAAGCCCTCCAGGTGACTCTAATGCATTGCTTTATAAGTAATAGTTAACTTACATTTTTTAAAAATCTGACTACTAAAATCCAATTGGACAGAATAATTGACTTACTACTAATTTATTTACTTATTTAGCCAGTGTATATTAAGTGTCTATCTGGTGATAAGCATTGCTCAGAAGCCAGGGATTCTGCAGTGAACTGAACAGACACAAACCCTGACCTCATGGATCATTCAACATTCTAGTTGAAGTAGGCAGACAGACAAAATAAGCAAAGTACATGGTATTTTAGAAAATAAATACTGTAGAAGAAATAAAACAATGAAAGGGAGATGGGGCATTGATGAGAAGGGGTATAAATGCATTTTATATGACATGGTCGTAGTCCACAAAATTTGAGCTTTGGGTCATATAACTAATTGGTATGTCGGAGTGGTTTTTCACATCATTTTTCTAAGGCCCACTTATAAATTGACCTAAGATGTCACGGTTCTTCTTAAGTATGTTTTAAGTACTTTACAAAGATTTACAGAAATATACATTACATTTTGTATTCAAATCTTAATTCTTTTTTTTTTAATTTTTTTAACGTTTATTTTTGAGAGACATAGAGACAGAGTGTGAGCAGGGGAAGGGCAGAGAGAGAGGGAGACACAGAATCTGAAGCAGGCTCCAGGCTCTGAGCTGTCAGCACAGAGCCCGACGCGGGGCTTGAACTCACAGACTGTGAGATCATGACATGAGCTAAAGTCAGCCGTTTAACCGACTGAGCTACTCAGGCACCCCTCAAATCTTAATTCTAAATGTATCCCTGCTCTTACCCTATTTGTATGTTTTAAACTTTATTTTTAGTACTTAAAATTGTTCTTTAAACATTATATTAAATGTTTAATTAAAAAATTAGACAATCATGGAAAAATTAATATATGCTAATTTTAGACTTCTGATCCAATTCTCCTAGAGTTGGTAAACACAGATAAAATAATGCTATAGTCAAAGTGGCTATGATCTTTTAACCTGTGAGAAAGCCTTTAAAAATACAGATCATCAATTAGTAAGAATTAAAAAAGAAACAAGTTTTACAGTTAGGAGAGTAGATTCGGTTTAGACCCAGACCCCTGGGAACTGTGTTATTGAGTTTTATGGACTGGACTGTGTCCCCTTGTATGTTGAAGCCCTAACCCCCAATGTGACTGTACTATATTTGGAAATGGGGCCTTTCAGGAAGTAAATAAGGTTAAATGAGGTCAAAAGGGTGGGAACCTGCAGCACCTGGGTGGTTCAGTCGGTTCAGTTTCCAACTTCAGCTCAGGTCATGATTTCATGTGTCATGAGTTCGAGCTCTGCATTGGGCTTTCTGCTGTCAGTACGAGTCAGCTTCAGATCCTCTGTACTCCCTCCCTCTCTCTATCCCTCCTCCACTCATTCTCTCTCTCTTTCTGTCTCAAAATAAAAAATTAAAAAAAAAATTTAAAAAGGGTGGGGCCTAATCCAACAGAACCGATGTCCTTATAGGAAGAGGAGGAGACACCACAAAGGAACAGCTACATGAGGATATAGTGAGAAGGCAGCTGTTTGCAAGCCAGGAAGACAGCTGTCACCAGACACCAACCTTCCCAGCATCTTGATCTTGGACTTCCAACCTCCAAGACTATAAGAAAATACATTTCTATTACTTAAACCACCCAGTCTGTGGTATTCTGTCATGGCACCTCAAGCAGATTAATATGTAAGTATAAACATCTCCTTTTAAATAAAGAGTTCATTTGCATTTTGAGAAAATTTCCCTTAAGGTTCCTAAGTAATGCAGGCTCCTAAGACCATCACAACCACCAAAAAAGGTGACTAAATTTCACTTGTCTTTTATAGTCTCCTCTAGAGGAAAACTGACCACCTGTCTACAGTATCACAGGATAGTTGGCATGAAAAGTAGCCACACATGTAAGACCAGGAGGTAGGTCCAAGATAAAGAATAACCAGAGCACAACTTGTGGTTACCTCATTTGTATTAAGTAATATTTAATAAGGCAAGGGGGGGAAATAAAATATTTAAGTGACTTCCATGTCTAGAGTTTTTCAAAGGAATTCAGCATAGGGAAAGGAGAAAGTAGGCAGGAAATGAATGAGACAAGATCGGTCATGAGTTTATGATGCTTGAAGGTAAGTATTGAATAATACAGAATTCATTTAAGTTAATCATCAAATTCATCATTTTTGGGCACATTTTCTTGGATTGGTTGCTATGTTAGGTGCTGACTCTACAATGGTGTGCAAAACAAAGACAGTTTTTTAAAACATATATTAAATAATATACATATAAACAAATATGTTATAAAGATAACTGCTATACAGAAAATAGTGCTAAAAAGGCATATGCTGGGTTCTGGCCTTAGTCAGATAAGGTTTTCCTAAGAAAACAACATTTGAGCTGAGCAGTCAGACCATTCTAGGTAGACGTGGGCAAATTCTGGGATGAGTCGAGTACAGAAAGCCTGTGTGGGATGAAATTGAATTGTCAAGCAGGGACAGATCATGCAGTGACCAGATTATTCAGCAAATACAAGAGACAGAACAAGATGCTAAGTAAAAACATGGGAATACAACTCGCAAAATCTAGAGTGTAGGACAATCTAGAGGAACAAATGACCCGCTTCTCCAACAAATGTATTACAAGGAAAAAGAAAAGAATAAGAAACCCATACACAAAAGGAATTTAAGTGACATATTGAGCGATTACAATATATGGACCTCATTCAGACCCTGGTGTGAACACATAGACTATAAAATCTATACGAGATAAAACAGGGAATTTGAGTTGGATATTTGATGAAGGAAGCAATCTCAATTTTTTCAGATGTGATAATGGCATTAAAGTTATTTTTTAAAGGAATCATAATTTAGAGATCATGCTAAAATATTTATACGTGAAAGGACCTGCACATCTGGAATTTGCTTTAAAAAAATCAGCATAGGGAAAGAAGAAAGTACATAAGAGATGAATGAGACAAGATTAGCACAGCTCGTGATGCTCGAAGCTTAGGATTGCGTAGTTAGAACTTTCCTTTGCTGCTTTCTTTTCTTGTGTCTGTACATTTGAAATTATCCATAATAAAAGTTTTCAGAAAGAAAAACGTTAGGAGAAAAAGGGCAATAGTGAAAGTGTGTGGGGAAAAATTAGGGCTATGCATTTATCCAAACCAGTATCTCCTTTTGATTCATGTATATTGTGCTCATAAAATTCAAGGTACCACCAACATTCAGGGTAGATGATTAAAGTCAGATCAATGCTACTAATAAACTTTTTAAGTACTATTTGAAATATTGACACAGCATTGGGAAATTTTGCAAATTTAAGCAGAAAGAATCCATTTGGAAGCATTCCAAAAGTAAATTACATTTTAGGGGGTCTATTTGAGCTAGCTGTAATCAGCAACTCAAGTATTTTTTTAAACTCATTGACTATGAATCACATTTCAAACTAATCATCTTGTTTATTTCTGCTAAAATTTCAGAAACCAAGTGATCAGCTTAAAATTCCTGCCCTGCCAGGTCTCTTTTTTAAAGCTAAGGCAATTTTCTGCCATAAATTCTGCTAGCGGGAGGAAAGACATTAAAATATCTGGCCAACAAAATAGAATATAAAGCACAAATAAGCCAAGAATTAAGCTTAAACAATTTAGTCATGCATTTTTGTTGGTTAATCAGGAAAAAGTAAAGGAATTCATTACAAAAATATATGACCAGGAGAGGGGAGATAAGACTGTAGGGAAACTGGCATCCATCAACTGGCACTTAATTAAATTGTACGGCCCTTTACATTCAAATTATTGTAATCGAGAAGAAATTTTTAAATCCCAGGATGCCTTAAGTTCAAAAAGATAATCAGAGCTCTGTTCTTTTGTCTTTGAGGAATGTTTTCAGAGAAGTAACAGATGCCTAAAATACTTCCTCAGCACAGGACTATGCATGTGATAGATACATATGAAAATTTTTTAAAAAGCAGCAAGTGTTTGTCTTATATCGGAACATTAGTGTTTAAGGCCAAAGGATCCCTCTGATTCTTTTACTTAAAATCTCCATTTATAAAAAGATACAGTGGCTTAGTCTCTTTCATAGAACTTACCTCCTCCTTGGGGAAGAACACCGTTTGGCTTTATCCAGGACACTAGTTTCAATTTAAACAGCTTTAAGACCAGCATATGGCACTTCTCCTGCCCTAACTCCTTCTGTTCTACTTGCCAGGTGCTAGTGATCGGACCTCCTTGCCAAGGCCGTCCCCTATTTTTGCTCTCAACATTCCTGAGTTAGCACTGATGCTTCAAAGGGCCTCGGGTCTGACCCGGTACCAGCTATAATAGGTTTAGGCAGGTGTCACCATCTCACTCTTCCATCACCTACCTTCTCCAGGACTGTCCGAAGAAAGTCACTATCAGCACATCTCTATTCAAGAGAACCACAACTTCCACTCAGTTCACTGGATGTGCAGAACCTGTCCCCTATCTGCTTACACCCTAAGTAATAGCCACACACACATCTCCACTCACAGTGCAAGGTGGAATGGTGTATGGGCCACCAACACCAAGTGTTGAAGGAGTTCAAGAAATAAGAGATTAATGAAGAAGGGAAGACTATGGGAAGATGTGTCTCTTCTAGGAAGAATTTAGATAGTTGGAATGATGGGGAAAGAACCAGTCTGGCAGGGGCCACTGAATCAAAAAGCTTTGACGTTATGAACAAATGTGACATTTTTCTGAGAATGGTAAAAAACACAGTACAGGGGCACCTGAGTGGCTCAGTCAGTTGAGCGTCCAACTTCGGCTCAGGTCATGATATCGCATTGGTGGGTCCAAGCTCTACATGGAGCTCTGTGCTGACAGCTCAGAGCTTGGAGCCTGCTTTGGATTCTGTGTCTCCCTCTCTCTCTGTCCCTCCCTGGCTTGCCCACTTTCTCTCAAAAAATTAAATAAAAAACGTTAAATTTTTTTTAAAAAAAATACTGTGAAGACTGTGTACCATATAGTACACAATAATTATGTGTAATAATTCTGCTCGCCATAAATTCTGATCAATAATTATGAAATCAGTTTGGAGAGGTTGCCATTTGTCACAAGCTGTAGAGATCCTTAAGTTCCAGGTGTACAATAAAACTTATTTTGCAGCTCTCTCTGGGGAAGACTTGAACAGGAGAGATCTGACAAAATCAATGATACGGACACACTGATCTTGTGTGAAATTTATTAATAGCACAAAATAATGACAGTCTTGGTGGGGATAGACACTGATAACGGAAAAAAAGGAAGAGGAGAAAAGCTACTTCAAAGAAACAAAGCAAAACAAATCAAAACAAAACCAAACCAGGATTCAGATACTAACATACAAGAAAAGAAGGGGACTTGTCCCAGATGTGAGTCCTGTTTCTGGCTTAGCTGACTGGACGGTGGTAGTGTACACTGCCGGAACAGGGCATTCAGGAGGGAAATTCAAGTTTACAGAATAGAGTATGGGGGAAGAGAATATATTCGCTTATTGGCAAGTTTGGAATCATGACGATTAGGGAACTATGGAAAGAAGCCTGCCGCGCAAGGAAGTTTCCATGAGAGCATCTGCTTCAGACAGTATGGCCGACTCCACGAGCTGCGCTCCAGGGACCCCCTCAACTCTTGTATTTCTAGCCAAGTCGGTAATGTGTGTGGAGTTAGAGGAGTTGTTTTCCTGATTGTCTCAGGAGTCTGAGTCACTTCAAGAGCAAGAAGACATGGGTATTACTGCTGACTAATTCTTTATCACCTGCAGGTTCTAAAATCTGTCTAATGTGGATTCACAAATCACAATGTCAGTTGGGCAGGGGATATCCCTTCTCAAAAACATGGGATCTCGTTTCCACCCTTTTCTCCCTGTGAGTTCCCATTAGCTTCAGGACGGGAGTCCTCATACCAGCTGGGGCAGCACATCCACCCAGCCCACTCTAATGTTATCATGTATCACACAGTAACCAATAACCATTACTTTTTGCTCAATTCTACTTCTGGAAGAAAAGATAAAAGAAAAGTAGCACTTTATATGTTTGATAATTTTTGTTCTGATAACTTCAACCAATAGACACCCAAAGGTTAAAGTGGGAAAACAGTGGCACTCGGATTTAGTGTCCTAGTGACTACATAAGAGTCAAAAGGTGAGACAGCTAACCATGTCACTTTGAGAAGGATGACAGTCATAGCTCAAGTTCCAGTGGAGTCATGACAGATTACAATAATACTGAGCAGGCATCAAGACCAACAACACAGACCGTGGTGCCTAAAGAGCGTTGGGAGCAAATGCTGAGAATGTGTGACAAAGGAGTTCATTGAAGGACAGTGACATGAACTGAGGTTTGAGTGACTTGAACAGGGACAGAGCCCAGGTCACAGGCCTCGTGGTGGGAAACCACAGGCAGTTTCTGTCAGTTGGCAGGAGAGAGGTAGTACTCCTGTCTTGGCCATGGGCCTCTTCCATGGCCACCCTGCTTCACCCTGTAAGCTTGGTTCCCCTGCTCTCTCTGCTCATGGGCTTCTTGGGCCTGTTCCAGACTGAGGCTGGAGCATGGTCATGAGGGCCGGCCCCTGTCCTTTTCTTCTGTCCTTGTACACTTGTCACTACAGTCTTCACAGCTCTCTCTCAGGAGTCCAGGTCCTGAGAACAGTGCCTGTCAACTCACCGCACCTTCTGGAACCTCACCTTCTGGAACCAACTCTTTCAGGCTGCTGAACTCCAGCCCCCGCTGACCCTTCAGGTCCCAGTGAGAATGTCACATCCTCTGACAAACCTTCCCAGTCACAGCCTGCTGCTACACCAGGCGGGTGCCTCTCTGTGCTCCCATAGCCCCACCCAAGCTTACACACCACCCAGCAACTGCCTCTTCCTGTCTTCCCAGCAGAAGCTCCTGAGGCAGGGCTGTGTCTCATGGATCATTATTTTCCCAGCATCTAGCTCTTTAAATAAATGAACACGGGCTCAATGGATTTAGATTAACCCTATATTATATTATATTAACCCCTTTACAGGCAACAAGAGTATCAATATATATGAACATACCATAACGTATAAACCTCTTGAATCACTAGGTTGCACACCTGGAACTAATATAATATTATATGCCCACTATATTTAAGTCAAAAAAGTAACAATAAGGAAATATCAATATACAAGTAAAGCTATATGAGACTCTTTCTTATTCTAATTCTGAACAACAACACGGTTTAAATCAGGGTTTTTCTCACCCTGAATAAATCTAAAGTGGATGTGAAATGCCATTAAGACTCTGAATTTTCTAATACAGTATTAACACAGTTATCTTATTAACGGAATAAATGTGAGAAGGTAAATTTCTACGACTAAGACTGTGAGCAACACATTCTAAAGCACATACCTGCAAAGGTGCCGTTCTGCAAAACGTATACTTGGTTCATTTCTTACCTCCAGTCTAGTTCCGCTCTATAAAGCACTTAACATATTTATTTTAAACCAAGAAATTGTCTTTCTGTCATTTCATTCTCTCAGTTTCACTCCATAAACATGTACAGATTTCATACTATGCACCCACCAGGCAAATGTTTCCAGACTTCCAGACGAGAGTCTTGTTTATCTGTTAACAAACCCATTCGCAATCACACTGACAATGCCGTAAGTGGGTACAATGCTTTGTGGCTCATGAACACGTTCATATAAGAATCATCTGCTACCAACAAAAGCCCTTTACTCTTACAGTGGAGGAATAGCATAGAGTGGTTGTTATGACTCCCTCAAGGTCACTCCAAGTACACAGTAGAATCCCACATGATACTAGGTTGGCTCCAAACCCAATTCTCTGCTGCAACACATGACCTCTCATTTCAGCTCCTTTATTAATGTGGAGAATGGACAGGGGAATATGTTGTGTCAAGTACTGCTTTCACAGAAGCACTGTGCCTGAGATCCAGACTGTTTCACAGTGCAGCCCAGGTGAACTTGAGTTTCCATGTGGCTATTTCAGAGCTGATACAAACTTACAGGGAGTGTACCACCTCTTCCAACGGCTCAGTTAATGGATGACTGCTGAAAATTTCTCTTAGAGTATCACAGAGCCAGAAATAAAATTGTAAATTAAAAGCTTTACATAATGTTCACTAGAGCCTAGCAATTTTGTCATTATAAAAATTATTTTTGTCATTAAGTTCTAATTTATGAAGAAAAGGATTCTCTTTTAACTTCATCGGTTTCTCAGCAACTGAGAATTTAATAGAATTATTAACACGTAGGCTTATGTAGTTTCCTCCATGAAGTAAAAGCCCAATGGTTAGACTGGAACAGTATTTCTCCAACTGCAGGGCCAGAGGCAAATTTTGTCAGGTCCATAGCAACCTCCCCAGACAACACCCCCAGAGAAGACACAGGCTCAGCTCTCCCCTTCACCCTGCTTCACACTATATCCTTTCATTCCCAGGTATGAGATTTAAAAAAAAGCAAATACTTCACCCAACTCTGCTGTCATTTGAGTTTTGAAAACCAAACCAGCAAACTAGATGATCTCTTCTAAACCTAGCGATCCATTAGTCTATGAATAATGCACTAACTATATGAATATCAAACAGTACTCAGCCCTCAGAGGATGTTATGACTTTGGATCCCAAAAGAGGTGAGCCCCAGAAATCCCAGAAACACTTAGATGCCTTGTTATATATGCCTTGGATGCCTTGTTAGGTAGATTCCTGGGTCCAAAACCAGATGTACTAAATCAGAATTTCTGGAGTGAGGCTTAGAAATCTGTATTTCTAACACACTTCCTTGGATGATTCTGATGTTCACCCCCCATTTGGGAACCTGGGAACATTCTAGAAATGAAAATTCTCAGGTCCTACCCTAGACCTACTAAATCAGAGACTCTCAGGATGGGGCCACAAAAATAGTGTTTTGTTTTGTTAGTGTTTATTTATTTGGGGCGGGGGGCGGGGCAGAGAGAGAATGCCAAGCAGGCTCTGGACTGTCAGTGCAGAGCCTGATGCAGGGCTTGAACTCATGAACTATGAGATCATGACCTGAGCTGAAATCAAGAGTTGGGTGCTTCACCAACTGAGCCACCCACATACCCCAGAAATCTGTGTTCTATCAAGTCTTCCAGGTAATTCTGATGCACGATGAAGTCTGAGAACCACTGATTTCAACAAGAGAGAGAGAGAAGAGTTAAATTTCAATTAAAATATATATATATACTAAGACCCCACTGAGTAAAGTCCCTGGATTAGTTGCTGCAGGGAAAAAAGAGCAGCTCACTTTGTACATATCATTTTTTAAATGCACATTTCTGCAAACATCTATGGAGAATTTACTCTGGGCTAAGCATTGTGTTAGAGGCTTCTTAGGATAAAGGTATTAGAAAGATATAGTTCCTGGACTCAAGGAGTTTATAATCTACTAAGATAAACTTTTTCTGTCAAGGGCCAGAGATTAAGTGTTTTAGGCATTGTGGGTCACATGCTTCTGTCTAACTACTGGGTTCTGCTACTATAAAAGCAGCCAGAGATAATATGTAAATGAATATGGTTGGCTGCATTCCAATAAAACTTCATCTATAGATACTAACACTTGAATTTCCTATAGTTTTCACATGTCATGAAATATCATTCACCCTTAGAGTTTGTCCCAACCATTTAAAAAAATATAAAAACAATTTTGGGGCCCTTACAAAAACCAGTGGGGGCCAGAATTGTCCTGTGGGTGGTGGTTCACTCTAAAGTAAATAAAGTCTGTAAAACAGTAACAAATAAAATCTGAGGGTTTGAGTCTCTGTGATATTGATAGAAATTGGAAAGTCAGGAGAAAGAGAAGGAAAAATCATGACTTTTTTTTATGACTTCTGTCTTAGTCTTTTCTGCATTTTGTATCCTATTGTTTTCCTAAGAAGTATCATATGCCTCTTCTTACATTTCTTTGTAGCAGAAATATACCTGTCACTTAAGTAAATCCATTTAATCTTCTCATCCATACCATATCTCAGGAAAATAATATGATGCTAATAGAGGTTCTTCATGTCTTTCCCTATGGGTCCAATTTTATCCATTTATGTGGATACAGAAGCCAAGATTTTAAACATTATAAAGGCAGAACATCTCTGATGAAGCATACACTGTAGCACTTCTTCTCTCTTTCAAGTACTAGGAGGTGGAGATTGGCTACCATTTACACAACATTTCGTCAGCCTTGAAAACTGCCAGCTTATATTGTCTACTGCAGGCTCCAATTTTTTGGAGAATCATAATTAACTTGGGCTTTTTGTTTGTTTGTTTTCAATCTCAGATTTGTATAGTTAAGTGCTAATTATCCAGCTTCTAAAGATTAATATTCACAGAAATATAAATGCCACTACTCTGACAGAACAAGTTACATGCAAATCTATGATATCAGTTCCCAAATTTGAATCCACTCAGTGTATTAAATCAGAATCTCATGGGCACAACACTCAGAACTGGAACTTTTAACATGTTTTCCTGGTGTCCTTGATGCCCAGCCAAGTCTGCAAACCGCTCGCAACCCTACAGTGGCCAGAAAGTGGACCAGAAAGACTTGAGTGGCTCTGGCCAGGACATGCTACTAGATGGTCACACTTACGATATACATAGCACCATTTTGCTGGGTCATGGAGGAAACACCATTTTCAGATGGATCTTGAATTCTAGGTTATTTATCACAACAAAAGTAGAAATAAAACCCAAACCTCCCGCCGTTCAGAGTAAGCTGAGCAAAACAGGAGTTGGCAGAGTTAGAGAACATCCAAACCAGAGACGACCACAGTATACTGCAGAGTATACTGGGTCTGTTCCACCTAGTCTTCACACCTGGCCATCCCACCCACTAATCACGTTTCTTCCAGCTCATAAAGTCAAGCCAGGAACCCCAGAGCTTCTTCTGGAAAATCACTGCAGCCCTCAACCCCCTCCTCCACCACTGTGCACTCACACACACCATGGTTCTCATCTTTTGAGTTCAGGGTTACTGACCCTATACTTACTCTCAGAAGTTGGCTGGCACCTCCCTCCACTCCAAGAGTCCCCAGATCAACGTCCCAGTTTTTTGACCCTCAGTCTTGCTGTATTGCTTTTGTCTCTACTTCCTTCCTTTGTTTTTGGTGAAAACGTCTATTCTAGCACTTGCTCCTATAGAAATTCTTGCTGGGGTAAGAGAGATACAGGACTTTGGACATATGAAAGCTAAACTTTCTTAATTAGGAAAAAAAAGTGACTCACTAACTATTGAAGAACAACATGCAAGATATAGAGAAATCTCTGAGATTAATATGAGCACACTTCAGCTCTTCAGACTTTCAAGGCTGCAGAACTGTGTAGGGCACATTGGTGAGTATCAGAGAACGACGCTGACAAAAGCAGGAGGTGAGACAGACCGGGTCAACCAAAGGCAGGGAGGATGGTTTGCCAACTCCCTCGGGAGTCTGTATCTTCTTTTATATGAAACTATGCTTAAATTAACTAGGAAGTCCCACTTCTCATTCCACTGCATCAGTTTAGGAACTCTCAAGGAAGCCTAGATAGTCTACTTGAAGATTAAAAAACTGGACAAGGGATGAGACATGGAATTTTGAGTTCCTATCAAAACTCTGCTGCAGCAGAATGGATTATCTGGTGGACGCTGCTGCTTCAGAAGGTACTTTGACAAGTGTCCCTCCTGTCTTGCTGCTAAGTCTATCACAGGCATCAGCAGTCCTTCTTCCCATCAGAGACACAGGATTCAGTTGGGCCAGGTTAGCTAAATTATTTCAATCAGCCAAGGCCAATAAAGATGCTAAGAAATTTTGATGGCATAAAGAGTAATCGGTGCTGCTGTCACCCCCAGGAATGTAAGAAAAGCTGAGCAGGACATAGGTTTGTCGATTAGCACACCGTCCCACCTAACTTAGTGATAAAATTTCTGTGAATAAGTGGCTGCTCCTCTGGACCTCAAGACCTGCCTCCCCTCATAGTCTATGCTCGCCCTGCACCATGCCACCTGTGCCTCACTCACCCGACGCTCGACCTACTTGATTTACACTTACGCAGCATGCACAGATGCTTCATGCTGCAAAATCACCAGGCAGGGCACTCGCTCGCTCAGGGATCAGATCCTTGCTGTGCTTTAAAAAAGAAAGCACTATGACTGAAATAATTCACAACCTAGTACCAATAACTACTATGTTTAAACAGTTAGGGAGTGAAAGTTCACTGCCAGTTTTATGTCAGGAAAACCTTTCTCCAAAAGAGATTAAGACTTTCATTGGACCTTTATGAAACTTATGGAAAGGAATCAGAATGGAATACTTATGGATTAACTAAACAAAATATGTCTGTGTGTCTGTACCAATATTTTGAGATGTCATGTTTGAGTAGTTAATGACAGTGACATCGCTCATTATGCCTGAGAACGTTTATTGATAAGTAAATATATTGGAAGAAAAAAATGCTTTAAAAGAAGCTAAGTGAGCTCAGTAATTTACCTAATGTTAGGTTGTGTTCACCAAGTCCTGCTTCATAATGCTTTTCGTGGGTACACAAAAAAACTGCCTTCCTGGTTTTAGTTGGGGCCATGTGACAAGTTCTGGCTAATTGATGTGTGTGATGTGTCTCTTTCTGGCTAAAATACCTAAGGGCTGGTAAGGCTGCGTGATTATTTGATAATATTAGGAAATTGTGTCATCTTTTAGGTGTGATGATGATATTTTGATGGTGCTTTTAGAAAGAATCCATGTCTTTTAAAGGTACACACTTAAACATTTACAGAGGAAATTTCTGGGATCATTTTCAAAATCGTCCAGTAAGAGGAGATATGGTGAATAGGGATACAATTGAAGCAAAACTGAACTGGTGACTGTTTACATAACTGAAATCTATTAACACAAGTTTTTAAAAGATGAGCTGGTTTGAGACCCTCTCCCTTAACCTTTCTACAAAAGTGATCCAAAAGCCACCTATTTCAAAAGTAAAGCTTTAAGATAATACTATAGGGTGGAATCCCAGGTCACTGTATAGAGGAGAGCTGCACTCATGACCCAAAGTAGACCTTGTGTGAACAAGATAGAAATCTTTATGTGGTAAGTCACTGAGATTTTGGGGTGGCTTTATACCTCAGAGTAATAGTGTAGCCTAGCCTAACCTACATAATAATAGGAAGAATTGATTTTGAATATGGTTAGCCTGGAATAGCCTATATGCTATGGAGCTAGCCAAAGAGATAATTTATAGGATAGCTGACTGGATAAGAAACTAGTAGGAATTTTAGAAGGAACAGAGAGGAAGAATTGAGGGTAAGAAGGAAAGGCCAGGCAACATAATACAGGCAAGGGATTTTCAGGGGAAAAAAAAGAAAAAACAACCAACAAGAAATCACCTGTGGTGAGGGTGGCTAAAGAACTTTTTTTAAAAAAAAATGGCAACATGTAACAGATTGGATAATCTAAAAGAAACGAATAAGTTCCTAGAAACATAAAACTAACCAAGACTGAATCATGAATAGAATATGTGGAAAGATCAAATAATGAGTAAGACGACTGAGTCAGTGCTCAAAATTATCTCCCAACAAATAAAAGCCCAGGACCAGATGGCTTCATGATGAAGTCTATCAAACATTTAAAGAAGAATTGATACAAATTCTTCTTAAACTTTTCCAAAAAATTGAGGAGAAGAAAACATTCCCGAACTCATTTTACAAGTCCAGCATTATCCTGATATCAATAAGGATACTACAAGATAACTACCAATATCCCTAAAGAACATAGATTTTAAAAATCCACAACAAAATTACTAGCAAACTGAATTCAACAGCACACTGAAAGGGCTCTAGGATGCAAGAATGAGTTGACACACAAATATTAATAAGAGTAATACACTACATTAACAAACAGAATGAAGGATAAAATTCAGATGACCATTTTAATAGATATAGAAAAGCCACTTGACAAAACTCAGCATCCTTTTATGATAAAGCTGTCAGCAAATTAGATATGGAAGGAATTTACCTCAACATAATAAAGGCCATATATGACAATCCCACAGCTAATATCTTCCAGCAATTCCACTTCTGGTTATACATCTGAGGGAAATGAAATCAGTATCTCAAAGAGATATCTACACTCCCATGTTAATTACAGTATTATTCACAATACCCAACACATGGAAACCACGTAAGTGTCCATCAAAGGATGAATGGATAAAAAAGATGTATAGCTATAAATATATGTAGATATAGATAGATATGGATATATACAATGGAATATTATTCATTCATTAAAAAAAAGAAGGAAATTGTGCCATGTGCATGGATGAATCTGAACTGAAGGACATTATGCTAAGGGAAATAAGTCAGACAAAGACAAATACTGTATGATCTAACTTACAAGTGGAATTTTTTTAAAAGGTCAAACTCTTAGAAACAGATTAGAGTAGGGTTACTAGAGGTTATCAGGCACTGGGCAATGGATAAAATGAAAAGATGTTGGTCAAAGGGTACAAAATTTCAGTTTTCCTTTTTTTAAAAAAAAAAATTTTTTAACATTTATTTATTTTTGAGAGACAGAGAGTGAGCAGGGGAAAGACAGAGAGAGAGGGAGACCAGAATCTGAAGCAGGCTCCAGGCTCTGAGCTGTCAGCACAGAGCCCAACGCGGGGCTCGAACTCACAGACGGTGAGATCACGACCTGAGCCGAAGTCGGCCGCTTAACCGACTGAGCCACCCAGGAGCCCCCCCCCCTTTTTTTTTTTTTTGAGAGAGAGACACACAGAGAGAGAATGAGTGGAGAAGGGACAGGGAGAGAGGGAGATAGAGGATCCAAAGCAGGCTCTGTGCAGATAGTGGAGAGCTCAATGTGGGGTTCAAAATCACAAACCATGAGATCATGACCTGAGCTGAAGTCAGACACTTAACTGACTGAGCCACCCAGGTGCCCCCACACTTTCAGTTATAAGATAAATAATTTCTGGGGATATAATAATATACAGCATAGTGTCTGTAGTGAATAATATTGAGTTTGTTAAGACAATAGATCTTAAGTGTTTGCATCACAAAAAAAAATAACTATGTGAAGTGATGCATGTGTTAATTAGCTCGACTATGGTAATCATTCACAATGTATATGTGTAAAATCATCACACTGTACACTTTAAATACATATAAATTTTTGGCCAATTACATCTCAGTGAAGCTGGAAAAAAAACCACTTACTGTAGGTCTATCCTGGATTCAACACCATACAACCTGCCGGAGACATTGAGGAAGGCATGGTCCCAGCCCTCAAGGGCCTTGCATCGAAGGGAAGAAGAATGACTAGCAAATAATGTCTAGTGCAAAAAAAAGCACAGAGTTTTAGGACATCAGACATAACAAAAACTGGGGATAAGAAAGTTCGGACAAGAAGTCCTAGAAGCCAGATAGAAGCAGTAGTAGCCAAGGATAAAGGAAAGGGCATTCCAGGAAAAGGAAGAAGCTTGTGAAAAAGCTCTGAGCCAAACAGAACTTGGAATATTTGAGGAACTGAGAGTAATTTAAGATGGAGCGTGCTTACTGTTACAGAAGAGCAAGGGAGGGGTCGAGAGACGCGGCAAAAAGATCAGCAAGGGCCAGATCACAATCATATGCCTTAGCAAGGACTATTAGCCTCCACTGTGAAGGTTATAGGAAACCACTCACTATTTTAAGATAATTATAAAGACCAAGTGCCAGCCATGTGGAGAATGGGTCTGAAGAGGTGTAAACCGGGGGCAGGGAAACTGATAAGGAAGCTATTTGCAGTAACCCAGGTGAACTATGAAAAGAGCTTTAACCAACATGGTAGCACTGGGGATAGAGATAAATGGTCAAATTTTGCAGAAACTGAATGATCAAAACCACAGGCCCTGGTGACTGCTTGACTGTGATAGGTGAGAGGAAACAGTAGACAAAATGATTGCCAAGTGTTTTAACACGGACAACTAGTAAAAGGACTGAGCCCCCAGGAGCTTCTCTAGGCAAGAGAAAGTTGTTCAGGGACAGCACTCACTCCTTGTAGGTTGCTAATGCACGGGCAATCCAAATGCAATGACTCCTTCATCCTTTAACTTTTAATTACAGTTTTCTACACAACTTGAAAGTAAACACATTTACGATTCAATGTCATATTATTCCATTGATCAGCACACTCTATTCACTACAGGTTGGAAAAGTTATTGATCAAACACACAGAAGTGCTGACAGCCTACAATTGCCCACTTGACATAAAACAGGAATGTGAAAGATTAAAGGGTTGTTGTCACTAGCATATCTGAATAATGGTCCCTGATTATAATGGTCTTCTGTGTGACTTGACAGGCCAACTGATCAAAATTAAGAAGTCAAGTTCTTAAAGGCATCCAAATTTTGGGAAACATTAACTGTTTCTCAGTCATGTTGTTAGGTGTTTTTCGGTAGGGCTTGTGTGGCCGATCTTGAGAATATCTCATTCATACAAAACATGGTATGTCACCAGGTTAGTTTGACTTTAGGGCATCAGAAAGACCCCACTGTGCTAACATTATCTCTTACCGGACTAAGATAGAGTTTTTTCTGCTTAGAAGTCTAGGGTTTTATTCTCTGGAGAGGTCTCTGAATTGCAGGAGACCAGACACATACCCCAACCCTAATCCTAACAATAACTAGAACCCTAAACCATAAATCTCAAACATCTAACCCTAATTCTAACTATAAGCTTAACCTATAACCTAAACATCTATCTGAGAAAAAAAAAACAGGAAGATACGGTGGATATATATATTTATATAAAATATTTTATTTATATTCATAAAAAATATGAAGTATTGACATTTACAACGATATGGATGGAGCTAGAGAGTATAAGACCAAGCAAAATAAGTCTATCAGAGAAAGACAAATACCATACGACTTCACTCATGTGTGGAATTTAGCAAACAAAACAATCAAGCATAGGGAAAAAATAAGAGAGAGAGGCAAACAATGAAATAGACTCTTAACTATAGTTACCTGAAACTAATATTGCACTGTATGATAACTGGAATTTAAATAAATATTTAAAAAGGAATTTTTTCTGCTGAGTTGAAAATCTTAGCATTAACTTAGAAACTGGGAGGCTCAAACTTTACAGCCGAAATTTATATAACTTGTTTGGCTTTGCTAAGTGACCAAAAGCAAGTCACTGAACCTCTCTGAAACTAAGTTTACTCATTTTTAAATGTGAACAATTTGTCTATCCTACCTACCATGCAAGGTAGGAAATCACTCTACCACTCCACACTTTTTAATCATTGACAAATTCTCATAAGCATTATTGCCACTATTATTATTTCATCCCTTTTGTTTAAGTAATATGATGGCAGGGATAATTCTAGAGCTAGTATATAAATGCATTTAAGATGAAAATGTTGGAAAGATGAGTTGGGGGTGGCAAGCACTCTCTGCTTTTTTACATAAGCATACCACAATGTCTTGGGGTATTTTTTCCTCAGTTTAGTTAAAGCGAAAGAGAGAAACTTCTTGGACAGACTGACAAGCAAATGACCTCTTAGCTAACTGTAGAAAAAGAGAATCCAAAAGAGAAGGAAACTCAGAGACAAACTCACAAGAAGATATTATTTGAAAAAGGAAAATGTAAGAGCAAATGTCAACAAGTTATATAGAACAAAAATTGTATTTTGAAAATCAAAGTTTTATTAGTAAGGCAACTACTAAAGGGGCAGGAATCTAGACAAAACATCCATTATCTGAAACCCGCTTATGTGATTGAAGAGCAATTTACTCCCACTACTTTAAAAGGAGAAATAATTTGTACCCAAACAAAGTGCAAAGATCCTAATAAAAACTGTATGAAATCTATAAATCCTATAAAAACAGTCAAGCATCAGAGGAGACCATTAGAAGCAGAACTGACATCAAGAATGAAGAACCTGTGATACTGAAAAGACAATAACAGAACAAATGAAAATACATCAAGGGTACACAGCCAATGACAAAGAAAGAAAACTACAAACCAGGAAAAAAACAGGATAACCAATCTGAGAATAATTGATGTATCAAAGGAAATAAAAATGCAAATAAAGTAGAATTTTACTTAGGGAATAAATTAAAGATAAATCGAATTATAATACAGATATCTTGAACAAATATGAAAAGTCAGTTGAAAATAGGCTTCACTAAAATATACCTGGGTACCTACTTGTTACATTTTTAAAGTTTAAAACACATGAACAAAAGAATATGAGGTCTTGAGTAGAAAGGCATAAAAGAAGATGAAGATGCGATTAATGGGATATTTTTTATTATACTCTATGGATTGTGTAACCTGAGTGTAGACACTTGGATAAACTCATATGGAGAAGTCAAAGAGCAAATTTCCTCCAGAGCCCCCTTCTAAGGAGTATTTTTACTTTTATAACTTGTATATGTCTGGATTCTTAGGAGTTGAGGGAAAGGTCTGATAAATGAATGACCTGATGTATTAATTTTGCCTTGCGATCCACCAAAAAAGGTAAGAATTTTTTTATTGGGCCACCAGATGAGAAGAAGCCATAACACAAGCCCTTGGGAAGCTAAAATGGCTCAGTTTGGAGAACAGTAAGTTGGAGATCAAAGGAGTGTGTAGGACAACCACTTCCTTACTGATGGCAGAACATACAATAGAAATCATTGTTTGGCAAGCTGAGAGCACTCTAGTGTGGAGGATTACACTTGTTCTCATCTAACTATCTTTTTGACCATGAATCTTAATTTTCTAGGGATTGGTGGCCTCAAAAAACAGGCTCCATCTTACTATAAAAGTAAGAATGCCCTGATGTTCAGCCTTAAGGCACATGGCAGGCCTCAAGGGACATCAACCCAAAGCTAAGGGAAAAAGAGGCATTATAAAATAACAGAATCCAGCAAAGATCATTTTTCTTTTTGAAGACAAAAGATAGCTTTTGAAAATGAAAGTAAACCTCAAAAATCTAGGGTAAAAATCAATGAAAATACTCCAGTGAGAAGAATGAAATGACAGATAACTATTAAGAACCAGTGCATTGCAAAATTAGTAAAAGGAATGGTTACAAATACAATGTAAAAGAGTTAATTAGACCACATTTTGTGATGCAAATAATATAAATAATATTTTACAAAGTGTTCCAGGCTATGCCAATGGAAATGCCAGCATAGAATTTAGATTTCACCTCACCTCCAAAATGATACTCAAGGTTAACTTATTTAATTGAAGTGTATATTAAAAGTAATGATGACAAATGTGCTGAAATGTATTGTTGTTAAAAATATTTAATCATATTGGTAGATAAGCTTTCAGTTGGAAATAAAAAGTTTAAAATCAAGTATCAGACAATATGGCAGCAGAGTAGAAGGACTCTAGGCTCATCTTGTCCCATGAACACAACTATATAACTATCAAATCACTCTAAATACTCTAGAAATCAACCTGAAGACTGACAGAACAAACTCCACAATTAAAGGGAGAGAAGAAGCCACAATGAAGAAGGTAGGAAGTGTGGAGACATGGTTTGTGGGAGAAAATTATCAAAGGCGCTGTGGAAGGGAAGGGACCATGGTCTCAGAGAAAGGTGAGACAGACAGACAGGAGCACACAGGGCAATACCCAAGGAGGACACCACTCCAAAGCCAGTGACTGGGAAAAAGCCATTGGCTGGGAGAGGAGCTGATTTTTGTGAGCTCTTATAACCAGTGGGGCTTAAAGACAGAATGTTTAAATGTCGGTGGTCTTGGCTGGGATAGATCCCTGAAGGAACTTCCCTGCTCCTGGAGAGAAGGCAAGCAAATAACCTGGAGACAGTGTGGAAACAGTAATTTGAAGAACGACTGGGGTACACAGTAGAGATATTATTTGCTCTTCTTAGAGTGCTTCCTTGAGAAGTAGCACAGAGATGCTTCTTCAGAGACAAGGAGCTTGCTGGTACCGTTTCTCTCCCCTACCCCTCAGCATAAACACAGAACCACCTACAGGAAGTAGTGCAGTACCCACATTAGCTACTTTTAGGCATAACCTGCTTACACCAAGTCCCACACCCCTGTGCTCTGGTGAGACTGCCCTTCTCAGTCAAGCTTACCTCAGTCCAGCACTGTGGGCCCCTTCCCCAGAAGACCAGCACAAGCCCCTGACCACACCACATCTCCCAACCAGAGAGTTCTGCTGGGTCTCAGTTCTGGTGGAGGTGGTGTCAGGTTTCATTTCACAAGCAGACCAGAGCATACCTAGTTAAACCTTGCCACATTCTGGCCAAGGACCAAACACTGCCCACTGCAGGCACGGAGTGCCTCTGAAGATGACTGGCCTGAAGGATAGAGCAGACAAACAACAGCAGAGCTCGTGCAGCACACACCAGAGACACTCCATCGAGCACCAAGCCCTGGACACTATATGACCACATCTTCATAAAATCATTACTCTTAGAACTGGGAAACAATAATGGGCTTTTCTAACACAGAGAAGAAGGCAAAATGTCTAGATTGAGGAATTCATCACAAATGAAAAAACAAGATAAGGTCCAGCCAGAGATCTAATCAAACCAGATATAAGAAATATGCCTGATGGAGAATTTGAACAATTATAAGGATACTCGCTGGGCTTGACAAAAGAATGGAAGAATTCAGGGAGATACCACAGAGATAAAAGAATTTTAAAACAATCAGTTAGAAATGAAAAATACAGGGGCACCTGGGTGGCTCAGTCAGTTAAGTGTCCGACTTTGGATCAGGTCATGATCTCATCATTCAGACTTCAAGCCCCACATCAGGCTCTGTGCTGACAGGTTAGAGCCTGGAGCCTGTTTCAGATTCTGTGTCTCCCCCTCTCTCTCTCTCTCTGCCCCTTCCCTGCTCACTCTGTCTCTCTCTCTCTCAAAAATAAATAAAAAGTTAAAATTTTTTTTAAAAAGGATAGTTAAAAAAAGAAAAATAACTGAGATTGAAAGTAGGCTTGATGCAATGAACTCAAGGCTAGAAGAAGAAGAGGAATGAATAAGTGACATAGAAGACAAAATAATGGAAAACAATGAAGCTCAACAAAAGAGAGAAGAATCATGGAAAACAAAAATAGACTTAGGGAACTCTGACTCCATCAAATGTAATAACATTCATATTATAGGAGTTTCAGAAGAAAAAGAGAGAGGGGTGTTGGGGTGATTAGTCACTTAAGTGTCCAACTCTTGATATTGGTTCAGGTTGTGATTTCACAGTTGTGAGATCGAGCCCCGCATTGGACTCCATACTGAGTATGGAGCCTGCTTGGGATTATCTCTGCCTGTCCTTCTGCCCCTCCCACACTCATACTCTCTCTCTCTCTCCCTCAAAATAAATAAATAAGCATTATTTTTAGAAAAAGAGAGAGAAAAGGGGGCAGAAAATTTATTTGAAGAAATAATAGCTGAAAACTTCCCTAATATGTGGAAGGAAACAGACATCCAGATCCAGGAGGCATAGAGAACTCCCATCCAAATAAGAAAAAAAATGGGGGGGGGGATTCCAAATAAGAAAAAAACTGGGGGGGAGGGAACACCAAGACATATTGTAATTAAATTTGCCAAAGATATCTTTATCTTTGTGATAAAGAAAAAAATAAAAGCAGCAAGATAAAAGAAGTCCTTAACTTACAAGGGAAGACCATAAGGCTAGTTGCTGATTTCTAACCAGAAACTTGGCAAGACAGAAGAGAATGGCATGAATGTCCCAATGTGCTGAATGGGAAAAATCTGCAGCTAAGAATACTCTACCCAGCAAAGCTATCCCTCAGAATAGGAGAGTTAAAGAGTTTCCCAGGCAAATAAAAATTAAAGGAGTTTGTGACCACTAAACCAGTCCCAAAAGATATTGAAGGGGACTCTTTGAGTAGAAAGCAAAGACCAAAAGTGACAAAGACAAGAAAGGAACACAGAAGAAAAAAAAGAAAGGAACAGAGGAAATCTCCAGAAACAATAACAAAAGAAGTAATAAAATGGCACTAAACACGTATCTATCAATAATTACCCTGAATATAAATGGACTAAATGCTCTAATATAAAGATACAGGGTGTCAGAACAGATGAAAAACAAGACCCATCTATATGCTGCCTATAAGAGACTCATTTTAGACCTAAAGACACTTGCAGATTGAAAGTGAGGGGATGGAGAAACATTTTTCATGCAAATAGATGCCAAAAGAAAGCCAGAGTAGCAATACTTAAATGGGACAAAACAGATTTTAAACCAAAGACTATAACAAGAGATGAAGAAGTGTACTGTATAATAATAAAGGAAATGATCCAACAAGAGGATCTAACAATTGTAAATATTTATGCACCCAACATGGAAACACCCAAATACATGAGACAGTTACTAACAGACATAAAGAAGGGGCACCTGGGCAGCTCACTCAGTTAAGCTTCCAACTTTGGCTTAGGTCATGATTTTGTGGTTCATGAGTTCAAGGCCAGTGTCTGGCTCTGTGCTGACAGCCTAGAGCCTGGAGCCTGCTTCAGATTCTGTATCTCCCTCTCTTTCGCCTCTCCCCCACTCATGTTGTCTCTCTCTCTTGAAAATTAAATAAACATTAAAAAATTAAAGAAAATATCAGACATAAGGGAAATAATTGATAATAACATAATAATAGTAGGGGACTTTAACACTTCACTTATATCAATGGACAGATCATCTAAAGAGAAAACCAAGAAGAAAACAATGGCTTTGAATGACAGTCTGGACCAGAAAGACTTAACAGATATAGTCAAAACTTTACATCCTAAAATAGCAGAATACACATTCTTTTCAAGTGCACATGGGACATTTCCAGAATAGATAACATACTAGGTAACAAATCAGACCTCAACAAATACAAAAAGACTGAGATCATACCATCCATATTTTCTGACCACAGTGCTATGAAACTTAAAGTAAGCCACACACACACACACACACACACACACACAAATTTAGAAAGACTGCAAATACATTGAGGTTAAACAACATGCTACTTAACAATGAATGAGTCAACCAGGAAATTAAAGAAGAACTTAAAAAAATACATGGAAAGAGCTGAAAATGAAAACACAACGTTCAAAAGCCTTTGGACTACACCAAAAGCAGTCCTTAGAGGAAGTATATGGCAATACAGGCCTACCTTAAGAAGCAAGAAAAATCTCAAATATAAAACCTAACCTTACACTAAAGGAGCTAGAAGAACAACAAAGAAAGCCAAAGGCCAGCAGAAGGAAGGAAACAATAAAGTTAGAGCAGAAAGAAATGATACAGGAACTTAAAAAAAAAACCCACAGAAAAGATCAATGGAAAGAAGAGCTTGTTCTTTGAAAATATTAATAAAATTGATAAACTCTAATCAGACTTATCAAAAAGAAAAGACACAAGTACCCAAATAAAATCACTAATGAGTAAGGAGAAATAACAACCAACACTACAGAAATAAAACAATTAGAACATTATGAAAAACTATATGCCAACAAAATGGACAACCTGGAAGAAATGGATAAATTCTACCAAATGGATAAACTACCAAAATTTAAACAGGAAGAAATAGAAAAGTTGAATGGGTTGATAACCTGCAAAGAAACTGAATCAGTAATCAAAAATCTCCCAACAAACAAAAGTCCAGGGCCACATGGCTTCACAGGTGAATTCTACCAAACACTGAAGGAAGTGCTAATACCTATTCTTCTCAAATTATTCCAAAACACAAAAAAGGAAGGAAAACATCTAAATTCATTCTATGAGGCCAGCATTACCCTGATACCAAAACCTGACAAAGACTTCACTAAAAAAGAGAACTACAGGTCAATATCCCTGAAGGACATGGATGCAAAAATTCTCAATAAAATACTAGCAAGCTGAATCCAACAGTACATTAAAAAAATCATTCAGGGGCGCCTGGGTGGCTCAGTCCGTTAAGCCACCGACTTCAGCTCAGGTCATGATCTCGCGGTCTGTGGGTTCGAGCCCCATGTCGAGCTCTGTGCTGACAGCTCAGAGCCTGGAGCCTGCTTCAGATTCTGTGTCTCCCTCTCTCTCTGCCCTTCCCCTGATCACGTGCTGTCTCTCTGTCTGTCAAAAATAAATAAACATTAAAAAAATTTTTTTCTAAAAAATCATTCACCACGATCATGATTTATTCCTGGGTTGCAAGGGTGGATCAATATTCACAAACTGACCAATTAATAGAAGAAAGGATAAGAACCATATGATCATTTCAATAGATGCAGAAAAAGCATTTGACAAAGTACAACATCCATTCATGACAAAAACCTTCAATAAAGTAGGGTTAGAGGGAATATACCTCAACATAAGAAAGGTATATGGAAAACCCACAGTTAATATCCTCACTGGGGAAAAACTGAGCTTGTCTTCTATGGTCAGTAACAAGACAGGGATGTCCACTCTCACCACTGTTGTTCAACATAGTACTGGAAGCCAGAAGTCCTAGCTTCAGCAATCGGACAACAAAAAGAAATAAAAGGCATCCAAATTGGCAAGGAAGAAGTCAAACTTTCACTATTTTCAGATGACATGATACTCTATATAGAAACCCAGAAAGACTCCACCAAAGAATTCTAGAATGCTATAATTGATGGATGAATTCAGTAAAGTCTCAGGATACAAAATCAATGTACAGAAATTTGTTGCATTTCTATACAGCAATAATGAAGCAGCAGAAAGAGAAATCCCATTTACAATTGTACCCCAAACCATAAGACACCTAGGAATAAACCTAACAAAAGTGGTGAAAGACTTGTACTCTGAAAACTATAAAACACTGAGGAAAGAAACTGAAGAGGACACAAAGAAATGGAAATGCAATCCATGTTCAAGGATCAGAACAAATATTATGAAAATGTCTATACTACCCAAAGCAATAAATATAATTAATGCAATCCCTCTTAAAATAGCAACAGCATTTTTCATAGAGTTAGAACAATCCTAAAATTTGTATGCAACCGCAAATAACCAAGCAATCTGGAAAAAGAAAAGCAAAACTGGAGATGACCACAATTCCAGACTTCACGTTATATTGCAAAGCTGTCATGATCAAAACAGTATGGTACTGGCACAAAAACAAATACAGAGATCAATAGAACAGAATATAAAATCCAGAAATGAACCCATAATTATATGGTCAACTAATCCTCAACAAAGCAGGAAAGAATATGTAAGGGGAAAAAGTCCTTTCAACAAATGGTGTTGAGGAAACTGCACAGCAACATGTAGAAGAATGAAACTGGACCACTTTCCTACACCATACATAAAATAAATTCCAAATGGATTGAAGACTTAAATATGAGACACGAAACCATTAAAATCCTACAGGAGAATACAGGCAGTAACCTCTTTGATATCAGCCATAACAACTTCTTACTAGATATGTCCCCTGAGGCAAGGGAAACAAAAGCAAAAATAAACTATTAGGCCTTCATCAAAATGAAAACCTTCCGTACAGTGAAAGAAACAATCAACAAAAATAAAAAGCAACTGACAGAATGGGAGAAGATATTTGCAAATGTCATAATGGATAAAGGGTTAGTATCCAAAATCTACAAAGAATTTATCAAACTCAACACCCAAAATACAAATAATCAGGTGAAGAAATGGGCAGAAGACATGAATAGACATTTCTCCAAAGAAGACATCCAGGTGGTTAACAGACACATGTAAAGATGCTCAACATCACTTATCATCAGGGAAATACAAATCAAAACTACAATAAGATATCATTTCACTCCCTTCAGATTGGCTATAAGCAGCAACACAAGAAACAACAGGTGTTGATGAGGATGTAGAAAAAGGAAAACCTTCTTACGCTGTTGGTGGGAATGCAAACTGTTGCAGCTACTCTGAAAAACAGTATAAAGATTCCTTGAAAATTTAAAACTAGAACTACCCTACCATCCAGCAATTGCACTACTAGGTATTTACCCAAAGGATAAAAAAAACACTGATTCAAAGGGATACGTGCATCTTGATGTTTACGGCAGCATTATCTACAATAACCAAATTATGGGAAGAGCCCAAATGTCCATCAACGGATAAATGGATAAAGAAGATGTGGTTTATATATACAATGGAATACTAGTTGGCAATGAGAAAGAATAAAATCCTGCCATTTGCAACAATGTGGATGGAACTGGAGGGTACTTGGCTAATTGAAATAAGTCAGTAAGAGAAAGACAAAAATCATATGTTTTCACTCATACGTGGAACTTGGGAAACTTCACAGAAGACCATGGGGGAGGTAAAAAAAATAGTTTCAAACAGAGAGGGGGGAAAATCATAAGAGACCTCTTAAATACAGAGAACAAACTGAGGGTTGATGGAGGGAAGGGCAGGGAAGAGGGGAAAATAGGTGATGGGCATTGAGGAGGGCACATGTTGGGATGAGCATTCAGTGTTGTATGTAAGTGATAAATCATAGGAATCTACCCCCAAAACCAAGGGTGCACTGTATACACTGTATATTAGGTAACTTGACAATAAATTACATTTTAAAAAAGAACTGCTTAAGAAAAATAGAAATAAAATCAGAAAGGCAGAAAATCTATATATCCTATATTTTCACCTTGTGATGTGAGAAATAACAAAAGCAGCCTCTAAAATTGCTCAACTATGTGAAAAATTTTAAATTATACTCTTAATGTCTGTCATAGAAAAAATCCAGATGATAATAAAGTATTTTAAAAGGATATACAAGGGTTCCTGGGTGGCTCAGTTGGTTAAGCATCCAACTTTTAATTTTGGCTCAGGTCATGGTCTCACAGTTTGTGAGATCGAATGCCATGTTGGACTCCATGCTGACAGCACTGAGCCTGCTTGGGATTCTCTCTCTCCCTCTCTCTCTGCCCTCCCCTGCTGGCGTTCTATCTCTTTCTCTCACTCATAATAAATACACATTAAAAAATAGTTTAAAAAATAAAGGATTGATGGGGCACCTGGGTGGCTCAGTTGGTTGAGTGTCCGACTTTGACTCAGGTCATGATCTTGCAGTTTGTGAGTTTGAGCCCCGCATTGGGCTCTGTGCTGACAGCTCAGAGCCTGGAGCCTGCTTCAGATTCTGTGTCTCCCCTCTCTCTGCCCCTCCCCTGCTCACACTCTGTCTCTCTCTGTCTCTCAATAATAAATTAAAAATAAATAAAAAAAGGATTTATAAATATATAGAATAATAAACATATTATTTGGTATTTTTTAATATTATGGAATATAACCCTGACATAGGATAGTAAATGTTAAGGAGATATAAATAGAATATAATGCTCATTAAGTAGAGCTGCTTAATTTTATTAAAAATCAGAGTATATAAGCCAAAAACAAGATCCAGATAAGGCAAATTTCTTTCCTGTGCGAGAGAGAGAGCATGTGTGTGTGTGTGTGTGTGTTTGTGTGTGTGTGTGTGTGTGTGTGTGAGAGAGAGAGAGAGAGAGAGAGAGGAGGAGATTTATGACTGCCTTAGCGACAAAATTATAAACATAACAATAAGTAACAATAAAAACTACCACAGGTGGAACACTTACTCTAGACCAGCCACAGTGCTCAGCACTTTTCATTTTTATCTCATTAACCTCCAACCCTCCATCATCTATATTGCCATTCTCAGCTTCCATCAAATCACATGTGATAGAAGTTGGTCTATCAAATAGAGTAGGGGTAGAGGGCTAGCATAACACTGCCAGAGGCTTTTGTTAAAGGTCTAATATGTAAATTTTTTATGTTTATTTATTTATTTTTTTAAATTTTTTAAAATAATATTTTATTGTCAAATTGGTTTCCATACAACACCCAGTGCTCATCCCAACAAGTGCCCTCCTCTGTGCCCATCACCCACTCTCCCCCCTCCTACACCTCCCCTCCCCTCAGTTTGTTCTTATTCTTTGAGAGTCTCTCATGTCATGTCTTCCTTCCTCTCTGTGGCTTTTTTTTTCCCCTCCCCACATCCCCTCCCCGCTGGTTTTCTGCTAGGTCTCCTAAAGCCTACCTATGCGTGGGAACATATGGTATCTGTCTTTCTCTGCTTCACTTATTTCACTCAGCATAATATCCTCCAGTTCCATCCATGTTGCCACACATGGCCAGATTTTGTTCTTTCTCATTGCTGCGTAGTATTCCATTGTATATATATACCACATCTTCTTTATCCATTCATCAGTTGATGGACACTTAGTCTCTTTCCATGATTTGGCTATTGTTGAAAGTGCTGCTATAAACATCGGGGTACACGTGCCCCTATGCAACAGCAGTCCTGGATCTTTTGGGTAGATTCCTAACAGTGCTATTGCTGGGTCATAGGGTAAGTCTATTTTCATTTTTTTGAGGAACCTCCACACAGTTCTCCAGAGTGGTTGCACCAGTTTGCATTCCCACCAACAGCGCAAAAGGCTGCCTGTTTCTCTACATCCTTGCCAGCATCTATAGTTTCCTGATTTGTTCATTTTAGCCACTCTGACTGGTGTGAGGTGGTATCTCAGTGTGGTTTTAATTTGTATTTCCCTGATGATGAGTGACATTGAGCATCGTTTCATGTGTCTGTTTGCCATTTGAACGTCTTCTTTGGAGAAGTGTCTATTCATATCTTCCGCCCATTTCTTCACTGGGTTATTTATTTTTCAGGTGTGCAGTTTGGTGAGTTCTTTGTAGATTTTTGATACGAGTCCTTCATCCAATATGTCATTTGCGATTATCTGTTCCCATTCCATTGGTGGCCTATCAGTTTTGTTAATTGTTTCTTTTGCCGTGCTGAAGCTTTTTATCTTGATGAGGTCCCAGTAGTTCATTTTTGCTTTTAATTCCCTTGTCTTTGGAGACGTGTCAAGTAGGAATTTGGTGCATCTTAGGTCAAAGAGGCTTTTTCCTTCTTTCTCCTCTAGGATTTTGATGGTTTCCTGTCTCACATTCAGATCCTTTATCCATTTAGAGTTTATTTTTGTGAGTGGTGTAAGGAAGTGGTCTAGTTTCATTCTTTTGCATGTTGCTGTCCAGTTCTCCCAGCACCATTTATTAAAGAGGCTGTCTTTTTTCCATTGGGTACCCTTTCCCACTTTGTCAAAGATTAGTTGGTCATATACTTGCGGGTCCATTTCTGAGTTTTCTATTCTATTCCATTGGTCTATGTGTCTGTTTTTGTGCCAATACCATACTATCTTGATGACTTATTTATTTTTAAGAGAGAGAAAGAGAGTACAAGCAAAGGAAGGGCAGAGAGAGAGGGAGACAGAGAATCTGAAGCAGGCTCCAGGCTCTGAGCTGTCAGCACAGAGGCTCAACTGACTGAATTACCCAGGTGCCCCTGTAATAAATTTTGATGGTATAATAGAAAACTTTTCATTTTGGGGCACCCGAGTGACTCAGTCAGTTAAGCGTTTGGCTCTTGATCATGATCTCATGGTTCATGGAATCAAGTCCCACATTGGGGTCCGCAGTAACAGCACAGAGCCTGCTTGGAATTCTCTCTCTCCCTCTCTCTCTGCCCTTCCCCCACTTACTGCTCTCTCTCTCTCAAAATAAATAAACACTAAAAAATGAAAACATCATTTAAATCATTCTAAACTAGCTAAAATAAGCATCAGAAGTTATTACAGCTGATTCATTTTACAATAAAAGGGAAATAATTTGAAGTGTGAACTTTTAATTAAATATGACATCATATTATTTTTATTAGGCACCAGTATAAACAGTTTCAATGGTGTAGATATTAAGAAGATGTTGATATTCATTTGTATTTCACTTTCTCAAATGAAATCCCACCCTGCTTTAGTCTCACTTTCAAATAATTGCCTCAAGCTCTCTGTATGCTGTTCAGAATTGATTTTAGAGGTTTTGAAAGAACATAAAAGAGTTTAATAGATGTCTCTAAATACATTTTTCATGATTATTGTTACAATCATTATTGATAGCATGATGACAATCAATAAATATCCTTCAAAACTTCCCCCACAAATGAAAATCTTGAGTTCCAATTTTTTAAAAAGTAGACCTCAAGGTGAGGTTCAATGCGAAGGAACAAATGAATCCTAATTTAGCATTATTTGTACAGCTTCCCATATAAATACCATATGCATAGTAACTAGACATTTGGTGGTGATCACTTTTCTAATACATACAGTTGACATATTCTAATGTACATCTGAAACTTATAAAATGTTACGTGCCAATATGCCTCAGTAAAAGTAATAAATACAAATTCCATGTGGTAAATGTACCATGTAATAGAAATATTTAAATAGTCCCATAACAAAACCAACAATACCATCAATTTCTATGAAAGCCTTATCATTGAGTCAAACTCACTGATCAAAATATACCCTCTGACTTAATACCTCTAGAACTCTTATGGACAAATGAAGACATAACTGAGTGTATCTTTAAAAAAAAACTATTAATTTTTTTTTGCAACTCTTAACTTCTCCACACCTTGAACAGAATGTGACTTTTGTCTCTTCAAAGTACAAAGCCAAAATAAAACATTGTAAGATTACTAAAACTATCTAACAACTACCTAGGTAAGGTTTCAGATGTCATTCCTACTGATATTGCAAAAATGTTAGGCAAGAATAAAACTGGATTCTCTTGCTCTGAAGAGTAGCCTGGACCCTTCCATCATCCATAGGCAGAAACATAGCAGCACAAGCAAAATCGCTCCACAGAACAAAACAAAACAAAACAAACAAACAAACAAAAAAACTAAGGAGTAAATAACCACTTAGTAGAGTGATACACCTTTCTGGTCATCTCAAGGCACTTTACACACGCTCCTTTGGTGAGCTTTTCTATCTTAATGATGAACTGAGGAAGAGCAAAATTCACTGTGTAGAAGAAGAGCAAGTAAGGAAGGTGATGAGGCAAAGGCAAAACTGATAAGGTAGCAGCTGCTGGCCACTGTGCCCTTCCTATCATTGTGCTAAAAGTTTTCCATTTTACTTTCTTCTCATAATCCTCTGTGATGTAGATACCACTGTTCCCCACCTCACCCTCCACAGGAAGATTGAGCCTTAGGGAAGTTAAGTAATCTGTCTAGGGTCACACAACTAGAAAATTGCAAGAGTCAGGCTTTCAGATCCAAAGCCCAAGCTCTTAACCATCCTGCTCACGCAGCCTTCTGAAAGTTATTTTTAATGTGACGCATAATGTTGTTATTTCTTGCATGAAAACAGTTGGAACAATGTCAATTCTTGAAGGACTTAGACAAAGTGCTAGCAAAGGTTTATTTCAAAAGACCACAAGGGAAGGTTTTTCTTTTCTTTTTTTCATCTCATTGACCAGTGGGACCCTGTGGCTCATTTCTGGACATTCTTCTCATTTCTGGAAGGACTGATTCCAATGTCCCTTTGAAGTCACTGGGCATTCTTCACTTGAACAAAAGATGAAGAATTATATTTTGAAGTAGTCATGGCTAGCTTTTAGAAATGAATATCACATGGGGCACCTTGGTGGCTCAGTCAGTGAGTATTTGACTTATGCACAGGTCACGATCTCATGGTTTGTGGGCTCAAGCCCCACGTCAGTCTCTGTGCTGACGGCTCAGAGCCTGAGCCTGCTTCACATTCTGTGTCTCCCTCTCTCTCTGACCCTCCTCCGCTCGTGCTCTGTCTCTCTCTGCCTCTCTCTCTCTCTCAAAAATAAACATTAAAAATGTGTTTTTAAATAGTATCACAGACTTATTAGTATAATGGCCCAAATCCAAAAATTGGGATACATGTGTGGCATCAGTCCAATGTTAGTGTGACAGTAGATGTGCAATAATTTAACATCATTTAAATTTCACACTATACAATGTCCTCTTTTAGGGTGGATTAAGGTAACTGGCAAATTTTCAGATTAAATTTAAATTCTTAAAGACTTTTAGGTAGCGATACCAACAACAAAACTGGTAAGAAAACTGATAGTAAAGTGATGCGTGAGAAGCGAATTATTCAAAGAACAGATGGATTGAAATTTGACAACTTCCATCATAGTATCATACACGCAAACACAACGACTTGTAGGGCATGCAGTGGCATCTTAATTCTATGCAAGCTGCTTTAGGGTATTTTATAGACACATGGTCCTCCCATGTTTTTAAAAGCTGATTTCCATTTTATTCCATTTTTAGATAAGTCTCTGCTCTCACAAGTATGTTTTAATGTTTGGTAAATAAGCACATTATGTTAGTGGCTGACATTACAAGTAAGCAGAAAGATATTTTTATAAATACTGTTGGTAGGGGATTTATGAGAAAGGTTAACATCACACAAGGTTGGCCTCCTAAGCTGGCTGACTGGGAGACTCCAACAACACAAGAGAATGATTGGGTTTGTGGGACCATTTATTGATTCAGCAACTTGAAGTGCATGGGCAAGATCTATTGTTATTAGATCATGTTATTAGACTCCAATGCAGAGTTTATTAAATACATGTCTCAGCCAAATAAAAGTAAAAACATTCCTTATAAAACTGTCCAAAAGTATATACATATTTACATAGCGCATGACTAGAACAGTCCTTTTAAAAACAGTCTTATGGGAAGAGAAGTACCTCTTGCTACTTTTTAGTCACATGTGTGAAACAGGAAAGAAAAACTTTTCCCTAAAACAATTAATATACATATATAATATTCTTTCAAAAGTAATATACTTTACTCTTCAAAAATGTTTCACTCAACCTGAACTAATTTCAGATCGCTGTAAAGAACTTTTGGAAGAGGCCATTGAGAGGAAGTAACTGCCACTTGACCCACTAGAGTTGGTCACTCCCTCCTCTATCCTTGGAAGATATCTTCTGCCTACTATAGGAGTGGTTCCGAGCACATAGCCTTAAGATAGTGACGTGTCGTTGAGACCACATGGACAGTATACAGGACTGAACCCAGTTAGGGCCTCTATATAAACTTCGAAGATTCTGGCCAGCAAGTGCACACATGTACTCTTGTGGCTGCCAAAGACAATTCTTGTAGGTGAGTTCCTTTGCTTACTGTACTTGCCACCTGCCAATACAGAGTGGCCTGCCTCTTTCTTCTGTCTCTCCTGGCTCTCCATATATGGGTCCTATTTGCAAATCAACAAGGACCAAAGCTAAGAGTATGGCCTCTGGAGCCAGACCATCTGTGTCTCAATCCCCCAGCTCTGCTACTTACTATCTGGGAAATCTTGGGCAAATTATTTAACTTTTCTACACCTCTGTATTTTTCTTAATTATAAAATGGGGACAATAATAGTATCTACCTCATAGTTTGATTCTGAAGAATAAATGAGTTATTTTATGTTATTAAATATCTCCCAAACAGACCTATTTCTTATACTAAAAAGGAGGGGACACTATAGATAGGCAAGGTTCCGTAATTTCCCCAAAGTCAGAGTTAATAAGCCTCAAAGGTAGGCTTGGTGGCCACCTGTTTTATATCCTGTGTCATTATTTCCTCTATGATTTTCAGGCCCACGATTTTAACCTATGTGATCATTTACTCTCTTTTCAATGTCAAATTTTGCATGAATTCTTCAGTTATATCCAGAGGCAATTACTAAGTGCAAACTATATGCAAATTAACTATATTTTAGGGACAGAGAGGAGACAAAGAGAGTTGCATCTAAGCCTAAAATCGTACAACCATTTCCCTCACCCTTACTCTCCACACACTGCTACTTTATCCTCATCCTTTCACTCTTTTTTTCATTCAATTTTTCCTCAGAGTATTTCTCCCCATTTCCCTCAAAATTTGGCACTTGAATGAGCCCTCTCAGGGAAAATCTGTAAGGCCTGACTACCAGAGTGAATCGGTAATTCTAAAAGAAGCTTCCGTTTTGATAATTAGAAAATACATGGGGTCTCATATATTTCGTAACAGCTAAATGTACCCAAACGGCACAGAGAGGAAATGACCAGCTCACTCAGATCCTGTGTCTTCTTTCCCTACTCCTCCTTCCTTCTCTCTCAATACCAGGTCTCCTGCTACCATACCAACAATCCTGGCAGAAGTTCCTACAAAACTGGCTGTGTGCATATTTATGGAATGCAAAAAACAAAAGAATCTGGAAAACGAAACTGAATCTCTTTTAGTAAGCCCTGGGCTGGATTCACCCCCAAACACTGCATCACTTATCTCCCTCCTTCCTGTGTTAGCTCCTAACTGTGGGCTTGGCAAGGAGGAAACCCAGAGCTACTACCAGATGTCCCAAAACAGGTGCAGCTCCTGACCTAGGACCGGCCTAAGGGAGTCCATAACCCTTGAAATTATAAGTAACATTTTGCATATATTTGCATTAAAAGATTTTTGAGGTAAAAGTCTACCTTTGATTTTCAATCTTAACGTGATCTGTGATCCCAAATTGCTAAAGCCCAGCTAAGCATCCCCCTCTTCACAGCCCTGGCTCCCCAGTGGAATTATTTTCAGCTCAACATCGCAAAGACCAAACTTTGGATACTCCTGTAACTCTCTCTCTCTCTCTCTCTCTCTCTCTCTCTCTCTCTCTCATCATTTAATCTAATTTTATTTTATCATCCCCCCCATTTTATCTATTTATTTTTAATTCCAGTATAGTTAACATACAGCATTATATTAGTTTCAGGTGTACAATACAGTGATGCAACAAGTCCATACATTACTCAGTGCTCATCAAGATAAGTGTACTCTTAATCTCTTTCACCTATTTCATGCATCTCCACCCACTCATCTCCTCTGGTGACCATCAGCTTATAGTTAAAAGTCTGTTTTCTTGTTTGTCTCATTTTTCTTTCTTTGTTTGTTTTGTTTCTTAAATTCTACAAACTTAAATCATATGGTATTTGGCTTTTTCTGACTGACTGACTTCACTTACCATTATACTCTCTAGAGCCATCTATGTTTTTGCAAATGGCAAGGTCTCATTCTTCTTTTATGACTGAGTAATATTACATTATTTATAGATACCACATCTTCTTTATCCGTTCATCTGTTGATGGACTCTTCAGTTGCTTCCTTATCTTGGATCTTGTAAATAATCCTGCGGTAAACATAGCAGAACATATATCTTTTAGAATTAGTGTTTTCATCTTCTTGGGTAAATACCCATAGTAGAATTACTGGATCATATGCTCCTGCAATTTCTTTACAGGATCAAAATAAAGACTAGTAAGAAAGGAAAGAGAATAGCAGTGTGGGAAAAGTTACTTGGAGGGGCTGGAGGTAAATGAAAAAGTACTCCTGAAGGCTTACTTTCTCCATTTCTTCTTTTGTTTACTTATTTTAACATAGCAAATGAAATTATAAGTGGCTATTCTTTTCTGCAGTGACAAACTTTGTGTTTGGGGATTTCTTTTAAAATGTTATGCCGAGGTATATTTCTCATGTTCCAGTTCCCTGAAAGTATGCTGGGGGTGTTATATGAAGAGTTTTATTTATGAGGCTGTCTCTTATTTGGCAATTCTTCCTCCATGAAAAATTCCATTTCCTCAAGGAGTGAATCTAAAGGGACCAAATAATTTACTCTTAATTAAGAGTTAGCTTCCCATAGCAATGAGGGATTAGAATGGTCAGTGACTGAAGAAATTATCTCTATTTCAAGGTTTCTCATTCTCTTTATCAGCTCATAATAAAATAGAAAATAAGCCAACAATGATCTGGCCTTTTCCTCACTCTGTATCAGAGGCTGAAATTCATAAATTCAGGGGTTGAGTTCTCCGAATCTCTTCCTCCTCCCCCACATCCCTGTAAAACTGGCCTGTGGGATTTTTCCTTGTCAGCCACTTATATACAGCCTACAGAACTGCAACTTAACAACGATAAAACCAAATATTATAATGGGAAACTATTTGTATGTGCCAGACACTGCTGTGATTTAAACATATTACCTCATGCAATATAATCCCAGGGGGCAAATCATTATATTCCCCATTTTATAGATGAGAAGAACAAAGAACTAGAAATAATAATCATCATATCAGATGTTCTCAGCTACTTAATTCAACCATGAGATAAAGACCTGAACATGGTGTGTATACATAAGGCACTCTTCCAATGTCATTAGCTACTTTTCAATTTCGGTCAACTTCTCCAAGGTTTGCTGCTGCGCAGACAGTGAATAATAAAAACACCTCAAGTTCTCTGAGCCTCAACATCCCCCTTCTCAGCTGGTCACATTCAAAACATCAAAGCCGCAAACTCCTTCTCCTTACTTAAAGCTCACCCTTCATGGCTAATCAGCCTCCCATCCCGTTGATCCTGTTGATTCTCTATTCATGAAGGCTATTCAGTCTGTTGCCCTGGAAGTTCCTTAGTTGGGCTCCCTGTTATCTCCCCCTTGATTACCTCAAAGCCTCACCCTCCAACTGGTCTCCCCAACTCTGCTGTTTTTCCTCAAGGCCATTCACTTAAAAGGGAGTTCCCTTCCTAAAAGAAAGATCTCACCAGGGTCCCTACTCACTGCAGCCAGAGGTAGCATCTTGGGCAAGACACTTTGTCTAGGCCAAAGGATGTGAGACCTAGTTCTAAGTCTACTACTTACTGGGCCTGCAGCCTTATACTTCTTATTTAGCCTCTTTGAAAAAAAAATTTTTTATGTATGTAGTAAGATTATGTAATATTTTCCTGACCTACCTCATAGGCTACAAAGAGTTTTTTTTTTTTAATGTGTGAGAAAGCTCTTTGAAAACTGTGAGATTCATTTCAAA
Source organism: Paguma larvata (assembly GCA_030068075.1). NCBI lineage: Eukaryota > Metazoa > Chordata > Mammalia > Carnivora > Viverridae > Paguma > Paguma larvata. The sequence continues at coordinate 76,671,161 of CM057828.1, read as the reverse complement.
TACATAACTCTTAATAAAATTAAAGTCCAAATTTCTTGACCTGGCATTCAAAGTCTCCAAACTCTGACTACCTGGCATATCTAGCTGCTCTCCCACTACAAATACACCCAAATCCTTCTGGGCTCTCTGGGTCCTCCTCTGTCCTTTGCAACCTCTGAATATACAGCCTCCCCTGCCCAGAATGCCTTTCCTTCCCACGGTTCCTAGCAGAGATCTGTTCATTCTTTAACATTAAAATAAATGTCACCTTCTCAAGGAGGGTATCACAGTTTTCCAGTAGGATTTAATCTCTCCATTTGCTGGACCTTCCTATCACTTAGTTATCATTTCGTGAACTTTTACCATATGTCTGACATTGTGCCAATGCATACAGTTATCTATGCATATAATCTTCTTTACCTGTAATTCTCAAAGTGACCCTTAGAGACAGATGTTATCTCCATTTATAAATGAGGACACTGGATCTTTAGAACAGTCAATACCTTGGCCAAGGTTACACAAAATACAAAGACCAGAGCTTAGCTTCCCCAAGTCTGTCTTCTTTGAGAGTCTCTGCTCTTAACTCTGTGGATACTCACCTTTGGTGTCTTTATGATAGCCCTTACCAGAAATCAGCCTGGTAGTGGTCAAAAATGTATTTACCCATCCCTCTCACAAGTTTGTGAGCTCCTGGATAGTGAAGGAGATTACTTCCTTATTCATTTGTATTACCAAATGACTATGATATACCTACCTTTATAGCAAGATGATCAAGAAATATTTACTGAGCGGAAATGAACTTATAAAATCTTTAGCGCTCCTCCAGGTAGAACTTTCACTCCCCTCTTCTGCTATCTCTCTTACTCTTTCTCAATCTCTTGCTCTCTTTTTTTCTTTTCTTACCAGCCTGCGCTTAATGAAAAATAAGAATGCTCACAGTTGGGGGGCACCTGGGTGGCTCAGTTGGTTAAGCATCCAACTTCAGCTCAGGTCATGATCTCATGGATCGTGGGTTCAAGCCCTACATCAGGCTCTGCATTAGCAGCGTGGGGCCTGCTTGAGATTCTCTCTTTCTCCGCCCCTCCCCTACTTGCACTATCTCTCTCAAAATAAATAAAGAAACTTAAAAACAAAGAGTGCTCACAGTTTGGGATATGGACAATACAACGGAGGGGAAGAACCGCTTGGAAAGTATTGTTTACCCACCTTAATTTTTGGTGTTTCAAATAAAAATATTCTGGTAGAGTTTCAAGCCCTTCATAGAATATATAAACACTTGTTAATTTTTGCCTAAATACTGACTCTGGTGACCATCATCTCATTGCAAAGAGTTGTTACTATTTTACTATTTATTTACTATTTTACTATTTATACCTATAAATACAAAGAGCTTTATACAAAATTTCTAAAACATTAATGATACTGATATAATTTTCCTTGTTCTTTTAAGCAATAAAAAGAAAGAAGAAAGGCTCACATCTTCTAATAAGAAAGAATTGTACTTCAAAGTTTTTAGAATAAAAATTCAGAAATCCTATTTCCCTTTGAACAGTAGGGAAAAAGATTTCTCAGCTGACCACAATAGCACAGATGCAGCTCATATTAGGAAAGATCACAGTTTAACAAAAACGATAAAGAGAATTTAAGTGTCTACGGGTTCTCTTTGAACTGTACTCTGTTAAACAAATGAAGTGCTTCATCTAAACCTTAATAACCAATGGCATTCTACAGAGGAGCAGAACAACTTTTGATGTCTCCTTTGATAATCAGAGGCTGATTCAGAAGGGAAGAGGCTGTCCAATCAGTCAAAAAAGACCTCACAAATGTCTCCACTGCATCAAAACTCCAATTAACCTTCAGCATCTTGTTCCACACCTACAATAAATTTTTCTTCCTGAAATGTTAAGCTCATATTCCAGCATGTTGCTTGTGAAGAAAGAATTGTGCACAAGAAAATATGCCCTGTTACCATACTAGAAAATGTAGAAATAGGAGATACAGGGGACATATGGGAAAATAATTTTAATTCTCTAAACCAGTTTGAAAGTTCTAGTGTACTATAAAGAAAAGGGACCATACGGACTCTTGTAATTTTATAGATAAGGAAAAGAAAGTCAGAGATATCAAATGATTTACATAAAGTCATACAGTCATGCAGTGTCAAAGTGTCAAAAATCAACTGGAGTTCAAGGTTCTTTATGCTTAATCCAGTGTTTTTCTCAATACACTATATCATAATTTAGTAAGAGCCCCCAAAGGAATCATTTCTATTTTCTCTACAATTAGTAGCTTTAATCAATTTTGGTGCTATCAGCTACTTATGTGGTTAACAGTCTCAGGGAATTTCCAATATAATAACAGATTTGGCATTTAGTACATTTAACGTGTGCTGTTCTCTGTGCAAAGCACACTGCATGCTTTATCTTCTCTAATCCTCACGATGGTCTGAATCAGAACTCTTCCTTGTCTTGCAGATGAGGCTTCGGAAATTTTTTATTCAGAAGCCCAGAATCTAATAGTAGAGGTAGGATACAACATAAATTCAAAGCCATTGATTGATCTAGACCCAGTAGAAGAAAAGTAAAACTTGGTTTATCCAGCATGTTTTTGACCTGATATCTTTTATTCACTGGTATTTCTGGGTGTCTGTAATACAATGAGTATTGGTTTTTATTTAAAAAACAACCACCTCATTTCACACATCTTGGATATCTCCATAAGTGAGAACAGTCACTGGCACATAGTCAGTACAAAATAAACATTTGTCAAAGAAGAAAGAAAGAAAGAAAGAAAGAAAGAAAGAAAGAAAGAAAGAAAGAAAGAGAGAGAGAGAGAGAGAGAGAGAGAGAGAAAGAAAGAAGGAAGGAAGGAAGGAAGGAAGGAAGGAAGGAAGGAAGGAAGGAAGGAAGGAAGGAAGGAAGGAAAAAAGAAAGAAAGAAAGAAAAAGAAAGGGAGTGCACGGGAGGGCGGGAGCAGTGTGCAGTCCTGAAGGGCCCTCTACAAAATATGTTAAAAGTTAAATGTACATATTGGAAACGGTGAGATAAAATAGAACCCTATATAGAACAGGTTAATTTAGAAATTCCAGGTGGAAAACAACTGACCATAGGGAAAGGTGCACACAGTTGAGAGAGGAAACCCCAGATCGGATCACTACACTATAGTTTCTCAGATCAACCTGTCAACCAGCCCCCAAAACACAGACCTGCATTCCAAGCTGAGAAAAGCTGTAAGCAGAAGCTGACAGTGGGTCCTGGACAAATGCCCTGAAAGAATGGCACTGAAGCTTGCACACAAAGAATGATGAAGAATTCATGAGATGACAGAAGATGACTTAGAGGGAAGAGAATAAATAAAATTTTAGGACTGAAAGAGAACAAGGTATGTGGGAAGGAAGTTCAATATGGCAGGAGTATCAACCACCGGCATAGTGGTAAGAGGTGAAGCTAGAGAGAAAGGGAGAGATAGGAAAGAAACCAGCTTTTAAGACCTGTTAAGGAATCCTACCTTTATTCTGAGCAGTGGAGAGCCAAGGAAGGGCTTTAAGTAGATGGCATGATCAGATTTTGAGCACGACAGATTCTACAGTGTATAACATTTGTACACTGCCACTCTGGAGTCACAGAAGAATACATCACCATGGAAAGGGGTAATGGATGGAGAAGCAATGTCCAAGGACTAGTGGGCAATAGCAGAGATAAGAGCCAGAATAAGAGGTAGACAACAGTGCTTTGGGAGAACACATGGTATATAATTAGAGGAACTTTCACAAATATTGAGGAGGCTCTTGTGGCAGGAACTAAACACTCTCCTAATCATGGATGAGGATCAGTTAGAAAAGCATGTTAAACGTACGTGTCAAAATGATTTAGATGCTAAGTATGTTCTCAGTGCATTTCGATCTTTTGCTAATTGGTTCATACTTTGTTATGTATAAGAATTCTCTATGATCTGAACATTTGCCAGAATATCAGTCACTCAAATAAATATACGCATTGTACATTTACATATCAATGTACAGGTTACATTGGGCTTTTCCATACATTTTCTTATTTAATCTTTGACAGACTCTTTTGAGGTTGGCAGACAGCAACAGTGTCCCCATATTATAAATGAGGCTCACAGAGGTAAACTGGTCAGAGGCAGTGAACAATGAACCAGAATTTGAGTTTTCTTAAGTTCAGTGTTCTCTTAGCGGCATGACTATAAATATGTGGAATTTAATGTCTTTTTTTTTCCTTCTCTTTCCATCTGTCCAAACTTACTGCACAGAAGAGCTCCAAGGAATTCAAGCAAACACAATCACTTCTACTTGCAGGTACATAAGTAAGCTTAGTACTAAGAAGCCTTTTAAAAAGTCAATATTGCTATAATCAGATTTTCTGAATCCCTAACTGGGATACAGAGGGCAATAAATTTCAGCACAATCGAGCTAGTGAAGTAGAATATTTGACATTGTGACTGTCTTCAAAAATTGGGGATATACCACCTTACAATAACAACAACAACTAATAACATTTATTGAATGCTTACCTTGTGCAGGGGACTTTTTAAGTGCTTGACATGCATTAATACATCACTCCTCAGCATAACTCAATGACATGGGTACTACTATCAGCTACGTTTTACAGAGGCGAAATTGAGGCACTTAGTAGTCAGTAACTTACCCAAGATCTCACAACTAGTAAGTAAAGTCAGATTTAAACACAGGCCATGCCCTTAACCATTGATGCTCTACTACCTACATTATCACCTGCAAAATCTCTGTCTTCATCTTTCCAGGAGGATACTTACACTTCAAATACTATTCCCAGAGACACAAATATATCAACGATATATGTTAGAAAGATTAATAGCCAGGATAACAGGATATTACTGCTCAGTTTGGGAAACCCACAAAAGAACAGCTATAACTTCATCACTATGAAAATGATCGATGATTTGGACATCAGTATTCAATTTGAAAAGCAAATATTGAGCAGCTACCATCTGTCCAGCCCTGTGATTGACTTAAAGGTAATGGAAAAGATTAAAAAAAACATATCTGTGAATCTGACCTCTAGGAACATCCAGGCAAACCTGAATGAAAGGCACATATTAAATATTTGAATAACAACATCTAAAATCCACTGAATGCTACTGAGGCCAGACATGTTTATGAACACATCTATTAACTTTTTCAATCCTCATAACAACCCTAGAAAGAAGGTGCTATTGTAATCCCTGTTTTATAGAAAAGTGAGGCCCAGAGAGTGAATTAACATGCCAAGAGTCATATGTCCAGAAATTAGCTGAGCTGAGACTTGAACCTGTGCAGTCTGGTTTTGAGCCCACACTCTCAATTCTGGCTCTCTTTCTCTTTATCCCAGTTTTGTGTCTGCAATTCGGTGAATTATTTAGACTAGAGTCAGATCTATAATCCCAGACATCTCAGGTTTAAGGCACGGGGAAGAAGAAGCCTAACTTAAGCCCTAAGGTCAAACCAATTTCACCAATGCAGCTTTCAAAAATTGCTCTGAATCTGGGATATTTAATCATATTCTGAGTTCTAGCCTCCTAGAACTAGCCTTTCTAGTTCTTTGTACTTACCTTTGTTAGCCAAGAATCCTACTTGAAGGAAGAGTAAGCAATATGGCACGGAAGGGTCCACCTTCCTATGATTTCTCCGCTAGACACCTCAAATCCAGGAACAATCCAAATATTCATCAGCAGGTGAACAAATAAACCAATTGTGGGGTATTTCCAAATTCAGAATTAAAAAAAATAACTACAGGTACAGCAACATGAATGAATTTCCAAGCAATTATGCTGAACACAAAGGGCCAGATGCAGAAGGATATATGCTAGATAATTCTGCCTACTTAAAATACTAGGAAAAAACAACCTCATCTAAGGAGACAGAAAGCAGACCCGTGATTGCCATGGCTGCAAGTGGATGTGGGATGGACTAGGAAGGGGCACGATGAACTTTAGGGGGTGTTAGAAATGTAAGGGATTCTTTGGGGAATGGGAAAAATATTCCACATATTAATTTAGATGGTAGTTACATGATATATAAATTTGTCAAAACTTATTGAAATGTACACTACATGAGTGTGTTTTTATGTGGATTCTGAAGTTGATCTTGAACCAGAAAAAGGACATTAGTGGAACAGCAGCAGGTACTGAACAAGATCTATAGATTACTTAATAATGTATCAATGCTAATTCCCTAGTTAGTATGATTTTTGCAATTTTTCTCTAAATCTAAAATAATTTCAAAATTAAGAGTTAAAAAAAAATAAAGCCCATGAGTTTCTTGAGCTGAGTTCACACAAGGGCCAAAGAAGATAGTCTGCAACCTGAGCTTCTGGCAGACCCACAGCTCCTCCTCAAATAGATCACCCTACATTTGTGGTCAAAGCTTTCAGTAGAGTAGGTGGCCCTAATAAAATACAGCACAATTTAAAAGGTGTAAATTCTGTTGATATAGTAGACAATAAATTTTTTCTTAGCCCAAACAAAACTCACCCAAAGAACAGGGTACTATCCCTTCCCAGTCTCAATGTGGCTTTATAGTTAAGGTACGTGTATTTGATTACCCTTGCAGACGGGGCTAGAAAGTGGGGAATAAGTTATTATCTGTACAATCTTGCCAAACACTAAAATTCACCTTACATATCAAACAAACAAATCAAGCCAATCACAAAAATCACACAAAACATCAGCCAGTGAAGGCCAGTGACCTCTGGACCCCTGAGAGACAGAAACAATTGCCCCAGCTGACTGTCCTAGAGAACGTTCCCAGGCCACATTGCAAGGTGGAGCAGGCCACAGAAGCCAGAGATCAAAAGGCACAGAGAGGAGACAGTGACCTGGACAAAAAGATCTGTAGATAGGCAGTTGGAACTCTGATTATTTTTACCTTGAGGACAAAGGTCCGTGTTATGTTAAAAACAGCCTATAGACTTTTTTTAAACTCTTCACTTCTGGAATATTTGATATGTATTTTTTTTTTTTGAATTTTCACTCTCACAGAAAGCTAGCTCTTAGGGGAAAGCCATAAATAAGATTTCTGAGTAGAAATGAGAACCACATTGACCCTAGCACAGAGTATTCAAGATATATACAAACATTATTCACATCAGGATTTTAAAGTTTGATTAATATGTCTATCAGTATTGTAGAAGTAATGTATGCATCATAATTATGGTTTATATAAAAATGAAGTATGTTTCTCTTGTTTTGTAACTTTTGAAACCTTCTCTACTTTCTCCATAGACCCGAAATCTATACTTAAGGCATGGAAAAGAACTTCATGTTGGAAACTTGCTAAAGAAATTAGAAATTCTACTGTGTCCTGCTATGCAATCTGTATGCCTATTTGCTTGTAATTTAATATTTTTAATCAAATCAAAGTATATTTTTAACGTAAAAAGAGAAATCAATAAAAAAGCACTCTAATTTGTTCAGCTGTAATGATCCATATCTAAGACGAATCCTGAGAATGCGGGTGTCTACCTACAGGGTCCCAGACACTTGCTCCAGTCCTTAGGTGGTCTGGGTGGGGCAGTGAATGGTAACTACATAGCCACACAGCCAAAGCGGAGACAGTAAAATAAAACCACACAGACAAAAATCAACAAACAAAACTCAAATTTATCCCCTAAAACCTCTTTCTATCCCTATCAAAACTAGGTTTTTGTTTGTTCTTTTTGGTTGTTGTTGTTGTTTTTAATTATTATTATTATTACTCAAGCATTGCCATTAGGTTCCTGTATTACACTTACTACAAATAATAGTAGTGATTATATATTGATGGCCCCACATAATTTTCACTCTAATCAGGTAGGAGCTATTGCTATCATCATCTCCAGTTTCCAAAATGGAAAATGGAGGCAGTCATACAGCCCAAAGTCACACAGCAAGCAAATGACAGATCAAGGGTGTTACTAGGGCCCAAATGACCCCATAAATTCAAGTCTTTAGCTATGGCACTGATCTGCCTCCTTGTGGCCCCTAAATAGTAACTACGAACTGGTCCAAGCTACTCACTAGTTAGGCTTGTTGATGACAACTGTTGTTGTGATTCTTAAAACCCTTTAATAAAGCCCTTTTCTCTCAGGCGCTCTTCTATTTTAGTTCTGTGACTTTGGGCAAGTTCTTAGACCTTCTGAAAAATCTTCTGGGCCTCCATTTCTAGAGTGATCTCTAATGATTCTTTTCATTCTAAGCTCTAAAAACTAGGTTTCCTTCCTTCCACAGGACATCTCTGAGTGTGACCAATCCAGCACAGCCCAGAAAGGGAGGCTGACCCATTGATATCCTGGCTCAGCCAGCGATGAGCTGGGAGACTGGGCAGGAAGCCATTTAACCTCCCGGGCTTGCAGGCGTCTTAGCAGTAAAGTTGCTATCATAATTTCTGCCTTACAAGGTTGTTGAAAGGACTTCAATGAGACCAAGTTTATGAGTGGCTTAACACAATGCCCAGCAAACACTGGCACGCAAAGTAGCCATTACTTAAACATAGGCACGCAAAGTAGCCATCTACTCACACTAGTGAGTAGAACTCAGGTGAAAATACTAAAACAGTATGTATGGCCTAAACTTTCTAGAGCCACACACATACAGGAAATAATTGTCTCTGTTGACCAAAGAATGAATGGATTCAACTTGAATAAGCACAGAAATAGAATAATCAAAAAATCTGTCAATCCCTTCCTTCCTGGAAGGAAAAGGAAAATGTAACGCAGTACCATCCTAAAAGATAAAAGTGTAATTTGACTTTCAACATGCCTTTCTTAATTCAGCCGTGACTAAGGTCAGACCACTACCATGCAACAGCGCAAGGATGCTGAGCTGAGGTGACAAGTAGGGGTAGAAGCAACACACACCCTTGGACTGGAGCCTGCATCCGTCCAGGGAAAGGGAAGCCTTAGTACTGATGTACGACAGTGGTCTCTGCACACTCACGGGCTCTGTCCCCACACCTCTTTCTCAAGCACACACAAGTGCTCTGACTCTACTACTGTTCAACACTTATGGACTAGATGGCTTCTTATTGCTAATGACCTTCAGAGTGACTTGTTTAATCAAATGTTTCCATTTTATTTACCATCAATTTCATTTTCTCATTGATGTACTATCACATTCTCACTGTATTTTCAGTCACCAAACCATGTGTAAATTAATGTTCAAATGAAGAAAGTCATTTAGTTTTTCTAAGTATATTGGAACAGTGGGTGGTGCCTTATTCATCTGTGTCTGCCCCACAGTCCCAACACAGGGGTTTGTGACATACACGTTTAACTCACCCAATTGAATTTATGACAGAAAAATTCCATTCTTGTCCTTTTAAAAATCTAATACCATGATCATATATTTTTTGTTTATATATTTATATTGAGAGAGTGAGAGAGACAGAGATGTGTATAAGCAGGGGAGGGGCAGAGAGAGAGAGGGAGAGAGAGACTCTTAAGCAGGGCTCATGCTGTCAGTGCAGAGCCTGGTGCAGGGCTCATTCTCATGAACTGTGAGGTCATGACCTGAGCTGAAATCAAGAATCGGACCCTTAACTGACTGAGCCACCCAGGGGGCCCACCATGATCATACTTTAAATAATTATTTTTAAAGATACACTTTTTGACCTGAACCAAAACGCATTCCCACATCAAACTCCTTTGAAAATTTTCTATTATAGAGTTACAGTCTAGAGGTTTATATATGAGACGAAATTGCCATTCTCTAGCAAGCTGGTACAATGCAAAAGAATAAAGCAATAAAGAGTAACCAAAAATCAAAAGAAAGAATCAGCAACATTTCCTTCATCTTGCCCTGAACATGTCTCTGTTTCATCCATTGTGTATTTAAAAAAAAAAAAGTGTCTAAAAAGCAAATGTTTTTCCAGTGGAAAACAAATACTGTTTCCTTTACTGCAAACAGGAGAACTAGAATGTTCTCATCCATACTTTAAGGCTGTCAGACACATTCTTTCATTAGACTGAAATTAGCCAATGTAACATACTTTTTACACTTTCATTTTATTAAAATACCAAGAAGAAAATGAAGAAATGGGAGGAATAAGAGCTTAATAACTTCTAAGACTATCTGGAATAAACTAGTATGTACAATCTAATGTGTTTTTAAGATTCTGTTTAGTGAACCAAAAAGCTGCTTGGTTACTTACTGTGGAGGTTCATATTTTAAAAGCCGAACTTAAATATAACATAAATCATGCACTAAAAGCATTCTACCATTAATTTTTAACTATATCATATCTTGGTATAGCAGACACTGTGCCACCTCTATAACATTAATCCTATTTTAAAAGACAAGACAAAACAAAACCATAAAATTTGGATACATATCATGTATTTTTACTTTCTGAATCAATTTTATTGGGTATAATTTACATAGAATAAAATGCACACATTTTACACATACACTTAGATACAGTTTGACAGATTTATATGTTTTCATCTCCCTCGAAAGTTCCTTTGTGCCTCATCCAGGTAACTTCCATCTTCTGCATGAGACAACCACAGATCTGCTTTTTGTCAGTGTAGGTTAGGTTTGACTATTCTAGAAATTCATATACCATATGCTTTTTGGGAACTGGCTTCTTTCATTCAACATTATGTTTTAAGATGAATTAATGTTGTCTCCATCAGGAATTCATAGTTTTTTTGTTTGATATGGATATGCCACAATCTGTTTATACATTCACTTGTTGATGGACGCTTGAGTTGTCTCCATTTTGGGTATTATAAAAAAATCTTCCACAAATATTAAAATACAAGTCTTTTTGTAAACATGTCTTTTCATTTCGCTGGTCTTATGCTAAGTATATGTTTCATTTTATTAAAAACTACCAATTATGTTTTCCAATAGTTGTACTATTTTGCATTTCATCAGAATTATATGAGAGTTCCACCTGCCTCACATCCTCACACTTGATATTGGGCCTTTAATTTTGACAATTCTAGTGGATGAGTTATACTTTCATTGTGGTTTTAATTTGTATTTCCTTGATGACTCATGATGTCAAGCATCTATTATGTGTTTGCTATAGATCTAGTTTTGTGAAACACCTGTTCAGATGTTATGTCCATTTGGTCAATTTGATGGTTTTGTTTCTTGTTGTGCTTAATACAAGCTCTATATCAAATATATGTATTGTGGTATGTTCTTCCAGTCTGAGGCTTGTCTTTTCATCATTATTTTTTAATAATTCTTACCCTTTGATGAAGAACAATTGATGTTTTTCTTTTTATGGTCAGTGCTTTATTTCTCCTAAGAAATTTTTGCCGACCCCAACGTCACAAAGATGTTAATTTTTGTTTCTTCTAAAAGTTTTATAGATTTTGACTTTATAGTTATGTCTTTGATCCATTTAGAATTCATTTCTGAATATAGTATGAAGGAAGAGTTGAAGGTTGGGTTTTTCCCCTGAATAAAGATATTCAATTCTCCCAACACTATTGAAAAATCTATCCTTTCCCGTATGAAATTACCTTGATGTATCAATTGACAACTCATGTGTGGCTCTGTTTCTGGGCTCCGTTTTGCTGCACTGGGCTGTCTACCTGTCAGTCACAGACCCAAATCACACTGAACGATCACCATATCTCTATAGTAAGTTGAGAAATCACATAGTCTAAGTTCTCCAACTTTTTTCGCATTAAAATTGTTCTAATTCTTCAAAGTCTTTAGAATTTCTGAAATTTGCATTATAAAATTTAAGAAGAAAAAAATTTTTAAGTAGGCTCCATGTGGAGCTCAAGCAGGGCTCGAACTCACAACCTCAATATCAAGACCTGAGCCAGGATTAAGAGTCGGAGGCTTAACTGACTGAGCCACCCTGGGGAGCCAGGAATCCTAAAAAAATTTTTATTAAACAAGCCTGGTGGATTTTATTTAGAGTGATGTTGAATCTTTAGTCCAGTTTGAAGTGAACTGATGTCTTAAACATATTGAATGTTTTGAGTCATGAACACAGCATTTCTCTACATTTATTTGTCTTCATTGATTTCTCTCAGCAGTGTTTTATAATTTTCAAGGGACAATATATATCTGATAAAATTACTCTTAAGCATTTTATGATTTGGGCTGTTGTAAATGATGTTATTTTAATTTCATTTTGCAGTTGTTCATTGTTACTATATAGAAATACTATTGGTCTCTGCACAATAACTCTCTATCCTGTTACTTTCCCAAAATGAGGAAGAAGAAGGTTAAAATTTCATTGATAAAACCAACCCTCTATCCTCCAGTTGTGAACAATTAAGCTCATCAGCATTCCCTTCAGGAAACTCCTGCTGCTTTATCAGCCTAATAAGCAACAGAATTTTGACTTTTTGATAGGTGGGGTTATAAATCTCCCATCAAGATTGAAAAGGACAAGCTAAATTTATGTGCATAGTAGAATTTTTAATTATGGACCCCACAAGATGCTCAACCAAAAAATGTCCAATTTGTTTCAAGGTCGGAGTGGGAGCGGATGGAGGGACCAAATCTAGACTAAGGAATTATTTTCTTTTAACCAAATTTGACAGTAGGGTGGGTAACAGCTGTCCAGATCTCTGAATTTCTCTGTTATGTCAACTAAAGAATCTTGGCTCATGAAATTTTTCTCTTTGCATGTCTGAATAAAATTTTGTTACTTTTGTTAAATTTCATAAATTTTTTTATGCATTCTTTTATATGAAAATGAATCCTTCAACTCTTTGGAGAGAACAAATAGTAACGATGAAGGAGACAAATTAATTTTAGTGTGTCTTATTAATAAAATAAAGTCCTATGTGAGAGAATGAAAAGTTCTATTAAACTATAAAACATTTTCAACTTTCTTTTTTAATGCAACTTTATTTTTTAAAGCTCCATGCTTTTTTTTAATTCAACAAATTAAATAAATACAGCTTCTCACTATACATAAGTTTAATAAAAATGCTTATAATTATAACCAAGTTTTATTGTCAAAAGTAATTCCTTTTAAAAAGCCAGAAAGCCCCTGATTGCTTTAATATGTCTTGGTGTGCATGACCAGAAAGCTTTTAAAACTGGTACAGTTTTCAACCAGAAGTATCTCTAGCTCTCCAATTGGTGGTTTAGATATCTATTCTTTTTTTTTTAAGCTTGAGGGTGATTGACTCTATTGCTAGTTTTTTTAATATATAATTTATTGTCAAATTGGCTAACATACAGTATGTAAAGGTACTTTTGGTTTCTGGGGTAGATTCCATTGATTCATCACTTACATACAACACCCAGGGCTCATCCCCACAAGTGCCCTCCTCAATGTCTGTCACCCATCTTCCCCTCTCCCCACCCTGCATCAACCCTCAGATTGTTCTCTGTATTTAAGAGTCTCTTATGGTTTGCCTTCCTCCCTCTCTGTTTGTAACTATTTCTCCCCCTTTACTTCTCCCATGGTCTTCTGTTTACAGCAGTGCTTTCAACAATAGCCAAATTATGGAAAGAGTCTAAATGTCCATCAACTGATGAATGGATAAAGAAGATGTGGTTTATATATACAATGGAATACTACTTGGCAATGAGAAAGAATGAAATCCTGCCATTTGCAGCAACGTGGATGGAACTGGAAGGTATTATGCTGAGTGGAATAAGTGAGTCAGAGAAAGACAGATATCATATGTTTTCACTCATATGTGGATACCTGTTCCTAAAGAGAGTTTGGAGAGACTACTTTGAATATCCAATGGTATTTTTCTCTTCTCCGTATACTCAAACTTGCTTTGCCACATCTCCACTCTGCTATTACCTCTAATGCTCCCAGAGAGATCTTTTGAGAACATACATCATTCTCACTATTTTCTTGCTTAACATCTTCATCATTTCCCCCTGGAATTCAAAATAAAATTCAAATGCCTTACCATGGCAAATAAAGTCTTCATGGTTTGCTTCTAACCTCATTTCTGTCTCCTTACATCTGGAGGGGCAGTAATGTCCTCCTTATATTCCATGAGGGCAGGAATTCTATCCATGACATTTTTTTTTTTATTTCTGTTTCCAACACCCAGCATTAACACTTAGTGCTTCTAAGTTGGTGGGTGGATGGATATACGAATAATTTTATGTCTTTCAAGGCCATCATTCATTGATGGTGCTCACATTAAAAAGAGTTCATATGATGTTTATAAAGATGTTCACATACTTCTGGGTGGGATTCTGGGAAGTCTGATGTATTTGCATATCCATTAAGCTTCAATAACATTTGGATAAGAGCTAAGGCTTCAGGTTTTTTTTCTTTTTTTACTTCTCAGAGTTCTCTAAATTCCTCAAAATTCTAATTCCTCACAAACTATTGAACAAAATTTAATGTTGTCCATATCTTTACATATCCTCTTCCTATGCGTTTTAGAAATAAAATTAACCTACCAAGGTTGTTTTGTGTGTAGCATTGCCACAGAAGGAGACACAATTGAGGCATGAAACATAACATTTTTGGGGCCCTAAACAATACCACTACCAGCTTTTACAGAAAGATAGATCTGGTGGTCAGGAAAACTTCATGGAGAACTTGAAAACTGATCTGACACCTGCAGGAAGGGGAGGGTTAGTTGGAGAGGGAAGTGTGCATTTATTTCACAAAGAGCAAGATCTCAAGCAGCCAAGAACATTAAAGGCAGAGACTAGAGCAAAAGTAATACAGTCCTCTACAATTCCCGTCACTATTCCCTTTATGTTGAGACATTAGTATAATAGGATTACATATTCCTTCTGCCCAACAATTCCACTTTTATTTTATTGCCATCTAAGCTCATTAAAAATACACTCTGACTCCTCACTGAGCCACAACACTAATGAGGTAGCACCATTAGCATCAGGGCTTAGTCTGAAGTAATTACTTCTAGCTACATTTTGGCGCCTTCACTGAAATGTGGGAATGTGAAGAAATGCTTCTGGAGGTACTTTAGCAGGGTTTAGAACAGATGCTTTCATCTGGAACACTGACTCCAGGAATCATCAAACGCTTGGGAACAGTCATCTATAAAAATAATTATTTCTGTTCAAAATGAATGACTAGAATCAGGTTCCTAACTCCCAGGATTTTATTGTTGACACTACTGATGACACTCTCTAAGGGTATTTTTGGTAAACTCTAGTTTCTGTGCTATGGTTTGTCACTCTACAAAGCCCCTCTTTTTTTTTTTAAGTTGATGTTTTTTAGGTTGTTATTCTTGTTTTTTAAATTGTGACCCAAAAAAATTTTTTTAAAGAGAGTGGAAATGAAGCCAACAAATCAGGCTTTATTTAAAACATGTGGTGGGGAGGGTGGGGAGCAAGAATGAGAGAAAATAGCAAACTGCTAGCAGAAAAGTAGTCTTTATCATTTGTGGAAAGTATCCACCTTGTGGATGAAGGGATCAGTACTTCTATCCTTAAGAGGATGGAGTAGTTACATCTGGGGCCAACCTGAGTCTTAGGAGGCAGATACACTGGGATATTAAGGGAAAAACGATTACTGGGCAAAAGGCTAAATGACCCCAAACAGATACAAAGTGAAAGCTTGGGCAGGGAAAGGGAATGGTTAGGCTGTGATGTCTTGGTTTTACAGCTACTCTGCAAGATCGACCACATACACAGGTGACCCAACCCAAAAGCCCCCACCGCCCATGGTGGACATAGTGATGCTCCTTCCTTGGCTCGGCTTCTGCCCTAACCATCCTCATTCACCCGCATGAGGTTCATGAGGTACTTAAATGGTGCTCATGGATATCCTGTCTCTTTCTAGAACAAAACTTGTTTAGTTACTATTATACTTTCCTTTTAGCATCTCACCCTGTGTTCCACACAAGGCTCGCTCTCCTCTGCTCTCCACCCCGGGGCACCCTGTGCTCCAAGACTACCATTAGAGCCTTGCTACTGTTCCCAGTGCTGCTCTTTTTCTTTGCAAAAACCCTTTTCCCCATCACAAATTTCCGACAGCCCCTTAACCTGGCCATGGCTCTTCGCTCACTGGTATCAGGCAAACCACTTGTTTCCAGTGCCCAAGGAGAGAGCAGAGACAGTGATGCAACTGGGAAATTCTACAGATTCCCTGCAGTGGCCTCTGCATCAAGGGGTCTTCCTCACCCTTCTTGCTAACCCTGATTTTTGGATTACTTGACACGTTCTCTCTACCCACAAATCCCTCCCCGTATCATCTCCACCGAGACGCCTTCTTGCCCTGCTGCCCACTCTCTCTTGTCCTTATCTTCATTTCCTGAAGCGCCTCACTCAGAACCCTGGGTTTGATACTTCCTTTTCCTCTGCTGAACTGTAAGCTCCCTGACATAGAGATCATGTTGTGTTTCTTCTTTTCCTACCCCCCCCCAGCACTCCATAGTGATTACCTGTTTACAAAGATATAAAATGAATCTCAGGTAGATGCCAGGCACTATAAAGGGACACAGTGATATATTCATTCAACAGTGATGTTTTGGAGACCCTATTATGTCAGGGAGCGTGCCCAATCCTGAGGCTCCTGTAGCTTTTGGCGCAGTGAGGAAGACATCATACAAATACTTTGTAAAGAGTGATAAAATTACCATGGAGAACTACAGAATGAATTTATAATGAAGTAATTCTTACTAAGTTTGAAGAGACATAGTTTGGCTAAGGCACAATGTAAATGTAATAAATGAATGAATGAATGAATACGACTAACGGGAGGAGGAAATACGTGTAAAGAAGCTCCCAGCAAATTTAGTACACTCAATAAATCCATATGAAATACAAAATAGAAGCTGCTAATCTTAACCAATGAAAATCATAAGATAAATAATTTGACTGAAACTAACTTTAGAGATAAACTGAAGCTGTGCCATTATAGTTTCAGGACCCCCTGGAACTCTAAAACCAAACCCATGTTTGCAGACAAGTGCAATGAGACCCTTTAAAGCTCATGAACGCCATGATGAAGACTCCTACTCCAAAAACACTTTTTTTAATGTTTATTTATTTTTGAGACAGAGAGAGACAGAGCATGAGTGGGGGAGGGGCAGAGAGAGGGGGAGACACAGAATAGGAAGCAGGCTCCAGGCTCTGAGCTGTCAGCACAGAGCCCTGTACGGGGCTCGAACTCACAGACTGTGAGATCATGACCTGAGCCGAAGTCGGACGCTCAACCGACTGAGCCACCCAGGCGCCCCTCCAAAAACACTTCTTACAATACTCTCAGATATATGACACAATGTACAATCAGGGTTTTTTAGAATTTTCCAGCCACAGCCACAGCATACCCAGAGTAGAAAAACTTTGATTTGTTCAATAAACTCCAAAGAAAAGACGTTTTCCTTGAGAAGAAAAAATCCACAAGAGTCAAAACACAAATCTAGAATATATTCTCTTAAGCCTTGTTTTACGGGAGATGCAAAAAAGGAGAAATGGTCTGTGAAAAAAGGCAGATCCAAGATGTTTGAAAGCTCTGCGAATCAGATCCATATCTTACATAGGAACAAAGCCAAAATGAAACGCCGTCTTAGTTTTCTTCTGACTCAAGTGAGATATTTTATTTCTCTTGTAAACATGGGAATAAAACGAAGTGCTTTTTCTGCCCAATGTATATGATCTAGCTCTTTCTAGTAGGAGAAAAATCAGTAAGAAACGATACTGAATAAGTGTCAAACAGCAAAACCAGGAAGAGAAGAGATCACTGTTCTCACGTTTTCATACACAGTGTGACAAAAGCCATGTCTCAAATTCAGAGAAGTTTCAGAGTTTAGGGATGCCATCTTATAGAGTGGTTTTTAAAACATGGGCTACAGAGCCTAGCTGCTAAATGCAACTGAATATGAGTCCTTTTTGAACTTACTGACCTTAGTCTTCTCCAAGTCTGTTTAACTTTGACCCATTTAACTTCTCCAAGTCTGTTTTCCTTTTTTTATAAAATAGGGAAAATAATAATTATAAGAGTAATAATAATAGCTTCATAGGGCAGTATGAACATTATACAAGATAATCCATGTTTGGAAGAATACTTGGAATACTAACAAAACACGGAAAGAAAATGGAACTACCCTATGACCCAGCAATTGCACTACTTAGGTACTTACCTAAGGGATACAGATATGGTGTTTCAAAGGGGCACATGCACCCCTATGTTTATAGCAGCACTATCAACAATGCCCAAAGTATGGAAAGAGCCCAAATGTGCATCGATGGATGAATGGATAAAGAAGATGTGGTGTGTGTATATACACAATGGAGTATTACTCAGCAATCCAAAAGAATGAAATCTTGCCATTTTCAACTACATGGATGGAAGTAGAGGGTATTATTCTAAGAGAAATTAGTCAAAGAAAGACAAATATCATATGACTTCACTCCATTAAGATACAAAACAGATGAACATAAGGGAAGGGAGCAAAAATAATATAAAACAGGGAGGGGGACAAAACAAAAGAGACTCATATATAGAGAACAAACAGAGGGTTGCTGGAGGGGTTGTGGGAGGGGGGATGGCTAAATGGGTAAGGGGCTTAAGGAATCTACTCTTGAAATCATTGTTGCACTGTATGCTAACTTGGATGTAAATTAAAAAATAAACAAGTTATTAAAAAAAAAGAATACATTTCTATGTACAACTTCCATCTTTTAAAATACTTAAGGGGCGCCTGGGTGGCTCAGTTGGTTGGGCGGCCCAGTCGGTTGGGCGGCCGACTTCAGCTCGGGTCATGATCTCGCGGTCTGTGAGTTCGAGCCCCGCGTCGGGCTCTGTGCTGACAGCTCAGAGCCTGGAGCCTGCTTCAGATTCTGTGTCTCCCTCTCTCTCTGCCCCTTCCCCTGTTCACGCTGTGCCTCTATGTCTCTCAAAGATAAATAAACATTAAAAAAAATTTTTTAAAATAAAATAAAATAAAGTACTTAAAAAAATACATCATCAGAAACAAAAGGGTTTTTTTTTGGGGGGGGGTTCACAAAGAAATGGCCAAAGAAACAGGCGAACATAGAAAAGAAATCAGAGAACCCCCCCCTTGGCTGGCCTGTTTATCCATTCTCTGCTTTCTTTCAGAACATTAACTCCCAGATGGTAAGGGAACACGACTGTGTAACATTCTTCCAGCTCTATGTCTGCTTTAGGAACTTGGCTTTAAAAATCAAAATATGCCTTTATGTCTCCATATTTTTTTATTTTTTTAATGTTTATTTATTTCTGTGTGTGTGTGTGTGAGTGACACAGAGAGAGAGACAGGGAGAAAGGGGCAGAGAGGAGACACAGAATCCAAAGCAGGCTCCAGGCTCTGAGCTGTCAGCACAGAGCCTGACGCAAGGCTCGAAATCACAAATTGTGAGATCATTGAGCTGAAGTCAGACACGTAACCAACTGAGCCACCCAGGCACCCCAGTCTCCATATTAAAAAACAAAACAAAACAAAACAAAAACATTATTTCCATAACTTAGCTCAATGTTTATTGACGCTAACCTATAAGATAGGAATATAACATACACAAACATACATAAAACACAGTGAAAAGCAAAAACTGCTAACCAAATGCCTCACCATCATATTAAAATATATGAAGAAAATAATGCACAGAAAGACAGGCATTCACAGCATGCAGGCAAGTTACCTTGAAGTATAAAATGGTTAATTTGCTATGAGAAGGACTAACATTAGGACCAGCCCAAGGAAGGTTTTTCTGACAACTCAGCACCATGCAAGACATAGCCCACATCGGTCTGCTGTACACGAACGTACTTTGTCCCTCCTCAGGGAAGCAAGCAGAGTTTATAGTTGATTTCTGTTCCCATTGATTCTACCGAACAATGCTCTTTAATCAAGCAGCTGCCACGCTGCTAACCGGCTTCCCCTCTGAGCCACTCCAAACACAGCCTGCGCCGCCTTGCCCGGGTCTGCAGAAAGTCTTTAGAGCTGGTAGGACACAGCGCATCCCTTGTAAGTCATCTGGCCGCTCCTGCTCCCCCTGCATGCCAAATAGTCTGCAGGCTGCTCTTCCTCTGCGGCCCTGAACCGCACTCCTATTAGGGAACCACCTGTCTGAGAAACCGAATGGTGATGACACCCAATGTTTGTCACCATCCTGAACCTCAAATGTCCTCGGTAATTCCTGAACCTTTAGAAGACCATTTTCAGAGTAGGAACATGAAAGGTAAATATTTTTACAAGGTAAAAAGTTCCTGTTTATACAGGAACTATTTTTTTTTCCAAGATTTTATTTAAATTCAGGTTAGTTAACATACAATGTAGTATTGGCTTCAGAAGTAGAATTTAGTGATTCATCACTTAGATATAACACCCAGTCCTCTTCACAAGTGCCCTCCTTAATGCCCATCACCCATTTAGCCCATCCCCCCACCCACCTCTCTTCCAGCAACCCTCAGTTTGTTCTCTATAGGCAAGCCATAAGAGACTCTTAGTACAGTTTGCCTCCCTCTCTATTTTTTATTTTTCCTTCCCTTTCCCTGCAGTCATCTGTTGTGTTTCTTAAATTCCACATATGAGTGAAATCATATGGTATTTGTCTTCTCTGACTTATTTTACTTAGCATAATACACTCTAATTCCATCCTTGTTGTTGCAAATGGAAAGATTTAATTCTTTCTGATGGCTGAGTAATATTCCACTATGAATATATGTATATATAAGTATATATGTATATATGTGAATATATATAGATTACATCTTCTTTCCATAATTTAGGTATTGTTGATAATGCTGCTCTAAATATTGGGGTGCATGCTCCCCTTCAAATGAGAATTTTTGTATCCTTTGGATAAATACCTAGTAGTGTGACTGCTGAGTTGTAGGGTAGTTCTATTTTTAACTTTTTGAGGAACCTCCATGCTGTTTTCCATAGTGGCTGCACCAGTTTGCATTCCCACCAACAGTGCAAGAGGGTTCCTGTTTCTCTGCATCCTCACCAACATCTATTGTTTCCATGTTATTAATTGTACCCATTCTGACAGGTGTGAGGTGGTATCTCATTGTGGTTTTGATTTGTATTTCCCTGATGATGAGTGATGTTGAGTATCTTTTCATGTGTCTGATTTGTATGTCTTTTTTGGAGAAATGTCTATTCATGTCTTCTGCCCATTTCTTAACTGGATCATTTGTTTTTAGGGTGCTGAGTTTGACACGTTCTTTATAAATTTTGGATACTAACCCTTTATCCAATATGGCATTTGCAAATCTCTTCTCCTACTTTGTAGACTGCCTTTTAGTTTTGTCAGTTGTTTCCTTCGCTAGCCAGGAACTAGTTTTATGTGATGATTTGGAAGGGAGAAATAAAGGAACATTCAAGGTAGACAGATCTCTGTTTTTTAATTCAAAATCTTGTTTTTCGATTCCCTCGAACCTATTGAAATGTTCTACATTGTCCTATAAGTTGTAGTAGCAAAACAAAATTAAATGCCTTGAGTTAGGATTTGGTGAATTTTTTAAACTCAAGCTATAAACTGCAAATGATGGCATATTCCTAAGACAGCTATGATAGGGGCAGTTAACAGAGTAGATGGAGGACACACAGCAATACTCAAGGAGATGCAATCCAGAGGCAGAGCACAGAAGAAAACCGGTGAGCTGCTGCTGCACACACTGGTGAAATGTTCCCGAAGCCACTTAACAAAACTGCCCTCTCTGGGCTGGCTCATCTCAGACACTCTTTTCTTAAGGCTCTGCCACTCTCAAATGTATGATAGCCTTCTCTGGAAACAGTAAGAAAGTACATGGAAGAGAATCCTAAAAATGAATGCCATTTTCAAGCCGTTCATCTTGCTATAGACAGAAAACACACCAAGAGTATCATGTTGTACAGAAAGACAAACGCTGTATGATCTCACTTAATATGTAGAATCTAAAAAAGTGAAGAGTAGAATGGGGCCAGGGGTGGGTCAAAGGGTACAAACTTCCAGTTATAAGATGAGTAAGTTTGGGGAATCTAATGTACAGCATGGTGGCTATAGTTAAGAATACTGCTTTCTATGCTTGAAATTTGCTGAGAGAGTAGATCTTAAGTGTTCTCACCACAAAAAGGAATAATGATAACTGTGGAGGTGACCAATGTGTCAATCAGCTTGACTACGGTAATCATGTCACAATGCAGGTGTATATCAAATCATCACGTTGTAAACATTAAATAAATGCAATTTTTGTCAGTTATACTTCAATAAAGCTAGGGAAAAAACATTAGAGGAAAAGGGTGAAAGGTATATAGGTACTATCATCACAACTCTTCTGTAAAGCTAGATTGTTCCAAAATTTTAAAAATTTAAGACTATGAAAAACACCATACTGTAGGAATATAATTTTAACAGAAAAATTGGAATCTTTCTTTCAGGGTGATAATGGGATTATGGGTCTCATTTTTACTATATGTTAATATTTCTGTAATATAATATTATTTCTATCAGTAAAGTAATCCAAAGAATATGCACACAAAGAAGAGCACCCTTTCATATAAGAAACCACTCTTTATGTATAAATGTCCAAACTGGTCAACCCCTGAAGACAAAATTTAACGATAATATGTGCCCAGTCAAAACAGTAATTCTTTTCTTTCAAATTTCATTCCTCCTGTTTACTGAGAGGCCACCCTGAGAATCCATACCCAATGGGGACAAGAACAGAGAACTCAAGTTGGCAGATTTCGGACACTGCTTCAAACACCCAACAGAAGGGAGAGCCCCCAGAGCCAGTTCTTTAAAGTAAGCCCACACACAAAACCTATCCACATGTAGTGTTTCCTTAGGTTCACCTGACAAGGTCAGCAGTCCATAGATCACACTGTTTCTCTTTCCCAATATCTATTTCCACCACTTCGTAGAGGGGAAGCCAACCTTCCCATCTCTCTGAATATTACACGGGTCCACTATCGTGGAGAGTAAAAAACCTAATGAGGTACTAGGGATGCAATCCAAACACCGGAGTGGTGGTTGCAAAGGAATAGGATTGGGAAGACAGAGGAAAAAAACTTTTGCAAGTCAGGTGATCTCCGAATCCTTGCTTTTGATAACACTGAACCAGGTCATCCAGTGAAGAATCAGGTAAAATATTTGATGACAAAAAAAGGTAAGTGATTTTTTAGATGGAACTCTAATTGGCTTGGTTCTACTTTAAGAAAAAAAAATCCATCACAAATTTCCATCTACTGATTTATGAAAACAAGTTTTGCTCTGTAACATCACAATGGGAAATAGGCATAACATAGATGCTGAACAATAACTGAAATACATCACACGATTATAGTAAAATTTTACCTTTGTGTATAAGCATCAACACAAAAATAGTAGCAAACACATTTATAGTGCTTTCTATGAACCCTAAGTGCTATGTATTTTTAATTCACTGAACTTCCTTAGGATTGCTATGGGTTAGATATTTTTTCCCATTTTACAGTTGAGGCAATGGATACAGAGTTTAAGAAACTTTCCCAAGGCTACCCAGCTGGGCAGAGGTGCAAGAATCTAGGAAGTCTGACTCCAGAATATGTCTTTTTAACCATATCCTGTATTGTCTAAGTGGGTTTATAATAAATACATTTAGGTTGTTTGCATTCATAACTAAACACAGAAACATTTTAAATATTTAGAGGGTTACACTCATAGTTAATTTAAAATTTGAAAATGTATATACAATGCATATCACAAAGAAATAAGATAGAGTCCATGAAAGCCATTTGATTTGAAAAACTATTATATCGGCATAAAGTATTGTAATGGAAGTGGAACGAAAATACAAGTTCAAGGAGAAAAAGGGAAGACATAACATTTGAATTTTTGAAGGAAAAGAGTCTTTGTGTATTTTTCAAAGAATTTTATAGTTAATATCCATAAAACCACTACACAGACTCTCCAATAACATTGTATTGTGCTTGTTTTGCCATAAATCCATCCACCTATTCAGTCATATATCCTCCCAATTTATTCTTTAAACCTTTATTGAGTTAAAATTTACATATCATATAATTTTCCCATTTTAAATGAACAGTATGAGGATTTTTATTAAATTTGTAACAATTCTGCAACCATTTTCACAATCCAGTTTTAAAATCCTTTCATCGCCCCTCCAAAAGTCCCCATGTGCAGTTTGCAATCAATACCCAGACACATTCCACCCAACCCCTGCAACCACTGACCCGCTTTCTGTCTCTATAGTTTTTTCCTTTTCTGGAAATTTCATATCAGTTTGAATCATCTGTGTCTTTCATGGCTGGTTTCTCTCACTTAGCATAATACCTTTGAGTTTCATCCATGCCGTTGCATATTCAGTGGTTCCTTCCCTTTTACTGCTGACTAAATACTGCATCGTATGGACACTGCCTACTTTGTGTATCCATCCACCAGTTGATGGATATTTGGTTTGTTCCAGTTTTTGACTGGGAACAAGGAGTAACGTTGTGATAAACACTTAGGTGCAAGTCTTATGTGGACATATGTTTCCATCTCTCTTCAGTAGATACCTAGAAATTAAATTGCTGGGTAGAAAGGAAACTGTATACTTATCTTTTTAAGAAACTGTGTGCCTGTTTTCCAAAGTTTTACATTCCTGCCAGCGATGCAGAAGAGCTTCTTCACATCCTCATCAACATTTGGTATTGACAGATTTTTTTAAATTTAGCCATCCTGGTGATGTATAGTACCATCTCATTGTAGTTTTAATTTGCATTTCCCTAATGAGTAATGATCTAAGCATCTTTTGTGTGCTCGTTAGCCAATCATATTCTTTCTTGGTTTGTTATAATCTTTGTCCATTTTTATTGAACATTTTTTGTCCACTTCTAAGAGAGTTATAAGAGTTCTTTCTATAGGGGCGCCTGGGTGGCTCAGTCGGTTAAGAGGTCATGATCTCACAGTCTGTGAGTTCGAGCCCCATATCGGGCTCTGTGCTTGACGGCTCAGAGCCTGGAGGCTGCTTCAAGTTCTGTGTCTCCCTCTCTCTCTGCCCTTCTCCTGCTTACTCTCTGTCTCTCAAAAATAAATAAAAACATTAAAAAAAATTAAAAAAAGAGTTCTTTATATAATCTGGAGTCCTTTATCAGATAGATTGCAAAATCTTTCCCAGTCTTTGACTTGTCTTTCATTTTCTTAATGATTTCATTGTCCCAAACTTAAGAAGCAAAGTTTTTAATTCTGATGAAGTCTGGTTTATCAAATTTTTCTTTCACGTGTCATGTTTTTGATGTCATATCCAAGAAATCTTTGCCTACTCAAGGTCACAAAGATTTTCTGTGTTTCTTGTACAAGATTTACAGTTTTACCTGTTATGTTTTGGACTATGACCCATTTGAGTTAATTTTATACAGGGAGTAAGGTAAAGTATCTACAGTCTTTTGGAAGGAGGGGTAGAGATATGGTTATCCAATTGTCTCACATTTTTTTGTTGAAAAAGTCCTCTTTACCAATAGAAATCGCTTGGCACCTCTGTCAGAAATCAATTCATAAATGTGTAGTCTGGGGGTTTTCTTAGACTGCATTCTTTTCCTTGATATATACATCAGTTCTTATACCAATATTATACTGCCTCATTACTGTAGTGTTATATAGTAAGTTTTCAAATCAGGTTGGTTTTCAACAATTTGACTATATGTATCTGGGTGTGGCTCTCTCTGGTTTTTTGTTTGTTTGTTTGTTTTTTAACTTATGGTTCATTGGATATGTAAACTAATGCTTTTCATCAAATTCGGGAATCATTCAACCATTTTTCTTGCCTTTTTCTCTCTCTCCTCTCCTTTTGGAATTTTCATGAAACATACATTGATAGACAGGACAGTTTTTTATTAAGTCCCTGAGGCTCCATTCATTTTTGTCAATTTTTATTTTCTCATGGTCACTAGAATGAATAATCCCTATTGATCTACCTTCAAAATTACTGATTCTTTCTTCTATCATCTCAAATCTGCTATTGAGACCATCTAAGGACTATCTATTTCATTCATTGTTTTTTATTTTTAACTCTAGAATTTCCTTTTTAATCCTGTTACAGCTTCTATTTCTCTAATGATATTCCCTATTTGTTGAGTTATTGTCATCATATTTTAATTCTTGGGACATAGTTTCTCTGAACTCTTAAGGACATATTTGTAAGACATATTTGTAAGTGCTGACAAACCCAACATCTGAGCCCTCTCGGTGTTATTTCTTTATTTTTTTTTCTTTTCTTTTTTTCTGAATACAAGTCACACTTTACTGTTTTATTGCATGTCTTTTAAATCTTGGTTGAAAAGATCTGGACATTTTAGATGATATATAGTAGAAATTATGAGCTCTATTTTATTTTTTCTGAGGGTTTTGTTGCTGCTATTGTAACCTGCCTGGTCTTAAACTTTGGAATCTGTCTCCCCTGCAGGATGCAGTCTCTGATGTCTCTGCTCAATTTTTTATTCTTATCTTCATTTTTTGGCTTCATGTCCTAAAGTTTGCTTCTGTGACTGCATTCCTTAGAAGTTAGCTAATGACTTGAGCAGACACTGACTAACCGCCTTGAACTATATACCTTCCATCTTCTGTGAGTCAATCTGTTTGTGGTTGGAGAACATATTCAGAACTAAAGGCTTTCTTTAGGTCTGTCTTGCTTTTTACTGTTTGTTCACGTGTGGTTTCCCAATCTACCAGGCATGAGCACAGAGCTTACCTCAGCCCTTTATGACACTCTCATTTGCAGAACCCTGCCATTGATTTTCTGACTGTCTTCAGCTCACCTCAAACAGGAACATAACATTGGACAATCAAAGCTTCCACTCAGTTTGTAAAGCATATTTGACAAAACGGAGATGCTGTTCCTCATTGAAATTGTTTGCTTCTTCTAGCAGCAAAGCTGTCGGTTAGTTAGTTTATTTTGCACCCATCTTTATTCTGGTAAGCTGGCAAAACTATAGCTAGAAAGGTGGCTGGGAGCAATCCCAGGCAAGAAGGCTGCTAGTATTTCCTGAAGCTCTGGAAGTCTTTCAGTAATAAATGCTTCTCAATATTTTTCCTGCCTTTATTCGGTTTGCACAGCCCTGCAGTGGTTATTTTTGACAACTCTGTACAGTTTTATACTTGCTTGTCATGGAGAGATTTCTCCAAACTCTTCACTTTGCCGTAATTGGAAATCCCTCTTATTTGTGTATTTCTTAAATAGATACTGATGGAGAACAAATCGCTCCAGTACTTAAGATTCTATTGGATATTTATTTATTTATATTTTTTATTTTTGAGAGAGAGCGCACATATGAACAGAGACAGGGGAAGCAGGAGACAGAGAGAAAATCTCAAGCAGGTTTTACACTGAGCACAGAGATTGATCCCAGGACCCAGAGCTCACGACCTGAGCCAAATCAAGAGTCAGACACTCAACCGACTGAGCCACCCACGTGCGCTTGCTGGGTATATTTTTAAAAAGATAAAACAGTTTTTGTTGAAATCATCAACAGTTATAGTATATGGGAAATGACATACTAATTTTTCCCTTTCTGCTCTTTTGGACATTCAGAATTTTACTTCTAATTCCAAGAAATAATTTAAAAGTGTAAAATGATAGAAAATCTTCAACCTATTATGTAAGACATGTTTCTTATTAACTCAGCTATTACCTTTCTAATGAAACTATCCAGTGTTCTTTGAATACACATTAGTAAATCAAGTGTGAAGGAAAAGTAGAGATAAGTAATTAGAGTCTGAAAAACCAAATTAAAAACAAAGATGGTGAAAAAAAGGATAAGCTTTAGGGTAGAGACAGTAAGTACAATATGAATTAAAGAACGGAGAATGTGGAATTCAGAGGGAAAACTGGGTTTTTATTCACTGTTTACAGCACTTTCTACTCTGGGAGTAAATGGCAACCTGACTAGAAAAAAATTGGTGGTTTCAGAGCTAAAAGATACAATATAATTCTCTGTAGCACCAATTTTTCCAAGATGATTATCTTGCAAAAGATGCCGAGTGTAGAGGTTAAGAACACTAGCTCTAAGGTTCAAATTAAGTTTCTGTCAGGTATTATTAAGTGACCTTGGGTACAGTGTTTACCTCTCCTCACCATCATTTTCATACCAGGAAAATAGGCTAATGACAGTAATTACCTAATAGGGTGGACACAAGAATCAGTAAGGTAGCACACAGAAAATGCAAAACAGCCCTGGCACAGGATAAGCAGTCAATGGATGGCAGTTGCCATTGTTAAATATTAACAACAGGGTTGATACAAATCCCATGGCTTGAAAAACAGTCATACAATATGTCACTGTGCAAAATAACCTTCTGCTGTTCTATTATTTTTTTATATACTTGATCAGACTTAACAAGTATGAGTTAATTGACAAGATTAAAAGTCGGTAGATTTTAGAATTTATGACATGCTTGCTTCTCAGGGAAAGACAATCACACTGCCATGGTGTACATGCTCCATGGTGCCCAAATCAAGAGACAAGGGAAACAAATATAGATGGTATATTTAAGAAAGAGAAAATTTTAGGGGTGCCTGGGTGGCTCAGTCTGTTAAGCGTCCGACTTCGGCTCAGGTCATGATCTCACGGTTCGTGGGTTCGAGCCCCGAATCGGGCTCTGTGCTGACAGCTCAGAGCCTGGAGCCTGCTTCAGATTCTGTGTCTCCCTCTCTCTCTGCCCTTCCCCTGCTAATGCTCTGTCTCTCTCTGTCTCTTAATAATAAATATTAAATATAGCACTCTTCCATCTATTCCATCATCCCTCTCTTACCCATCACAAACTTTACAACAATTTCTTTTACTCTACATCTTTTATCCTTTAAAAATTCTAAAAACCCTATGCCTGGTTAAATACTGAGCACACTAATCCTAAACCATGGCTGGAATAATAATTGAGTATCAACGGCACATAATAAAAACATCCTTAACTACAGATCAGGAAAAAATTAGGAAGACAAGTCATTCAATACCTCCAATATGAAGCCCATTCTTTTTTTTTTTAATTTTTTTTTAAATTTTTTTTAACGTTTATTTATTTTTGAGAGGCAAAGAGACAGAGTGTGAGCAGGGGAAGGGCAGAGAGAGAGAGGGAGGTACAGAATCTGAAGCAGGCTCCAGGCTCTGATGAGCCATCAGCACAGAGCCCGACGTGGGGCTCGAACTCACAGACCATGAGATCATGACCTGAGCTGAAGCCGGCCGCTTAACCAACTGAGCCACCCAGGCGCCCCTTTTTTTAATTTTTTAATTGTCAAATTGGTTTCCATACAATACCCACTGCTCATCCCAACCCGTGCCCTGCTCAGTGCCCGTCACCCACTCTCCCCCCTCACATGCCCACCTCAACCTTCGGTTTGTTCTTAGTATTTAAGACTCTCTTATTTTTTGTCTCCCTCCCTCTCTGTGTCTTTTTTCTTTCCCCTCTTTCCCTGCCCCCTAGTTTTCTGTTAAGTCTCGCAAAGTCCACCTATGCGTGGAAACATATGGCATCTGATGAAGACCATTCTAAAGATGGAAAGACCTGTTTCTACTTGTATCTACCTGAAAATTAAATGTTTGTTTAAAAGATTACTCTGTCCCAACATCTTCTGACTTGTAATTAGTCCTGAATGTAGTTAAGAGATAATGAATTATATAAACATGGTAACAGGACAGCAAACACCCTTCGCAACTTTCCAGGAAGCACTGCTGAGCACAGCAGGGGGATAACACTGCTGCTCTGGACTGATTAGGGTGAGAGCATCATCAGATGCAATTAAATTTCACAAAATGTCAAATTGCAACAAGGAAACCATAACACACAATGTCACGGAAGCTCTGCATCTGGAGAAATTCTTTGCATAATTTATTGAGGGTACGCTATGGTACTGCATGATCAAAGTCAAAGGAAGAAAAAGAAAGGCCCACTCTTGTGGACCCAGACTGAAGCCGAAAATACAAATCTGTGATTTGCATAGTGAATACAGAACCGGGGATTACAATGAAATGGAGCCCTAAATTGTAGGTACAGCACTTGGAGATTTAGGGAACCATAATAATAAAACTTTCTTTGAAGCTTAAGTTATAAGAGGGCTTATCACTTTCTATTCCTAGGTCCTCATAGCTATTACAAAAGCAAACAAAGTTTGAAAGTGGTGAGTTTTAAGCAGAGCACTGGCCAGCCACACTACGTATTTTCTGTTAGTTTCATAGCAGAAGTCCTTTTAAAAGAAAAAGGAGCCTCTTAAAGATGCTAGAGGATTCTTCACAGGAGTAATGCAATTTGGGGCTGAAATGACAGAGCACAATGGAAACCACACAATGTGGAGCCTGGGGTATCAGGCTCCATTTTTAGATCGAGCCCCCTGATCAGCTGTGACAGGGAACGAGAATCCATGAGGCAAAACCGAGCTGCGCCAGATGCTGGCAAACCTCTCAGACGTGGAAGGAAACAGCTGATCACAGAGCAGCCCCTGTCTGTCCAGAAGCTCGAGCGTTGTCACCTGAACTCGGCCCATGGGGAGAAGGACGCTGCCCACACCAGCTCCCCTGTCTAGGGCCTCCTAGCTGGTCAGGACCAGGAGAACTGCACCAATGACAGCTGAAAGGGGCCTCCTACATCTGAATCAGTGGCAGAAGGGTGTGCAAGGTTTGCAAGCTTGACTGGAACTTAAAAATCATGGGTGCTCATGTCACACATCAGGAAAAGGAATAGCAAAGAGATTGACTGAATTGAGCTAACTAGAGTCTTATCCTTAAGACTGACTGGACTTGACTTTTCTATCTCCAAGTCCTTGACCCCTCACCACACAAAGCAGATCAACAGCATTTGGTAGAAATGTTGATGCCCTGGCCCCATCTTAGGATCTTGAACCAGGAATTATTTTTTTTTAATTTTTTTTAATGTTTATTTATTTTTGAGACAGAGAGAGACAGAGCATGAGTGGGGGAGGGGCAGAGAGAGAGGGAGACACAGAATAGGAAGCAGGCTCCAGGCTCTGAGCTGTCAGCACAGAGCCTGACGCCGGGCTTGAACTCACAGACTGCGAGATCATGACCTGAGCCGAAGTCGGACGCTCAACCGACCGAGCCACCCAGGTGCCCCAGGAATTATTTTTAAAGAAGATCCCAGAGGTTCCCATGCACATTAAGGCCTGAAAAGCACAGCTCTACACTATACGGTTTAACTCTTCCAATCCAACAAAGCAGATCAAGAGACAAACTGCCTGGGTTTCAATCTAGTCTCCTTCACTTACTAGCTTTATGACCCTTAAACTCCCTCCCTCTCAATTCCTTCTACAAAATCATCACAATACTCACTTCACAGGGTTCTTGCGAGTGATAAACAAATGAACATATAGATGCCCGGCATAAAATAAATTCTATATAAGTTTTAGAAATTATTATTTTAATATCATTTTTATGATGATTTGACAAGGAAAAAATCAGAAGTTATCAATTATCAACTTATATATATATATATATATATATATACATATATGTGTATATATATGTGTATATATATATATACACATGACTCTGCCTAGAAATAACAGATTTTGCAAGCCTTTAAGGATGCCTGCGGTGATTCCCTAGTGTCTGCAAAGAAGAGAGAAACTTCTGGGCTCAATATAAAAGAGCTGCTTTAGCATCTTGTCTCTGCTTTTACTCCAGTCTCATTTTGTACCATAATGCCTACAGAGTTCTGGATTACCTAGTAGGTCAACTAAGCATGCCTAGGACACTTACGAAGCAAGCCACGTTTCCACCCCATCCCACAAAAAACTTAGAGAAGTACATTTCTATGAATACATTGTAATTTGGCAATCAGAAAATCTAGAAAGCTCTTTTAATTTCTGCATACAGGGGTGCGCCTCGGTGGCTCAGTCAGTTAAGCATCCGACTTTAGCTCAGGTCATGATCTTGTGGTTTCTGAGTTCAAGCCCCGCACTGGGCTCTGTGCTGACAGCTCAGAGCCTGGAGCCTCCTTCAGATTCTGTGTCTCCCCCTCTCTCTGCCCCTCCCGTGCTCATGCTCTGTCTCTCTCTGTCTCTCAGTAATAAATAAAAATGTTAAAAAATTTTAATTTCTGCATACAGGTAAATTTTGGTTACTTCAAAATGTAAAATCTTTCTCCAGTTTATATGCATGCTATTTCTTTTCCTCACCTAATTATACAAGCTAGGAAAGAGTAAAATTTATTTTTGAATACACACGTTGGGAGCACGCTTACAACCTACTAAACTAGTAAACGTAGATAGTATCAACCCTTGGGAACTACTTGTAATGTTTCCAATGTAACATATTCTCTCCATTCTATGCATTTCTACATGCTGCACCATTAACCTAAAATGTCTTTTCTCAATTTTAACCTGGGTTAACATGCTCCAACTAAAATCCACCAGGAACACATCATGGTGTGAACCACGTTGAATTTATTACTCGCTGCAGAGATGGTAACACACACATTGGGGAACTCTCGGATGCCTTAGCAAGAGGGTTTATAAAGAACCTGTTACAGGATTGGAGCGAGCATTAGGTGATCTGGGTAGGAGGGAAAAGCTTTGATCAGGACTGGCTGATGTCGGTAAATCTTATCAATAAAGTGGATGAAATGAAGCAAAGATAAATCTGTAATTTGTAAAGATAGAGCAGTCACTCATATTATCCAGGATGGGGGAGTATTTGGCCATTTTTGTGATCTGGACAATGTTCAAGCTTTCATCTATGTTCAGACATGATTTCAGAGTGCGCTTGTTTTTTATTTAATCCATCTGAGCACAGATCCATCAACATTTTCTGATGTTGATGTTCTGTGAAATTGTTTATGTGCAAGAGAATAGCCAGACCTATAACTGTGAGTACCAAGCCAATTCCTGGCTGTCAGCAGCTAGTTTTCTCACCAGGAAAACTCTTCCTCATTCAAAATCCAGGAGTGCCTCCTGTAAGTCCCTGCAGCCCCCCATCTCTGATTCGGGGACCTGTCCTCAGTACTCCTCAACTGCACGCTGTGTGCACCACATCTGCTGCACATGTCGCGCCAGGCTGTCTGCGTCTGTTCTCTCCTCACTCTCCCTACTAGATCGGGAGCTTTTATTAGCAGGACATTTTGGCTGTATGTGTTGAGTGTCTCTGGTTTCCTCCCGCTTCCCAGCTCTTTTCTCTGCCCTGCTCTGCTCTTTTCTATCCAGAAGCTTGCCTCAGAGGGTCTGCAACTTCCTCTCATGCCTTCTGCCTTCCAGTTTGATTTCAATGGAAGGGCCTCACAAGAGATGGGAGGAAGGGAAGAAAGGGAGGTCAGGGCATATGCCTATAGCACCCTTCCCACAAGGCTGCCTCAAGACGGTGTGTCAGTCCTTTCAAGTCTCAAGGGAACATTTCCACAAGACTCTCTCCCCTGGATTCAAGTAACTCCCTCTTCCCTTCCCTTTTCCCTTCAGGTCTGGATGCAATCACAGTCACTCTGCCTTTCCTAGCTTGAGGTACCCCACCATCTGCTGCATGGCCCTATGCCTGCCTTTGTGAACAACCCCCCCCACACACACACACACCAATTATCCTAACTTGAGTGTGTCTTCTTGTCCTATTGTGACTGTGGCCCCACACAGTGTCTCTACCTGGTTATGGGTCTACTTCTGTACCATATATGATTCTATTGCTGAGAATAAGACCCCAACCTCATGAGTTTATACTCTGGACCTAGTCCAATGTCTGTCACTCATTTGAAAGAATGGATATGTTTATTCTTCATATTAAACCTTTCTCTTTTCTGTATTCAGAATGCCTTCCAGGGTGTTGGTTATGTGTGGCAGATTCTCCTGAAAGGATTCTGAGCAAATGGAAATAGGCATGAAAGGGGAATATTCCCAACATTAGTGGTGGGTGAGGACTGAAGAGAGCTGGGGGTAGGGGTCTCATGAAGGGTGCTAAAAGTTGGAAAAAAGTATAATAATTTCCATCTAAATTCACTTATTCTTACCTAATCAATTCAAAGACTCTGAAAATATTTTACTTGAGTGAGATTTAAAATGAACACAGAATGGAGGTATTAGGACCTTTGCCTATCAGAGTCAATGATCATATGCAATTCAACCCACCACCTTCCCAAGAACCACTGCCCACGCAAAGTTCCAAACGGGCTTTTAAAAATGTGTTTTGTAGAAAACAGCCACCTTTCTTCACATAAGAGGCAGATGGATTACACTAAATGTATTATTAGTAACATACACTACTGGGCTTGAGTGCCTTGCAAAACCACCTTCCACATCTGTCTGCAATTTCAACAAAATAATACCCATACCTAACGATGAGGAGATGTTATCATGTCCTTTCTTCCACTTCTCCTTTAAAATAAAGTCAGATTTGCTGCAGACAAGCAGAGATTCTACATTTAGAGCCATCTCTGAAAAAGACCTTTGGAGGGTGACAGCGTTGCCATCTGCAACAGAAGATGGTGGGTATTAGCACAAGGATGATTTAATTATTTCTTGATGCCAACAGAGGTTTCACCTGATTATTCTCCAGCTGTTCCATATTAAAATAAATTACACACATTTAGAAGAGCCAGTAAACAGGGTAATAATGATTCCTACGCTCTCGCATCTGAACAGTCAAGTTTATATAGAATTATTTCAAGTATAAATAAAGCAGGAACCACACTGAGAAATTCTACTTAATATTGACCCAAAAGCGGAAAAAGTCTCTTTGAGAATAATATTTTTAATTCCATTTTATGCAAGGTAATATTAACAGTTATGCAAAACAGCTACACTCTGTCCTCTAAAAATATCTGAAGGCAAGATAGGAAGACATTCGAAAAGGAGGAAAGTCATGGGAGATCAAATCTGAGATTCTCTTACAAATATCATATGTTAGTATGTGAAGTAGAAACACATTCTACATATTTCTATGGAAGGTCTGGAGAAAAGAGTGAGAAGTAAAGTAAAACTAATCACAAAATCTGATTTTTGCCTTAGATGATTATCAGGCAACTATAGTTCCTACTAAAAGATTTAATTCAACAAGTATAGAAATGGATTGAAAAGCAAGCTAAATACCTAGCAAAACAAATATATATTTAAAAAAACACATACACGACACAAAACAACATGATAAAACATCAGAAAATAAATATTAAGTTCTTAAAAGAAAAAACTTTAAGATTAGGTAACGCATCTAAACTTGCATGACTACAGAAATTGCTGGCTCCTTATGCAACCAAATATTGGAAGAAGACACAATAAAAATTTCTAAATCTAATGCCAGTTTTACTTATAAATCATCTTTCTCTTATTTACATGAATGAAGCAGATTATTAAATAATATCACAGTATATAAAAAAATCTGTTTAGTATGAAGAGTATTAAAAAGACCCATAAAAGAATGAAATGTTACTTAATAACTATATGTGGTGTCAACTTTTCCCTGGACTTTAAGTGCTGCATTTTGTTACACATTGAAGGATTTGGGGCATTTGGTTGATCAGTCTTCCAAAGTGGCAGGTAAACCCCAACATGACTCTATCATGTTCCATCTCTTTTTTGCCTTTTTATTACAGCTTTTCCGTGGCTATGATTTCCTGCATTCCTTCACTTCCTTTTCATGAAAGCAATCAAGATGATGAAGGCGTCTAATCCTAATCTCTATAAGATGTGACTTGTGCTATAATCTAATGGCAGATTTGTTTTCTTTCGTGTTTTAAAATTATCTCCCTTGATGAGTATATTTTCCTGAAATTAATTAATTAATTGATATTTATTAAGTTAGGCAATGTACAAAGTAAGGATTTCTAGAGGTTACAAAAGGAGACATGGGCCACAAGGGCTTGGTAATGTATTTGAAAGGACAAGGCACAGGCATATGAAAGACAAACTAGCAATGACAATTGCTGGGTAAGTCAGCCAAGAAGAAAGGCTGTGGGTTCTCAGCTATGTTGCTATAGGACCAAGCAGGATGTGGGTGGCAAAGCTGCGTCTGTCACAGGCAATCTGACCCGAGATACCACATCACTTTCTCCTTCCCTCCTTCCCAGACCCCTGAGACAGTAACCACATGGGTCAGTGTCATCTGCCCCGGACCCAGGGCTTCCTAGGCCTCACTGACTCCCCCATGAGGATGCCTTTAGCTGACAGAAAAGCCATAACCCAAAGGCAATCCTTTTTGTTCTCTAGGAGGTTGTTACTTATTTCCCTGCATTCTACCCTTAAAGTCAGACATTGACAGTCATCGCTAGTGTGTAGAGAGGTGGCAAGAGTCAGCTAAGGTCTCAGCTGTTCAACTGTCACATCCTTTTTCCTTCCAGAGGAATGTTTTTTGCTCAAAATCACCATCTTCTGAACACAGTTGGCTTTCTCCCAAAATCTGTGATGGGGCTGACTCTGTGCCTCACTGTACATCTGAACTGCTCGTCACTACTCCTTTATTTGAGCCCCCACTCCTTATCAGCCTTCCCCTCGGTGTCTACTCAACACCCCATGCTTTTCTTCACCTGTTTCCATACTGCTCTGCATGCTCTACTGTTTATCCTGAGGAGCTTCCCATCCCTTTGCTTTGACAACACAAGGCCTACTTTTTTTTAATGTCAATTTCCACAGAACATTAATGAACCTGAAACTGTTCACTTAACATTTCCTTGAAGACCTACATTCAGCACTTTACTGGGGAAAATAAATATAACCTACTTCTAAGAATAGGGATCCAGTCTTTTTACCTTTTTATAGTGCCATGATCAACCATTCTCTTTTACTCTCTTAACTATATGACGCATCTTAAAATAGCTGTTGAAACATCTGCTGCATCACCGAGCAGCCGAAAGCTATCTGCTTAAACTATGATTCACTCCTCTCAGATATACGTTGATATTCTGTCTTTTTACCACCCCCCCCACATGCCTCTTGTACGTTGGGAGAGGGAAAGTGTGATGCCCACAGGGAT
The DNA here is from genome assembly GCA_030068075.1 of Paguma larvata. NCBI lineage: Eukaryota > Metazoa > Chordata > Mammalia > Carnivora > Viverridae > Paguma > Paguma larvata. The sequence goes on along the minus strand of CM057828.1, from coordinate 76,634,409 downwards.
GATGCATTTCCTCTCAAGCATCCATGGGAGTCGGCCTCGATCTAATGAGGCCACATGTCTTTGCTGACCTGAGGAAGTGGTGGCCTGATCCGATTTTGCCCATGGTTGTAGAAGACACAGGATATTTTTCGTGTGAATGACCCCCTAACCTTTATCTTGGACATCAATACTTCTTAACTCTCCCTCACAGTTTCCAAGCCTTTCTCAGGGATGCCTCAGTGAACAGATGGGTGACTGCATCCAGAAGCTGGAAGATCACAAATTATTTTGAGAATTCCACAAACTAAACAGAAAAAAAAAACCAAAATTATTTTGAACTGCATTATGGAAACAGCGAAAGAATCAATCATTTGGAACATGCCACATTCCCTGTGCTATTCATGTGGGACCACCATTATCAATCTTTGGGAAGCTCCATATTATTTAACTTTATTTTACTTCAATTCAGTAGTTGGTAATTTGCATTTCTATTTTGACTTGTTTTGCTTTTTACAACTGAAACAGTTATAAGAGATATTTCCAGCAATCACAGATCCTCCTGCCTTAAGGTGGTTAGTGGTTTTAGCTGACAACCACACTAAGCCATACCATGATTATGGAGACTATGTGGGACCCCTGGGGTTATTTCAGTTCTGGGTAAACATTTCAGAGCATAGTTTGGTGCATCGCTTGGTGTGAACTTTGTTTCTTTACAGTATTTGGCTTCTGTCTCAATAATTAGCCAATTCCAGGCTAGTTAAAAAATATGTAATAATTAAAATAACCAATCATCTCACAACTGGGGTCTCATCAAATGCAGAACCAGGCTGAGCCTGGGTGAGGCAGGCAGAGGTAAAGCTCATGAGAGAGGGAGAAACACCCGATCAGAAGGCTGCCTTCCTCTTCCAAGTGGTGTACAACCCTCAATGTCAGCCAAGGTGGTATCATTGTTAAGGTAAAAATTCTGGCCAATTGTGAAATTATGAGATTTCCTGCCATAGCTAACTTTGTCTTTACCTAAGGAGAGTGAATTGGGTAAGAGCAGGGACTAGGGGCCAGCCTGCAGAGGTTTGATTTCCAGCTTCATTACACACTAGCTGTGTGATCCTGAGGAAGACTGGTTTTTTTCATCTGTAAAATGCAGATAATAATAATACCAACTGCATAGCATTGTTGAGGGTTAAATAAGTATAAAGGCATAGAGAACCATGCCTGAACACAGTAAAACCTCAATAAAAGTTAGTGTGATAGTTAATTTTAAGTGTCAATCTGTCTAGGCTATGGTACCAATTATTTAAGCAAACAATATTCTAGAATGCTGTGAAGGTATTTTGTACACATGGTAAACCTCTGTAATCAGTTGACTTTAAGTAAATATTAGCCTTTATAATTTAGGATAGCCTCATTGGTTCCATTGAAAGATCTTCAGAGCAAAACTTAGATTTCCCCTAGGAAAATAAAAATATGCCTCTGGGGTGAATTGCCAGCCCCCACCCAAGAGTTTCTGACTGGCCTAACAGCCCTATAGATCTTGGATTTCCCTAGCCACACCTCACAATTACATGAACCAATATATTCCTTGACAAGAAGCTGATGATCGTTATTCACAGTAGTTATATTCTACAAGGTAACCATAATCACTGAATTCATGCATATGCAACCATCGCTCCTAGGAGAAATACACATTAGGTTCCTGGAAGCCTCTGGTCACAACACTTTTGTCAACCAATTGATAATCTTATTTCATGAGTGTTTCTGTTTAAGAACACCTTACTTAATATATATATTACAAATAATTAATTGTGTGGTCTTTGAATGACGTAAAGCTGGGAGATTTAGAGGCCACATGCATGATATAGGTTTGTTTTCCAGTGTTCTCATAAAACAAGATAGTCTCTGTGAAAATCAGCTTTTCATATAACCCTTTTCCCATCTAGCATTTATCAGGTATTTTTTAAATTCCTGTAGAGCCTCCTGATCTGCAGCACCTGGCTCATCTGCAAACTAATATTTTTCATGCTATATCACCTTTCTGACACGTGAGCAAGCCAGCACTAGCCAAAATGGGTTTAACATCTTCCTGACCATGGGTAACATGACCTTAAACTTCTTTGGTTTTCAGCCTCACAACACTGCTGTCCATTATGCTCTATCCTGTGAGTCACTATCTCATGAATCTATAAATTTAGCCACTTTTCCATCTTTTCCATAGCTTCGTCACCCACTATAGTTGTTACTTTAGTGCTTTTCCAAAGCAGTCTCATGTACAGAACAGTGAATTTCTTCTCCATTTTTCTGGATATATTCTGTTGTTGATTCATTAATATTGATTTACAACTAGCAGCACTGTAACTCATGCCTGAATGATGCTTATCTAGCACCGTATTTTCTCCATAAGGGACAATACAGCCTTCTTGTGCTTAGGAACACTAGACAGCACTTCAGCACTACCCAAGGGGGCCATTGTAAACAATGAAATCACCAACAAAAATAAAAAAATATGAAAAATGTGGCACTAAATAGACCATGAAAAAGATGCTTGTTTATACTATGATAGCTGAAACAAGAAGGCATCACCTTGTTCAACGTCATCTAGAAGCATCAGGTGATTCAAATTTTTCACTGCTCTGTGCATGTCCATGACCAACAATGCAAGCATTGCAAATATTGATTTGGGGGTTACAAAAAATTTTAGCAAACAGGTGAATTCACAAATACAAAAACCCAAAAATAATGAGTGTCAGCTATAAGTAAATTAGATACAGACATAGATGATATATATATATATATATATATATATATATATATATATATAGAGAGAGAGAGAGAGAGATAGGTATTCTACTGGTTTTGTTTCTCTGGTAAACTCTGACTGTTACAGATCATACTATTAATTATTCTAGATACATCTAAAATTCCTGGGTACCTTTCATTGAATTCAGACTTGCATCTGATTAGTAGGTGTTGAATAAATATGAATAAATATTTGTATAATTAAACTAACAGAAATGACTATGTTTCATAAAATATTCTGGCATAAAATATGATGGGAAACAAGGAAAGTTCACCCACACATAACTCAGGTACCCACCTCACCAAGATGAGGTATGTATCACTAAGAGTCACAGTTAGCTCAGGTGAGTCTCAAGGTCAACATGAACAGGAGAGCAGCATCCACCCATCCAGAATGAATGTCAGCTGTGCAGAATGTATTCTCTTAGGGGATAAGATAGGAGAAAAGAAAAACAAACCACCTAAAAGGGAAACAATAACCATAGAACGTCACTAATCAATGTAACATCATTGCAAAACAAAGCAAAGCATATGAGCTAAAGTAACAAAATTAAGGAAAAATACTTAGGAGAAAAGGAGATTTTGAGCCAAAGGGAGTAAGGAAGGGATCTCAGGGTCATTCTAAAGAAAAAGCACAGAGACTTGCAGCAAAGAGGAGTGATTATTCTGAAGATAATAACAATAATAATAAACAGGCTATGGTGGTTTTCCAGGAAAAGAAACATTTAAATGGTTTCTCTGCAATATAGATGCAGGTTTAACAACAAATTTGACAATAAAAATTGAGAGCCAGAACTGTAGAGGATAACTCTACAAACGAAAAACCATAGAAAACAGCATAAAGATACATGTATTTTTGTTAACACAAGATGCGTTAAACCTGTAGCACCCCAAAGGTATTATTACCTATAACTGAAACTGGAATATTCTTAAAATGTAGACAAATTTGCCTAAGTACCAAGAGCAATAAAGAGAATTCTTACAACAAAATACATAAAAGGAAAGACAGATGTTGGGTGTGAAGAAGTCGATATTTTTCTTGCAGAAGAAAAGATGCCTTTTGGGTTGTTTTCTCTGGACTCGAACATATCAAAGAACTGTCTGTAAACTAAATAGTTCCCAAGTATTTTTTTTCTTGTGGTAACCTAAATATTCCAGGGGTAATTCAATCTAAATGATACTAGGAAGGGTACCTGAGAGACCAGTTAACAGCTGTTCGGTTTTTCATTCAGAAAACATTTTTTGAGACTTTAATATGAGCCAGACACTATTCCAGGAGCTGGGGATATAGCAGTCAACATGAGACTTGAGGCCTCTGCATTTACAAAGTTTATAATCTACTAAGGAGTACAAACAACAAACAAGGAAGCAAACAAGAGTAGATAGTGTTAAGTGTTGTATGGAAAATAAAACAGGGCCTGCTTTAGAATGAATGATCAAGTCTGGCTTCTGTGAGGAAGCTGGACTTGTAAGCTGAGACCTGAATGACAAGAGATGACTACACCAAGATCAGCGAAGGGAGGGGGGCGGGTGGCATTTCCTAGTGAAAGCCAGCACAAAAGGCCTCGCATTGGGATGCACTTGGCCAGTGCCAAGATCAGAAGACAAACAAGTATGGATGGAATGTTGTAAACCAGGAAAAAAACAGTAGAAAATGGGGCTGAAGAACAGTACAGATGCCATTCACAGAAGGCCTTTTAGGCAGAGTGAGGAAGAGGGATTTCATTCTAAGTGGAATGGGAAGCCAACAGAAGTATTTAAGCATAATTAAGATATAATATTGACCTTTCTTAAAGATGACCCTGATGAAGAGTGGATTGCAGAAACGGAAAAGCCAAATAGAAGCTTTTGATGCAGATTTGATTAAAAATAATGATAGCTTGGATCAACATAGTAGCAACAGAGGTGAAGTAAAGTAGACAAATTTGGGATAGGATTTGAAGGTATTATTATCAATCTCATCAGGAAAAGGGAAAATTCAAGATCGTTCTCTCAGATTTCTGGTTTGAGCAACTAGATTGATGCTGATGCCAGTTATTGAGATGAGGTGGCTTGGGAAATATTTTAGAAGGAAGTTTGAAACACAGACATCTAACTGAAAACACCAAGTGGGTATTTAAATGTATGGATCTAGTGTTTAGAAGCGGAGACAAATTTGGGTGTCAATAGCTTATATATGATATATAAAGCCACAAAACTAGATGAGAGCATTAAAGGAGAGAATATAGATATAAGAGGAAAGAAACCTCTCTTCAAAGACCTCTTCAAAGTATCTTCTTCAAAGACACTTAGGGTCAGGCTGACATGTAGTAGCAACCAGCCTCTAAGATGGCCTCCAAGGATCCTCATCTCCTGGCATCCATGAGCTTGTGTAGTTCCCCCTCAACCCTGCCCTTACACAATGAATCAGGGCTAGCATGTGTGACCTATAGAATACTATGGAAGTAAGAGAGTACGGCTTTCAAGGTTTGGTCATAAAAAAGAATTACAGCATCTGAGCAGCTTTCTTTGTCTCCTCATTTAAAGGCAAGCCAGCCACCATGCTGAGATGACACTCAAGAACCACAGAGAGGCCATATGAGTGACCCAGTCCACGTTAAACCTTCAGATGACTGCAGATCCAGCTGACATCTAACTGACATCATGAGACCCCCAAGCTGCTCCCAAATTCCTGACCCACAGAAACTGAAAAAGATAATTAAAAATTTTGTTGTTTTCAGTCAGCCTAGTTTGGGGGTAATTTGTAAAGCAAACTATTACAGTTACTGATAGGGGAAAAAGCAAAGGAGACCAGAAAGGAAAAACCAATGTATTAGGAAGACAGACAGGAAAACCAAGACAACAGAAGAAGAGTTATAGGATTGAAGAGAGAGAATATGTGAAATAATTATTTTGGAGTATGGAAAAGTGAAGAGACTAGAGAGCTCAGTAGGACTGATGGGCAGAATTGAGTCCCCATTCAAGACTTATATTTATAAATCTGCAAGTTATAGAGTTTTCTCCATGAATATTTAGTTGCTCAGATTCTAGCCAAACAGGTAGAAAATTGCAGTTTGGTAGAGTTGAGGTTCTGCCAGGTGAGTATAAAGAAGATAGAAAGGAAAAGCGTAGTTGATATTGCGTGAGAAGGAATATGAAGATGGACCACAGATTCTACCATGAGATGGTGCTCACATGGAGGCTGACTGAGAGTGAAAGGCAGTAAGACCCAAATCTTGGAGATGTTGGTGGAATGGAAGAAATGCTGGAGAGGAAGTATCAGAGAAAGTGAGGTGGAAGGGAAGGAGCCAGTGGTTGAACATTAGTTTGCTTAAAACTGAGATTTTAAAGCTTATTTACTTTGAGAGAGAGAAAGGGAGAGCAGGGTATGGGGCACAAGAGAGGGCGAGATAAAGGGAGAGAATCCCAAGTAGGCTCCGCACTGCCATTGCAGAGCCCCAATGCGGGACTTGAACTCACGGACTGTGAGATCATGACCTGAGCCTAAAAGTCTGATGCTTAACTGACTGAGCCATCTAGGTGCCCCAAAACTGAGATTTTAAATACACTATAGTCATTGATGGAGATTAAGCATAAGAAAAGGATGATAATTATTACTTTTTTATTTTTTCATTTTTTTAAATCTTTATTTATTTTTGAGGGAGAGAGAGATGAAGACAGAGACAGAGTGTGAGTAGGGGAGGAACAGGAAAAGAGGGAGACACAGAACCCAAAGCAGGCTCCAGGTCCCCACCTGTCAGTACAGAGCCCAACACAGGACTTGAACTCACAAATCGCAAATTCATGACCTGAGCCGAAGTCGGACACTTAACTGACTGAGCCACCCAAGCACCCCTGATAATTATTTTTTTTAAATAATATCTCACATTTAATAAGCATGTCCTATGTGTCAGACATCATTTTAAGAACCTTCCATTTAAAATCATTTCTCTTCACAAACACTTTCATTTTACAGACAAGAAAACTAAAGCATCAAAATTAAATAACATGTGCCAAGTCATTCAGCTACAAGTAGCAACTGGAATTCAAACCCAGGCACACATTCTAAACCTGTGCCCCAATGACTACATGAGTGGTAACCGATGACAGCAACAGAAAGACAGACTGGGGAGTGCTTCCCTTTTAGAAGGAATATGAAGGAGAGACAACGAGATACAAGCGTAGGATGCCTCATCTATATGTACTTGCTGAGGTGTGTTACTGGAAAGATAAAATATGGTCTCTACTCAAGAGGACTGCAGTGTTATCAGGGGAAACTTGGGTTTCACTTAGTCAAAGTAGTGAAGAGAATGCAGATATAGAGAAGCTTGCTCCAGAGAGTTCTTGGGTGCACAAAGGAAGTGTTTGGGGAGGTAGGCAGAGGTGACAGGAGAGGCCAGATTAGGGGCTATCCAGAAGAATAAGAATATGAGCATCCACACATACCCTGGGAGGTTTAAGCTTCTGGTCACAATGGAGGCAACAGAGGATGAGATTCATGAAATGAATGGGTCCTGTCATTCTATTTAAACCGGAAGGCCAGAGGCCACTGGGCAACTCTTCTCCCTTGCAGTTCCCAGTGGCATGGTAGCCCTGGGATGAGTGAAGGCCATCTGGTGATCAGATGTTAAGGACCCTGACATAATAAAATCTAGCAGTTTCTTCCATACCATCCTTCCATGAAGATGTTGAGAGGAGCTAGAAGTTTAGGAACAAGTGTAAGGACTCTGTGACTCTTACTGTCTCAGTGTCACCTGGGAAACAACTCTACTCTGAGCTAATTACCACAAATTCAGGGCCACTCCAGCCTAGATCTCTCTGGGTAATTTGAGATCCAAAGAAACTTGGTCATATAATACCTTAAAATTTTTAAAGACAAAAAAAAAAAAAAAACCCTGGGAAATCCTAAAGTATATTTTGTTTCACTTTTAATCCACTGTCTATGAGGAAACTGATTGTATGGCCTGATTAATCAAAGGTTGGAAGTTATCTGGATAATTTAAAAAAAGATAGACAATGTCTCAGAAAAACAACCTATGAGTGGAAGTCTACACCAAACTCACCATAGTTTCTGCCCCTAAGAAGAGGAGAAAGTAATAGAACTTTTGTTGTTGTTACTGTTGTGGTTTTTGTTGTTGTTTATAGTTAAGGGAGACATTGATGTATTTGTAATGTTTCATTTCTGGGAGGATCTGGAAGAATTTCAAATGTTCGAAGATTTCTTTCTGGGGCTATAGAAATATGAGTGCTTTTTTATTTTCCTATTTACTTTTTCCTAGTTTTTTAACTTTTCAGAAAAAAAATAAACAGGAAAAATATGAAAAATTACTAGAAAATATGTTTGAGCAAGGAATAGTATATTCTAGATAATAAATGGGAAAGTATAAATATAAAAATTAAAATTAGAGGACATTTCATTTCAAATACGAGACATATTAGACCACTTCTCTTACTTAAATTAACTGCCTCACTTTTTTTCCCCCCAAGAAACCAATGGCTTGCTTGTGCACAACCATGACCAATTATAGCAAAACATTGTTTTAGCATGCCCACGGTAAACACCCACACAGACAAGCATTCACTTTGAAGAGTTTTGGACAAAAAAACTCATAAATGTAATTATGTTCTTGCAAAAAAGGAGTCCATCCCCCAGAAATGTTAGACATAAAGTTATTTCACGGAGGAGGAGAACAACTCAACAACACAACAAAAACCCCATCAAGATACAATAATCAGGGTCCAAGTTTTCATTCTATCATCTAGCTGGTTGTCACTTCGGAGTTCTTCAAAAATGTGTTAAAAGGCTGCTTAGAGATAGAGTGTGACACATTTCATATTTTACTTCAAGGTGAATAAGGTCCTTCTGAAATGTGCAAGCCCAAGGCCCTGGACAGTGAAATCCCACTAATCTTCAGCATGATGATGACATGGAAGAGTAGAATAAATTGTCAGGGCCCAACATGTATCAAGTGTAAGCTAAAGCCACTCGAGACCCATAGGGTAAAGGGGAAAATAGATTAGAACAATGCCCTTCATGTTCCCTGAATGCTTCTAGCCATCTAAGAAGATACTGTGGGGCTCAGCTTCTGGAACACGGGGCAATTAGAATAAAATCAGGCAGATCTGGATCCTCTGCTCCTAGCTGTACAATGCTCTGCAAATTATACAACTTCCTTGAGGCTTCCTTTCACATATATAAGTGTGGCAAAAAGAACTACTTCATAGGGACATGCCGACTGTTAAGTGTATTAATTTCCTGGCTTTTAGTAGGCACTCCATGCTATTTCCCTTTTCCTTCCCCATGGCAGAGAGGTAATGAAAACTTAACCTAAAACTCTTAAGAAATTGAAAAACAGTATCATAAATGCATTAGACAGGAAGTTTCTCTGATCTGACACTCTATCCCCCATTCCCAATTTCAGAAAAACTAGTCAACGACATGAGATTAACATACAATAACAGAAACAACATCAATGAACGTCTACTGAATGCTTTAAATTGTACTGGGTCTTATGTTAAATTATTTCTATACTTAATCCCATTTAAATCTTACAACTATCACATAAGGCTGTATTACCATTATTCCTATTTTGGGAGTGAAGAAATAACCTAATTTTACACTACTACTAACTGATAAAGCTGAGAGACTTGAACTCAGTACTTCTGACTCCAGAGGCTAGCTACGTACCTAATCACTAAGCCGTGCGACTCCGTCATTATTAAAGATAAACAAATAAGGAAAGTCTACAACCATTTCTCAGAAAAAAAGTACATCTATATAACCCTGTGAGTGGTTCAATTTTCCTTATGTGAAAACTAAACTGTTTCTTACTATTCAAGCCTTAATTCTGAGAGCTTTGATATTACAGGCTTTCTATACAATCTTGATCAAAGTGAACCCTTGACAATTAATAGCTGCAGTCTGATGTTGAGCCGCACTTGCTGTATCACCTAAGAAAACACAGCCATCCACAAAAAAGAAAGAAAGAAAGAAAGAAAAGAAAACCCAGTCAACAGGTTATAAAGCTTCTGAATGATCAAGCCAGAAAAATATATTTACTGTGCATCTGCTTATTTTCTTTGCCAAGTAAATAACCAATCATCTTCTCTGGTACAGTTTATCAGCTGCTTGGATGAAACAAGCATGAGTTAAATTCTAAACCTAACCACAATTAGTGGAGCTTCACATATCAACCAGGCACACCAGAATAATTCAGATGGAAGCGTGCTTAATAAATGAACTTTCTTTTACTTTTAACTGGCAGACCACTTATGAAATACATTTTTCTATTCTTTCCCTCTCAGTCTTCAAGGGAATTCAGATGTTTATCAATATAAACTAGCTGCTGTTTCATTATTATAACAAAATTATTATATCGTGACTGGATATAACAAACTTTGAAAATGAGGCTGAGAATGTTTAATGTGCTTGTAATAACAAGAAAACAAGACATTACTGCCAGTGTCTTCATTTTATTTCCACTTACCAATTTTGTGGGAACATATTTCCCTTCTTCCAAACAAGGTCTCAAATCGCATTGGCCAGTAGACACCTCTCATTTTACCCAAATATATCCAACTGTACATGTTCAGAAATGATGAAATTAATTAGAAGCGAGAAATAAAATTATAACCTTAATGTCTTGGATAAATAAGAAAGTTCCTATTGGTTTTTATGTTATTTGGAGGAAAATCAAAAATTTTTAGAGGCTCAAAACAATCGATATGAATAATCGTGTACATTCTCCATCCCATGTGACAAAATCACACCCTGAAGGCTCCTAGTGCCAGTTTTAAATATTAAAATTCTTTCAAGCTACAAGCTACAAATAGGCATAGAGAAAATTTTATTTAAGAGATAATCAATATCAAGCTTTCACAGATACACAGGATTCAACTAAGGTAAAAATCTCAGATCTATTGCTTTGTCATTTTCAACAGGTAATTGTCATTCTCAGTTAACTGTTAAAAAAATAATATCAAGTGGCTTGAGATTTTCTTAACCTTTACATTTAAGTAATATGTGCTTTCTTGCTTTGATCACTTTTTGTCACACAAGAACCTAAATCGAAGATGACCAGGTTACCTCACTTGTTGCCAGAGACAGGAATCCCCTTGGCATTTGTCTCCATGGCAGGAGGGCCCAGCCTCACCCTGCCCACTATACAAGTTCTGAGCTGGTTGCTGTCACTCACACACACACACACATACACACACACACACACACACACACACACATTTTGTAGTTGCAAATCTCACATGCTGCTTGTGCTGCACTTTCTGCCTGGGGTATTCCCACCTTTCTTCTGCCCACTGTCTGTTGGGACTCAGCTCCAACTAAACGTTCCAAGTTGGGTAAGGTGCTCCTTCCTGGGGTCCCAAAGCACCTTGTGCATACATCTATCATTGCATTTTTTATTTATATGACTTAAGTACTGGAGTATAAGCAGACCTCTAACCCATGCTGAACCAACTAGTCTCTTTTATGAGAACCTAGAATCAGAACCCAGTAAGTAATTCTAGCTCATCTCTTCCCAAGACAAACTGAGAGACCATGCAAAGCTAGAATGGGGTAACTGCACTCACCAAATTAGGAAAAGCACTCTTTGAAAAGAGAGGAAAGGATGAAAACATGAACAAAAATCAAAAGGGAAGCCATAATTCCAGAAGAGGCAAAAAACAAATCAGTTTGACTTACTGTTTCCTGTGTCCAGAAACCAGGCTCACATACGCAATCTTGAGTTCTGGAAGAGTCTCATATCCTTCCAACAAAGTCTCTGTTTTTACTTAAACAATTTGAAAACATTACTGTTTCTCACAAGCAAATAATCTCTAAGACACATATACAATAAGTGGTGAATATATGCCTGTTAATTAAATGAGTCAGTGACTCCCTTTTTTTTTTTTTTTTTTTTTTTGTTATAATAGTTTAATTTCAAATTGGTTTACATATAACACCCAGTGTTCATCCCAACATGTGCCCTTTTTAATGCCCATCACCCCCTCTCCCCCCTCCCTCATCCCCCTTACCCTCAGTTTTTTCTTAGTCTTTGAGAGTCTCTTATGTTTTATCTCCCTCCCTCTCTGTGTCTTTTTTTTCTTTCCCCTCTTCCCCTCCCCCTGGTTTTTGCTTAGTTTCACAAAGTCCACCTATTCGTGGAAACATATGGTATCTGTCTTTTTCTGACTGACTTATTTCACTTAACATAATACCCTCCAGTTCCATCCATCTTGCTACACATGGCCAGATTTCATTTTTTCTCATTGCCACGTAGTAGTCCATTGTATATAAGTACCATAACTTCTTTATCCATTCGTCAGTTGATGGGCACTTGGTCTCTTTCCATGATTTGGCTATTGTCGAAAGTGCTGCTATGAACATTGGGGTACACGTGCTCCTATGCATCAGCATTCCTGTGTCTCTTGGGTAGATTCCTAGCAGGGCTATTGCTGGGTCATACGGTAGCTCTATTTTCATTTTTTTGAGGAACCTCCACACCGTTTTCCAGAGTGGCTGCACCAGTTTGCATTCCCACCAACAGTGTAGGAGGGTGCCTACTTCTCCACATCCTCGCCAGCATCTATAGTTTCCTGATTTGTTCATTTTAGCCACTCTGACTGGTGTGAGGTGGTATCTCAGTGTAGTTTTGATTTGTATTTCCCTGATGCTGAGTGACATTGAGCATCATTTCATGTGTCTGTTGGCCATCTGAATGTCCCCTTTGGAGAAGTGTCTATTCATATCTTCCGCCCATTTCTTCACTGGGTTGTTTGTTTTTCGGGTTTGGAGTTTGGTAAGTTCTTTATAAATTTTAGATATTAGTCCTTTATCCGATATGTCATTTGCGATGATCTTTTCCCATTCCGTTGGTTGCCTATTCGTTTTGTTGGTTGTTTCTTTTGCCGTGCAGAAGCTTTTTATCTTGATGAGGTCCCAATAGTTCATCTTTGCTTTTAATTCTCTTGCCTTTGGAGACGTGTCGAGTAAGAAATTGGTGCGTCTTAGGTCAAAGAGGCTTTTTCCTGTTTTCTCCTCTAGGATTTTGACGGTTTCCTGTCTCACATTCAGATCTTTTATCCATTTAGAATTTATTTTTGTGAGTGGTGTAAGAAAGTGGTCTAGTTTCATTCTTTTGCATGTTGCTGTCCAATTCTCCCAGCACCATTTGTTAAAAAGGCTGTCTTTTTTCCATTGGATACATTTTCCCGCTTTGTCAAAGATTAGTTGGCCATATACTTGCGGGTCCATTTCTGAGTTTTCTATTCTATTCCATTGGTCTATGCGTCTGTTTTTGTGCCAATACCATACAGTCTTGATGACCACCGCTTTGTAGTAGAGGTTAAAGTCTGGGATTGTGATGCCTCCCGCCTTGGTTTTATTCTTCAGTATTATTTTGGCTATTCGAGGTCTTTTGTGGTTCCATACAAATTTTAGGATTGTTTGCTCTAGCTTTGAGAAGAATGCTGGTGCAATTTTGATTGGGATTGCATTGAATGTGTAGATTGCTTTGGGTAGTATTGCCATTTTGACGATATTTATTCTTCCAATCCATGAGCATGGGATGTTTTTCCATTTCCTTGTGTCTTCCTCAATTTCCTTCATAAGTTTTTTATAGTTTTCAGTGTAGAGGTCTTTCACATCTTTGGTTAGGTTTATTCCTAAGTATTTTATGGTTTTTGGCGCAATTGTGAAAGGGATTAGCTTCTTTATTTCTCTTTCTGCTGCTTCATTGTTGGTGTATAGAAATGCCACCGATTTCTGTACATTGATTTTGTATCCTGCAACTTTGCTGAAATCATGAATCAGTTCTAGTAGGCTTTTGGTGGATTCTGTCGGGTTTTCCATGTAAAGTATCATGTCATCTGCAAAAAGTGAAAGTTTGACTTCCTCCTTGCCAATCTTGATGCCTTTTATTTTGTTTTGTTGTCTGATTGCTGATGCTAAGACTTCCAGCACTATGTTAAATAGCAGTGGCGAGAGTGGACACCCCTGTCGTGTTCCTGGTCTCAGGGGGAAGGCTTTCAATTTTTCCCCATTGAGGATGATATTAGCTGTGGGTTTTTCATATATGGCTTTTATGATGTTTAAGTATGTTCCTTCTATCCCGACTTTCTCGAGAGTTTTTATTAAGAAAGGATGCTGTATTTTGTCAAATGCTTTTTCTGCATCTATTGACAGGATCATATGGTTCTTATCTTTTCTTTTGTTGATGTGATGTATCACGTTGATTGATTTGCGAATATTGAACCAGCCCTGCAACCCAGGGATGAATCCTACTTGATCATGGTGGATAATTTTCTTTATATGCTGTTGGATTCGATTTGCTAGTATCTTGTTGAGAATTTTTGCATCCATATTCATCAGGGATATTGGCCTGTAATTTTCTTTCTTTGCTGGGTCTCTATCTGGTTTGGGAATCAAAGTGATGCTGGCTTCATAGAATGAGTCGGGGAGTTTTCCTTCCGTTTCAATTTTTTGGAACAGCTTGAGGAGGATAGGAATTAACTCTGTTTTAAATGTCTGGTAAAATTCCGCAGGAAAGCCATCTGGTCCAGGGCTTTTATTTGCTGGGAGGTTTTTAATAACTGATTCTATTTCTTCACTAGTTATGGGTCTGTTCAAATTTTCTATTTCTTCCCGTTTGAGTTTTGGTAGCGTGTGGCTATTTAGGAAGCTGTCCATTTCTTCCAGATTGCCAAGTTTGGTGGCATATAATTTTTCATAGTATTCTCTGATGATTGCTTGTATCTCTGAGGGATTGGTTGTAATTTCTCCCTTTTCATTCACGATTTTATTTATTTGAGTTCTCTCTCTTTTCTTTTTGAGAAGCCTGGCTAGAGGTTTGTCTATTTTGTTTATTTTTTCAAAGAACCAGCTTTTGGTTTCATTGATCTGTTCCACTACCTTTTCTGTCTCCATATGGTTAATTTGAGCTCTGATCTTTGTTATTTCTCTCTTTCTGCTGGGCTTGGGTTGTTTTAGTTGATCTGCTTCTAGTTCCTTTAGGCGTGCTGTTAGAATTTGTGTTATTGATTTTTCTTGTTTCTTGAGATGGGCCTGGATTGCAATATATTTCCCTCTCAGGACTGCCTTTGCTGCATCCCAGAGCGTTTGGATTGTTGTATTTTCATTTTCATTTGTTTCCATGTATTTTTTAATTTCTTCTCTGATGGCTTGGTTGACCCAGTCATCTTTTAGTAGGTTATTTCTTAGCCGCCATGTTCTTGGATATTTTCCAGGCTTTCTCCTGTGGTTGATTTCAAGTTTCAAAGCATTGTGGTCTGACACTGTACACGGTATGATCTCAATTCTTTTATATTTATTCAGAGCTTCCCTGTGCCCCAGAATGTGGTCTATCTTGGAAAATGTACCGTGTGCAGATGAGAAGAATGTAAATTCCTTTGCTTCTGGATGAAGGACCCTAAAGATGTCTGTGAGGCCCATCTGTCCTAATGTGTCATTCAGGGCTATTGTTTCTGCGGAGATTTTCTGTTTTGTTGATCTATCCAATGCTGAGAGTGGAGTGTTGAGATCCCCTACTATTAGGACATTTTTATCGATGAGGTTGCTAATGTTTGTAATTAGTTGTTTTACAAATTTGGGTGCCCCTGAATTCGGTGCGTAGATATTTACAATTGTTAGCTCTTCCTGCTGGATGGTCCCTGAGACTATTATATAATGTCCTTCCTCATCTCTTATTACATCGTTCATTTTAAAGTCTAATTTGTCTGATATAAGTGTGGCTACTCCGGCTTTCTTCTGACTTCCAGTAGCATGGTAGATAGTTCTCCATCCCCTCACTTTCAATCTGAAGGTGTCTTCAGGTTTAAGATGAGTTTCTTGAAGACAGCAAATAGATGGGTCTTGTTTTTTAATCCATTCTGTTATCCTTTGTCTTTTGATTGGCGCATTTAGTCCATTTACATTCAGTGTTAATATTGAAAAATATGGGCTTACAGTCACTGTATTATCTGTAAGTTTCATGTTTGTAAGGCTGTGTCTGGTAGTTTGTATTCTTTGCCTCCTTGTTTTCATAGAATGCCCCTCAGGATCTCTTGCAGTGCTGGCTTATTTGTGATAAATTCTTTCAGTTTTTGTTTGTTGGGAAAAACCTTGATCTCTCCTTCTATTCTGAATGACAGGCTAGCCGGATACAGAATTCTTGGTTGCATGTCCTTCTTGCTCATCACATTGAAGATGTCCTGCCATTCCTTTCTGGCTTGCCAAGTTTCCGTAGATAAGTCTGCTACTACCCTTATAGGTCTCCCTTTGTATGTTAGGGTTCTTTTGTCCCTAGCTGCTTTCAGGATTCTCTCCCTATCTTTGTATTTTGCCAGCTTCACTATGATGTGCCGTGCAGAAGGTCTATTCAAGTTACGTCTGAGGGGAGTTCTCTGTGCCTCTTGGATTTCCATGCCCGTTTCCTTTCTCATGTTGAGGAAGTTCTCAGCAATGATTTGTTCCAGAACCCCTTCGACTCCTTTCTCTCTCTCTTCTTCCTCTGGAACTCCTATGATACGGATATTGTTTCTTTTGACTGCATCGCTCAGCTCTCGAATTCTCCTTTCCTGTTCCTGGATCAGCTTCTCTCTCTTTTTATCTGCTTCCTCTTTTTCAATGATTTTGTCTTCTAATGCACTAACTCTTTCCTCTACCTCTTCAATCCGTGCTGTGGTTGCTTCCAGTTTCCCCTGTATTTCTTCCAATGTCTTCTTTAATTCTTCCTGACCGTTTTTAAGGTCTTTGAACTTTGCCTCGTAGGACCCCTTGCATTCATCTAAGCTTTTTTCAAGGCCAGCAATTAGTTTTATGATTAACATTCTATATTCAAGTTCTGTTATGTTGCTTATATCTCTTTTCATTAATTCTTGAGCTGTCACTGCTTCTTGTAGACTCTTTTGAGGAGAATTCTTCCGTCTCGTCATTTTGGCTGGATGTGTTATGGGTTGTTTCTTGAAGTTGCCCTGGAAAGGAAAACTGACAGACACACAGAACACAGAAATACTCAAACGTACCGACAAATGGTCCAGACAAGCAGTTCACAACAGAAAAAAATAACAAGTGACTCTCTGAGGGCAATGTCCTGAAGTAACAGCTACACGTTAAGGACAGGGTATGTAGTGTGCTGGTGGCAGAGCATATATATAGACAGAATAATGACTGGTGCAGGGAGAAGAAGGAAATGGACTTTGCCCAGGTAGAGCGACTAAAGGGTTTAATCCAGACTGATAGAAATCAGAATAAGGACAGGTGCGAGGGAAAAGGAATAAAGATCGATGTCGTCTAGATGAACTTATACGGCCTGGTTATTCCAGAAAAAGGGATGTTTAAGGAGGCTGAAATGTCCCATGATCTTCTGGCTGCAGAAGTAGGAAAGTCAGTGAAGCAGTTTGAAGACAGAAGACCAATGCCAGAGCTCAACAGTGAGGAAGACAACAAATTCAGTCTTCCTCTTTTTGTTCTGGATGAGGCCCACCTTGGGAAGGGCCATTTACTTTACTAGGCCTACCAATTCCCAGTGACTCCCTTTTAATGTATTCAGTGAGAACGAAGATTCCCTCTCAGCCCCAGTCTTCAAGCAGAACCTCCAAGTTTGCACCTACCATTGAAAAAATAGCAATTTAAAAAAAATGGCAGTATAAGATTTTGGATGTAGAAAGACCTTAAAAAGTATTCAAAAACTTTAACCTCCTCCAATTGCTACCATTTTAAAGATGAGAAAATGGAGAACCAGAGAGGTGAAATAACTAGCCTATGGTCATATATCAAGTCAGAATTACAACAGAGCCCAGGTTTCTTCTCAGATAAGCCATTTCTCCTCTCCTACTCAACATGTTTTCAAATACCTTTGACTCAAGCACAATCAGGGAAACATCTATGTCGTGACATGAGCTTTCAGAGAGCAGTGGTTTTACATCTTGCAGATTTTTCAAAAGTAGAATGAGGGTCAACAGCTAAGACTTCAGATCTTTAAGAAGAAGAAGTCTTTAAGAAGACTGTTCCCTTAGACTTCAACCGTGATCAACCTTAAGGTGTTAAAGACAGTACAGCTCTCAATCTCAGTTGTAAATGTGATGATTGAATGAAGAATCACTGGAGATATAAAAGACAGTCTCTTGTTTTCTTTGCATAAAAATCAAAATCACAGTTATCAAAGTAAGTTATCGACTATTTTTACCAATAATATATGGTCCTCATATTTGGCATATATATCATAATTCCTTTCACAGTCAGTCACAAGTAAAAATTACTTAAAGCTAAGTACGAAGTATAAAGGAAAGATCTATAAGAAAGACTTAACTATCAGTTACGTAAAGCTCTATCAATCAATAACTAAAATGCATTGATTATTCACTAAGAGCAGATGGACGCCAAGCCTCAAGCTCAGCACAAGCATTATCCTTTCATTCACCCACCTCTGGATGGTTATTCAAGTGTGTTTTATTTCTTTTTCAAATTATGATAAATTAGTTGCCTCCGTCCCTTAGAAATCCAGATTTATGTTCTCTTTAAATACTCCATCAACACTTTTAAAGGTTAAAATTCTAAGGGCAAAGCTTTACTATCGGTCTCCTCATAGAAGCTACTGCTTAGAATGATTTCAAAATCAATATGCATTCTATAGCTTACATATAAATAATGATAACCATGATTCATATAATGCAAGCAGTATTAATATTTTTAAAGTCTACATACAGAAGTAGAGCTTTCTCTATCAGAATAAAGTTTATTTACCCAAAAATTGGTAAACTACATATATTTATTTCTTGAATTTCGACCTAATTATTTGTTCATTTAACTAATGCTGCTTTATTCAGTAAAGACTCTAAAAACATTTAAAGGGCATTTTTTCTTGACTCATTCTTAGTTACAGAAAAACAAAGACTAAACAGAAGCAATTCTTTTTAATCAATTTATAATGAGGATGACATTCATCAGTTAAATAAATATGCATTTAAGAATGAGTGCTAACCCAGGCATTCCATGTTCTAAATACTGATGGACTTCACAAAATTACCCAGAATACTTTTTATTTTCTACTTCTTTATACTCTGTTTTTACTCTCTTTCAAATGCTACCTGCTCATAAAAGGAGAGCAATAACTTGTATCACAAATATGTCAAACCAAGACTCTCGTTTCCCTAATAAACCCAACAGAAAACAAGGAGACATTTTAGAAAGAATACAGTTCTCAACAATAATTGTTCAACATTGATCTGGCATAAAATAAACATGAGGAAATCCTAGCACTTATTAGCTGCTTCTGTGTATATTGGATTATACAATCCTGTGGGGTAGATACTAGTATTTTTGCCATTGTACACATGAGGAACCTAAAGGCACAGAGTTTAAGAAATTTGCCCAAGATCAAATACCTGACAAATAGTGGAGCAGAAGAGAAGCCCAAGTACTCTGGCATGAAATCATGCTCTTACCCACTCTGTATACTGCATAATTTGTATGCTTTTGTAATAGTAAAATTTAAAAATATATGTAAAACAAGTAGCATAGTTCCTACCCTTTAATGAGCACCCAGCCATGTGTAACAGTAGTGGTCATCGTCATGGTTATTGGGTTGATCATCATGATTGTGAATCATGATGCTTGTTACTTTTATATTCTAAATTATTTTATATGTGCAATCCCATTGTTTTCTGCTGAGAAAAATAACTGACCCTCTAAATGCATCATGGCTTTCTTTAATGTTTCAAACATGAATTTCTGGCATCTGTCGCAAGCATTCTACAAAACATAGTATCGCTCAGTGACATATGGTTTTCAAGGGGGGAAGTCACTTAAGTTTTTAACCAAGTGATTTCGGATCGTAGAGTTTGCTTCCTGCTCTAGAATTATGTTCTCATGAAAGAACTCTCACTATATCTTCTCAATTTTTATGATATAAAAATAAACTAAGACTGCCTTTATTATAATAACAATCTGTCCACAGGCAACATTACAAAGAAAGAGGGAAGAATGGAGGAAGACAGGGAGAGGGAGAAGTGCTAATTTTTGTTTTGAAAAAGAAAGAAATGTTTAAGTTATCTTAAAATCACGGCTCTTATCTAAAGCTAGAGGATTCCATATGGTGACTATTTGATGGGAAAGCCTGAGACCTGGCATACACTGGCAAGAAGCGGTTATGACAGCGACTGAATCGCCTATCAACCAGAAATGCCTACATTCTGATAGTATCTCTTTGAAAATATTATCCTGGGCATTTCCTAGAAAGTAGGTATCTAAACTTGATTACTTTCAACTGATAAAGGAGAGAATTTATCTTCCATTAACTGAAATTCACCTAGGAGATCAAAAATTACTAAGCCTCAGTACCCAATTAACATTAAGCAAAATGAATCAAGGATAGCAGTAGCAAGAATCTTTACCAACTGCTACCCATAAATTAAAGAAATTCTGTCTCCTTAGCAAGTGATTTATTTGAGAAAAGCTTTTAATGCTAATTTCTGAATGAAGCCAAGAAGCATTTTATTGAAATAAACCATTTTAGTGTTGAGCTCAGTTCAAGTACCAACCAATGCAATTTCCAATAAGCTTTCAAAGTAACACATCAAAGTACTTCTTGTTCTACTACTTATTCTAGGGACTCAATTAGAAAGAATAACAATATATATAAAATACATTCTTTCTATTTCACTATAAAGGAATTTGAGAGTCCTGCCTGCTTTAGTAAATCAATTAATCCCACCCAAAACAGAGGCAGAACTTGTCACTACAAAATCCTCTTCCCTAATGAGAATTCCACTGGAAGATGGCCCATCATTTAGAAAACTAGGGGCACCTGAGTGGCTCAGTTGGTTGAGCGGCCGACTTTGGCTCAGGTCACGGTCTCACGGTCTGTGAGTTCGAGCCCCGCGTTGGGCTCTGTGCTGACAGCCTGAGCCTGCTTCAGATTCTGTGTCTCTCTCTCTGCCCTTCTCCAGCTCATGCTCTGTCTATTTGTCTCTCAAAAATAAATAAACGTTAAAAATTTAAAAAAAAAAAAAGAAAACTAGCAATACTAATCTAATAAAGTATTTTTTATAAATTTCTTATTCTCATTATTTCTGTTGTTCTTATGCAAAAAATGAGGTTATCGGAGCATGTTTTTTTTTTTTACGTTTATTTATTTATTTATTTTGAGAGAGAGAACACATGCATGTGCACACAAAAGGGCAAGAGGCAGAGAGAGAGGGAGAGAATCCCAAGCAGGATCTGTGCTCAGCAAACAGCCCAACTTGGAGCTTGATTTCACAAACCATGAGATCATGACCTGAGCTGAAATCAAGAGTCCAATGTTTAACCAACTGAGCCACCCAGGCGCTAAGAGTACATTTTTAGTTAAATATTCCCTTCCCTACTTAAGAACGTTTGCCTGAGCATCAGTATCACCCAACTACCTCTCTAATGTCTTAACAGACACTAAGAATTCTGCACCTCAGAGTACTCGGTGTTAACAAAATCTATGAACAGTTCATTGTATTTAAAAAATAAAAAATATTTTGTAAACAATATAAACTCATTTTTATGCAACTGGGTAAAGATTAGAAAAGGTCATAGAGGTATCTGAATTATTAAATTCAAATAATAGGACATGTTAGAAAGTATTTTTTTAAGTTTATTTATTTATTTTGAGAGAGTGCACAAGCAAGAGAGGTGCAGAGAGAGAGAGGGAGAGAGAGAATCCCAAGCAGGCTCCATGCTGTTAGCACATACCCCAATGCAGGGCTTGATCCCACGAACCATGAGATAATGACCTGAGCTGAAATTAAGCATTAGACACTCAATCAATTGAGCCAGGATGGCACCCCTATAAAGGATTGTTTGAATAATAAATTATTTTAAAGCAAACAAGTTATATTGAAATTCAACAGATGACAAGCTCTCCTGAAGAAAAAGTTTTCACCTTTGGCACAGTATGTAAGGATAAGATCACTATTATGGAAGTAAGAAAAAAGTGAAATTTTAACAAATTCTTAAATGCTGAGTATGGACTAGCCTGTCAGTTGAGATCTCTAGGAGCCCCAGACTTAAAAAGTCTGTTCTCCTTCATCAGCTTTTATCTAACAGCCTCTATCGGATGCTCACAGGGTAGCACAGCACCCTCTCAGTGGAACATCTCATATGAAGCAAAATCTGGAAGACACAGGAGGTGGGGTAGGAAAGTCTTCTGGCCTGCTCTTGGACAAAGGGACACTACAGGGGAAGGAGGGCAAGTAGCAACAGCAATCTGCAGCTGACGAAGGGACAGAACAGCTGCTTGAACCCAGGCCCCTAAACTGGTACAAAACAAAGGTCTACTGTCACTGGAAGAGAGCACCACACATGCCCCCACTCAAGAGGTCCCTTCAAGACCCCCTTCATAAATATAGGGAAGACTGTGGTGATGTGGCAGGGTAAGGGGGGAAGAATTATAGGGAGGACAGAGGTCTGAAACACTAACAAAGCTCCATCCCCGAAATATAAGTGAACAAGGCCTTCTGAGGCTATATCAGGAAAACTGAGACATACTATCTACCTTCCTCACAAGTTTCCACAAAATAACAAGCAATAGCAATCTGCTGCTTTAGAGGAACAAGACCACGGGAAAATATCTATTTGTAGCTCAGGGATGCAGCACCTGTCAATAGCAGAACAAGAACCCGGAAAAAAGCCCTGTGCTACTGCAGGCCTTATGCTAAGCGCAAAGTGGCAAGAGTCCACCATTGGAGGAAGCTGAAGACAGATGTACTTACGGTAACATAGCAACAACAACAACAAACCCAGTTAGGCTACTGATAACCACTCAGGGTCTGACAAAAGATATGGGTCAGTTTCGGGTGTAAATAGTATTGACCTCCATCTTTTCTGCTCTTTAAAAAATAAAACCCAATAGTCAATGAAAAACCATGATACAATAAAAAAAGAAAAAAACAAAAGACATATTATCATGTAAAAAAGCATTCAAGAGAACCAGACTGAGAAATGACCCACGTGATAGGCAAGGACTTTAAAATAATTATGATTTGGTGGGAATGCAAACTGGTGCAGCCACTCTGGAAAACGGTGTGGAGGTTTCTCAAAAAATGAAAATAGAGCTACCCTATGACCCAGCAATAGCACTGCTAGGAATCTACCCAAGAGACACAGGAAAGCTGATGCATAGGAGCACGTGTACCCCAATGTTCACAGCAGCACTTTCGACAATAGCCAAATCATGGAAAGAGACTAAGTGTCCATCAACTGACGAATGGATAAAGAAGATGTGGCACATATATACAATGGACTACTACAGGGCAATGAGAAAAAATGAAATCTGGCCATGTGTAGCAACATGGATGGAACTGGAGGGTATTATGCTAAGTGAAATAAGTCAGTCAGAAAAGAGAGATACCATATGTTTCCACGAATAGGTGGACTTTGTGAGACTAAGCAAAAATCAGGGGGAGGGGAAGAGGAGAAAGGAAAAAAAGACAGAGAGAGGGAGGGAGATAAAACATAAGAGACTCTCAAAGACTAAGAAAAAACTGAGGGTAAGGGGGATGAGGGAGGGGGGAGAGGGGGTGATGGGCATTAAAAAGGGCACATGTTGGGATGAACACTGGGTGTTATATGTAAACCAATTTGTAGATAAACTATTATAAAATAAAATAAAAAATAAAAAAAATAATTATGATTAATGTGTTAAAAGATTTAGTGAAAAAGGTAGACACCATGCATTCACAAATAGGAAACTACTTCATCTCTCTTCAGCAGAGAGATGGAAACTATAAAACACAATCTAGAATATATAAATACATATATATACATACACATTTATGTACTGATGTATATACATATATATATGAGATGGGGAATTCCCAGTACAAGCTTATCAACAGGATACCATAGAGCAAAGAATAAATGAGTTTAAAAATATGCCAATGGAAATTATCTAAATTCAACCACAAAAGAAAAAAAAAGGTTGAGAAATAAAAGACACATCATCCAACAGATGTGGGACAATAAGAAATAGTCTTACATATACGTACTGGGAGTACCAGAAGGATAAAAGATAGATAACGGGACAGAAAGAACATTTGAAGATATCATTTTCAAAATTAGACAACAAACCATACGTCCAAGAAGTTCAGAGGGCCCAAGCAGTATAAATACCAAGAAAAACTCACCAGGCACATTACAGTTCAAACCCTGAAACCCAATGCTAAAAGGAAAATCTCAATGGCAACCAGAGAAAAAGAAACATTTCCTACAGAGGCATGAAGATAGGAAGTAGAACAGATTGCTTGTCAGAAATTAAGTAAGCAGAAGACGATGAAGGCACATCTTTAAAATTTGAAAGAAAAAAAAAATGGGTCAAGTCGTAATTCGGTATCCAGTGAAAATACCGTTCAAAAAAAAATGGAGATAAAATGAAGATTTTTCCAGACAAACAAAAGCTGAGAGAATTAGTCACCAGCAGACCTGCACAACAAGAACTGTCAAAGGATGTTCTTTAAGGAAGTTCTTCAGTTCAAAGGAATCTGATGCAAAATAGAAAGAAAGAGCATGGGAGAAGGAAAAATGAGGATAAATATGCCAGATGTTTTTCTTAATTTCGATCTCTTTAAAAGGCAATTGTCTGAAGCAAAAATACTTAAAAATCAATGTACATTTCATAAATATATGTTGAAGTAAAATGTATGAGAAGAGTAGCATGAAAGACAAGAGGGAGTAAATGAAAGTACAGTTGACCCATGAACAACGTGGTACTAAGGGGCATTGACCCCTCATGCAGTCAAAAATCCACATGTAACTCTTGACTCCCTGAAAGCATAACTGCTAATAGCCTACTGTCGATCAGAAGTCTTATTGTTAACATAAACAATCAGCATATATTTTATATAACTATAATATATTGTATTCTTACAATTAAGGAAGCTAGAGAAAATAAAGTGTTATGAAGAAAATCATAAGAAAGAGAAAATACATTTTCAGTACTGTACTGTATTTATCAAAAAAATCTGCATATAGTCGAACCTGTGCAACTCAAACTCCTGTTGTTCAAGGGTCAAGAGTGTGTTGTAAGATTCTTGAACAATAGAGTAAGTCCTATAATATTGTTTAAAAGTTAAAGACATATATCAAAAACTATCAAACCAAAATAATTAAAAACATATAACTAATAAGCTAATAGGAGAGATAAAATAGAGTCATAAAAAATACTCAGAAAGAAGACAGTAATAGAGACACAAAAGAAGAAAGAGCAGGTGGGACAGATAGAAAAAAACCTAGAACTAAATAGAAAAGATGACAGATTTAAATACAAACACAGCAATAATTACATTAATGGCATATACATTTCAATTAAAGGCAAAGTTTACTTGATTGGATAAAGAAAAGCAAGACCCAATTATGTACTTTTTAAAAGAAATTAAATATAAAGGCATAGATTAAAAGGATGATTAAATATTAATCAAAAGAAAGCTGATATGGCTATATTAATATCAGACTAATTGAACTTCTAAACAAGGAATATTACTGTTGATGAAAAGAAGCATTTCATAATGATAAAGGGGTAAATTCGTCAAGAAGACATAACAAAAAAGTAGCCTGGGAATGGGAGGTGATATTTACAAATGACATATCTGATAAAGGGTTAGTATCCAAAATCTATAAAGAACTTATCAAACTCAACACCTAAAAACAAATAATCCAGCGATGAAATGGGCAGAAGACAAGAATAGACATTTTTCCAAAGAAGACATCCAGATGGCTAACAGACACATGAAACGATGCTCAACGTCACTCATCATCAGGGAAATAAAATAAAAACCATGATGAGATACCACCTCACACCTATTAGAATGGCCAAAACTAACAACGCAAGAAACAATAGGAGTTGGTGAGGATGCAGAGAAATGTGAACCCTCTTGCACTGTTGGTAGGAGTGCAAATCGGCGCAGCCACCCTGGAGAACAGAATGGATGCTCTTCAAAAAGATAAAAATAGAACTACCCTATGTCTCGGCAATTGCACTACTAGGTGTTTACCCCAAAACCCAAAATTCAGATTCAAAGGGGCACATGCACCCTGTTATTTACAGCAGCGTTGTCAACAATAGCCAAACCATGGAAAGAGCCCAAATGTCCATCAACTGATGAATGGACAAAGATGTGGGATATATACGTACACACACACACACACACACACAATGCAATGTTACTCAGCCATCAAAAAGAATGAAATCTTGCCATTTGCAACTGATGTGGATGAGCTAGAGTGTATCATGTTAAGCAAAATAAGTCAGTCATAGAAAGACAAATACCACATGATTTTACTTATATGTGGAATTTAAGAAACAAAACAGATGAACATATGGGAGGGGGGAAAAAAGAAAAGAAAAAACAGAAAGGGAAGCAAACCATTAGACTCTTATAGACAGAGAACAAACTGAGGGTTGCTGGAGAAAAGATGGGTGGAGGATGGGCTACATGGGTGATAGGTATTAAGGACGGCACTTGCTGGGATGAGCTCTGGGTGCTATATGTAAATGATGAATCACTGAATTCTACTCCTGAAATCAATAATGGACTATGTGTTAACTAACTGGAATTAAAATAAAATTTGAAAAGAAAAAAAAAAAAAGACATAACAATCCTAAATGCATATTCACTTATTATAGTGATAAATGATATTACAATAATAATAAACGATATTACAATAGCCTTGTCAGCTAGTTTGATTTGTACCAGTAACAAATGCTGCAGCAAAGTTTCTGCTCCCTCAGAGCCCACCACCACCACCTCCTGCTTCACCACGTTCAGTGATAATGGTGGTGAAATAGCCATGATAAGGTTTCCAACTAAAGACTGGAATACTTCTATATCCCAAGAAAATAAAAACTTTCACAGCAACTTATATCCTGAAACGTCTTTAAACAAAGAAATTTCATATGAAAATAAGTGGAAGGAAGTAGAAAGAAACTAGTAGTGACACATGGAGAAGTTTGTGAGGAAAAAAAACTTCAAATTATCTGAAATTAGATCTTGTGTGTCACTGCTTGTGCTCTGAATTAAGAACATGTACTTATTAATTGGACTAAAATTTTATTAAGACACTTTAAAGTAAGAGATTAATCTATTAAGTAAACATGACTTCACAAACATTGCTTTAACTGGTGGCTATATATTCCGTGTAGACTCATTATTCAACCTCACACCTTGTCCATTCCATTATTTCATTTTTGACAGGTATCATCTGAAAAGTGAAGAACTATAATTTAGTCAATAGGAAAGGAATTTAAAAAGGGGGAAAGAGGAATAACAGGTGAATAACAGGAATACAATGGAATAACAGGAAGACAATGTTATTATTTATTAAAAATACATGATGTGCACAGATTTATTTTTCTATCATTTACAAATCTCATTGCCCTAGCTCACCACATTTCTCTCAAACCAGTGTAACACTGTTAATAATGACCTGAAATGCATTCAGCCTCTTATAGCATCATATGTCTGGAAACAAACCTCAGCTAGAGATGAAATAATATGAGGATAATTTATACAATGTTTTCTAACTTGGGAGAGAACAAAGAACAAGGTCTATAAAAGTAAAATATTAAAATGATATTTAAGAGTTTGGTTACTGCAATGGACTGAATGTTTGTGTCCCCCCCAACATTCACACATTGAAGCTTAGATCCCCAACATGATGGTATTTGGAGGTGGGGTCTTTGAGCGGTAATTAGGACATGAGGGTAAATCTCTCATGAAAGGAATTAGTGCCCTTATTGAGGGCTGAAGAGATAAGAGTTTCTCCCTTCCACCAGGTGAGAACAGCAAAAAGACAGCCATCTATGAACCAGGAAGCAGGCTTCACTAGACATCAAATCTGCT
Organism: Paguma larvata; assembly: GCA_030068075.1. Taxonomy (NCBI): domain Eukaryota; kingdom Metazoa; phylum Chordata; class Mammalia; order Carnivora; family Viverridae; genus Paguma; species Paguma larvata. Next base: position 76,606,803 of record CM057828.1, on the reverse strand, counting down.
GCAATCCTCATCTTGGGCCTCCAGCCTCCAGAACTGTGAGAAATAAGTCTATTGTTTATAAGCCACCCAGTCTGTGGTACTCTATTACAGCAACCTGATAACAGTTGGTCATTCTAACCATGCCAGTCAAGATATCTGTATGTTTCCTTATGTCTCCTAATTTTACAGACCCTACAATTTCCCTTTAGTGACAAATGTAAAGGTGTTCTCTAAATCCAGTCCTGTCTTAGTAACTTGATTTACATGCTTCTGTGCAAAGTAATAAAATAAAGAGTTTTAAGATTCACTGAGGGGAAATCCAACCAATGTTTCATCCACAAAAGGTAGAAAATTAGCCCATTTTAAGCAAAACATCATGGCCATCAACCAGGTAACTTCCATGAGGGCAGGATTTTGTTTCATTGGCTGCCACACCCCCACCCCACCCCACCCCACCCCACTAAAGTTGAAACAATGCCTGACGGATAACAGATACTCAACAAATACAGTTAAATTAATGAGGAAATAGGAGAGACCCTACTGTACAGGCTACTGCAGAGAAGAAAAATAAATTACCCTGAATTTATTCACTGAATGAATTCACTGTGCCAACTGTCTCAATGTATACTGTTGTGACTGTCATCAAAATGTGAAACACATATTCATACATGTATCAGATATAAGGAAAATAAAGATAAGACTCCATATACAAATTCCTGAGTTTTCTAATTTTTAAAGGGAAAAGTACATTAATTTGATATATCGGTAGTGTTGGGGGAAAGTACTTAAATACAAAGCATTTCTCATTTCACAAGCAACAATTCAGGGAAAAGATAATAGTAAATGAACTTCTTCGAATCTAGAGCTGGGTGTAATCACACTCCAGGATTTCTGATACAACAAATTCTACTTTTAAGCCAATCGCTACAAAGAAGATAAAATCAGGCAACTAAATTCATGAAATGAGAAGGAAAGGATATTCCCAATGCTTCTTGACATCTGTAACCCATATTTTATTTGCCAGATAAAGTATTTGTGTCAGCCTCAGAATAATGAGCTCAATATAATTTCACCCTAGGGTTTTGTTCAGAAACAGCTCTCACAAATGAACCAAATAGCAAAAACAAAAAAACAAAACAAAACAAAACAAAAAAAAAACCTCACACAACTTCATTATTTCATTCTCAAACTGTGTATTTCAGAATCTCAAATTCACCATTTCTCACAATGCAGTTATGCTTTGTTATGGACTGAATTGCATTCCCAAAAATTCATATGTCAAGCCCTAACCCCCAAAGTAATAGTATTTGATGGTGAGACCTTTGGGAAGTCTTTAGATGAGATCATGGGCAGGGGACCCTTGGTAGGATTAGTGCCCTTATAAAAAGAAACATCAGAAAAGCTTGCCTTCCCTCTCCCCACCCCCCACCCCCACCCCCACTCCCATCTCTGTCTCTCTATCTCTCTCATCCTCTCTGTCAGGTGAAGGCTCAGGTGGCCATCTGCAAGCCAGGAACAGACCCCTCACTGGAGAAGTGAATCTGCCAACACCTTGATCTTAGACTTCTGAGCCTCCTGAAATAAACCTCTATTATTTATAAACAATCTATGGCATTCCATTACAGCAACCTATAGTGCCTAGGACGTGCTTAAAAGAAAATAACAGGAATGGCAACAAAGTAAAGATAATGCTCAGTCCCGTCATCAAATCCTTTTCCCTGTATTATGAGTATAGATTTGCATCGTCACATTTAGTCCTCACAACCTCTCCCAAGGCAACATTATTGTCATTTTACACACGAAAAAACTGAGGCTCAGAGAGATTAACGAATTGTCTAGGAAGCACCAGAGCCATAATTTAAACCAAGGCCCTCTGCCTGCAGGGTCAGAGCTCTGAAGTCCTACACATATCACCTTTTCGGACTTTTTATTAAGCACAATCCACCTCCTGATACAAGAGAACAAATAAATTTCCCAAAATTATTAATACTTTGACAATATGCACGGAATTATAACAGATTTCTTTGCAAAAGAAGGAAGTTGCCTTCCTTGCTCCCAAACACGATAACCTGTAAACCTCTGTCCTGGTTTTAACGGAGCTAAGTATTGCAGCCCAGTGATCTCACTCTCCAAAATTGCCAGTGTTTGGGGTTAAACATGAAAATAACCTCAAAAGTCCACCACCTGACCCCTCACCTGTGCTAAGTCCTCACCATGGCCTGGAACTCCAATCTGTCTACAGCATAGCCTAATGCTAAAAGTACACCTTCCAACGCAAATCCATCTGTGCTACCCTTTACTCACTTTGGGAACCTCAGGCAGTGACTCCATCTCTCAGCCCTCAGTCACCTCACATGTAAACTGAGAAGTATAGTAGTATCTATCCCAAATGGCTACTGTGATGGCTCCAAGTACACGTACTCCTAAACACCTAGCACACTCCCTGGTACTTACGGGGACTGCACCACATGCTAGTTCTGGCCTCTTCTCGCCCTTTCCCTTCCTCCTTCTCCCACACCCTGCTCATCCTCCCCACGGCCCCTCCTAGGATCCCCCTCTATCAGTTACTCTCTGGCTCCACCATCTTCTTCAGTCCTCCTTAGGGGTTTTCTTCCCTGAAACTATAACCATCCTCAGGAAATCCCTTGTCCATGACATTGAAAATAAACATAAAACCTGCCATTGTTCCAGCTAACTTCCTTTCTCTCCATGTCTTCACTGCCAAATGTTCATGGTCACTTCCAACACTGCCTTACCACCTGCTCATTTGTTTGTTCATTTCACAAATATCTAAGCAGCTACCATTTGCCAAGCCCTGTGCCAGGAACTGAGGATACTATCAACTATGCGCAAAAACTGACACCCAGCTCTCATGGTGTCCCCAATGTTTGTTCATTTTTAATTACTTAGTGCCTGTCTTCCTCTACTGGAAGGGAAGATATACGGGGGCAAAGACCTTATCTTCCTTATTGCCCAGGACATCTCTGGTGCTTAGAACATGCCAGGCATACAGAAGATGCTCATTAGATTTTTCTTTTTTTAATGAATGGATAGGAACAGGTAAAGGAGGGAATGAATAACTAGGAACAGAGAGCCTGAAAGGGCACAGAGGACATAATCTGAAGTGGTAAAGTACCAATGCTATAAGTAGAACTTTCATATTTATTAAAATTCTTGTCCATTAGAAGCAGGCTAATTTAGTGAACACCTGTGCTTGTAAAGCTATATCGGTCTTTAGAGTTAGGTCAAAGAAGACAACAATGAAACTTTATAAAGGCTTTGGAAACTCCCATTCTCTAAAAGCTTTTTTCTGCCAATTCAAAAGTATATTCCTTGGGCTTCCAAGATTCTTCTGGGCTCCCTCCCATACTTGTGCTGAAATAAATTCTTAACACACGCAGAGAGCACGGAGAGACAGCAAGATGAAGGTAGAGTGCTCTCCTCCCCCACAAAAGTCTGTTCTCTGATGCCTGGGGCACTTCCGCTGGGAAGCAGCAAAATGTTTGCTCTTCTTAATTGAGACTTTGCAGAACATCTCTTTCTTCCAAATGATGGCAAACAGCAGGGTTTCTACTTACTCCTCCTTCTCCCCTTCCACTATGCCTTTCTCTAATCTAATATAGGAAAAGAAGGAGGGAAAAGAAAAAGGAGGGAGGAATGAAGGAGAGAAAAGAGGAAGTCACAAAGAACTGACTGAGAGCTTTATTCTCCACCATCATACACTGCACTAGGTGATGCTGAACATTAAAACCCACACGGATGAGCAGCCCAGCCTAGTATCTTATTATGGACCACCCAGCTTGAAGAGAGCAGGGGGATCCACTGCTTTTGGGTTCTAGTGGTGATGTGAGGGACAGCCACCCCAAGCTCGCCGGTGACGAAACTGTTGCTGTTCCTGTTCTCCCAGTGAGGGTGTGCTGGCAGTAAGCGGGCCTGGCTGCTCCCAGGCTACTGCGGGCTGTGCTGCTGGGGATCCCAGGGCCCCTGGGTGCTCATGCAATTGAGAGGAAACAAACAGAATGACAAGACTCGCAACAAGAAACAGCAGTCCCCTGATCCATTCATCCATTTCTCAGGTCCTGCTCCCTAGAAGCAAACATTCTCACATCTTTTTGTTCATTTTTTTCTAGAATTTTCCTCTATATTTTAAAATAACACAAGTTTACTACTAGTCCCTGATATTTCAATTTTCAGTATTATCGCATTGACTTCTTTCTGTGGAAAACTAGAAATTGGCTACCTTGCATACATCATCATCACCTCAGCTACACTCACAAACACTGCTCACAGATATGCACACATACAAATGCACACGTTCCTTCCCCACATCCTCCAAAGTCTATACTCTAACAATATCAGTAAAATCAGTTTTCATAGTTCATTACTATGGCCATGGAAATGTTTGTCATTGATCCACAGTTTACCACGATTACACTTTCTCTATAGAACCATACCAGGATATAATTTAATACCTATTAAATTGTCAAAAATTAAAAATCTGATATGACTGGGCGCCTGGGTGGCTCAGTCGGTTGGGCATCCAACTTCGGCTCAGGTCAATCTCATGGTTTATGGTTAGAGCCCAGCATCAGACTCTATGCTGACAGCAGCCTGGAGCCTGCTTCAGATTTTATGTCTCCCTCTCTCTCTGCTCCTCCCCTACTCATGCTTTCTCTCTCTCTCTCAAAAATAACATTAAACTTTTTTTTAAATCTGATATGACAAAGTACTGGTGAGGATGTGGAACAAAGGGAATGCTCATACACTGTGAATGTGAATGGCTACCTTCAGACTGTGTAACTCTGGTTACTTCCATGCCTCTGTGTCCCTCCCTGTAAAGCAAGGACAAGGGGCTGACTGTGAGTGTAAATGCCTTCATGCCTATAAGGGTACGGCACAGTGCCTGGTACATGGTAAGGTCTTCCTGTTCCGTGCTCTCATTCCACACACTTCCTTTACAGCAATGATCACACCTGTAATCAAGAGTTCGTCTAATGACTTATGTGATGTCTGTCTCCTCACCACATCGTAAGTTCTCCAAGGACATTAACCACACCTATTTTATTCTCAGCTATTCTCTTAATGCTAGCAGAGTGCCAAGAACACATTAAACATATGCTGAATAGACAGATGAGGGAGGAATGAGGGAATGAGTGCCCCCACTAACGCAGAGATGTGGACTGTGTGGGCGAAAGTTTCCTTTAAAGTACAGAATGAGAAACTCTGAGATACGGGGTTTCTAAGACGCATGTCAGCGATGTGATTTCTTCTGTACACTTGGAGATTTCTTATAATGAAGGTCAAGGATGGTTCATGGAACAGAAGGAAGGATTATCCTCTTTGAAAAAAGAAGTCCGGCTCTACAGAGACGGGATGAAAAGGAGTAAGAAGTGTAGACGACATTTGGCTGGAGAGTCACAAGACCACAGGAGACACCAATTCACAGATGAAATGAAAGCAGCTCTGGACTGGACCAGGTGAGAGGGTGTTTGCCGTTAGTTGTCATATCCACGAGCTATTGGAAGCAATGTGAAAGGAAGTTAGAGGCAGCTTTTGTGTCCATTTGAGAAGAAAGAGAAAAGAAAGCAAGGGAGCTCAGTCACTTGGTCTCTGTTAAGTAAGGCTGGCCTGCCAATTTCTACATGACATTACATTACAACTGTTCCATTGGTTAAAGGGAAAGAAGAGAAAGAAAAACCAATATGAGCCCAAGGGAGGTCCTCAGGCTCGTGGCATTTGGGTACTGGGGCATTTGGCATAAAATCCATGCTCCAGATGAACTTGGGTTATAGTGATAACTGGGCTCTCTGCCTTTTACAAATGGCTGAGATTTGCAGAGAGCCAACAAAGCAGCCAGCTCTATTAAATGATCTCCAATTATCAACTTCATAGGCAGGAAAGTGATTAAAATTTAATAACATATCCCAGCTTGTTGCCATTCAATAGAGCTACTGTCATCTTCCTGTCAAGGAAAATAAAGAAGAGGGAAATGTTGAAAAGAAAAAACGAAGAATATTTTAAGGTAGAATTCTTCCTCCAACAAGGCAGGAGAATAATAAGCCACATAAAGAAAAAGATCAAAAGTGATTTTGCCTGATAATTACTGCCTTAGAGTCTGAATGTCAAATGGTTGCTATTTATGGATTTAATAGGGAAAAATTCTCAGTATGTGCTTCAACTTTTAATATGCTTAGTCAGGACCTTCTTATCAATATTCCACATGTTAAAATGCTTTATATATTTTTTTCCTTTAGCTAAATGGACTACTAAATAAAGTTATGCTTTAGTTTGAATATGATGTACAACAATAAAGTAATAATATGCCTACATGTTTCAAACCAACACTCTGCAGAATTGTAATAGACAACCCCCAAAACTGTTTTGGGCAGTTTTCTCCAGCAGTATCACTGGAGAAAGTAACAGGCTCCAAGGTCAGCAGCACCTCATGTTGGGCATCAGTCATTTGGATGCATTAGTCACAACTGAAGTATAGGCCCTAAGGGCCCCCCACTGGGAAGGCATAGACAGTTCAAAGAAAGCCCTGAAGACAATAGAGATAGTTTCAGTGCAAGAGCTGCCTCACCTAAGGTCACATCCCTTCCAAGAAGGCCAATAACCAATCACTGATCAATGAAGGAATATAAAGGTATTGATCTCGAGAGCACTTTTCCATAAACACCTTGCAGGTAAAACACCTTGCAGGTAAAAAAATTTCAGAATTTTCTCTCTGGGACTCAATCCAAACACTTGGTTCCATGAATGATCTAGAAAACAAAAGGGGCTAAGATGGGGTTTGGAGCTGGACCATGGATCACTCTCTGCCAGAGTAATAAGGACTCTCTTTCCCGTGGTAAGTGAAGCATACATAGCCCCTGGAACAGAATATCAATTCCATTTTTCAAGTTTCCAGCACTGGTCAATTGGGATGGTAGAAGGGAATGCACTAGCTGGTATCTAAGATAAAGAGAGGAAGGAGCAGCTATAAGATAATGGTATTAGCTGGTTATTGCTTGTTTGATGCTACAGAAGAGGTGACAGGGGCAGGGAGGTAGATAATGAATAGCTGAAAGATTGTTTGCCAGTTGAAAGCTCTATGCGAGAGCCTCCTTGGTAATGTATGAAGAGGCTTCTCCTCAGCAGAGAGGGCAGAGAAAGCTAAGGAACAAGATTCAGGGCCTCACTGTCATCATAGCTGAGCTCCAAAGAATGTTAAACTCCCATCTCAGCCAGGTCTGCTATGCCAAGGTCAGGTCCCTGGTTGGGAAAGATGGGATTCTGAATACATGAAATATCTGGATTGATGCCCACAAAATAAAAAATCTTAAATTCCCAGATCAGAATCCCTGGAACCCTCTGAAGGCTACAGAAGTGGCCTGTTTCTTCCTGTCAAACTAACACTCCTCTCAGCCTGGTTTAAAGATGATGCAGGGGCCTTTTCCCTCCAGGATACCACATATCCCCCTCAGGAGACACTATACCCCAAAGCTGCCTCAATATCTAGCCAGCCTGGACCAGTAGGAATACATGTGGAATTGTATTCTGAGGGTGCTTGGTCAAGAGGACCAAGAAGTAAAGTTAGATAAAAAAGAAATTATCATTTTGGGCACATTCTTCTAGGAAACAATATCTAACCCCTTAGCAAAAACCCCAGGAGATGGTGTGAACTTGCTACTAGAAAGGCTGCAAGAAGCATGGTGAAAGCCATGACCTATGATAAATTAGAAGTGCCAGAACTGGTTACAGTGGTGGAAAATGGCTTAAAAGGCTAAGAGAAGGGACACGCTGAAGCGGATGTTCTATTTAAGGCCTAAAAACCCACTAGATGATTATACTCCGCAGGAAAGCCTGGAGGATATTCCATTTGCTAAGACCACAAGGAACAAACCGGTGGGAGGGCCATCAACATCTCTTCTCTACAGACCAGGAGGAGACAGCAGGAGAGGCCATTCCACATGGAGGCTCACTAATTACAGTATGGAAGACAGGATCTCCAAGCAATAGAAGCCACTTAGCAGTACAGAACTGTCAAAATCCAGGTGAGAGCAATTGTCATAATGAGCGACCTGAGCCACAGAGTGTTATTGAGATGTTTAATAGAATGCAGTGTCCTAGGGGCCAAACAGATGAGCAATCAGAAGGATACTACTCGGTTTGAACCATCAAAATAAATCAAGCAGGGACTATCAGGAATGTCTCCAATAAAAAGTTAGGGATCCCTCACAAAGTTTTCAGGCATGAACAAGTTTTCATACACGCAACCCACTGGCTGAGAAAGAGGGAAAAGTCTCCAACACCCCCTAATACCACAGCGAAGTAAACACAGAAATGATTGCCCGAGGTCCTTTCCCAAAGGAGCCTATGGCTATTTACTTAGGTAACTGTGCACTGGGAAAAGGTCCAAACATTTTTTTAAAGATAATTATTTTTAATGGAAGTGTAGTTGACATATAGTATTATATTAGTTTTGGGTGTACAACATAGTGATTTGACATTTACACACATTATGAAATGCTCACCACAGTAAGTGTAGTCACCATATGTAACCAAACAATGTGATTACAATATTATTGACTATATTCCCTCTGTTGTATTTTCATCCCTGTGATTCACTTATAACTGGAAGTTTGTACCCCTTCTTTTTTGCGTATGTGTGGGTTTTTTTGTTTGTTTGTTTTTTTCCTTCTGGGAGAGAGGTAGAGGAGGGACAGAGGGTGAGAGAAAAAGAATTTTAAGCAGGTTCCACGTAAGGCATGGAGCCTGAGGTGGGGCTTGATCCCACAACTCTAGGATCATGACCTGAGCCAAAATCAAGAATTGGCACTTAACCAACCAAGACACCCAGGCACCCTGAAGTTTGTACCTCTTAATCCCTTCACCTATTTCACCTATCCCCGTACCCACCTGCCCTGTGGCAACTACCATTTTGTTCTCTGTATTTATGAATCTGTTTGTTTTGTTTGTTGAGTTTTGTAGATTCTACATATAAGTTAAATCAAGTGGTATGTGTTCTTTTCTGTCTGACATTTTACTTAGCAGAATACTCTCTAGGTCCATCCATGTTGTTGCAAATGGCAAGATTTCATTCTTTTTAAAAGACTGAACTTTAATACACTGTGTATATATATATATATATATATATATATACAACTTCTTTATTCATTCATCTGTCAGTAGACACTTAGGTTGCTTCCATATCTCTGCAATTGTAAATAACGTTTTAATGAACATAGGGTACATATATCTTTTTTTTTTAGTCATTTTTTTCATCAAGATAAGTGCACTCTTTAATCCCCATCCCCTATTTCTCCCATCCTCCCAACCACCTCCCCTCTGGTAACTAACAGCTTGTTCTCTATAATAAAGAGTCTGTTTCTTGGTTTACTCCCCACCTTTTTTTCCTTTGCTTGTTTGTTTCTTAAATTCCACATATGAGTGAGATCATATGATATCAGTCTTTCTCTGACTGATTTCACTTAGTATTATATTCACTAGCTCTATCCGTGTAGTTGCAAACGTCAAGATTTCATTCTTTTTTATGGCTAAGTAATATTATATATATATATATATATATATATATATATATATATATATATATATGCCACTACTTCTTTATCCATTCATCTATCAATGGAGACTTGTGCTACATCCATAATTTGGCTATTGTAAATAATGCTGCTGTAAACATAGGGGCACATGTATCCCTCTGAATTAGTGTTTTTGTATTTAGGGGGTAAACCCTCAGTAGTGTGATTACTGGATCATAGGGCAGTTCTATTTTTGATTCTTTAAGAAACCTCCATAGAGTTTTACACAATGGCTGCACCAATTTGCATCCCATCAACAGTACATGCAGGTTCCTTTTTCTCCACATCCTCATCAATGCTTGTTGTTTCTTGTATTTTTTATATTATCCATTCTGACAGGTGTGAGGTGATATCGCATTATAGTTCTAATTTGTATTTCCCTGATGATGAGTGATGTTGAGGATCTTTACATGTGTCTGTTAGCCATCTGTAGGTCTTCTCTGGAGAAATGTCTGTTCATATCTTTTTCCCATTTTTAAATTGGGTTATTTGTTTTTGGGGTATTGAGTTGCAACTGTTCTTTATGTATTTTGGATACTAGTCCTTTATTGGATACCTCATTTGTAAATATCTTCTCCCATTCAGTAGCTTGCCTTTTAGTTTTGTTGTTTCCTTTGCTATGCCGAAACTTTTTATTCTGATGTACTCCAAAAAGTTTATTTTGCTTTTATTTCCCTTGCCTCAGGAAACATATTTAGAAAAATGCTGCTACAGCTGATGTCACAGAAATTACTGCGCTTGCTCTATTCAAAGGTTTTTATGGTTTCACATCTCACATTTAGGTCTTTAATCCATTTTTTAGTTTATTTTTGTGTATGGTGAAAGAAAGTGGTCCAGTTTCATTCTTTTGCATTTAAATGTCCAGGTTTCCCAACACCATTTGATGAAGAGATTATCTTTTCCCAATGTATATTCATTCCTTCTTTGTCTCAGAGTAATTTACCATATAATTGTGGGTTTGTTTCTGGGTTTTTTCATTCTGTTCTACTGATCTATTTATCATGCCAGTATCGTACCATTTTAATTACTACCACTTGTAATAGAACTTGAAATCTGGAATTGTGGTACCTCGAGTTTTGTATTTCTTTTTCAAGATTGCTTTGGCTATTCAGGGTCTTTTGTGGTTCCACACAAATTTTAGGATTATCTGTTCTAGGTCTGTGAAAAATGCTGTTGGTATTTCAATAGGGATTGAATTGCTTTTCGGTAATATATAGACGTTTTAACAATATTTGATCTTCCAGCTCATGAACATGGAATGTCTTTCCATTTCTTTGCATTGTCTTGAATTTCTTTCACCACAGTTTTATAATTTTCAGAGTACAGGTCTTTCATCTCTTTGGTTAAGTTTATTCCTAGATATTTTACTGTTTGGGGTACAATTGTAAATGGGATCATTTTCTTAATTTCTCTTTCTGCTGCTTCATTATTAGTGTATAAGAGTGCAACAGATTTCTGTACATTGATTTTGTAACCCCTGACTTTATTTATCAGTTCTAGTAGTTTTTAATAGAGTCTTTAGGGTTTTCTACATACTTCTTCCTTACCAGTCTGGATGTCTCTTATTTCTTTATGTTATCTAACTGCTGTGGCTACTTCCAATACTATGGTGAATCAAAGAAGTGAGAGTCAACTTTCTTGTCCCTTTCCCAACCTTGAAGGAAAAGTTTTCAGTTTTTCACCACTGAGAATGATGTTCACCGTGAATTTTTCATATAAGGCCTTTATTATGTTGAGATATGTTCCCTCTAGACCTCTTTGGCAGAGGGTTTATATCAAGAATGGATGTTATACTTTGACAAATGCTTTTCCTGCATCTATTGAAATGATCATATGGTTTTTATGCTTTCTTTTATTGATGTGACATATCATGTTAATAGTTTTGCAAATATCAAAACACCTCTGCATCCCAGGAATTATTCCCACTTGACCATAGTGTATGATTGTTTTAATATATTTTTGGATTTGGTTTGCTAATACTTTGAGGGATTTTGCATCTATATTCAGGAGAGATACTGGCCTGTAGTTCTTTTTTTGTGTGTGATGCCTTTATCTGGTTTTGGTATCAGGGTGATTGATACTGGTCTTCCAGAATGAATTTGAAAGTTTTCCTTCCTCTGGTATTTTGTGGAATAGTTTGAGAAGGATGGGTATTAAGTCTTAAATGTTTAGTAGAATTATCCTGTGAAGCCATCTGGTACTGGACTTTAATTTTTTGGCAGTTTTGTGATTACTAATTCAATTTCATTGCTGGTGATTGGTCTTTTCAAATTTTCTATTTCTTCCTGCTTTAATTTTGGTAATTTATATGTTTCTAGAAATTTATCCATTTCTTCTATGTTGTCCAATTTGTTGGTATACGGGTTTTCATACTATTCTGTTACAATTGTTGGTATTTCTGTGGTATTGGATGTTGTTTCTCCTTTTTTTTAGTAATTTTGTTTATCTGGGTCCTCTTTATTTTAATGAGTCTTGCTAGAGGTTTAGAAATTTTGTTGACCTTTTCAAAGAACCAGTTCCTGGTTTCATTGATCTGTTCTATTTTTTTTTTTTTTTTTAGTTTCTATATCAAACATTTTTGTCTGCTCTAATCTTTTTTATTTCCTTCCTTTTGATGGGTCACAGTTTTGTTTGTTCTTCTTTTTTCTAGCTCCTTTAGGTGTAATGTTAGGTTGAGATTTTTCTTGCTTCTTGAGGTAGACATGTATTGCCATATACTTCCCTCTTAGGACCACTTTTGTTGCATCCCAGAAATTTTGGACCATTGTGTTTTAATTTTCATTTGTTTTCATATAACTTTTTATTTCTTTACTTCTTGGGTGACCCATTCATTGTTTAATAGCATGTTATTTAACTTTCATATATTTATTGTCTTTCCCGTCTGTTTCTTATTTTCTTGCTTCTTGATTTCTAGTTTCACAGCATTGTGGTCAGAAAAGATGCATGGTAGGACCTTGATTTTTCTGAACTTGCTGAGACTTGCTTTGTGGCCTAATATGTGATCTATTGTGAAGAATGCTCCATGTGCACTCGAAAAGAATGTGTATTCTGCTGTCTGATGATGGAATCTTCTGAATATATCTGTTAAATACAGCTGGTCCAGTGTGTCATTCAAAGCCACTGTTTCCTTGTTGATATTCTGTTTGAATGATCTGTCTACTGATGTGGGGTGTTAAAGTCCCCTACTATTACTGTATTATTATTATTTCTTTTATGTTTGTTAATAGCTGCTTTATATATTTGGGTGTTTCATGTTGGGTGCATAAATATTTACAATTGTTATATCCTCTTGTTGGATTGTCCTCTTTATTATTATATAGTGTCCCTCTTTGTCTCTTGTTACATTCTGTTTTAAAGTCTATTTTGTCTGATATAAGTGTTGCTACCTCAGCTTTCTTTTGGCATCTATTTGCATGATAAATGTCTCTCCATCCCCCCCACTTTCAATTTGCTTGTGTCTTAGGTCTAAAATGAGTCTCTTGTAGGCAGCATATAGATGGGTCTTATATTTTTTTATCCACTCTGTCACCTTATGGCTTGTGATTGGAGCATTTGGTCTATTTGCATTCAAAGTAATTATTGGTAGATATGTATTTCCATTTTGTTCCTTGTTTTGTGGTTGTTTTTGTAGATTTTATCTGATCCTTCCTCTCATGCTCTCTTTCATGGTTTGTTGGATTTCTTTAGTGATAAACTTAGATTCCTTTCTCTTCAGTCTTTCCATATCTATTACTAGTTTTTGATTTATGGCTACCACTAGATTTGTATATAATATCTTCTGCATAATAGAAGTCTATATTAAGTTGAAGGTCACTTAAGTTTAAATTTATTTTTTATTTCTCTCCCTCCCGTGTTTTAGATATATGGTGTCATATTTTACCTTCATTTTATGAGACCCTTGACTAATTTTTACAGAAATATTAGTTTTTACTCATTTTGTGTTCTACTTTTCATACTTTCACTACTTATGGTTCTGCTCAAAGGATCTCCCTTAATATTCTTATAAATCTGGTTTAGTGGCCATTAACTTTTTTAGTTTTTGTTTGTGTGAGAAACTCTTTAACTCTCCTTCTATTCTGTATGAGAATCTTGTTATATAGAATATTCTTGGCTGCATATTTTCCCTTTCAGTACTTCGAAAAATCATGTCACTTCTTTCTGGCCTGCTAAGTTTCTGCTGAAAAATCCCCTGATAGCCTTATGGGGTTTCCCTTGTATATAACTGTCTTCTTTTCTCTTCCTGCTTTTAAAATTATTTCTTTATCACTACTTTTTGCCATTTTAATTACTGTGTGTCTAAGTGTGGACTTCCTTGTGTTGAATTTGGGGATGATCTCTGTCCCTCCCAGATCTCCATGTCTGTTTCCTCCTCCAGATTAGGATAGTCCTCAGCAATTATTTCTTCAAATAAATTTTCTGCCTCTTTATCTCTCTCCTTCTTCTGAGATCCCTATAATGCAAGCATCCCTATATGCTTTACGAAGTCAGTGAGTTCCCAAAGACTATTCTCAATTTGCATAATGTTCATTCTTCGCCTTTGCTCAGTTTGGTTACTTCTCATTATTCTGTCATCCAGGTCATTAATTCATTGCTCTGCTTTATCTAGCCCATTTATTCCACAAGGGTATTTTTAATTTTATTCACAGTGTTCTTCATCTCTGATTGGTTATTTCTTGTCTCTGTGTTAAAGGTCTCACTGATGTCCTCCACTTGTTTCCCTATACAGTGAGTATCTTTATGATCATTAGTTAAATTCTCTATCAGGCATATTACTTATACTTGTTTTGTTTGGTCTCTTGCTGTGGTTTGGTCCTGTTCTTTCATTTGGGAGACATTTCTCTGTCTCATTTTGTCTGACTTTCTGTATCTGTTTCTGTGTGTTAAGAATGTCAGTTACTTCTTTTGCTTTTAACAGAATAGCCTTATGAAGAAGATATCCTTTATTGCCCTGCAATACAAAGCCCCTGTTCCCCAAGGTATGGCACTTCAGGAAGTGTCACCCATGTGTGCTCTGTGTGCTCTGCTGTTGAGTCTTAGTCTCTTTTTCTTCAGTCCAGTTGTCTGCAAAATCTTTCTTTGCCTATTGTGGACAGCAAGATGTGTGATGGTCTGCTTGCAAAATGACATTTCCCCCAGATACTGCCAGAACTCAGATCCCACAAAACACACAGGTCAGGAGATGTGGTGTTGGCAGGGTTTCCACAGGTCTTCTGGGGGAGGGGCCCACAGTGGTGGGACTCAGGTTACCATGACTGGGAAGGGCAGATACCCCCAATCACAGGGTGAGGGGGCAGGGGTTCTTGGTGCAAGCAAGTTAGGTAAGCAATATGGGCACTGCACTGGTTCCCAGAAGTAGCCATTGTTTATGCTAGAAGACAGGAAAGGGAAATGGCGTCTGCCAGTTCCTTTGTTCCTGAAGGGGTCTCCCTATGATCCCTAGCTCTCTGGGCCATGCTCTGAAATGAACAAATCACTCTTTCTCCCATCTTCCCCCAGCATTTTTCAAACTGCTGGTTGTACCCTGTGTCTGCAGGGGTTGTTTACCATGCTGTCTCTTTAAGGGCAGAGACTCCATTTCCTAATGCCCTCTGAGCTCTCCCAAAGCCGAGCTTGCTGATTTTTTAAAGTCCAGGCTTTAAGTCCTACTGGTTTCAAGAACTCACAAAATTCAGCCCCTCTCACTTTCAAAGGCAAATATTACAGAGATTCATCCTCCCCTTTCATGGGATTCCCCAGTGTGAAGGTCCATTTTCTGCCCTTCTCCACACCACTAGCTCCCTCCCCAATGGGGACAGCCATGGTTGTTTCTCTCCCAGACCACCCCTTTCCCCTTCCTACCTTCGTTGATGTAAGTCTTTAGTTATGGAATTTGTTCTTCTAGGCTTTGGGTCATTTCCTGGGTTATTTACACTGATATAGGTGTTATCCAGTTGTATCTGTGGAACAGAGCAGGCTTACGGTCCTCCTACTCCACCATTTTCCCAGCTGACTAGGTCTAAACATTTTTCAGGACCACTAGATCCATGATCTGAATTAACTGATACCTGGAGTCCGAAAGCATCACCATAGCCTGTCTCAGACCTGGCCAAGATTCTGCTCACAGTATGTCAGCAGGGTCCAGAGACCCACCTGGTAATCATTTTTCAAATCCCTGAATATACAATTAAAATAAACATGCTTAGTAGGTAGCACAACACCCACGTTAAGTCCTTGGCCAATGAAGTAAACACTATCATAACAGGGAGTGCCAAACGGAAACTTCTGAAATTGCCTCCAACCTCATAGACAGCAGCTTTACTACCGCTTCATACTAGAGTACACTTGAAAACTAAAGGTAAGAGAAAATTCTCCCAATGAGAAGAACTTGAATAGTTTACCTGGTCTTCCACTTTCCTTCCACTTTCCCTGGTCTTTTGCTGAAGACGAATGGCCCAAGATTAAAATATATGTGGAGTGACAGATAGTGGAAACTGGCTTGGGTTGTCAGAAGACTGCAAGGAGAAACATTGGACAATCAGGGACAAGGATGTCTTGGGTAGGGGCATGTGGATGGACATATAGAAGGGATATGAAGTATAATCTTTATTTGAATATTAATGCCCCCTCCCCCCAGAACACTACACAACCAAGTACAAAAATAAATACTCAACCAGCTGGCATCAATGAACCTTGTAATCAGCTACCCCATTGCTGACATGATAGGTGTAGGAAAGAAACTAGGCAGCAGGGATGGAGACTATGTCTGGGTCAACAGCATGAGCGCAACAGCCCAACAAAGGCCAATCTAGCTACTGCCACTGGCAAATATCCAACCTGCCAGAAACAGAGACCAATACTGACTGGCAGGTTGACAACAATGAATCCCTTCTACCCTAGAAGGCTGAGTTTCATTCTGAGCTTTCTTGCCCATAGGGCCTCAGCCAGCACCATCTGAGGATGTATACAATATTTGTTTTACCAGCACAGAATCCTACATTTCATTGTATCAGACCAGGGGATACTCTTTATAACAAAGAAGATGTCAAAATAGATCCATGACCATGGTATCCATTGGTCCAGTAACTGTAACCAGAAGCTGCCAGCCTAATAAAGTGTTGGAATGGTCTATTAAAGGCATAGGTGAAACAACGTTTTGGGATGCAATACTTTATAAGGGTGGGACACCATCCTCCAGGATGCAGTATACATGTTGAATCAGAGACTTTTCTATGGTTCTGTGTCTCCAAAAGGAAAAATATATGACTCAAGGCACCAAGGGCTGGAAGCTGGAGTGACCACATTTCCCATCACTCTCAGTTATCTATTTGACAAATTAGTGCTTTTCTCCCACAGCTACAGGTTGTATAAGTTTAGAGGTTCTGGTTCCTAAACAGAGATCATGTCTGACAAAGGATACACAAACAATCTCACTGAATTATAAGCAACGACTTCTACTGCACACTTCAGGCTCCTCATGCCAAATGACCAGCATGCATGAAAAAGAGTAACCATTCTAATCAGGAGTAATTTCCCCTGGTCACCAAAAAGAGGTAGGGTTGCTGATACACAACAAATAGAAAGGAATAACTTTGATGTCCAGGCAATATATAAGGGTGCCTTTAGATGCCCTCTTGCCCAATTTTACAATTGTAATTAGAACAAATGTAGCAACCTGGACCTTAGAAGAACATGGTGATCTGGGTGCTGCCTTCTGGGTAATAAGGGTTGGGGTCCTGCCACCAGGTAAGCAACTAAGACCAGCAGAGGTGCTAGATGAATTCAGGGGGAATCTAGAATGTCACTGCAGCAATTGTGGCCCTGAGCCCAGCATCGGCAATGAAATTATACTTTCATCCCACTAATCTTCCTCTTCCAAGATTCCTCCAGCAAGAGATCCACTGGAATCCTGGAAAATCCAGTCCCACGATGAAAGGGAAAACCTGATTCAGTCAGCACGAGGAATGGACTGCCCAAATCTCCCTCCGATGAAGAACTCTCCTGGTACTGAGAGTGCTGTGGCAGAGGGCCTTTAGGTGTCAGACTCTGCAGGGATTGCCTCAGTGGCAGAGTGCTGCCTTGTCCAAGGTCATCTCCCTTCCCAGAGTGCCCACGTCCAATGACACTGATCATGTGGCCATCTCAACCCAACTCAGGATAACTCTGAAAAGCCATCTTAGCTAGAAAGATCTACATGGGGCACCTAGACTGTCTTTGGGCCTGCATCACACATCACTGTTTCCCTCTGCCCAGTCCTGCTTCCTTCCCCTCTCTTGCCCTCTCTTCCACAGGTATTGATCCCAAGGACTCTCCTTCATAAACATCCTGCACACTAAATTCTCCCTCTGTCTGTGTCCTGGAAACCAACCAGCAGAGGTCATATAACCTCAGTGTCCTCTCAACTCAAAATGGTGGAAATGCCTGTGCTGTTTATTTCACAGGGAAACAGGTAAATGGTATAATCTATAAGTAAGCACTTCTAAAACCATAAAGAATTATACAATTACAATGCTGTAATTACTACTGTTATTATCTAAATAATCATGTGCCCAGTTCTTCCACTCCCCACATTTTTTTTAGTGTGATCCAATTTTTAATAATGCTAAAACTTGAAAACTACTAGGTGGTTCTAGTTTTAGGGTGGATTTGCTACCTTGAAAATGCAAAAAGGCGTTTGAATGCAAGCATGAATCTTATTTCTCTTTTACAAATTAAAAAGCTATCTAGTACCAGCATTTTTTTAATTATGGGCTTCTATCACATTACCTATGCATTGCTATAGAAGCAGAAAGAAAATAATCCTTTACCTTCACAGATTTTAAAAATAAACAAAACAAATATCAACCAAAATAAAACCATCAGCCTCAATCAGATTGTCCTTTGCCAGCAGTGCTAATTCAATGAAGCAGGGATGGTCACCACCTGTTCTCTCCCTGGGAGTGAGCAAACAGTCCAGCTCTGCTCTATTAATTAATTCCTGGACAGGAAATGGGTGTCAAACAGGCTAGCATGTCACCACTAAAGTCTTGTAGTCTAAAGAGGTAGCCTACTGGTTTGCAAATGGGTCCAGCTGCCCAAATCTGTTGTGGTTGTTCCAGACAGATGATGAGTCAAGAACTATACGGATGAGCTAGCTACTCAAAAAAGATTCAGTGACCCAATCACTCTACCTTTCCCCACTTGATTTAGCTGTCGTTTGCTTCATGCCAGAGCCTGAAGTCACAGATGCTTTTCCTAAATGTAAGGAGCTCAAAATTAAGCTGAGAATAGACAATCAAACATGATCTACCCATCTGCTACTGAAACTGAACTTCTGTAAATGTGTCGTTAATCTAGAAGCTACACTTTGCCTAGATCATTTTAAAATTCAGAGCTGCGCTAATCAGCTTGTGGAAAATATTATAAGCAAGTGCACAACGACGCAAAGGTGCCCAGCTCAAAAGCATATGACACAAGGCTTATTGGCACTCTCCATTCTTAGTTGTCATTATTATAAGTTTTCAGTGGTTGTTAGTGGTAAACATATGGATATAGGGTTTTTTTTTTAAGTTTTTATTTAAATTCCAGTTAGTTAACATACAATGCAATATTAGTTTCAGCGTACAATATAGTGATACTGTATTTCCATACATCACCCTGTGCTCATCACAAGTGCACTCCTTAATCCCCATCATCTATTTAACCCATCCCCACCCACCTCCCTCTGGTAACCATCCATTTGTTCTCTATAGTTAAGAGTCTGTTCCTTGGTTTGCCTCCCCCTCTCTCTTTCTTCCCTTGCTCATTTGTTTTGTTTCTTAAATTCCATATGAGTGAAATCACGTGAAATTGTCTTTCTCTGACTGACTTATTTGGCTTAGCATTATACTCGCTAGCTACATCCATGTCATTGCAAATGGCAAGATTTCATTCTTTTTATGACTAAACATTCCTGTGTGTGTGCTTGTGTATGTGTGTGTGTATAAACCACCTCTTCTTTATCAATTCATCAGTTGATAAACACGGGCTGCTTCCATATCTTGGCTATTGTAAATAATGCTGCTATAAATATAGGTGTGCATGTACCCCTTTGAATTAGTGTTTTTGTATTTCGGGGGTAAATACCCTGTAGTATAATTACTGGAACATAGAGAAGCTTTATTTTTAACTTTTTGAGGAATCTCCATACTGTTTTCCATTATGGCTGTACCAGTTTGTATACCTACCAACAGTGTTCCTTTTTCTCCACATCCTTGTCAACAATCCTTGTGTTGCTGATTTTAGCCATTATGACAGGTGTGAGGTGATATCCCTTGTAGTTTTTATTTGTATTTCCCTGACGGTAAGTGATGATGAACATCTTTTCATGTGTCTGTTGGCCACCTGGATGTCTCCTTTGGAGAAACGTCTGTTCAAGTCTTTTGTCCATTTTTAATTGGATTATTTGGTTTTGGGGTGTTGAGTTGTATAAAATCTTTATACATTTTGGATATAAGCCTTTATTGGATATATCATTTGCAATTATTTTCTCCCATTCGGCAGGCTGCCTTTTAGTTTTGTTGCTTGTTTCCTTTTTACTTTGATGTAGCCCAATAATTTATTTTTGCTTTCATTTCCTTTGCCCCAGGAGATATATCTAGAAAAAAGGTTGCTACGGCCAATGTCAAATAAGTTACTACTTTCTCTAGTAGGATTTTTATGGTTTCAGGTCTCATATTAATCCATTTTGAGTTTATTTTTGGGTATGGTGTAATAAAAAGGTCCCATTTCTTTCTTTTGTCTGTTGCTGTCCAGTTTTCCCAATACCATTTGTTGAAGACACCATCTTCTTCCCACTGGATATTCTTTCCTGCTTTGTCTAAGATTAACTGACCATATAATTATGGGTTTGTTTCTGGGCTTCTATCTGTCTATAAATCCATGTGTACCATACTGTTTGAATCACTACAGCTTTGTAATATAACTTGAATTCCAAAATTGTGATGCCTCCAGCTTTGCTTTGCTGATTGCTTTGACTATTCAGGGTCTTTTGTGGTTCCATACAAATTTTAGGATTATTTGTTCTAGTTCTGTGAAAAATGCTGTTGGTATATCGATAGGGGTTAAACTAAATGTGTAGACTGCTTTGAGTAGTGTATAGACATTTTAACATATTTGATCTTCCAACCCATGAGCATGGAATGTCTTTCCATTTCTTTGCATAGTCTTGAATTTCTTTCACCAGAATTTTATTATTTTCAGAGTACAGGTCTTTCAACCTCTTTGGTTAAGTTTATTCCTAGATATTTTACTGTTTGGGGTACAACTGTAGATGGGATTATTTCTTAATTTCTTTCTGCTGCTTCATGACTATACATACTATATGCCTATACATTACTGTATAGGAGTGCAACAGATTTCTGTACATTGATTTTGTAACCTCTGACTTTATCAGTTCTAGAAGTTTTTGGTGGAGTCTTTAGGGTTTTCTATATATAGTATCATGTCATCTGCAAAGAGTGAGAGCTTTATTTCTTCCTTACCGATATGGATGCCTTTTATTTCTTTATGTTGTCTAATTGCTGTGCCTAAGATTTCCAATACTATGGTAAATAAAAGTGGTAAGAGTCGACTTATCTCTTTCTGGCCTTGAAAGAAAAGTTTTCAGTTTTTCACCACTGAGTATGATATTCACTGTGGGTTTTTCACAGAAGGCCTTTAATATGTTGAGATATGTTCCCTCTAGACCTACTTGGCAGATGGTTTTTATCAAGAATGGATGTCGTACTTTGACAAATGCTTTCTCGGCATCTACTGAAATGATCATATGGTTTTTATCTTTTCTCTTATTGATGTGACATATCCTGTTGATCATTCTGCAAATATTAAAACACCTTTGCATCCCAGATATAAATCCCACTAGATCATGGTGTATGGTTTTTTGAATATATTGTTTGATTTGGTTTGCTAACATTTTGTTGAGGATTTCTGCAACTATATTCATCACAGATAATGGCCTATAGTTCTCTTTTTTTGTGGTATCTTTACCTGGGCTTGTTGCCATGGTGGTAACAAGGTTCAAAGAGTGAGAACAGATGTGTGCAAAAACCTCTTGTAGCCCAGGCTCAGAACCTCCCCATTAGCACTTCCACCGCATCCTTCTGGCAAAGTGGGGCACAAGGCCAGCACAAGTCTGGAGAAGCAGAATCCCCCACTTCATGGTAAGAGAAGAATTTGTGGTCATTTTTGTAAACACCTACCTAGTTTTCTTATAGATAAATACAAGAAACCTCATATAATTGTGTATTAAATAGGATAACATATAAAAATCACAGGATAAATTGAAGTGCTCAATAAATATCAGGGCCTTTCTCTCCTCCATTCCCTTTCAAACTAGGGAGGTGGGGCCATAAACCAATGAGGTAAGTTTCCTTGGATGCCTTGTGGATATCCATCTTACCAATTTAAAGTTTAAATGGATGTTGGTTTTAGTTAACTTTATGAGATTATCTAATAAACCTAGTCATGAATCAATATAAAGTCAATTATGTGTACATATGTATTAATAAGTCACACATACAAATTCTATATCAACCGATACTGATCGGAAAGCTTATCTCCAAAGAGACCTCAGTGAACAAACTCTCCCCAGCATTCAATCCTTAGGCCTGGGCTGGCCCTGTGATTCATTACCAGTTGAATATAATGAAAGTAGTGCCAGTTTTCAGGCCCAGACTGCAAAAGACTGGCAGCTTCCACTTCCTATATCTTGAAACACTAACTTGTAGAGCCCTGAACCACCATGTAGGAAGACCGACCCTGCCGCTCCCCCTTCAGCTGTTCCAAGTCCCAATATTTGAAGCATCACAGATGAATCTCCAAGCAACATGGAGCACAGATGCATCATCCCTCCTGTGCCCTGAATTCCTGACCCACAGAATCAGAGATACGGTAATACTAATAAAACATTTTTAAGCCGCTAAGTTGTAGGGTAGTTTCTAATGCAGCAATAGGTATTTGAAACAACCAGGAATACCCTGGACATAGCTGAATATTGCCACTGGGAGCAAAGAGCTGGCACTACTGCTCTGTGCTGCTGTTAGAACACACACTGGCCATTGATCCGTGAATCTGAGAGGAACTGAGAACTCGAGAAAGCTGGCATGATTTAAGGGAGGCAGGCAAGGGAAGTGCGGTTTCACCATGGTGTCAAGACTCACGCCAGCTCTGACCCACAGTCTGGAGAGCAGTGATTATGAGCAGAGCGGCTGGGGGGCCCAGATCTCTTCCATCTGCACACAGGCTCCTTGAGTGCTGAGCTCAGCATCACCTGCAAGGCTTCCTGAAGGTTAAAACAGAGAACCAGGCTCATTTACTCAGCGACAAGGTTTCAGAGTAAAGCCGGGTGTCTGGGCCTGGACGAAACTCATCATTGCACACGTGGATATACAAAACGCAGATAACACCATGACTTCTTGCCACCTCGAGTGGCAAGCTGGAATGAAGCAATCGCAAAATGGGCAAGCACAGCTCACGCTTTGTTGTTTGGTTTTTTGTTTAATGTTTATTTGTTTTTGAGAGAGAGATGGACAGACAGAGAGACAGAGAGACAGAGAGACAGAGTATGAGCAGAGGAGGGACAGAGTGAGATGGAGACACAGAAACCAAAGCAGTCCAGGCTCTGAGCTGTCAAGCACAGAGCCCAACGCAGGGCTCAAACTCACAAACCATGAGATCATAAGCTGAGCAGAAGTCGGACACTTAACCGACTGACCCACCCAGGGGCCCCGTTCATGCTCTAATAGTACCCTGAAGCTCTGCTTGTCACCTCACAGTCCCATTAGGCACTACTAGGAAGCCTCAGTAGCACCAGAATGTACCAGCCCAATGCACACTGCATTAAAAAACGTAGCACCGCTTGAAGCAGAGACTCAGAGAGAAAAATAGTGTCAGAGGTGCTAACACTAATGCCAGTTTGAAAACCAATTACCATGTGAGTAAATGCCCTGAGAAGGAGCTGTTTATCTGGCCTCTTCAGCCACATCTGTACATTCATATATAAGCACCAAACATGTATTGAACACTTACCCTGCATCCCATGTTCTTCTGGGGTCCTTAGGAGGGTGGGATCAACTTCCTGAAAAAGAAGGTGCTAGCAATCAACCACTAAATGTCTACACAAGTGACACACTGTGATCCAATTAGTGAACACCACCATATTCAATAATTGAGTGCTTTATTCCAGTGTATAAGTATTTTTTTAAAGTACCTCGTATTTGCCAAGTACTGTTTAAGGAGTTTTTAAGATCTGATGGGAAGTCAAGACACTTGGAAACTGTACACATCATAAAGAATACTAAGTTCTATGAGAAAAAACAGAAGGAAGGGAATAATTTTGACTGGAGGGTCTGGAAAGGTTTCATGAAAGAGCTGACCTGCGAACTGAGACTGAAAGACAGAGTAGGAGAATTTGGGGAAGCAAAAGTAAAGGAAACACGCAGGAAACATGAAAAAAAAAGTGCATTCCAGGAAAAGTAAGCAACAGGAACAAAGGAACCAGGGTCTAAAATAACGGGGAGAGGGGGAGAGGGGGAGGGGGGGAGGGGGGAGGGGAGACAGGAGCCTGGTTGGCTCAGTCAGTTAAGTGTCAGACTCTTAATTTCCACTCAGATCATGATCTGATGGTTCATGAGATCCAACCTCACACTGGGTTCTGCACTCTGCACTGACAAGGTGGAGCCTGCTTGGAATTCTTTCTCCCCTCTCTCTGCCCTTCCCCCACTCACACTCTCCCTCAAAATAAATAAACAACTTTTTTTAATAAATAAAAAATAATACAACATAACATAAAATGATGGGGGATGTTTCTGGAAGCAAAGCATAAAGTGACAAGAGAATGAAATGAATGGAAGGTGTGAGGGAGGGTACTGCAAGGCAAAGCTGGAGGTGAGCTGGGGCCACACTATGAAAAGCCTTGAACATCATGCTAAGTAGAATTAACTGTATTACTAGGAAGTGCTAAAGTGTGAGGTGCTAGGAACTGCAAGAAGACCAACTCAAAACAATAGAAAAATACATACAAATAAGCAAAAAGTATCTCTGCCTCAAACTGCAAGCTACTAACACCAGGGAGACTTTACACCCCTTTGCACTATCAGCACCACCAGGAGGGTGGGGACTGGGTCCCTCACAGTCACGACCACATCCCAGTCTTCTCAGGGCTGCCATGCACTGCTGTCACATAAATATTTGTGAAAAGGAGTAAATTAGTTTCTCCCTGTCTACCCAAGTTGAAAATTGCTTCTCTTGTTTGTATCACAGCATACTGCTTGCTCCTGCAGCCATTTATGTGTTTTGGTGTTCTTCTTTGATATTTTAAGTAATGTATGGGCAGGGACAAGATTGTATCTCTTCAAATACCTCCTGAAACCTAGCAGAAAGCCTTGCAAACTAGTTACTCATTATTTGTTCAGTGTGTAAATAGTATGGAAGATAAAACAGCCTCACCACATTACGTCGACATGTTATTCTAGGCCAAAAAGAAAACAATCTACTTTTGCTATTCTGCTTCTGGTAATTTATACAAAAGAAATGAAATCGTGACCTTAAAGAGGTGTCTTCACTCCCATATTCCTAGCAGCATTATTTACATTAGCCATGACATGTAAATGATCTAAGTATCCAATGACGATGAATGGATAAAGAAAATGTAATACGTATAATGGACTACTATTCAGTCACAGAAAAGAAGGAAATCTCGCCATTTATGATAACGTGGATGGACCATGAGGGCTTTATCCTAAGTGAGATAAGACAGAAGAAAAAAAAAACTGTATCATCTCACTTATATGTAAAATCTTTTAAAAATCCCAAACTCATAAATACAGAGAACGGACTGGTGGTTACAGGGGTGGTGGTTGGGGGGTGGGAAAAATAGATGAAGGTAGTCAAAAGGTACAAACTTTCAGTTATAAGATAAATAAGTTCTGGGGATGTAATATGTAGCATGGTGACTATAGTTAACAGTACTGTATTGTGTATCTGAAATTCACTAAGGGAGTAGATCTTGTTTTAAAAATTGATCAATCTATTTTAAACAAAAAAAAGAAAGACAGTAGAACTTAAAGTTCTTATCACAAGAAAAAAATTTGTAACTATGTGAAGTGATGGATGTTAACTAAATTTATTGTGGTAATCACTGAACAACATATACATATATCAAATCATTATGTCATACACTAAGACATACACCAAGACAATGTTATATGCCAATCATGTCTCAATAAAACTGGAAGTTAATCAATTAATTCACCATCATTTCTGATATCATCTATGGTCTTTGTTTTTGTTCAACATGTAACAAAGAAGAGATATTTCCCATATATTTTTTCACCCCTTTGTCATCCACAAAATGCATCTTTCTTTCCTATTTCATGTTTTCTTCCTTAGAAACCTGAACTGGAGTCCACTTAAATGAGTCTTCTGTTTTATTTCCTAGCATCGTTTGATTCCTCAGACAAATGTTCTCACCTCCTTCCTACACTCACCTCCCAGATCTTCTTGTGAATCCAAATGGCCTTCTCTAACATCTTGCACTAAATAAATGTCCAACTTTTCAACTACTTGGCTCTTCTATCTTGTTTCCATGGATTCTTTTCAATAGTGCCAAAGTGTGTTAAAACCTTTTTAAAAGGTCGTTTTACTAATAGGATATTCACTTTTTCTTAGTC
The DNA here is from genome assembly GCA_030068075.1 of Paguma larvata. Lineage (NCBI taxonomy): Eukaryota > Metazoa > Chordata > Mammalia > Carnivora > Viverridae > Paguma > Paguma larvata. Next base: position 76,580,576 of record CM057828.1, on the reverse strand, counting down.
CTCAAGATAAATTCTACCAGCTAGTGATCATACTGACCAAACGTCCCTACAGTTTAATGCACTCTCTCTCTGCAAGTTTTGAACTGGGAGAGTTTTCTGCTCTACTCATTTGTTCTTGCTTCTAATAACTGTCCCCACACTACTATTAGCACAGATTTTTAGCTGGACTAAAATCAAATTGCTTGCTAGAGGTATAAAAGGAAGACCTGCCTACAGAGAATATCGTAGGACATTCTACAGAACTTAGAATAGTGGTCTTTGTACTTTTTTCCTCATGTATTTCCTAAGATAATTTCCTTACACTATGTGTTAAATTTTACCTAAGTTGATACCTAAATTTTTCATCATAATTTTAATTAGTTGAAAAATGTTATGTCCAGTGCACTATAAATGCCGGTAATATGAAAGTGATATCGCTGCTTTATACGTCCCCCTCAGTATCTAAATGCAATAATGACTGCAGCCTATCATCATCTAATTACACAAATGTGAATACGTTCATTTTATATCCTTTTTTTCTCCTGAAACTCATATTTCCATTCCATTTTCCTCTCAGCATTTCATCTGACTGTAAGATACTTTCATGCTGGAAATTTTTTTGTCGATTGTCCTATTTCTCTGCATCAAAATATGCACATAAATTTAAATTTTTCCTTTAGACCATAAGGCTTTATAAATGTGAAAATTTATTTTGAATTAGGCTGTTATTAGCTATTATTAATACATAATCAATATAACTATATTATAATCTTTCATAAAAAAGTATTAAATATAAAATATGCACCTCAATAAAGATGGAAGTGGCGATTTTGAGTGTTTGGGTGGTTTGGTATGATTTGGTAATTCTCATATCTGAGATTACTATTAATTGTTGCTAGAAAAGAACATGCAGCATTCTTTTGGGTTCCTGGACCCAGTGTCAACATGGTTGGGGAAAGGCGTGGTTTCCCCCAAAACAACAAACAATTCTCGGACACAACCTGGGTGTCCTACCATTCAACCCAATTCTGACATTTTCTACCTGAAGACAGCACCAGATTCCAGGTTAAGAACTCAGTCCCACAAGTCTGCCTGCCCCTCACCTCCTTCAGAGGACAGTCACAAGCCCAGGTTTCATCTGTGCTTCTGACAGTCATTAAGTCAGAGGTTCAAACCCTTCTTGGATTTAATTTCCTACGAGGGCTCATAGAACTCACAGAAACATTTTACTTACTAGATTGCCAGTTTATTGTAAAAGGATATAACTCAAGAACAGCCGGATGAAAGAGATGCATGGGGCGAGGTAATGGAGAAAGAGCATAGAGCCCTTTAACCTCATAACTTACAAAATTTTGAACACTCCGAATTATAGTTTCACAATCAATCTAATGGGAATAGAAGAGATCATGGTGTCCATTCCCTTTCCACTGCTGTGGTAATAAACTGAAATTAATATATGTCCACCAAAGACCAGAAAAATTAAATGTTGGATGAGATTTAACGCAAGTGCTCTGAAGCGAGACTTGACCTGCTGTGTACTGGCACAGCTTCCGCGTAACTTAGCTTTCTAAGAGCCTGGTATGAAATGCCTCACTTCACTGGCCCCTTCTAGAGGAGTGAAAACAGCACAGCGGACAAGACAAGAAGGAAGTCCATTAAGACCTGGACAGAGCATCATACTCCATAAACAGAGAAGTGGACTGCTGCTAGATATGAGAAAGCACCCAGAGAGCAACACTGTGAGACAAGGCCATGATGAGGAGGTCCCAGTCATCAGAAACCAGGCTCAGCTACCTCAGAGCCCATCTCCCTGTGGCTGCCTGTACACCATCCCCTGCTTCCTCGGACTGAACTTTCCAGAACAACGAAGCCATTGTTTAAGATCATTCACACTTATGATCACAGTGAGAGGAAAGGGTAATCTTATACCACTGGTGGATATCCAGGTTGCAGAAGCATGTATATCAATATGTATCAACAGCTTTAAAAAAGCACATAATGTTTGAGTGATTCCACCTCCAGAATTCTCGTAAGAGAAAATAAACAAGGAAGTGCACAAAGATAGGTGTATAAAAAATGTTCCTTATTGTATTATTATAGGAACAAAACTTGAAAAATACAAAAGCTAAATGTCCGACCATAGGGAAACGATCAAATTAATTTTGGTAAATAATCAAATTAACACCATGTATGACCATGGGCAATTAAAAGTGATAATATGAAACTACGTTGACATGGGGATATTTTTTCATTATATAAGTGTTTTTAAAAGAAGATAATTAAATGGTGCAGTGGGTTCCTATTTTGTTTTTAAAAGACCTGAAAGCATCCAAATGACTTATCTGTCTAATAAAGTAAGTTATGAGCCTGAATCGTAAGAGAAAATGTTTATGATGTATTGTTAAGTTTAAAAAGCCAATTGCAGGACAGTATTACATTATGACTCCCAATTAAATAAAATAATCATATATATTTGCATACAGTTGTGTCAATTCATTAAATAGATGTGTGTGTTTGTTAAACATGTACAACATATAGTACATTGTCTATATATGAAGAATGAGAGGCTCTACACCAAAATGTTAACAATGGTAGGATTACACACGGGTTTTATTTTCATTTTTGTACAGTTATGAATTTTCCTAATTTTCTACCAACACTTATTTTTCATGATTCAACTCTTATCTGCAACATTGCTGCTTGTTCCCTTGCAAATAAAAGCCACAAAAGTCCAGTACTAGCTGACAACTTCATGACATCTAAACACTGGTAATTCCACATTTTCCTTTTGGTACTGAAAGTGTCGGTGTGAAGGCGGGAAACAAGGTAAAACATCCATTATATCATATCCGTGATACATACGACTGATTCCCACAGATATAATAATTAAGGCCAAACATTTAGATTATACAACATAGCATCATTATTTAAAAGAGACAAAGAACTGGGCCTGGGTGGCTCAGTTGGTTGAGCGTCCAACTCGATTTTGGCTCAGGTCAGCTGAGCATGGAGCCTGTTTGAGATTCTCTCTCTCTCTCTCTCTCTCTCTCTCTCTCTCTCATCCTCTGCCCCTCTCCCCTACTCACACTCACTCTCTAAAAGTAAAAAATAGGGGCACCTGGGTGGCTCAGTCGGTGAAGCAGCAACTTCAGCTCAGGTCATGATCTCACGGTCTGTGAGTTCGAGCCCCGCATCGGGCTCTGTGCTGATGGCTCATCAGAGCCTGGAGCCTGCTTCAGTTTCTGTGTCTCCCTCTCTCTCTGCCCTTCCTCTGCTCACGCTCTGTCTCTAGGTCTCTCAAAAATAAATAAACATTAAAAAATTTAAAGAAAAAAATAAATAAATAAAAGTAAAAATAATAATAATAATAATAATAATAAGAAGAAGAGACAAAGAACTTCTTGTATTCCCAAAAATAAAAAACATCTTGAAATATGGTGTTATTCTGTTACTACTCTTCTGAGATACATTAAGTAATACAAAATGGGAGATATACATCACCTTTGGTGATCTACATGCAATCCTGTCTAAAAATGTGCATATATGATCGACAAGGATCTTTTCTCTTCTCTCGTGTAATAGATTAGAAGAGAGTGCCTGGGAAGTATGCTCAACTGGATTTCATAATATCAAAAGGAATTACCAAATATGGAGTAACTGCAGTAATGAGATAACTCTGTGAAATACCTTCTCATACAAGAAATCACTGAGAAATAGAGAGGAGCTGCAAATCTGGAGTTTAAAAGTTTTACTAATTTCTAAGGTGCGGCAAGTAAACTCTAAAACTATAGATGAATGAGCTCAACACAAAATGACAAAACATTCTAGAATAGATTAGTAAAGAAATGGTTGTAAGCACTTAGAAAAGGATTTCTGATTAGACTGAAAGCCAGTATGGATTTAGAAAAAATAAATAATGAGCCACATTTTTAAAATAGGATCATTAAACTGGGTGTGCTATACATACATTCACATATTTAGTTTTGAAAAGGCACTTATCAAAACCTCCCATAAAATCTCTGCATAAAAACTCTGCATGCATGTGTGTGAATGCAGGGATATGTATGTGTTCCTATGTATGAATGGGTGAATGAGCTTAATGGAGAGGTGCTGCTGCTACTACTACTATACACATACACACACACACACACACACACACACACACTGCAAATTTTCCTCAATTCTCTTTTTTCCTTACCTCACACATCAATGATGCATTGGATCCTTGAAATTCTCCAAAGTGTCTGTTGGCTTCTTACCCAATTTGTCTACTTCTCTCACCATCTCTCCTTGGCTGAAATTCACTGTCTCTCAACCCAGTTAATGCCACCACCGCCTCTCGCTTGGACCACAGCAAATATCTCCTGGCTGGGTGTCGATTTTGATTCTCATTCCCTATAATCCATTTTGCTGAAAATTCTCCAACTTACTAGAATCAAATGAAAGCTCCCTACGCTGGCCCCAGAGCTCCCTCTCTGATCTCTGCTCACCTCTCCCCTCAACACCGGGGCAGCTGTCACACTCTCTCCCCTCTCCTCGCATCCCGTCACTCCCACCCTAATGCTCTGAAATAGCTATGCCCCTTGCCTGGCTCCCTTCCCTTCTGTCCTCCCCACACTTCTGTCTTTGAGATTTTATTTTAAATGTCACCTCCACAGAGGCCTCCTCGACCACTCAATTCTAAGTAGCCATCCATCACAAGGCCTATTTTAGTTCTCTGTGTGGCCCCGCATCAGTCAAGATCCAGTCAGAGACAAAAGCCACACAAGGCACGTGAAGAGAGAAATTAAATTGTGATAACCAGGTATGAAATTGTTAACTAACTGACAAGACAAAAACAGAAAACTAAGGTATCACGAGAGCAGGAACACGGGAAGCAGGTTCCAACAGGAGGGTTGTAGAGACAAATGAAAGAGGTCAGAATTATTCTAAAGATGTTTGGAAAGGGGACCTGGCCTGGCTGAAATTAAGTGAAATGAATCTCTCCTGGTGCTGATATTCCTGAGGGGCTGGCAGTGAAGGTGATTCTGCACACACAGAAAACACTACAAACCAGATTCAGCTGCTGCTACAGGAGGCGCAGCTACAGGGATGTGAAGAAGCCTGAACTGGGTGATACTAGCGGAAGCACAAGAAGACAGGAAGCCGATGGGAGGAAGCGGAGTCCCTTCCTCCCACCTTCCACCCCAGCCTTCTGGTCTCTCCCTCTGCTCTTTATTAGCAGACCTGAATAGGGATCCAGCTGGCAAAGCAAAAAAAGGGGTTTGCACAGTCTCATCCCTAGCAACTCAAAGGTTAGTGGAGAAAGAGCAGAGAGAAGGGTTTGGAGAGAGAAGGCAAAAGAAAATAGCTTGATACCTAGCAAAAGTACTTATCGCTTTAATGTTTCCTATTTATTCATTAATTGTTGTTTGCCTCTCCCTGCTATGAAGTTCAGTCATATGAAATTGCTATTTCTCGAACTCAAAAACCTCTTAAATCTTAGCAATTTTATATGGTTCGACCTAATAGATTAAGTTCCTGTGGGCAGGAATTTCATCTGTCTTGCTCAAAGTTGAAGTCTAACATGAAGTTTGTGAACTGATATATTATTGGATCCCTGATGAAGTGTTTAACACTTTTAAAGAACATAATTTCACCTTTTTTGATAATTAAAAAATACTTCAAACTCTTGCCTCATTAATTTCTATACTATGACCATATAAATATAAAAAGAAGTGTAGAATTGATGGTTAACAGAATGTCAAATAAAACAAGGTTGATAGTATAAGATTCACAGTTGAAAGGACACTAACCTGAGAAGACACATATAAAATGCTTCCTTGAGGCCCAGTCTCTTAAACCCGGAGCTGAACTACTTTTGCAGGCAAGCAATCTCAACCTAATTTTTGGAAAAGCAATAAAAACCCTCAAGAAGGCTTCTTTCTGTTTCAATTACAAAAGCCACTTCTCAAAATTAACGTTCTCTCAGCCTTCTACTGTCAGAGTAAATGACAAACCCAGAGTTTTCCATTCAGAGCTGGTTTCACTACATATTTACACGCATTTCACACATATCATGCATTTTAAATCATTCATCTCCATGTGAAAACAAAAAGATGAATTCATCTTTGATAAAGAGGGAGTGTAAACCATTTCCCTTGGCTTTTCCATCCCATAAGACCAAGAGGATTTCAAAGTTAATTGTCCTCAGAGAGGCTGCCCGGCGTGGTGATTAGGAACACAGAGTTAGCGGCCAGCCTGCAGGGGAAGAACCATCCTGGCTCTGAGGCTTCTGAGATGCACCAGTCGGGCCAGTCGCTTAACCTCTCGGGGTCTCCGTTTCCTCATATGTCCCCTTTAAATAACAACAGAACATAACTCACAGGAAAGCTACGAGGCTTAACTAAGTTAACACAAGTAAAACTGGAAGTGCTAAAGGCACCCACGGTTTCTAAATTTCGAAGTGTCTGAGAATCCCTGCATCTTGCAAATGCAGATACTCTAAACCCAGTGCCATCAATTCTAATTCACTACATCTGGAAAGAGGCCCACAGGTCTGCCTACCTGCTAAGCATCTCAGGTAAATAAAGGCAGGCAGTGCTGAGACTGTGAGGAACACAGGTCTACAAACTTAAGGGCATCAACTGCCACCCTTGCCAGCCGAACTCAGCTCTCTCTGAGAACTTAATATGCATTCACTATCATTTAAGCTAAAATTCCAGCAAGAAAAAAATTAAATATGCTATTTAATCATCTGTTTCCAGAGTCTCAAATGAGGATTCTACAACACTTTCCAGGTGAGTTTCCACAGCCCAGTAACAAACACAGTGCACTCTCCTGTCTTCCTCTAAAGCTGATCTTCCCATCTCTTGCCATCATCTCAGCTCTCAAATGCTCATAAGTGTTATAAAAAAAAAAAGTGCTCATAAGTGGTTTCCAGAGTCCTCTTAGATCATTCTAGCAATAAATATCATCAGATTCTTCTTGTTTTTCCTCTAAGCCGAGTCTCTCTGGCCCTTAATCGTTTTGGTTGCTCTCTTTCCACATTCCATCCAGTACCAAAAACAAATCAGCAAATCATCATCTTCATGTACCTGAAGTACCAAAGGATGTGATTTGCGGGCACCAATGCAAACATTTAGTGCACTTGGAGGTGAAAGCAAAGTTCACGGTTGTGATTCAAGTTTGACGCAGGACATCCTCACACGGCTTTAAAGGAAAGGGGAGAGAGCATGGGGGAAGGGGAACCGGGCAAGAGGAACCCATGCCCATGACCAAGTTCAGAGGTACTTTTTGCTACTATTGTCATCATAGTATTCAGAATAACAATTGCACCAAAGAAAGTCACTAACCACATGTAGAAGATGGCAGGTCCCAGAAGAAAACCCTCAGAAAAGGAAATCAGCAAATAATGCAAATTAGATCAGAAAAGCATTACTTTCTTCAAAAGTGATTGCTAGGTTGACGGTTTTTAGCAAAGGTTTGCCCTTCTTTTAACGATGTGACTGGTGGAGTACTGAAAGGAACAGGGATTCATGTTAATTACTTTGAGACAAATTATTTTCTGGTCCTATACTTTAAGAGGGAAAAAAAATTCCATAACTTCCTACTTACGGACTGAAAGAGGAAAAAAAACAATGACCCTTCTCAAGAAAGCAGGTTACCAACATAGCAGGAACTTCATTCTGAGTTGGTGGAGCAGGAAGAGAATTTCCAGTAGTTCTGAAATTCCCCTCAGGGTATTTACAGGCTTAAACTTTACAATACCATCCACCAACAATCATCCTTCACTACAGTGCCCTGGAGGAAGTGCTGAGGATCCTCGTTCTCCATGGAGAGTCACAGTCTAAGTCACAGCCCAGCTGAGAGCCACGAGAGCCCTGCTGGGAATCAGTGCACCCTTTAACTCCCCAGTAACCAGGGCCTCTGGTGGGTCCAGGGACATCCTAGTTAGGAAACAGGACCAAGGAAAGGTCATACCTCTGCTAAAATTAAAAAAAAATTTTAACTAAATAAAAATAAAAGGTAGAGAACAACCTTATTAACCTTAATTATCTGGAAAAGTTCCTAAACAGTCACAAAAATAATCATATACACTAACATTTGTTAAGCATCAACTTTGTGTGCAGAGAACATTCTAGAGGCTTGAGATAAACCTCTTGGAGCCTACATTGTATGAGGGGCCAACCGGGAGAACATCTGGAGGAAGAGAAAACAGAAAGTGCCAAAGCCCTAAAGGGGCAGGGTCCTTGCGAGTGCTTGGAATGCACAGAGAACATGGATTCTAAAATGCAACAAGGGTGTGGCATGAACAAGTGGAAGATTACATCCCAGAGGTAACCAGGAGTCAGATCACACAAAGAACCTTCTGAATAGAAAGTACCTACTATCATGTACGTGTATTGGGTTGGGGTGGAGGAGGGGGGATACTATTACTTTGGCATAATCAAGCATTTCTCCTTTAGTGTGTGTGTTAAGTGAACTAACAGTACTCAAAGTTAGGGAAAATATGAATATTGCTCCAAAAAAGTCAGGTAAATTAGGTAATTAAAAAAAAAGACAGCTTCAGAAGATGCCTTCCCCCAGGGGCTCACGTGATAACACACAGGAAAAACTTTTTTAACGAGGAGTATGGCGCCCCTGTTTTTCTCCCACACAACAAGGCTGAGATTTGAGTCTCCATTCATTAACCCATCTGCACTGGCATACCTCAGCTAGTATTAATTTGGCTGGTACTTTCTTTTTCTCTGTAAAACTTCCATGGCCTTCAATCATGTTTTACCTGAGCTGTGTCACTGAGGACACTTATCCCCAGTGGCTGGAAGCTAACTGCACATGAAAGTTACGTTATAAATATGTGTTGAATGAATGAACAGTTTAGTTGGCGTAACTGATCCTTGTTCCCTGGGCCTGGGAAGGTTTCCCTAAGTACTGAAGGCAGTCTATATGCATTTAAGCCAAGCAACCTAAAGACCACTAACTAGCATTCTCTATAATTCATTCTTGCAGAGAAAGTGGGAGAGTGGTGTGGTCAGATGTGGAGGGAAGTGTGAAGGGAGACGGGGGGAGGGAGGAAGGAAGGAAGGCGTCCCACAGCTTCTCCGACTCCGGGGCCAGCTGGGAGCGCGAGGTGAGGGACTCACTTGAAGGTGAGGACGCAGAGCGGCCGGTAGGACCAGTGGCTGGTGTTCTCGGCCATGCCCTTGCCCCAGAAGTCGTTGGTGAAGATGCCCCAGCCTAGGAGGGCGCCGGGCCTGCACGTCGGGGGTCGTTGTGCACTAACTCGCCCGGCAGGGAGGCGCCACAGCACTGCAGCTCCCTCCGCCCATGATGCCTCCTCCGCCCCAGTGCGCATGCCCCGGCAGCACTACCGGCCCCTGCCGTAAAACCCCGCCCCCACCCCTCGAAAAACTGGAGAACCACATTTGTCTCCACGCTTAGCTCCCGGCGTCCGCGTTCGGGTCCCCGAGATTTCGCGTGCAGGTGGAGCTGGGTCGCGGAGAAGGGGCACCGAGGTCCTGCCTAGCGCGCCTGGCGATACTCACCGCCGCCCCACCAACGAGGCTGCGGAGGGCCTCGTCTGCGGGCACCTCCGGGCCCAGGGCCAGGGCGGGCTTAGCAGGTGCGCCCCCTGAAACTCCCTCACCCCACGCTCCGAGAGGGGGAAAAGTGGGCCACAGCTTCCCGGGAGGTTGCCGGCTCTCAGCACCCCGGACAACAATGGGACAGCGCCCGCGCTCCCGTCCTGCCACCCTGCCAGCGTCTCCTCCTGGGCCCCGCGCCTGCAGCCTCCGCGTGGAGGTGGCCGTGGGGGAAACGGAGCCAGGGTCTCCTGGCTGAGGGCTTCCTGCCTGCCCTGCGCAGTCTGTTCAGGGGCGCCAAGGGCTGTTTCGTTACTGCCCATTGCTTAGCTCGCATTTAGGAAGAGTCCCAGGTTCAAGTTTGGGTTTGAGGCTGGGGGCTAATCAGCTTTTCTTCTCATTCTAGTTTATATTTAAACTCTTGAGATGATCGGGAGATGCGGAGCAAATTCCTCTTCCTTCTCTTTCAAGTGGATCACTTGGGTCTGATTATTAGTTTCTGGGCTCTGCCCATGTTTCAACTGTTTCTGCCAACAATACTCAAAAGCTGCCTAAGTTTTCTGCCTTGGCTCCTAAACTTCCATCTTCTTCAAAGGTCGTTTTCCCTTTAAAAATGCTAATTATAATTTATCATTAATTACATATCCCTGAGTGCTGCTCACTTAGACAAGTCTCTACGTTTGGCAGTCTCTTTCAAGCCTCTTGTAAATGACCATTGCCGCATGGTAATAGTGAGGCCTCTGATGAGCCTTCCAGATCCTCCTTCAGAACTGAAGGGACTTATTCCCCCAGTTCATGGACTGCTGTAGGTTCAGAACCCTGAGAAGTCAGTTCTCTTCAGAATTGCCTTCCTGAAAAGAGTCATCTCGACCGAAGTCATCACCCCCTTCCACAGGTAGCGTGTATCAAATGACTGATGGATTTTTGGTTATGAAGGCCATCTTGACCTTCTTGCCCTATGTAGGGACAACACTGATGGGTCATTCCAGCTTCAGGTCTCCTCAAGGAGCCTGCATAGAGACCACATGGTGGTCTAGCTTCTCCTTTTGCCCAATTCATTTTTCCAAGAATGCTTCCAAGACAATTTGTGCACCCTTCAGGATTTGCTCCTATATTACCTCTGGGCACTAAGGCTGAAGACCTTGCCAAGACATGACCTCCTGAGGGTAGCAGAAAAATCCTACAAAGATTCAGAGGCCTGTCATGTCAATAAAGTATTTAGGTATCAAGGAGCCAGGATAGTCCCTCCAAAGTATATAAAACATATAAAAAATATATACATGTATCATTGCATCTTGTATTTCCCGCCCCCAAAAATGGAAACACAATGCTTGCTAAGCCTCTACTGGTTCTGAAGGCAGCACATTCCATACCAGAGAATAGTATTCCAGCCCAAATACTGGGACCCAAAAGTCTGCCAGGTTGGAGAGGCCCAAAGCAGGAAAGGAAAGTGTGGCAGGGCCAGGCTGTGGTTCAAGCCATGCTCAACCTCGGGCCTGGACAGACCCTCTGATAGAGTTATCAATGGTGGGGTAAGAAACTGTATAAAGCACTTGGCAAGCCCCTGGGGGAAAATCATCAATCAAACCCATAGGATTCTAGGACAAGGCCATGCCATCTGCAGTAGTGAATTATACACACTCAAAAACAGCTCCTGGTGTCCTAGGCCCCAAGTAGAGACAGAGTGCTGAGCCCATAGGACACCGAATTACCACGGGCTGTAGTGTTCTGGATTCTGCCAGAGTTACCAGGTCCTAAGGCCAGACAGTCATAAAAACACTCCGACAGATGATAGTATGTATGATAGAAGTACAAATAGCGCCAGAAATAGCAGAGCTGACATACACTGGCTCATAGAGCCAGTTGTTAAGTTTCCAGGAGTTTTGCAAGCCAGTTGTTAAATACATCCATTATTAAATATTACATAAAACACAATTACATATATTTTTTAAAAGGCAAGAAATACTCCAACTTTATTACTCTCTAATTATTTTACTACATTATACTATTACCTGCGCTCTTGGGATTATTTTTATTTTTAATGCCTATATGATGGAAATGATCTCTAATAGTGTGCGATGACACATCTTTTCAGAACTACACATCAGTGACAACATGTTGGTAGTTTACAATCAGCCATGTTGGAAGTATTGACACCATGTAAATGGACAAGTACTACAAATGAGGGTTTGATTTATTGTTTTACTGATTGTTTACACAGAATGTAATAGGAAAAATCATAATAATGTAGTTTTTTAAATTTTATTTTAGAGAGAGAATACAAATGTGAGCAAGAGAGAAGGATAGATGGAGAGAATCTTAAGCAAGCTCCATGCTCAGCACAGAGCCCGACATGGGGCTCGACCCCACAACCCTGGCATCATGACCTGAGCTGAAATCAAGAGCCAGATGCTCAACCTACTGAGCCACCTAGGCACCCCTATAATATAAATTAAATATAAAAATATGTATTTCTATAGCCATTGCATTGTGAATAGCACAAAATATTGAAGAAATTTTATTCCAGCATTAGAAAACTCTTCTATTCAGTCAGTAAGTCAGTCATATCATTAGCAAAAGAGTCAAGTTCTAATATATATCTTTGTTATTTCATTTTTGTCTTACTCATAAAGTAAACAAAAATATCAACCAATGTTCATGTCAACACTATATTCATTTGTGGGGGGAGCACCCGGGTGCTCAGTCAGTTAAGTGTCCAACTCTTAATCTTGGCTCAGGTCATGTCTCACAGTTTTGAGATAGAGCCCATGCTTGGGTTTCATGCTGGGTGTGGAGCCTGCTTGGGATTCTCGCTCTCTCTTTCTCTCTCTCTCTGCTCCTCCCTGCTTTCAAAATAAACAAATAAACATTAAAAAAAGAACGATGTTCATTTGTCAATTACAGCCATAGATTGGCTATAGATACAAGAGTTTGGCAAAAATCCACAAAAGCACTCTGTAAGGATCATTTGGCCATATGAAATTTAAAATAAACAATATTATTTATTTTATTATTTTAAAATTGGGCCGCACATCCTTCACATCAGTAAAAATTATAATAAGTCTGTTTATGTATATCGCTATCCACGGAATGTTTGTGTCCCTCAAAAATTCATGTGTCAAAACCTTATCCCCTGTGTGATGTATTTGGAGGTGGGGCTTTTGGGAGGTAACTAGATCATAAAGATGGAGTACTAACGAATGGGATTAATCTTTTTATAAAAGAGACCCCAGAGAACTCCCTCACTCCTCCTACCATCTTACTGTGATAACCCGGTAAGAAGACAGCTGTCTATGAACCAGGAAGTAGACCCTCACCAAACACCGAATCTGCTGGCACCTTTGTCTCTTGGACTTCCTTCCAGGCCTCTGGAGCTGTGAAACATAAATCTCTGTTGTTTATAAGCCACCCAGTTTACGGTTATAGCGACGTGAATTGACTAAGACACACACACATATACATGTGTGAGGAAGCATAAACCTCAATGATGTCATTAACCACTTTTATACCAGCACTCCACCTCTGTCTCACACCTGTGGGGTGTTTCTTTTGAACATCTGACAGAAGAGGAAAAACCCAGAGCATGGTTCATTTTGAATCTACTTAGTAGACAAGTGTAAGCATTACAACGCCACTCAAGAATGGCTACAAATGACCTCAACAGCTTGGGCTTCACTTGTGAAGACTGATGTAGTTACTGCCACCTCTGAATATACAACCTACCAGCAACAAAGACTCAATATGGCACTATTCCTCAAGGATATCAACTGGCCACTTCATGGCTCCTTCTCACAGGAATAGACAACTGCTCTAGGTACTTCTAGGAACCTATACTAGGTAGGTATCTGTTTGCTTTTCTGCCCCCTGAATCTCAGCCAGCATCACTATCCAGGATCTTACAGAATGCCTATATCATACAACATAGCACCCAGTCAGGGGTCCCACTTCTCAGTGAAGGAGGTGTGGTCGTGGGCCCATGGTCGTGGGGTGTACCAGTTGTATGGCAGGCCACACACCATCCAGAGGCAGCCAGTCTGATGAAGCATTGTATTATCCTACTGAAAATTCTCCTGAAGTGCTAGCTCAGAGGCAAGTCCCTTCAGGTACAAAATGTTAACCTCCAAGACCTGTATCTGGTGCTGTGTCCTAATAGGAAAAACACCTGGATTCAGGAAACAAAGATTGGAAGCAGGAATGGCCTCTCTCACCATGATTCCCAGGCTCCTGAGGAATATTGAGTTTCTTGTCCCCCAGGCCCTGGGGTCTGCATACACAGAGGTCCTCTGGAGAGGACAAGGGAAGGTGCCCATTGACCTATGACTGACACTTTGGTGTCCAAGGGATGTCAAGTGAGAAAGGAGCCACCATCTGGGCAGGGATGAGTGACTTTGATCAGAAGGAGTAGGTAAGGCTGCTCTTACATAATGAGGCCAAGTGGAATATGTGAAAAAGTCAGGTGGTCCACTTGGGTGCCTCTTGGCATTTCCTGCCCAAATGTAAATGTAACTGGACATGCATAACAATGCTGACCTAAGAAGGAGATGGTTAATAAGGGCTCGAATGCCTCAGTAATGAGGGTTTTGAGTTACCAGGTTGCAAATGAAACAAAACAAAACTTCTTTTTCCCTCTCTCTACTATCACGCTTATACTATTGACCACCAAATGTGTGTGTTGGGGTGTTGAGGGGGGTTCCCACATCAAACAATTCTCTGACACCAGTCGGGTGTCCTATAGTAGAACTCAATTCTGACACTATCTACCCAGAGACAGCATCAAATCCCACAGGTTAAGGTTACAGTCCCACAAGACTGCCTCTATTTCATATGTCAATCACAATGACATCTACATGGTCACCTGTGCTTCCAACACACAGGCTATAAATGGATGCTCCCACTGCCACCTCTTTAGATTCAATAATAAGTTAAAATGGCTCATAGAACTCTGGAAAATTGTTTACCTACTAGATTGCAAGTTTATTATAAGAGACTGCAACTCAAGAATAGCCAGATGGAAGAGATGCATGAGGCGAAGCGTGGGAGAAGGGACATGGATCGTGTATGTGGTCTCCAGGCACACCACCCTCCCAGCACCTCCACATGTTCACCAACCTGGAAGCCCTCTAAACTCCTTCAGTGAGGGATGTTTATGATGGCTTCATTACATGATAGCCATGATTGATTACGTTATTGGCCACTGGTGGTTGACTCCACCTCCAACCCCTCTCCCCTCTGTGGAGGTCAGGGCAGGTGGAGCTGAAAATTTGAACCCTCTAATCACTAGTTTGGTTTCCTTGGCAACAGGGGTGGGAGAGGGGAACCCATTCTTAACAGCTTTCTAAAATCACCTCATTAACAAAAACTGAGGTTGAAAAAGGCTTGCTTTGAATAACAAAGATATTCTTTTCTTCTTTATCTCTCTTATCACTTAGGAAATTCCAAGGGTTTTAGGAGCCCTGTTTCAAAGGAAGACCAATATACACTTACTATAAATCCCAGTATCACACAGGTAAACTACTAAGCCCTCCAGAAGTGAGAGTCAAGGGTGAGAAGAACTTAGAATGGACAACGGAGGAGGAAAGACAGTGAGTATCAGTTGCAGCTCTGAGGACAACCTGCTGTTCTTCCAACTAACCTTCCTCTGCCTCTCCCTTACAGGAACACATGTGATTACATTTAGAGCCCACCCGGATAAATTTAGAATCATTTCCCCATCACAAGATCTTTAACTTAATCACATCTGCAAACCCCCTTTTTCCAAATAAGGTAACATTTATGGATTCCAGAGATATCTTTAGGGGCTATAACTCAACCTCCTCAGGCAATGGGCTTCAGCAGGTATGCGACAAGCTATCCAAATAGCTGTTAGACTGCTGAATATCACTTCCAATTCTAAAACTATCACTCTGGAGTGGGTGGGTGGTTCAGTTGATTAAGCATCCAACTCTTGATTTCAGCTCAGGTCATGATCTCACAGTTGTGAGAACGAGCTTGAGATTCTCTCTCTCTCTCTCTCTCTCTCTCTCTGTCTCTCTCTGTCTCTCTTTCTCTTTCTAAAATAAAATTTAAAAATAGAAAAAAACTATCACTCTATGAAACTTGCTATTCTTAGATATTATAAGAAGAAAATGAGGAGTGCCTGGGTGACTCAGTGGGTTAACCATCCAACTTCAGCTCAGGTCATGATCTTGCCGTTCTTGAGTTCAAGCCCCGCGTCAGACTCCTGGAGCCCACTTCAGACTCTGTGTCTCCCTCTCTCTCTCTGCCCCTCTCCCACTCACATTCTGCCTCTCTCTCTCTCTCAAAAATAAATAAACATTTTTTAAAAAATTTTTTGATAAGAAGAAAATGATAGCTTTTTTTGCTATTCTAGTTATTAACTGGGGGATAATTCAGAAAGTTTTAACAACAAAGTTTACTGTTAAAAACTGAGATGAGGAAAAGAAATAAGAGAATCTTGAAATAAAAAGATAGACACTGAGAATGAGAACAATAATATGGAATCAAGGGAGTAAGAAAAAGGAGACACAGGTAATATTAAAAAATTGTTTATACCATAAGCTGAGGACTAAAAGTTTCCTAAAATGGCAATTGTGAATAAATGTGTTTCCCCTGGAAGGCCTCAAAACCATCACCTCAGTGTAGTCTAAGTAGCCGAGGTAGTAAATTCAATCTCCCTGTTATGCATCAAGAGAGTTAACATTCTACTGAGCCCAACTAGGCCACTTCCAAGTAACGCTCAGTTTTATATGATTAGAAAAAACAAATACCATGTTGAACTTAGCATAATCACTATGGTGTCAAATCACTATGTGGTACACCTGAAACTAATGTGACATTATGCGTCAACTCAACTAAATAAAAAAAATCTATTAAAAACAAACAACCAAAACGAAGTAAGTACCACGTTATATAAAAAAAAGATTTTTTTTCCTTAGTACTGGAATCCAGAGGAATAAATTTCTATCATCTATCTATCTCTATCTCCTTCTCTATCTTTCTCCATCTCTCATTGTTGTTATAGCACTGACTTAGTGAAGGAACCTGAACAGTTAAACCCCGTGCAAAAAATTGCATAGGTGACTCCATTTGGAATGGAAAATGGTGTGAGTATTTTTTAATTGCTGGCCCTAGTTTCACAGGGGGGTGTGAAGACTGACAACGACTAGGATTCTCCCTCAGGGCCTAGTAAATTGGAAGAGCCAATTTGCAAGTGCTCTTGCCTGAGTAGACCCAGCGTTATCCTAATCACGTTGTCGCAGCCCCAAAAGTGCCTCACTTCGTCCCAGAGAGCAGTCCAAGTATTAGATCACCAGGTAGTATTAGATCTAATTATCTAGAAAACACACCTGGTAAGATGGTTATTAAATAAAGTATTACTTATTTAGGTTGCTTTCGTCTCTCCCATTATGTGGTGAGTAGGAACTGAAAATGGTCTAGCCCATAAAGCCACTTAATCTAATTTGTGAAATAAAGCATCTCCACATTACAGCACGCATTTTGGTGCAAGGCTTCCAGCTGAGCACTGGGTCAATAACCAGAGGAGAGCCACACATTCTAGTTGCTTAAATTTTACTTGAGATAAATCATACGCTTATAAACTGAAAATGGTCTATGGTCCAAGGTAAAAAGGCATAGACCCTGGAGGTGGAGGACCCAGACTCTGTTTCTGAACTAGCACTGAGGAACTGTCACCTCCCCCAACCCCTGTGACTACATTTCTGAAAGTAATATAAATGAGAGAATATGATAGTACACTTTCTAAGATCTCTTGCAGCTTTAAGAGTAAATGGTTCTGTTCTATATGTAAACCAAATGCTGTAGATTAATCAGAAAAGACAGGGCACCTGGGTGGCTCAGTCAGCTGAGCCTCCGACTTTGGCCCCGGTCATGATCTCGAGGTTTGTGAGTTCAAGCCCCATGTGGGGCTCTGTGCTGACAGCTCGGAGCCTGGAGCCTGCTTTGGATCTGTGTCTTCCTCTCTCTGATCCTCCCCTGCTCATGGTCTGTCTCCCTCTCTTTCAAAAATAAATAAAAAAAAGAAAGAAAGAAAGAAAAGACACAGTAACAATACCAGTAACTAATTTTTATTGTGTTCTTATTACATGCCAGACATTAAGCTAAAACTGTTATAAGCTTTGAAACATTCAAGCTTTATAAGAACTATTTAGGACAGGTACCATAATTATATTCCTTTTAGGAATTGAAATAAAACAAATATCCAAAAAAATTACGACTTTCTGAACTACAGTGGTGGGTCACAGAACTAAAAGTGGTCATTCAAGTGGGATTTGAAGGTAAAAGTACTGGTAGAATATTTAGACACAGCCTGGGTGGCTCAGTTGGTTGGGCTTCCAACTTCAGCTCAGGTCATGATCTCATGGTTCGTGAGTTTGAGCCCCACATCAGGCTCACTGCTGTTATCCTGTCAACACAGAGCCTGATTTGGATCCTCTGTTCCCCCCATCTCTGCTCCTCCCTCGCTTCAGCTCTCTCTATTAAAAAATAAATAAAACATTAAAAAAAATTTAGACGCGATGTGTTTTTTTGATAAGTATAGGGGATACCTATCTCCTAAATCAGTTACAAAACTGTCTCATTCCATCTCTACTGCCAAGACCCTCCTTCAAGCCACCCTCGGCTCCCACCAGGACTCCTGCACAGGCCCCCAGCAGACCACCCATGGCTTCTGTTGACACATCCAAAGAGTAATCTCTCCAAAACACGAGTCTGATGTTGCCCTTTGCTCAATAGATAGAGTGAATCCATGAAATGTATAGATCATTCACATTAGAAAATAAGAAATGATTGTTGGTGAAAAAGGGGAAAAAGAAGATAGTAGTGGTTCTGAAGGCCGGCGAAGAGTTTAGATTTAATCGTAAAGCAAAGGGGGCCTCTGCAGATTCCCAACCCAGAAACGGGGTGATAAAAAGCCTTTGAAAAAGTTAGTTCTATTAGTGGGTACAGTACATACTACCAAGGGAGAAAGACTGGTCAAGGTGCTTTGGCTGCCTACCGGGCAGGACTGAGGAGCACAGGAAAGCCAGGCCTGTGCAACCCAACACTCTGGGAAACAT
Organism: Paguma larvata; assembly: GCA_030068075.1. Lineage (NCBI taxonomy): Eukaryota > Metazoa > Chordata > Mammalia > Carnivora > Viverridae > Paguma > Paguma larvata. The sequence continues at coordinate 76,561,960 of CM057828.1, read as the reverse complement.
CCCCAAGAAACTATGCAAAAAAAGGAGAAAAGAGCAAGATTAAAGATAGTTTTGTGGGCCTTATGAAACATCAAGAATGTAAGCAAAAAGGAAATAAAGTCTCTTGAGGTTACTCCTTTGGTACTATAAATATATGGAATTTCAAAGAAACTGCAGTCATGACAACGTAATCTCAATATTTTTTGAGGGTTTCTACCTTGACGATGTTTCTAACACCAAAATTTGTAAATAGAAAACCTTTCTAGAAAAAAACAAAAACAAATAAAGCTTTAAAGAAAAATTTTCTTTCAAACTGATAGCTTAAATAATCAATTTTTCTAATATCTTAGTATTTTAATAAAGTCAGGTCACACCTGGTATGACATTATATTTTTATACCACACATGTTCTTTGAGTGCACGTTTTGGTGGAATCCAGTCAAAGACCCAATTCTCAGTCTGCGTCTATATTTTAAGTCTCCTAATATTATAGAAATATCAATGTGGGTGATAACGTCATCTTAATGCTAAAAATGATTTCAACATATAAAACATATTCCCTCAATCTCTAACCTGCTCATCCCAAGAATGTATAATGTTTTCTTCATCATTGTTCTCCACTTCAGGTTAGGACAGAGTTCAGAAACACCAACATTTCTTGAATCTCAGACCGCACCCGGCAATCTACACACATTCCAGTAAGTGTTATTTTGGTTCAGTGAGCTTCATTTAATTCTCTTTCTGCTGCATCTAGTTTCACAATGTGATTAATGGCCCAACTTGTCTTGGTCTCCCGACAATTGCCTTGAGAATTTGCAAAACTAGATTTATTTATTTACCATAAATGCAAGACAGAGATGCAATTTTCAATGTAAATGTTGCCCTTAAAATACAGATATTGATCACGGACCATTTTTTAATCAATTTCTTGCATTTTGCACACAGAAGCATTCTAGTTGGTAACCAATAACTTTTAAAAATTAAATATTATCTGCAAAAATTGTCAGATTAACAACACTGCAAATTAATTTTTTTTTTAACTAAAGATAGCATAATAGTAGAAACCAGTCCTCATGCTACAAATGTTCTCTGAACTCTACCTCGGAGAGACCACTTGTAAGATAATTTTTTTCTCTGGAGGTGAGTGGAATATTAACTAGAATTTCAATAATAAAGTAACTCACAAAGTCAATGTCATAAATAAATTGACATCACGTCATTCCAACGACTGACCCAAGAAACCATTGGACTTTTTCCCCCTCTGAAATCTCTTCCAGTCCACTGGAAGTCAGTTCTCTGAATCTTCATACATAGGTGGCTGTGGAACATCACTGCCTTTCTAGAATGAACAGGATTCAGAACCCATTCTTACTATCCAAACTTGTAGGCCTCCACATTTCAGGCACAGCTTGGCTCCGCTGGCCCCCCACTGCCTCCCACCCTAGATTCTAAATACACAAAAGCTTTTCTCGATTCCTCCAACCTTCCTATACCTTCCTCACCTCTTAGCCTACATACATGTTTCTCACATTGGAAGGCTCTTAGTCCCTTTTCTGACTTAGCTAACTCTACTTGCCCTCCAAGGTCCTGCTAAAAGGTCACTTCTTTAGCAATAGCTTAGTTGCCCCTTAGATTAAATGAGACCCCCATAGATTTTCTCATTACCCCCAGTTTTAGCAAAACAACTATCAGACTCTCATTAATGTCTGCTTTCTCCTTTAGACTATAAATACCATTAGAATGGATAGATGTTAGGTGTTCAATGAGACCTGATTTGCAGTGCTATTACAAGGATTAAATGAGATAAGGTATAGCATATTTAGGGTTTAATAAATAGAAACCACTTTTTATTAGATCATTTTACATGCTTGCAGCCAAAATGTTAATATGATAGCAACTCTATAAGCCATTGGAGCCAAAAAAGACCACCTCCAAGCACCCTATCTTAGGAAGACTGGGTGGTCATATCCCCCAAAAATCATCAAAGCCAAGCTCGGTTGCCATGGTATCCCATTGAGCTGACTTTCAAGCCCTAGTGGCCCTTTCAGAACACTTCACAAAGCCTAATTTACTGTACTCCACCCTTCTGTTAGAAAATAGTAAGAAATATTGGGGTGCCTGGGCAGCTCATTTGGTTGAGCATCTGACTCTTGATTTTGGTGGAACTAACCACCACTAAACCTAACGGTATGGATGAACTTCAAAAATATACAAAGCAAGGGGCATCTGGGTGGCTCAGTCAGTTGAGTGTCCGACTTCAGCTCAGGTCATGATCTCACAGTTCATGAGTTCGAGCCCTGTGTCAGGCTCTGTGCGGACAAGCTCAAAGCCTGGAGCCTACTTCAGATTTTATGTCTCCCTCTCTCTCTCTCTGCCTGCCCCTACTCTGTCTCTCTTGCTCTCAAAAATAAAATAAAAATTTTTTAAGAATTTTAAAAAATATAGAGAGCGAAAGTAGACACAAAGTACACAATAATTAATTTCATTTGTTTAAATTTCTAGATGAGACAAAACTAATCTATGGGGACAGAAAGCTGGCTAGTGATTTTATGGGGCAAGGAGAATATGATAGGATGTAAACAAGCATGAGAGAACATTTTAGGGTGGGGCAAATGTTCTATATCTTGATTGGAGTAGAGTTTACATGGGGGAATACATTTGACAAAATACATTCAACTATACACTTCCAGAGGTACATTTTATCATATGTAAATTACACACTCAAAAGTTGAAAATTGTATTTATAAAAAGCCTCTGTATGGTGCTGAAAGAATTAGAAAAATACAATCTCTTTTTTTTAGAAACATAGAAGTAGTAACAACTTGTGTCTCTTAATGTTTAATCACTGTGGAAAGTTTCCTGTGTGCGTGTGTTTCTGCCTGTATGTGTGTCTGTGTTTCAGTTTACTGCTATTCCTCAACTGCAAAAACCCTGTATCTTAGTAATTAAGAATGAATTCTTTCAATGAGGGCACATTCTTAGCCACTATTTAAAGTATTACCTCAGTTTTTATTGTCTGAATGCCCAGCTACCTCAAATCATTAGTTGCTCAGTAATGTAATATATTTGTGGTATATTGGTCTCCTGATTGTACCAGGTCCTAACCTGTATGTGTAGATCACACAAACATACAAGAGCTAGAACCCTGAAGGCACGGGCAACTCTTCATGTTACCTTTCCCATAGACCACATTTGGCAGCATAAAAGATGGAGCCATTATATATGGAAAATAGAGTAGTATCTCCAAAAAGCTGGGAAATGTTTCAAAGCTTGTCAAACCAAAGCCTGCAGCAAACCCATCTTTGACATCACCCAACTACAGATGTCCCAACCTGTCTGCCTCTAATGCACTCAACAAGGCAGTCGTAGATCATGGCACACCGTATGTGGGGGAAATGTGCTGGATTCCAAGCAGCATTGGGTCTTACCTCTTAAGAGAGATGCAACGATTGTTTAAAAAATGAGAATTAGTTGAGAGAGCTATTGCAGGAGGAAAATTCTCCTTAGCTCAGTATGGTAAAGATCTAGTGTGATGTTTTTCTATTCACATAAGTAGAGTTTCCACTGAAATCCATGACTGAGAGAGATAAGAACAGGTAACAGTTACATAGAAGTTTGGCTTTGCTGGAACTGAGATGTGCCCATCCAGTGCCCCACTGTAAGCTTCCTCCGGAGGTTTCTTGTGCAAAGTGGAAGGCCTAATCATCATCATCATTGTCACCATCATCACCATCATCACCATCATCTCTACAGGAAGCAGATGGGTTACTCCGCTGACTTAGTTCCAGTCACCAGAACAGGCACAAACCTTCAGAGTGCTCTCAAATACATCTGGTTTGCTTAGGAAATTCAAGCTATTTGAATCTCACTAATCTCTTCCCCGTTTTTTGTTTTTGTTTTAAATACTAGAAAACTTGATCTGCTGAGAAAGTAGAGTGCCTTTGAAGCTTAGGCGAAATGTAGCTACAGGAATATTTTATTCATATATTGTTCAAAAGAAGAGAAAAAGCCTCTAAAATACCGTAGTTTTCTTAGTGTTCCTTAATGTTAAATTGTAAGATGTACCTCATTGTTTTCATGAAAGCTATAGTCATAACTGGAGTCAAGTCAGGTTTTTTTCCAGGTCTCGGGTTCTTAAAATTTCCAAAACAAATTGTTAAATAATTGGATGAAGAGAATTCCAGTAGGAATTCTACACCTGCTGTCATATGGCTTGATAAGCTTGGCTCGGTCACTTGGCCTCTCCAAAGCTAAGCGTTTTTATGATTAACGAGTAGGCCTGACACATTCAGGGGCGTGAGACATGGCTTAAAAACAGCAAACAAAAATATCTGACTCCCTCCATCCTTAAAACAACTCTGAGGTAGTGCTTCTTAAATCCATTTTTACATTTGAGGAAACTGAGGCCAAGAAAGGTTATGTGGCTTTTCCGTGGCCACAAAGCTACTGCTAAGAGGAGCACGGATGCTACAAAACACAGCCCCGTCTGCTTCCAAATCCCTTACTCTCCCTGTTTCCTCCCCTGACTCTCTTCTTCTGTTCAATAACGACAACGAGGCCAGCATATAGCACTTTCATTCTTCAAAGGAGTCTCAGCATGCATGGTCTCACTTGTAACCATAGCTCCTCTGCACGATAGGAAAAAGCAGTAATATTTTCTCTGTAACGCGGGGGTGGAAACAGCAACGTAGGAACTTTCCCAGGGTCACAACCCTAGGAAATGTCCGGTTAGCCATTGATTTCAGTTTTCCAAATCCATTTCAATGTGCTTCTCATTATATCTCGTTTTTTAAAATTAAATTGACCCTAACTTCACAACACCTACATTTCTCTTTTACTCCCAGAGTCTGTGCATTCTCGAGCCCCATATGTTCCTTTAGAGATGGTTTTCTTTTCAGTAAGGGTACAGGGGGTTCTTACGTACAAGGATGCAAATGTTTTTGCCGAGCACCTGTAAATCTGAAACATATCAGAGCTGGGCACGGTTGTTATAAGTAATCAAGTCTACACGAAATGTGTGCCACATTTATTTTTTAGACGCTTTACTGTCGTGAACATTTGATACCCACAGTTTTTCCAGTGGGCTTTCATTTTGATCCTGGTTCTGCACATCCCCCACTTTAACTATTCTGAGGAGCAAATCTCTTAGCACATCTGGATCGCTTCCTTCTGGATGTTTTGGAAGAGCAAAATCACAAAATAAAATGTATATGATTGTTTGTGATGTTAGCACTGCTTTTCCCAGGATACAGAGGATTGCAGCTGTTGATCATTTATGAATCATCCTAAGAAACCCTTCTCTCCTGTTTTGCTCTACAGTGACAAGATTGAACAGCTCCATATCCTTCCAAGGTCGTCTTTTATCTTTGTGACATATTGTGATTGGAAGGTTCACTTAGGACGCTAGTCATGAGAAGTAGCTATGCAACCGTCCAACCACTCCTAAGTCATGTTCTAGCCAATCGTTAGAGGCTTCTAGCAGGGCACTTTGCTTAAAGCGCACTTTTGCCACTCAGCCACTGTCAGGGAGATACATAAGATGAGTGTTTATTAAGGGCATGTGACCTGCCTGTGCTTACTCCTCACGTACATTACCTTCATGGTCCTCAGAACAACTTCAGCCTCACAATGCGGGGTAACTATTTCTCTTCTTTTTTTTTTTTTTAAGTTTTTACTTTAGTTCCATTATAGTTAACATACAGTGTAACATTAGTTTCAGGTGTACAATACAGTGATTCAACACTTCCATACAACAGCCAGTGCTCACCACAACAAGAGAATTCTTTAATCTCCAACACCTATTCACCCATTCCCCTACCCACCTCTCCTCTGGTAAGCATGGTAACTATTTCTAACTCTCATTTTTCAGATGATGAAACAGAAGCTCAGAGACATTAAGTAATATGCTCTGGACCATATATCTAGTATGTGGTAAGACCACGGTTTGAAACTAGGGCTGTTATTCTGAAGTCATTGTTCTAATGGCTATGCATGCTATGGACACTATGCGGCTGGGTACTATACTGTACTGAACTAGACTAGACTATCCCACTTTATACCATATCACTCTATGCCAAACTATATCATCCTATGCTAAACTATACTATCCCATACTATATTATGTGCCGTACTATACTATATCATGTCGTTCTATGTTATACAATAGACCACACTAAAATAAAATATAATATGCAATACACTATACCACAACATATTATCCATATAAACTATGCTATACTACACATAGTATACTACATCACATTATACTATTTGGTCTAAGCTAATTTAACAATTTAATCGAAATAAGGGTCATTGTAAGTGCAGTATGCATACAAGGTCCTCCAGAAAGAGATACCTAACATTCTGGAATGGTTTACTGGTCACATAGTATAGCCCACATGGCACTCAGAATGAAGCGGCAAAGCCGTAGCATCAGGGATTCTTTGCTTGGGAAATGCTGCTAATAGTTTTGTTTGGTAAATGCCACAGCATTTCCACAGCCTGGAAATCCATTTCCTTTTGGGGCTCAAAACTGAAACATTTGGTGGGGAGGAGGGTAGAATCTTTCCCCTCCAAAATTTTAAACACCTCTGATTTTCATATTTTGGAAGAACATACCCTAACCTGAACTATATGAGAATACTGCATTAAAAAAACTCTTCTTATAATGTTATCGGAAATTATTCTAAAAAAAAGACTAATTTACCCAGAGTCACACAACCTTGGAAAATCAAGATTTTTTCCTTTTGGCTTGTGTCGAATGCATATTTTTACATGTTAAAATGAGAGCACAGATATAATTTTATATTCAGCTTCCATTATGCCAACTTTTTTTTAAAAAGCACTTTAAAAGAAGGAAGGAATGTGCTTCCCGGGGTCATGTCAGAGATAAAAAGATGGCGAAGAGGTTTGCCAGGAACTTTAGTATTTTCTGTACCTGGTAACCCAGAAATACAAAGAAAAAAATTAACTTCATCCAACGGATTATTTCCTTTGGTTTAAGCCACACACTTAGAGCCCTATTTATACCGAGAGCAAATGAAAACAGGTAGATAGAGCCCGGTAAATAATCCCCGCTCTTCTGGTTATGAAACCTACAGCCCGTCCAAAGTTAAATGTCAGCCGCCTGGGTAAGATTCAAAGTTTCCAATAGCCCAATATACACAAAATATCCTGAGAGCCAGCTAAGAAGGTATGCTAAAATCAGAAGCTTCAGTCAAGTAGAAAAGGCACATGGATAGACAAGTGCAATGTCCAAAGGCACAAACAGCAGAGAGGATTACCGCTAAACGTGGTATTCCTTAGGCCAGCGTGAATGAGTAAATGACCTGCACTTTGCACTTAGTGGAAGTTAGAATTCCATGTTTATATGTGTCACACTGTGTGTCAGATGATCATCTGTCCCTTGGAGCATCTTGGGTAAACATCAATATCCATGTTTCCAAAAGTACTTAAAAGTGAGTTAACAAAAAAAAAAATGCATTAAAACCGGCTTGGGATAATGAAGGCCCATGTTGGAGAGTGATGAATGCCTCCCCCGGGGAGCTCTTGGGGAAGCCAGCTTTGAGCCATGGGGATAGGCATTAGGTCCGGTCAGAATCCAACATCTTCACTAATGATCTGGAAGAGGCAGTGAATGGCTCATTAACAAACTGCATAGCTGAAGTGGAATGATTGATGGCCACAAGAAAGCAGAGAAGTTAGTGATGTTAGTAAAATGAGATGCAACTGAGGGAAATGCTTACTCCTCTATTTAGACAGCAGATCACCCTCTGAGACTTATTTAACGGGAGCTGTCAGTCCAGAACGCACGGTTGCCAGCAGAAGCCTGGAAATGATGCCAGGAGAAAGGTTCAACAGGGGATGGGAAGCTGAACCAGCACAATCAGTGTGTCTTTCTGGAAAGACCTCACCATGGCTGGCCAGTATTCATATGACTTCCACGCTCCCGACACCAGGCCAGGGCCTCTGAAGTCCACTCTGCTTCTGCCTGGTGGCCAGTCTGTCCCCTGACTTCTAGCTGTGGTTGGAAAAAATGGCTCCAGATGGGCTTCCCATTACTGCTTTGTGCAAGAAGTTGAAAGCAACCAACACTTAGCTGCTTTGGGGCCAGTTTCTTGGCCAAGGACAGAAGTGTAGGTCCAGACTCAGGATTAAAGTCTAGATAGCTATAGCTAATTACAAGCTTTCTGCAGTAAATTTGGAACCAAACAAGATTCAAACCACTTTGCATCTCAGCATTTGTAGAAAGTAGATCATGGACTACCTGCCATTTGCTACTATGTATCACATCCATCAGCTTATAGGCCAACCCAAGTTGTTCTGAATAAATTCATACTTGCCTTATAGCTTCATGCTGACCTTACTCCCACTAGTCCCCTTATTAGTGGCCACTCCTGCTGAGCTCCCTCAGTGATGGCTGCTCATTAGTTAAGAAACTGCCATTTTAGCTACAGGGTGAGAAAGTGGGGAAGGAAATTGCTCGCTCCTCATTAACATGTAGAAATTCTCTCCTCAATTAATGGGTGCAAGAATCATTACATTTCTAAATTTTCCAAATCAAGGTAAATCTGAATGCATTGGGAAGATATTTAACATTTTAACTGACAAGGACCTTGGGGGACATAGTCAATCAAAAAAATTGGAAGGGAGCTCCAATTATAATTGACACTGAGAGCATCACTTGATGTACAAACTCATGTCCTTCCTCAAAGGCAGGCATCACTGTTCTTCACAGTCCTACTAGGCCTGGCACCCACGGCTTCTGTGACCCTGTGGCTTGGCCATTAGTCCTGTGAGACTTTCATGGCTGCAGCACTGTGGGCTCATGCCCAAGACACTCACCAACAATGCTGCGAAAGCCCTGCGCCTCCTGGGATTGGCCAGATAGACCCCCACCTGTCAAAACGTGGGATTAGAATAAAAGGGAAAAAAGAAGGAAAGGGGGAAAAAAACTGGTTGGCTCTCTCTCCTTCACCTTCTTGAGCCTGAGCTTTAAAAAACTCCTAATCCTGGGGCACCCGGGTGGCTCAGTCGGTTAAGGGTCCAACTTCGACTCAGGTCATGATCTCGTAGTTCATGAGTCTGAGCCCTGTGTCGGGGCTCTGTGCTGACGGCTCAGAGCCTGGAGCCTGCTTCGGAATCTGTGTTTCCCTCTCTCTCTGCCCCTCCCGAACTTGCATTCTCTGTGTGTGTCTCTCTCTCTCAAAACTAAACATTAAAAAAATAATAACAAATAAATGAATGTTAAAAAAATAAATAAAGTGTGATCAACAAAAAAAATAAATAAAGATACTCTGCTCTTCAAATAATAATAATAATAATAATAATAATAATAATAAAATAAAAAGGCTTCTAACCCTGTCCCAAGGTAAGGGGACTTCACGCCTCCTGGGCTCACAGCATGCTCACATGTCACACTAGGGAAAGGGAAAACGTTCTCCTCTCTCACGGTTTAGCGAGTGTCTTTTTTGTGTTATCTTGCCACATGGCCATAAATGTTGATCTTGAGTTTAAGGGGTATGATTTTTAAACCCTGAAAGAAACAGACTGTTTCATGGTTAAGATCTGGTCACCATTTAACCAAAATTCCATTGAAGGAAATTATTTTACCATTATTTTCCTAAGACATCCACAAAGTTGACTGTAAGTTTATGGCTATTTAACATTCAAAAGAGGTAAGGATTCCTGTGTGAACATGAATATTAAATACTATATGCCAGAGTTTAGTTTGCCGAAGAAGAAATGACAATGGTAGGCAGAGCTGATGTAGTTCTATGCATTTTAAATCAGAAAATACCCCATGGACTGTGGATTTAGATGGGGCACCTCAAGCTTTAGGCCAATTACTACTATAAAGCTGACTTGGGGAAATAAGCCCCCACTGTAGGTCCCCACATCACTTTAGTCCAAACCACCATGCTCTGAATCTCTCTTAGTCCCTTCTTGTCTTGTGACATAGAGAGGCTCAGTTTCTTTTTTTTTGTTTTTAATTTTTTTTTAATGTTTATTTATTTTTGAGAGACATAGAGGCACAGCGTGAACAGGAGAAGGGCAGAGAGAGAGGGAGGCACAGAATCGGAAGCAGGCTCCAGGCTCCAAGCCGTCAGCACAGAGCCGGACGCGGGGCTCGAACTCACAGACCGCGAGATCATGACCTGAGCTGAAGTCGGTCGCCCAACCGACTGAGCCACCCAGGTGCCCCGAGAGGCCCAGTTTCAAGGCACGGCCCTCTGAGAATGCAGGGTGTGGACATTACCCAGCATGAAGGTAGACAATCTGGCCCAGCTTTAATGGATGTAACTGGGGAGGAGCCTTCTCCTAGTTCGAAGCCACTACTGGAGACAGACCCATTCCTTATACAGATCATGACTGGATGGTCCTGTCCAGCTTTCAGGAGAAAACATCTGACATTTCCTCACCCCTGCAGCCTTTGCTTCTGTTGTTCGTGACACGAGCCTCCACTCCGGCCAGACTGGAGCCCAGCTCTTCTGATTCCTGCTCCAAGGGTCTTTCACCTTCGAGCCATTACAGCGGCTGCTGCTGAGACCACATTTAATGTCACCCTCAATTAACCTGACAGGATACAGTCTCCCGAACCCCTCCTGGGACTGAGAGAAAAGAAGAGGCTTAGGGTGGGAAACGGAAAAGGCTTTTATATTCCTGGCTTTCCTTGCAGGTAAATCTCTCAGAAAATTGCTGTTTTATTGTTTCCAGGCACTTGGCTCATATTACATCTACACAAACCTGGAAGGTTCTGTCAGCCCATCCATCAGCTCTCACAGGATGAGGACCTCTGGGAAACGTGGAAACCACTCAACAAATTGGAAATGTTAATGACATGGTCCAAGTAAACACCAAATCTCGGACATTTCCTTCCTCTGCCTTGCCCCAGCTAAAAATAACATGGAACACTTCTGTGAAGGGAACTGTTTAAAAAGCACATGTGAATATGTGTGTGCAAGTGCATGTGTTCATGTGCTCAAAAGGGAGAACCAAGCCAAAGCCATGGGGAATTTCCAAAAGGAAATGAACCTTTCTGAGAAAACCATTCTTTTCTCTCTGGAAATTGTACTGTAGACAATCCAGAATTATTACAGTCCTGACTGCAGTCATTGGTTGTCAGACATTTCCCCCATATAAATAAGGCATACATTTAATTACCCATTTTTCTCCACACATCCGAAGAATGTGAGTTGTCCAGAAAACAACATTGATAATTTAGCTGAAAGATAACCCCCCTCCTAATTTTGGAATATGTTGAGCATTTTTACAAATACTTAAAGGATAATCAACTATTATTTCCCTGAATAAAAATCAACCATCACGAGATAGCAAGACCAACTTTGCCTAAATTGCTTCTGGTATGTTCAGCAGCCGTAAAATGGGTTGCCATTTGGATATAAAACTACTCCTTGGCAAGTTATCCAAAACCTTGGATTCTATTAAAGAATATGGTAGGAAAAAAATTGGGAAAAGACTGAATGGTGACTATGTTGCCATTATTCTTCCAGATTGTTATAGTCACTTTGTCTGTTTTTATTCCAATAAACGCAAACTTTATGTTAATTCTATAATGATGTGCCTAGCTATGTTTTGTTTCTATAAGATTCCCTGCCCACAGAAAGCAGAGTGAACTTCTTAACCACCCCAATGCAGGCACAGTGAACACAGAGCAGAAAAAATCAGAAACGAAAATTTCATGCCAACATTTGTAATTAAGTGCAAGTATTGCAATTGTGACTAAACATTAGCTGTGTTTTAAAAGAAGTTGTCTTGAACTATGTAAGTGACATTACTGTTTCATACATTGTTGAAAAGGGCAACTTGAGTTTGATTTTGAAGTATACATTCACATTGTTCTTAGAAAGTTTTCAGCTGCCTGTCTGTACACCTAAAGAAATTCCATGTTTTATTTCCACTAACAAGAAAAAACATATTTTTTAATTCTAAAATTATTGTTAAAATTAGGTGTTAAGAAGCTTCTGATGATATTTTACTCAGAATATGTATGACATGTGTGGTAGGAATAAAGAGCTAGTAGGTGATCAAAATCTAAAAGTGACTATAGAAATGATATTCAAAGATTTTTTCCAGCTCCAATTCATAATTTTTAAGAAGGCTGATGATACTGTAAGGGAGTAAATCTATCTGTAGTTGAAAAGTGTTCTTCCCATTAATACATAAATTTTGCTAAATATGGTAAATAATCTCTTCTGAAAATGAGTTGAAGTAATTATGTATAACATCTTCATTTGTTCATTATTAGGCTAAATCTTATAAAACCAGTATTTCAAAAGTCAAATGCGTTAAATAGGGACATTTTGTATATGTTCAACCTAATATTTTCTTCTTTTCATTTATCATTATGTATAGCCTTGCTATACATCAGGATTTGATGTGGGTTTAAAATAAAAGACAGATATAATAAATGACAAAAGAACAAGGGCTATGTAACAACATGGGAAGACTAATTGTTTTGAAAATTTAGCCTAAGGATAACTATCTCGATTGAACAGAAAATTTAACTCAGAATTTCCTGGAAGCCAAAACAAAACTGGAAGAAAAATCACGCAGCTCTTACCTAACAAAGAAATACATAGATATTCACAGATGAAAGTCAAACTTTTCCTCGCTGTGAAATCAAAGATTATCTGGTGAGTTTCTGTATTAGAGGTATTTTTTTTAATTTTTAAAAAATGTTTTATTTATTTTTGAGACAGAGACAGAGCATGAGTGGGGGAGGGGCAGAAAGAGAGGGAGACACAGAGTCCGAAGCAGGCTCCAGGCTCTGAGCTGTCAGTGTTACGGAACCTGGTCTGGATCACCGGGCAGGAAGAACTAAGCGGCACTCGGAGGTCTTGGAAGGCAGGAGGTTTATTTTTCACCGGTGAGCTCAGAGATCAATCTCCAGAGGTCTGAGTTCCGAGCGCAAGCATGGGGGCAATTTATAGTCTGTTACTTCCGCATTCCATATTAGTAGTAATTTGGTGCACGTGTGACAAGAGAGGTAGGAAGCAGAACCCGGAAGGGGAGTCTATCAGTCCTGTTGGCCATCTTATAACATAATTTTTCCCTATTGTCAGCACAGAGCCCCACACGGGGCTGGAACCCACAAACTGTGAGTTCATGACCTGAGCCGAAGCTGGACGCTTCACCAACTGAGCCACCCAGGCGCCCCTGTATTAGAGGTATTTCTAAAGTTGATGCCTAATATTTATGTACTGTTACATAGTTTATGAATCTTTTTCTTATGACTGATTTGATTGAAATGAATAGATGAGTTGGAGTGTTGAAAACATCTCGGAGAGAACCGGAGGTAGTGCGTCTTCACTACTGAGAAAAGGAGTACCTCAAAGGAACGCCTTTCCTCTGGGCACCCTCTGAGTTCATGCACTTGCTAAGCTAACTTGGTTTCTAAAGTATGGTTCCATGTTAAAAAGTTATTTTATATTGTGAACTACTCCTATTTTCAGATAAAAATTAAACCAATGCCCCAGTTAAGCTTGGGGAGAGAGGAAGTGTTCTCCAAGAATCTGGACAAACTGACACCAAATTCCCAGATTTGTTGACTTAAGAGACCAAACTTGGGAATGCAGGAAACAAAATAAGATTTTTTTTTGATAGATTTACTTCTCTAGACATTTCCCCACACCATTACAATTTCGATATAGGTTAAATAGAATGATTTCTCTTTTTTCCAACCTTTATTGAGATATAATCAACATAGAACATTGTGTGGTTTTAAGGTGTACAATGTGTTGATTTGATACACTTAAAAAAATTTTTTTTAATGTTTATTTATTTTGGAGAGAGAGAGAGAAAGAGACAGAGTGTAAGAAGGGGAGGGGCAGAGAGGGAGACACAGAACTTGAAGAAAGCAGACGCTGGGCTTGAACTCATGAACCTCAAGATCACGACCTGAGCCAAAGTCGGATGCTTAACCAACAGACTGAGCCACCCAGGCGACCAGATACACTTTTGTATTGCAAAATAATAGCATGGGCTAACACTTGCATCATGTTGCATAACTACCATTTCTTTTCTGTGATGAGAACATTTAAGATTTACTTTCTTAGCAACTTTGTGCTTGAGAAGAATGTGTATTCTGCTGCTATTGGATGGAATGTTCTCTAAATGTTCATTTCATCCGGTCAGTCTAACAAGCAGTTTAAAGTCAGTGGTTCCTTATCGATTTTCTGTCTGGAGGATCTATCCATTGTTGAAAGTGAGGTATTGAAGTCCCCTACTATTATTGTACTGCTATCTATTTCTCCCTTCAGTTCTGTTAGTATTTGCTTCATATATTTAGGTGCTCCTAAAAAGAAGGCTTTCTAATGTTAACGAAAGATCTCTATAAAACCAACAGGGTTCTCAGTGTGCTTAAATCATTGGCCTCTATAAATATTTAGTCAGAAAAGTAAAAAGCTCATAGTTCTTACGTTTTCATCCCTTTGGCTTATTAACTCAACAACACAGGACTATTTTAATGTTTAGATAAGAAATATTGAAAAAATTGCCAACCACTGAACAAAATGCATGGGTAACTTAATAGGTAGCTCACTTCCCCTTGAGTCAAAGGGAAGTTATAATATATTTGTTCTAACATGAAGGGTCTGAAGTGTCTATAGTAGCAAAGTCTTTAAGTTAAAACACTAGCAATAATTCTTTCCATTCATGATCAAAGATATTTCCAAAGTATTCTTCATAAGAGCAAATGATTGACCAAAATTTTCAAATGTATGTAATTTATTTATACATTTACAAATACTTATAATATAAATATAAAATTGGTCAATATCCACAGAGTAATACTCCCTTGCACCTCTACCAGAACCAAGTTCATTTGCATCTCTATGGATGAAAATCATTTGCATTACAACCAGTTTTCTACACTTTATGGAGTTGTAAAATAGCTGAAAAACAAAACAAAACAAAAGAATCGGATTACTCTAGCCAGGACACCTAGCCAATGCCTAGCATTCCGGGCAGTAATTCTTCTCCCACTTCAAAATCTTTCATGTTTTTTCCCTGAGAATTATAACTCCAAATTAAAAGATTTAACAAATACGTGGGATATTTCTCAACAAAAATTGGTGACAACAAAAATATTCCCCCCTCTGTATACCTATTTCTCTTCCTTTCACCATTACTAAATTCAGGTTACATTTGCCGAGTTTGGGTCATTTAAAATATCAGCTTAGTGTAATAATTTAAGTGTTAGGAGTATCAGTTTTAAAAAGGATCATACTTGGATTCAGCATCACCAGAAAGCAATTGATAGTCCTCCTATTGATAGCTAAGATCTTGAATAAATCTGTACCTCTTTTCAGTAGTTTCCAACTGGCAGAAAAGAAGCATTACAAACACTAGTATAAGGTAAAATTAGTCTTTTTTACTTATCTTTCTATTATAGGCCTATTCCTTGTCTTCTGATAGCAAGGGTATTTTGCAAGATTGGATAAGCCCCACAATATAGGCAGAGTTTTTCTTCCATAGGGAATCTGAAGTTTCACAGAGTTCTTCACGTTGTATCTAATTTAAGACAGGGTAAAGGGAGCGGTTTTAAAATTTTATGTCCAAATGGCAGCTCTGCCTTAGTTTGAAGCTAAGTTCTCTTTTTCTGTAAATCAATGGACAGATACCGGGTTAAAGATAGCTGCCCTGGCCTTCTGCCGATTGTGGACCGCTAATAAGAGATACAATTGCTGAGAATTCTGTTTTGCTTATTGTTTGCTGTAAACATTGTAAAACTTTTTCTGAGTCTAGTCTGACATGTATTAGTTTAAGTATCTGGCATTTCTCACTTCTGTAACCTTGCTTCCCTCACATTCTTCCCCTTCCCCCTTTATGACATGCATTAGTTTGTGTAACTGGCTTTGCTCACATTCGGAAGACCTTCACCTTTCGGACATTCATTAGCTTGAGCGGACATTTACTATCTTGAGAACCTTGCTTCCCTCACATTCTTCCCCTTCCCCCTTTTCTGATATGTATTAGAATAAATAACTACTTTTTCACATAACGGACAGAGACTTCCCGCCAAAGAGCAAACAAAGAACCCCCAATCAGAGGGCTGCATATGTTCGTATTTCAAATATCGACCAATCAGTCACCCTATAACCTGAAACCTTCCTATACTATTTATCTCTGTCTATAAAAACGCTGTACCAACCATGTTCGGGGCCTTTCTGCATATTGGTAGCGGTATGCGAAGGGACCTGGATCGATCCTGAAATAAAACGACCCTTGCCACTTGGCTTTGACTTTCGACTCTGGTGGTCTCTTGTGGGGGGATTCGAGAATTCGGGCACAACAAGGGGTAAATCTGTGTCCAAAGCAGCCGATTCTGATTATGAGTAGAGGAGTCCTGAAATTTTAAATGACCCAAAATCGTCTAATTTTTCAATCCCATTATGAAGCAAATCCCTCCTGATTAATTTGGCTGGGGTAGTATTTCAAAAAAGGAAAGAATATTTCCGAGTCAAAGGACCAAGGGGACCAGTTGTTGGCTGGGTGACAAGAAGTATCTGAGGGCTGTTGGAGACGCCTACCAAGTGGGTTGTTCATTTTCTTTGAGAAGACAGGGATGGATCTAGTGGTTTACTGTTAAAAAAAATACATAAAAATACAGCACCTATAGGAAAAGTGTAATTTGGGCTGCTACAAATAAATGACAATTTTCCTTGTGAGTTTATGGGACAAAATTGTATTAGAGTTCTCCAGAGAAACAGAACTATTTGGATATACATATCCTATATACTCAAAGAGAGAAAGAGAGAGATGAATAGGAAATGCCTCGCAGAACTATTGAGTCTGGGCAGTCTCACGATCTCTTGCCTACAAGCAGGCACATTAATGTAAAACTTCTTTCTCAGATACCAACACTTTCATACTATTTCTCTTAACGCAGAGCAGTATTAAAGCAGGGAAAGCTACAGATGCAAAAAAAAAAAAAAAAAAAGGTTTCAAAATATTTATTACTTTGTGTCTGAGAAGATGCAACGTATCCGAATGTCTTAAATAAAATTAATCTCAAATGCATCATCTGAGCCAGATAGAAGACAGATGCCCCTGAATCTAGAGGAACGTTTCTTGAAGCGCTGAGTGCTCAGAAACCAGGACTCAAGCTGTGAAGTTTCCTCTTCTGCTGCCCCTTTCAACCAGCTGCCCCTTCGGGGTCCCAGCTCTCTGCACTTGCTCCCCCTTCTTCACCTTCTCCATTGTCAAAGAACCTCACCTCATTCCCTCTGAAAAAGGAGACAACTGAGAGAAGAAGAGGGTGAGCAGGGCTGGCTCTGGCTTTGAAGGTGATTTGAAGAAAAGGCCCGCTCTCTATAAAAAATTACTATTAGAATCACTCTTTGGAGATAAAACTTTGTCTCTAGCAAGTCCCTGTAACAAGTAAATAGGCACGTTTCTTGAAAAGCTTAACACACCAACCTATTGAAACCAATAACAAGGACAATCTTCTGTTCTATTTAGCTCTTAACTTTGAAATTGTGATGGTTAATTTTATGTATCAACTTGATGAGGCAGAGAGGTGCCTACATATTTGGTCGAAAATTATTCTGGGTGCTGTTGTGAGATTTTGATTTTTTTTTGGATGAATTTAACATTTATGTTTTTATTTTTGAGAGAGAGAGAGAGAGAGAGAAAGAGCATGAGTCGGGGAAGGAGAGAAAGAAAATCCAAAGCAGGTTCCAGGCTCTGAGCCGTGGGCCCTAAATACGAACTAAATATAACATTTGGCAATGCTAAGTTTCAAGGAGCTTGAAAGAGTTAATAGATGTGCAATCTTCAAGATAAATCAAGTACTCAAGCACCGTGGGATAACTAATTTGTTTACATACAATAATTAGTATTTTGAAATACAAGCCATTAGACAGGAAAGTTTGGGCACCAAGCACAGGACTTAGGCAGTTCTTTGAGTATTGTTGGCAGAAAACAGTTGAAACACGGGCAGAGCCCAGAAACTGATAATCAGACCCAAGTGATCCACTTGAAAGAGAAGACAGAGGAATAAATAGAAACTAGGATGAGAAGAAATGTTGAATAGCCCCCAGCCTCAAACCCAAACTCGAACCTGGGACTTTTCCTAAGTGCGAGCTGAGCAACGGGCGGTAAAGGGAAACAGTCCTTGGCGCCCCTGAACAGACTGCGCGGAGACCCTTTCTCCTGGTTTCGGGAAGGTGCTTGGGGAGCTCCGTTTCCCCCACGGCCTCCTCCACGCGGAGGCTGCAGGCGCGGGGCCCAGGAGGAGACGCGGGCAGGCCGGCGGGACGCGGGCAGGGCGCCGGGCAGGAGAGCGTGTGGCCGGGCGCCGCCGCCGCTGTTGTCCGGGGTGCTGAAAGCCGGCAACTTCCCGGGAAGCCGCGGCCACTTTTCGCCCTCTCGGAGCGTGGGGTCAGGGGGTTCAGGGGACGCACCTGTAAGCCCGCCCTGGCCCTGGGCCCCGAGGTGCCCGCAGACGAGGCCCTCCCCAGACTCGTTGGTGGGGGTGCATGCCTGGGGGGCCGCGGTGAGCATCACCGGGCGCGCCAGGCAGGACCCGGTGCCCCTTCTCCGCCTCTCGGGCGCCCCAGCGCCGCGACCCCGCTCCACCTGCGCGCAAACTCTCGCGGCCGGGGACGCGGGCGCCCGGGGCTGAGTGTGCAGACGAGCCGGGCGGGGGCGGGGGGTGCCGGGGGTGGGGGGAGCGGCTCGAGTCCGGGGATGGAGGGGGGGCGGGTGGAGGCGAGCGCGAGCGGGGCATGCGCAGTGGGGCGGAGGAGGTGGCGATGGCCGGGGGAGGCGGGGGGACTGCTGTTTATTTGCAGCTGGGCCAACTCGGCGGCGCAGGCGGCGGCGGAGCGCGGGGCGCCAGCGGCGGGTCCAGCTGCCGCCGCACCATGCCCGAGCCCACCTCCGGGCCGCCGCGGCGCGCCGCCGGGGCCCCGGCCGGGGAGGATGCCAGACGCCCGGGAGCGGCCAGGGCAGCGGTGGCGGCGGCGGCGCGATGGCAGTGACGGGCTGTGCCCGAGGCAGCGGCGGCGGCGGCGGCGGCGGGGACCGCGCGCCCTCCCGGCGGCGGGGCTGCGGACTGGCGCCGGCCGGGGCCGCGGCGCTGCTGGCCGGGGCGAGCTGCCTGTGCTACGGCCGCTCCCTGCAGGGCGAGTTCGTGCACGACGACGTGTGGGCGATCGTGAACAACCCCGACGTGCGGCCCGGCGCCCCGCTTCGCTGGGGCATCTTCACCAACGACTTTTGGGGCAAGGGCATGGCCGAGAACACCAGCCACAAGTCCTACCGGCCGCTCTGCGTCCTGGCCTTCAAGTGCGAGAGTGGGCGTAGAAGTTGTGAGGCTGGCTTAAGGAGCGTTTCTATTTCCTGCCGCCCCGCCGGTCCCCTCCACGCCACCCTCCTCTCCCAGCTGCCCACGCGAGTGTGCTGCCTGGTCCTCTGCCCCGATTCTCTGAGCTCCTGGCGTGGCTCGGAGGCACGGGCTGGGGAGTTGGGACAGTTTCCCCAAGTGCGCTCTTGGTGGTCTGTTCTCCCTGGATAGAGCTGGGTGCGGGCTGAATGAGCTTGAGCGTCACCTGCAGTCCCCTTGGTCCCCCCGCCCAAGTGAACCACGTGAACCAGCCTAGTACAGCCAGCTTCAGAGAGATGCTTGGAAGGGGCCAGGGTGAGGGGGACGCTGTTTTCAGGATGGTTAATTTCTTAGCATCTTGTGGGTAACTCTGCAGATGGGGAACCTTTGTGAACCTCTTTGAAGTCGAGTTCCATCTCTGGAGGAGGTGGCTGGGATCCGCCAACTACCTGGGTTTGGGGGAGAACCAGAGGTGTCAAAACCTATAGAGTCCGAGATTTTATCCTCCTTACAAGCAATTACCTTGCCACATTTTGTAGATGCTACCAGAAGACAGAAGCAACCTGGGTCAGACAAAAAGTAGTTTATCACTTTATTACCCAAGACAGAACGGTCAGCATGAGCTCCTGGTTCAGTTGCTTCCGCTTGCCCCCCAGAGTCCCATGGGGGTGATGCAGAGATGGCCTAAGTGGATGTTTCACAGAAGATGGGTCTGTGTCACACCCAGTGAACCCGAGTATTTTAGCAATCACCCTCCCTACCAACCTTTTCCCCAGAGGTCAGGAAACATATCTGGTCTCTTTTCCGAAGGTAGACACTATCTCAAATATCCTTGAGAAGGTAGTCTGGGAAAAAAAACTGTACCAAAAGGTACTGAAATGCCAAGGGAATTTCTCCCCAACAGGAAACAGGAATGTACCCCAAACCCCCTTCTAACCTCGGATGCCCTCCCATCCTTCAACCGGACAAAACCACTAGAAATCAAGACCTTGCTGGCATTCCATACAAACGGGGTTTTCCTTTAGAAATTTGGAG
The DNA here is from genome assembly GCA_030068075.1 of Paguma larvata. Classification (NCBI taxonomy): domain Eukaryota; kingdom Metazoa; phylum Chordata; class Mammalia; order Carnivora; family Viverridae; genus Paguma; species Paguma larvata. Next base: position 76,541,596 of record CM057828.1, on the reverse strand, counting down.
TTTACTGTCCATTTCTGATGTGACTGATGTGAATGAAGTGTAAGGGGAATCCAAAGATTTTAAATCATTTAATTTAAATGAGACCTAACCCTGGACTTTTCACTTTGAAGAGAACAGGAAAAAATGACTGTTGTAAATTATCTGCAAAACACATGTTATATTAGTTACTCAGAGAAGTTTGGAATGAAGGGAGATGGATAAGTCATGCTTTAGAGTCTGAGTGTGAGATGGGAGTGGGGGACAGTGATAACTGAAAAAGGGGCCATATTTCTGGGTGATGGGGGTTTTGTGTATGTGATGTAAGTAAGTCTGAGTTGTGGGAGGCTTCTTATGAAGAAATATTTCATGGGGTACCTGGGTGGCTCAGTCGGTTAAGCAACCGATTTCAACTTCGGTCATTATCTTGCTGTTCCTGAGTTCGAGCCCCACATGGCGCTCTGTGCTGACAGCTCAGAGCCTGGAGCCTGTTTCAGATTCTGTGTCTCCCTCTCTCTCTGTCCTTGCCTTGCTCGCACTCTCTCTCTCTCTCTCTCTCTCTCTCTCTCTCCCTCCCCCTTTCTCTCTCTCTCCGTCAAAAACAAACATTAAAAAAAATTAAACAAAGAAATCTGTCATGATCATTAAATTCTTTTCATCTTCCTTTGGAGCCACTTGCCTAGTTTTCCTACCTTCGAGGACCTAGTTATCCTACTTTTAAAGAAGGAATGTTTGATGATGCCAAAGTAATGGCCTTGGTTTTCTAACAGCGCTAGATGTTTTCTGTACCAAAGTATCTGTAGGATGGGCGCCCTGGTCACCCCTCCAACTTCTTCTCTACCTCTCTCACTTATTCCAAACCAACCCCGGAGATCCCTCGTTGTTCCTCCTGCACACCACAGGTGCTGCCACCTCAGGGCCTTCGATGGGGAATGTCCTTCCTCTAAATATTCACGCGTCTTGCTCAGTCTTTGCTCTAACCTCCCATCATCAGAGAACCCGTCCCTGATTATCTGATCTCCAACAGTAAGCACTCCTCCCTGACTTAATCTATACCCTGTACCTCGCTTTTTCTTCAACGACACTTATCACTATCTGGCATGAGATAACCAATTATTCATTGATAAATGAATAATTTGAGGGGGAAGGATGTTTAGCAACTTTCCAGATACTTTTTTACAATAAGGCTGTCTTTTTTCTTTTTTAAAAAATGTAAGAATAAACTCCCTTTGGTCTTATTTCCTGGCTTCTTGCCTTTCCCTCCCTTGCTACAAATGAAAGTGGAGGCAGCCTAGGAGTTCCCTGGACACATCCCAAGGATGGGGGGGGGGGCGGTCCTAATTATTGGCCGGCTCTGATTCCGAGAGCACCTCTGCATCTGTGTCTCTCAGCTACAACCCGCTCACTCTGACTGAAGAGGAGGATGTTCAACGCTCCCACATCTTCCTTCTCTTGGACGGCATGTTAGAGCTGGAGTGGGGGTGGGGGGCAGGGAGCTTCCTAAATGTGCAAGGGTGTAGTCCTCACCTCCTTAGGTCGAATACACAGACCCAAGTGTTCTCTCCACATGCTCTGTCAGCAAACTGTCTTCTAGTTGTGCTGGTGCCCAGTTTTCTCTGAGAAGTCCCTTTTTTTTTTTTTTGAGGCAAAAAAAAAAAAAAGAGGTAGCCATGCAATACTGTTTTCTGTCAGATTAAATGGAATGAAAGGCCTGAAAATACGCTGTCCTCATAGGAATTAACATGCCCCTCTCTCCCCATCAGGACTCCAACAAACATGCACCTCAAAGGATAACCAGTTTACTGCTAAAACTAACTGGTTAGCAACCAGTTATAAAGAAGACGTTTGGCATTGACGTGATCTAATTTTTTAATATTCACTGACTTCCTTTCCTGAGGGTTTTCTTCTGGGACTTGCCGCCTTCCGCATGTGGTTATCGGTTTCCACACCTTCTCTATGTACCAGTTGTTACTCTGAATACTGAGTGATACTAGGGGCAATAACCACCTCTGACCTTGGTCATGGGCCCCTCTTACCCAGCTCCTCTTACCCTTTCCTCATGTCTCCTCCCTCTGGGTGAGGATGTCATGTAGTAAACTTGAATCACCACTGTGAGCTTTGCTTTCACTTTGCAGCGCGCTGTATGTCTGCATTGGTGCCCGCGAGTCACGTCCTTTGGTATCTTCGATACCTGAAGTGATGATGCATTGCCTGTTTGTTTCTGGTACTGGAGGGAATACAGAAGAAGAGCAACCAAAATGGTTAAGGGCCAGCGAGATTCGCCTTAGAAGAAAAACAAGAACCAGATGTTGTTACGTGTTGGTCGAATGATCTAAGACGACTGTGGAAACCACGTATGAGCCATTGAGCCGAGACGAGGGCAAATGATGCAGAAGAAGAAAGACCAGCAGCTTTAGAGGAAGACGGGAGAGTGCGCGCCTTTGGTATTGGGCTGTGGAAACATGCATAACGCGTTGTAGAACTCTCTGTTTGAGACCCTGGAAACATATTTCAGTTTTTTCTTCAGCGGATTCTGGCTTAAATCGCAAGTGGATGTCTGTTTAGTTACTGGTGAGAGCTGGGTTTGGCTAGAAAGTGTTGCACTTAGCTCTCAGCATCCCGCCCCAAAACCTACAGATCTTTCTCTGAGCTCCCTCCAGCTCTATTAAGTTAAAATTTATGGAGGGTAGCTCAGGGAATATCTGCTTCATAACAAGCCCAAAAGTTGGAAACTACTGGTTATAATAATAGCTAACACCAATTTGTGTAACATTTACCGGGTACAGCATTTACTGTTTTAAATATTTAATCATTTAAATCCTCATCAGAGCCCCAAGAATTAGTTATTATTATTGCTACAGTTTTACAGATAAGGAAACTGAGGCACAGAGAGGTTAAGTGACTTGCCCACTGATGTAGCTAAGAAGTGTCAGAGCCAAGATTGCCCCTCACCTGGCAGGTGGACTCCTGACTCCGTGCCCTTCATCACCACGCCGGGAAGCCTCCCTGAGGGCAGTTAACTTTGAAATCCCATTGGCCTCATGAGGTGGATCGGCCAGGGGAAAAGATTTATAATGCACTTCTATAAAAAGTGAAATTATCTTTTCTTATTGTTCTTAAACAGAGGTGAACGAGGATTTGGGGGCGCCACGCGTGCATGTGAAATGTGTGTGGTTACTAGATTTATCCTCTGGCAACTTAGTCACAGGGCTCGTCTTTTTGTTTTGAGAGTTAAAAACTGAGAGAGATTTAACTTTGAAAAAGCGGCTTCTTCATTTAAAACAGCAAGAGGCTTTCATGAGAATTTTTATTGCTCTTCAAAAAACATGAGGCCGAGATTGCCTACCTGCGAAAGACTGCGCTCGAGGCTTAACAAATTGAATATCAATTCAAGAAGTATTTTATACACATCTTTCTAAGTTGGTATTCTTTAAATGGTGAAGCTCATACCGTAGGCGTTCTGCATCGTTTTGGTTTTTTTGTTTGTTTGAAACGGTTGTGGTTTTTGTTCAGGTGGCATTTTGTCCATCGGAATTCCTTCTTCAGCTATTGTGGCCATGTTTTTCAACCCATACTATAGACCATAGAGTAATAATATTCATAATACTGAACTGAGGCACTCCCAAAGCTTGAAGTATCTCCTACATGATCACAAATGAAGACCCTGCCCATGAGAAGCTTCCATTCTAGGAAGAGGAGGCAAAGAATAAACGAATGTATAAAGAAATGGCAATAAGAATCTATTGACCTACTATTCTTCCAGACCACGAAGAGTATAGACAATATCGTAGACAAACACAGCAAGAAAGAACATGAAATGTTCGTTTCTTGAAATGAAGGAATGACAGGACAGGTATAACATAACATAACATCTGGACAGCAGGGAGAGAGAGAGAGAGAGAGAGAGAGAGAGAGAGAGAGAGAGAGTTTGACTCTCCCTTGGGAATGCCCTCCCCAGTGCTTCTTTCCTTGTATCTTGTATCACAGCTTCCTGGTAATACTTCCACCTGCATCCGGTTTAGACCGTCTTGATTCCCACCCTGAGCTATTCTCTCTCCCTCAGTCTGAGCAGAGATTCTCTAATCATCCACAAAGGCATTAAAACTCCACTCAGTTTATTTATGTCCTCTTCTCTGTGATGGAAAGAAGACTTCCCTATTGATTGGGATGATGAGAAATTCCTCAGGGAGACAAGGACACATTATGTCCTTCCTGTGTGTTAATGTGGATTTACCGGAAGCCTCTGGGGAGCCATGTGATTATATGCACAGTTCCTGTTCTAGAAGGGTCACTATCATGCAGTGTTTACAGTGTACTGGCCCTTCGGAAATGGTCTCCAAGTGATTTTAAATAAATAGAAGTAAGATGCAGTGTTACTGAAGCATGTTATTTATTCTGGGTAGGCTCTCTGGGGAAAGCTGACTTGATGCGGTGTTGAACTCCTCCCTTCACAAGGAGAAAGTTTCCCTGGGAGGCATGGTGAGGAGCAGGAAAGAGTGAAGAGGGAGGGGCGGAGGAGAACCTCCTTGGCCTTCAGGGGTTTGTTACAGTCGGTAAAGCAGATGAGGATAGCGATGGGGCTTTTACAAACAATCTAAGGCCTGGATTTAAAATTTAGGGACCGTTACCCTTAGGAACATCAGGATGGGGTGGAACATTAATTAAAATAAGCAACATGTGGCGTATTTCAAGCACGGCATCTTCACTTGGGCTTTAGGGTTTGGCCTGGGAGAGAGGTAGTGTTTGAATTCCTAGAAAATACGAGCAAAGTGTTTGCGTGAGCACATGTGTATTCTTCTGGGGAGAATATTCTTAGCCTTCATCACACAAAGAGATCTGCAAGAAACCACCTTGCTCTTCTCTCACTCCCTTGAGCGTGGCTGCTTTTATATTCCCTGATATAGGTCTCTCTTCCAGGGTTACCGTCTTCTTTTTATTTTAACCTGAACTACTTTTCAAACAGAATTAAGAGAAAGATCTACTTTATCTAAACCACTAGGTTTCTGAGAGTGTGAAGAAGACAGTACCTATCTCTTCTCCCCTTTCCCTTTGTTCTCTGTTCCCATGACTTTCCTTGTTTTCCAAACTGTGTGCCCCTGAGAGCTTTTCTGGGAAACGGCCCCCTGTCCTGGGAATGGTACCCTCTGGCATCAGTGAGCTCACTAATGCCCTTCTTTTGTGGGCTCTTTATTTTATTTGAGAGAGAGAGAGAGAGAGCACTCCAGCTGGGGAGAGAGGCGGGAGGTGGGGAGAGAGAGAGAGAAAGAGAGAGAGAGAATCTTAAGCAGACCACACTCAGTGCAGAGCCCCACAAGGGGTTCAATCCACAACCCTGGGACCATGACCTGAGCCAAACTCAAAAGTCAGATGCTCAACCGATTGAGCCATCCAGGCACCCTTGGACTTATTTTCCAAGGAGGTGGATAGAATTTTACATGGGACAAACGTTATTTGCTTTCATATTTGCCACAATCGGAAGTTCTCGGTCTGTAAGGGATTGCTGTCAAGATTGTCAGGGAGAAAAAAAAATGTTTTTGCTCAACTACCTGACCTATTATTAAATAAGACACAAAGACTAAACCTAGTAGAGTTAGAGATCCATAGAGTTGAGAAATAATCATTTCCAACTTCTAACTCAATATAATAATCATTATTCATTCATTCAATACACTTTCATTTGGAACCTACTCTGTGCTGAGTATGGAGGAGACGATGATGAACAAGACAAAGTTTGAAAACAATTACTCATGATCTATTAAAAGAGATGGTTAAGAAGTTTTAGCAATTGGTTAGATGCTGTAAGAGAGATGCATTCAGGGTGATATGGGACCTGAGATATTTTGCTTTTTTGATGGTATTTCAAGTGGGCCGTCACTGGCATTTTTGCCTGGATGTTTTTGGTTATCAAAGTACCTACCCCAGTTTTTAAATATCAACTCTTTCTGTGACTGGGTTGAATTGTCTCTTGGTTACAAGTATATTGAGTATAAACACCCAAAATGTTAGGCTGGTGAACTAACTGGGTGAAGTGAGGTTAGCATTGGGTTATATATTTAGCAATATTGAACACATGAAAAGACTTTCCTCTTTTGGGGGAAATAGGCCTCTTTCCATTTTTCTTCTTGAGACAGTCACATGGGCCTGTGTTTTGATTTATCATGTTTAATAGTAATATAGACCCCCCAAAATATTCCGCTCTTCTCTTTACTGTGAGAAGAACATTAATGCATGAATGATGATACATGACAGCTTTTAGTTACAAACACGAAAGGATTTACAGACACTATGGCAAATCAGGAACATTGCCTAAATGCATGCCCAGAGAATCTGTGCAGGCTGGCCCAGTGTTGCTAGCGCTTCTGGTATTTCACAAGAAGCTAGAAGTAAGATTTTTTTTAAATATAAAATCTGACTTTTGCATGCCGGCATGTGAAACATAATAGCTAATTAAAATAAGCTCATAGCTAGACCTGGCCCATTTGCCACATCTGAATAGAAAATTGTCTTAGTAACTCCAAAGAGGAAACTTGCCCTTTGGGACTTAATCAGAACAAACATATTCCTTCGGTATTTAATTCATTCATTCACTCATTCATTCATTCATTCTTCCATCTATGTACTCATGCCAATATTTGTTGAGTGCATACTATGAGCCAAGCACAGTGCTAGGTGCTGGCTATATAGATAAAAACAAGATAAAGACCCTATCCTCAAAGAAATTGTTCTTATTTTCATCTTTAATCTTTTCTATGCTAAGCATTTGTTTAAAGTTTATTTATTTATTTTGAAGAAGAGAGTGAGTCAGGGAGGGGCAGAGGGAGAGGGAGAGAAAGAACCCCAAGCAGGCTCCATGCTATCAGCTCAGAGCCAATGCAGGGCTCAAACTCACAACCATGAGGTCATGACCTGAGCTGAAATCAAGAGTTAAATGCTTAACCGACTGAGCCACCCAGGTGTCCCTATGCTGAGCCTTTTACCACACACTTAGAGCCTGGGAGAAGTGCTGTTTTCTCTCATAATCAACAGATTTTAATATTAGTCTGGAAGACTTAGCCCGAGGAAGTGTAAAACAGTGTTAATTTGGACATCAAAAGGGCACTGAACCTAAATCCCCTTCTCTGAGGATAGGGACCTTGGGTCGTGTCCTTCTCTCCAAAGCTTATGTGATTTCTGGGGCCATCCCACCATCTAAGGGTCTTCCTGACAGGGGACAGGGAGGTTGGAGTTGCTTCTCCCAGGATCTTATCTTTCCCTTTCCTTATCTCGTCTGAGTGGGTGGTACAGCAGTGGGTTATTCACACCACTACTTGGTCTGGGTTAAGTCTCACTTCAGAGCAGATTCTACCCAGCATTTCATTTTTTTAGCCTCTAGTGAGAACATGATTACTTCCATTTATTTCAGTGGGAACAAAAATGGAGTGGACAACAAGCTCTCTTTTCTTTCCAATTAAATTGATTTGTTAGCCTGTAGTCTAAGATGTTCAAAATCAATAGGTTATAAGTTGGGATGTGTCAAGTGTTTAGAATTAGCATATGTCATCACCAGATTACAAATCCACCATAATTATTTCCGAACATTCCAGTGGGAATGAAAATGGAGTGGTCACCAAGATTCGTGTTCTGTTCTATTTGGACTGATTTGTCAGAATATAGCTCAGGGTGTTTAAACTTCTGGAAATTGCAAGTTATGTATGTAATCAGGAATTCTGTAACACTTTCAGACTTTCGCAGCAGGTGGTTGTTATATCCTAAGTGTACCATGAGACCCAAAGTTTCCAAATCTATTCAGTAACAAGCCATGTTACTACAAGTGTCTGTTTTGTGTATAATTCTCACTTTTAGAAATGGAAGCATTTCTAAATGAGTTGATATTTAACTTTTTCTTTGAAACTATGGAACGTCTCCCTAGAAAAATGCATACCTACCCAGTTATTCTGAACATAATTTTAGGATGTATGAAACTGTAGCAGGTAAAAAGAACAAAAGTACGGAGTCCTAATTACAGAAGTGCTGGCCTTCACTTTAAAACAGGAGGAAAGATGAGTGTGGCCCCTACTGAAGGTAACAGCCCCATTTCTCAATATGAAAACAATTCTACTTTAAAGGTAAAAGAAAGTTTTTGCTGCCTTGAAGAAACTTTTATAATACTTTTTAAAAATAAACTTAGGGGCACCTGGGTGGCCCAGTAGATTAAGTATCCGACTCTTGATTTCAGCTTAGGTCATGATCTCATGGTTCATGAGTTCAAGCCCTGCATTGGGCTCCACACTGAGAGTGCGGAGCCTGCTTGGGATCCTCTCTCCTCTCTCTGCCTCCTCTCTCTTTCTCATTCTCTCTCTTTCTCTCTCTCTCAGGATAATTAAATGAACTTAAAAAATAATATACTTAGAAGTATAAATTTTACCAAACTGATAAATGTTTACTGAAAAAAAAATGAAGATAAACCATCCCCAAATAAGATTATTTATAGTCCCCAAACCAAAGATAATTGCTGTTAATATTTGATGCATCTTTACTTTTTTTATGTACATACACATTTTTACTAAAATAGTTATGATAATTACTAAAATTATTGAATATTTCATATAGTCTAGTCACGTTAGATGCATTGGCTTAGTTAAATCCCAAACAACCTTATATGGTAGCTTCTGTTCTTTAATCTGTCTTACACATGGTGGAATGGAGGCACAGAGAGACAAAGTAACTTATTTAGCTAGGAAATGCCACAATTGTGATTTGAACCCTGGAAGCCTGACCCTAAAGACCATGCTCCTCATGGTATAAATACTGTTCGAGAATCTACTTATTCACTTAAAAATTTATTTTGAACATCTTCCCATGTCACTAAAAATTATATAATTACATCATTTTAAAACAACTGCAGAGTGTTTATTAACAAACATGCATCATCGTTGAATGCCCTACTGCTGGTATCCAACCATTTCAACTTAGAGGTTTTAAATAATTCATGATGTATATTCTTGAAGTTAAGTCTTTTCTTATCTACTTAATGATTAGGTTAGAAGAGAGTTAAATTGTAATAGCCCTTATATTTACAACTTGTTATTTCTTAGTGATCCACATTTCTTTTTTGTTTTCACATAACAGAACACCAAAAGTTTATTGATACAGTTTTGAATTCCACCCTGCAACTATTAAAGATAGTACCATTTACCAAGGTTTTAAAAAATGTTTAGCAGTACTGAGGGCAGTTGTACTTTGTTTCTCAGTCAGACCAGAAATAGAAATGGCTGTTTTTCCCAAAGTTTGACAACTTCGAATTGCATATAAATTTTTTGAATGAAAATCTTGATGCTGTTTGATGAATCCTTTTTAACCTCTCAGATTTTTTTTCATCAATATTCCCAATAGACCTTCATTACATTGTGTGAGCCACAAGCTTAAAACAGGTAATGGAAAAGAAAAATAATTAACGTGTCTGTTTTGCAAATAAAGTTGGAAAGTAAATAGTGGTGGCAGGTACATGATGTTTGGAGAAGCACTGTGAACATATTTTCCAAGGTGTACTTTCAATTATTTGCCATTAGGCATTCCGTTATAAATATTTCAAACATCTTTATTTCCTGTGACAACCGTTAGTAACTCTATTTATATTATCTTCCTTTAAGGAAGTTTAATCTATGAAAACAAGAAATGATTTGGCCACTCCCAACTGTATTCCAACCTGTAACTGCAAAAGATCACATGATAAGCATAGAATTTCCTTTCTTTCTTTCTTTTTTCTTTTTTCTTAAATTTATTTTTTTTAATTTACCTCCAAGTTCGTTGACATATAGTGCAACAATGATTTCAGGAGTAGATTCCTTAACCATTTAGCCCATCCACCTCCCACACATCCCCTCCAGTAACTCTGTTTGTTCTCCATATTTAAGAGTCTCTTATGTTTCATCCCCCTCCCTGTTTTTACATTATATTTGCTTCCCTTCCCTTATGTTCATCTGTTTTGTATCTTAAAGTCCTCATATGAATGAAGTCATATGATATTTGTCTTTCTCTGACTAATTTTGCTTAGCATAATGCCCTCCAGGTCCATCCACATAGTTGCAAATGGCAAGATTTCATTCTTTTTGACTCCATTGTGTATATATATATATATATATATATATATATATATATATATATATATATATATAACATCTTTTTTTATAGATTATTTTCAAATTGGTTTACGTGTAACACCCAGTGTTCATCCCAACACGTGCCCTCTTTAATGCCCATCACCCCGTCTCCCCCCTCCCTTACCCCTCTTACCCTCAGTTTGTTCTTAGTCTTTGAGAGTCTCTTATGTTTTATCTCCCTCCCTCTCTGTGTCTTTTTTTCCTTTCCCCTCTTCCCCTCCCCCTGGTTTTTGCTTAGTCTCTCAAAATCCACCTATGCGTATATCACATCTTCTTTATCCATTCATCCATCAATGGATATTTGGGTTCTTTCCATACTTTGGCTATTGTTGATAGTGCTGCTATAAACGTTGGGGTGCATGTGCCCCTTCAAAACAGCATACCTGTATCCCTTGGATAAATACCTAGTAGTGCAATTATAGGGTAGTTCTATTTAATTTTTTGAGGAATCTCCATACTGTTTCAAGACTGGCTGCACCAGTTTGCATTCCCACCAGCAGTGCAAAAGAGAACCCCTTTCTCTGCATCCTTACCAACATCTGTTGTTGCCTGAGTTGCATCTGCATCTGTTGTTGCCTGAGTTGTTAATGTTAGCCACTCTGACTGGCATGAGGTGATATCTCATTATGGTATTGATTTGTGTTTCCCTGATGATGAGTGATGTTGAGCATTTTTTTATGTGTCAGTTGGCCATCTGGGTGTCTTCTTTGGAGAAGTGTCTGTTCTTGTCTTTTGCCCATTTCTTCAATGGACTATTTGTTTTTTGGGTGTTGAATTTGATAAGTTCTTTGTAGATTTTCAATACTAACCTTTTATCCGATATGTCATTTGCAAATATCTTCTCCCATTCTGTCGGTTGCCTTTTAGTTTTGCTGATTGTTTGCTGATTGCATAGCTTTGCTATGCAGAAGCTTTATATATCAATGAGGTCCCATTAGTTCATTTTGCTTTTGTTTCCCTTGCCTCCAGAAACATGTTGAGTAAGAACTTGCTGCCACTGAGGTCAAAGAGGTTTTTGCCTGCTTTCTCCTCTAGGATTTTGATGGTTTCCTGACTTTCATTTAGGTCTTTCATCCATTTTGAGTTTATTTTTGTCTATGGTGTAAGAAAGTGGTCCAGGTTCATTTTTCCACATATTGCTGTCCAGTTTTCCCAGAACCACTTTCTAAAGAGACTGTCTTTATTCCATTGGATATTCTTTCCTACTTTGTCAAAGATTAGTTGGCCATACATTTGTGGGTCCATTTCTGGGTTCTCTATTCTGTTCCATTGATCTGAGTGTCTGTTTTTGTGCCAATACCATACTGTCTTGATGATTACAGGTTTGTAATACAGCTTGAAATCCAGGATTGTGATGCCTCCAGCTCTGGTTTTCTTTTTCAAGATTGTTTTGGCTATTTGGTGTCTTTTCTGGTTCCATAGAAATTTTAGGATTGTTTGTTCTAGATGTGTGAAGAATGTTGTGTGTTATTTTGATAGGTTTTGCATTGAATATATAGATTGTTTGGGGTAGTATTGACATTTTAACAATATTTTTTCTTCTAATCCAAGAGCATGGAATATTTTTCCATTTTTTTGGTGTTTTTCTTCAATTTCTTTCAAAAGCTTTGTATAGTTTTCAGTGTACAGATTTTTCACCTCTTTGGTTATATTTATTCCTAGGTACTTTATGTTTTTTATTGCATTGTAAATGGGATCAATTCCTTGATTTCTCTGTTGCTCCATTATTGATGTATAGGAATGCAACCAATTTCTGTGCATTGATTATATCCTGTGATTTTGCTGAATTCATGGATCAGTTTTAGCTGTTTTTATGTGGAATCTTTTGGGTTTTCCATATAGAGTATCATGTCATCTGCACAGAGTGAACGTTTAACCTCCTTCTGGCCAATTTGTATGCCTTTTATTTCTTTGTGTTATCTGAGTACTGAGGCTAAGACTTCCAATACTATGTTGAATTCTTGTCCACAGGCAAGAGTGAACATCCCCGTCTTGTTCCTGATCTTAGGGGAAAAGCTCTCAGTTTTTCCCATTGAGGATGATATTAGCATTGGGTCTTTCATATATGGCTTTTATGATCTCAAGGTATGATCCTTCTATCCCCACTTTCTTGAAGGCTTTTCTTAAGAATGGATGCTATATTTTGTCAAATGCTTTCTCTGCATCTATTGAGAGGATCGTGTGGTTCTTGTCCTTTCTTATGTTGATATGATGAATCACAGCAATTGTTTTGTGAATATTGAACCAGCCCTTCATCCCAGGTGTAAATCCCACTTGGTCGTGGTGAATAATTTTTTTGTTGTATTGTTGGATCTGGTTGGCAAATATCTTGTTGAGAATTTTTGTATCCATGTTCATCAGGGAGATGGTATATACTTGTCCTTTTTACTGGGGTCTTTGTCTGGTTTTGGAATCAAGGTAATGCTGGCTTTATAGAAAGAGTTTGGAAGTTTTCCTTCCATTTCTATTTTTTGGAACAACTTCAAAAGAATAGGTGTTAACTCTTCTTTAAATGTTTGGTAGAATTCCCTTGGAAAGCCATCTGGCCCGGGACTCTTGTTTTTTGGGAGATTTTTGATTACTAATTTGATTTCTTTACTGGTTATGGGTCTGATCAAATTTTCTATTTCTTCCTGTTTCATTTTTGATAGTATATATGTTTCTAGGAATTTTTCCATTTCTTCCAGATTGCCCATTTTATTGGTGTATAATTGCTCATCATATTCTCTTATTATTGTTTGTATTTCTGCTGTGTTAGCTGTGATCTCTCCTCTTTCATTCTTGATTTTATTTTTTTGGGTCCTTTCCTTTTTCTGTTTGATTAAACTGGCTAGGGGTTTATCATTTTTGTTAATTGTTTCAAAGAACCAGCTTCTGGTTTCATTGATGTGTTCTACTATTGTTTTTTGTCTTTTTGTTTTGTTTTGTTTTGTTTTGATAGCATTGGTTTCTTCTCTAATCCTTATTATTTGCTTTCTTCTGCTGCTTTTGGCTTTTATTTGTTGTTCTTTTTCCAGCTCTTTAAGGTGTAAAGTTAGGTTGTTTATCTGAGACTTTCTTCCTTCTTTAGGAAGGCTTGGATTGCTATATAATTCCCTCTCATGACTGCCTTTGCTGTATCCCAGAGGTTTTGGGCTATGGTGTTATCATTTTCATTGGCTGCCATGTACTTTTTAATTTCCTGTTTAACTTCTTAGTTAGCCCATATATTCTTTAGTAGGATGTTTGTTAGCGTCCAAGTATTTGTTATCTTTCCAAATTTTTTCTTGTGGTTAATTTTGAGTTTCATAGTGTTGTGGTCTGAAAATATGCTGATTTGTATCCTAGTATGTGATCTATTCTGGAGAACATTCCATGCGCACTGGAGAAGAATGTATATTCTGCTGCTTTAGGATGAAATGTTCTGAATATATCTGTTAAGTCCATCTGGTCCAGTGTGTCATTCAAACCCATTGTTTCCTTGTTGATTTTCTGATTAGATGATCTGTCCATTATTGTAAGTGGAGTTTCGTTGAAGTCCCCTACTATTATGATATTATTATCAGTGAGTTTCTTTACGTTTGTGATTAATTGATTTATATATTTGGGTTCTTCCACATTCAGAGTATAAATGTTTACAATTGTTAGGTCTTCTTGGTGGATAGACCCTTTAATTATGATATAATGCCCTTCTTCATCTTATGTTACAGTCTTTATTTTAAAGTCTAGATTGTCTGATATAAGTACGGCTACTCTGGCTTTTTTGTGGACCATCAGCATGATAGATTGTTCTCCATTCCCTTACTTTTAATCTGAAGGTGTCTTTAGGTCTAAAGTGGGTCTCTTGTAAACAGCATATAGCTGGATCTTTTTTTCTTATCCATTCTGTTACCCCACGTGTTTTGATTGGAGCATTTAGTCCATTGACGTTTAGAGCGAGTACTGAAAGATATGAATTTATTGACATTATGTTGCTTGTAGAGTTAGAGTTTCTGGTGGTGTTCTCTGGTCCTTTCTAGTCTTTGTTGCCTTTGGTCTTTTTTTTTTTCATCTTTTCTCCCCTCAGAGAGTCCCCCTTAAAATTTCTTTCAGGGCTGGTTTAGTGGTCATGAACTCCTTTAATTTTTGTTTGTCTGGGAGACTTTTAATCTCTCCTTCTATTTTGAATGACAGCCTTGTTGGATAAAGAATTCTTGGCTGCATATTTTTCCAATTCAGCACATCGAATATATCCTGCCACTCCTTTCTGGCCTGCAAAGTTTCTATGGATAGGTCTGCTGCAAACCTGATCTGTCTTCCTTTGTAGGTTAAGGAGTTTTTTTCCCTTACTGCTTCATGATTCTTTCCTTGCCTGAGTATTTTGTGAATTTGACTATTATATGTCTTGGTGTTGATGTTTGGTTTTTGTTGAATCTAATGGGAGTCCTCTGTGCTTCCTGGATTTTGATGTCTGGTTAGTAAAGTTTTCTGTTATGATTCGCTCACATAACCCTTCTACCCCTTTTTCTCTCTCTTCATCTTCAGGGTCCCCTCTGATTCTGATTTGTTCCTTTTTAATGAGTCACTGATTTGTCTAATTCTTAAATCGTGCTCTTTTGCCTTAGTCTCACTCTTTTTTTTCTGCTTCATTATTCTCCATAAGTTTGTCCTCTATATTGCTGATTCACTGCTCTGTCTCATCCATCCTTGCCACCAAGACATCCATTAGAGATTGCAGCTCAGTTATAGCATTTTTTGTTTCATCCTGACTAGCTTTTACTTCTTTTTTCTCCACAGGAAGGAATTCTAATCTATTTTCAACCCGTTAGTATTCTTATTGTTGTGATTCTAAATTCTGGTTCAGACATCCTACTTGTATCTGTGTTAAGTCCCTGGCTGTTGTTTCTTCCTGCTCTTTCGTTTGGGGTGAATTCCTTCATTTTGTCATTTTGAAGGAAGAAAAGAAATTAATAAGGTAAAAAAAATTAAAGTTTTAAAATTAAAAACAATCAAATAAATGATGCTAGATCGCAGGTGTGTTTTGGTCTGGTTGTTGAAACGTTGTTGATAGATTAGAGATAAAAGGGCAAATAAAAAAAAAAGAAAAGAAAAGAAAGGAAAATGTTTGAAATTTTGAAAAAATGAATAGAATAAAATGAAATGATGGAAGTAAAATATAATTTGAAAATTTTACAAAAAAGTAAGATATATAGTAGAAAAAATAAAGAAAAGTATTTTTAATAAAAATTGAGAATAAAATAATTTTTTCTCTTTCTGTGTTCAAGAAAAAGAAAGAAACAAGAAAAAAAGATTGAGTAGTTGGACCAGCGAACAGTCTGAAATGTGGTTAAAATTACATTGTTTTTCTCTAGAAGTCAAAGTATGAAGCACTTTATAGTCCATAAACTAAGCAGGCAGAAATACTTGTGGTGTTCCTGAAGAGCGAGGTTGGCCCAGTTCACGGGGCTTAGATGGCGCTGCTTAGTTTACTGCTGCAAATTGTTGTGGCGCTTGTAGGTATGTATGCGCATGTGCGGGAGGGGTGAAAATGGCGTGGCATCGGAACTCTGTTCTCCCCATCAGCAGTTGTACACCCGTCCTTTGTCTCCGGCTTCTATCCACTCCTGGCTTTTACACTGTCCCTGACCAAGCCATCAGTTTGCCAGGCAGCACCTCCCTCCTGAATTTTATCTCAGATGCGGCTATGTTTCCCAACCCCTCACTTCTGAGGAACTGGGGCTTTGACCTGCTCATACCTTCTGGAGGAGAGTCTCACCAAGCAATGGTTGGGTGCTGGCAGCATCCAGGACCGTTGTCAGACCGGGCTGCCAATTTCCAGAGACTGGGGCTGGGTGCCAGCCCGTCCCAGAAAAAGTTCATGTGGTTGTGTAGCAGCACATTTCAGGATTATGGTAAGTCACGACAAACATCTGGCACCAGGCTTCCCCTTAATGACCTTATTCCAGCACCACTGAATATGGTTGTTCTCTGGGGTCTGCTAGGACCTTTGGCTGTGGGGAGGCCACACCACCTCTACCAAATGTCCTCCCAGCAGGGGAACTGCCTCTCCCTGCAAATCCCTGGGGATTTGCCCTTTGCACCAGAGCATTGCCAGGTATTGAGCCGCGGAGTTTCATACTCTCTGCTCCCCCTGTTTATAGAGTCTTAATGGAATTTAAACCCTCTCCTTTCTCCTTTCTCCCTTTTTCATTCAGTCCCTGCGGCTGTTTCCACTTTTTTACTTTCTCTCCAGCTGCTTTTGGGGGAGGGTGCTTTTCCTGTACTCTCCTCCCCACCCCCCCCCATCCCCTTTTCCATTCCTCTCTCTGCAAGCAAAAATGGCTCCCTGCCCCCGTGGCTTCTCTCTCCCCCAGTTCACCTCTCTGCGCTGTGTACTTGCTGAGTTCTGTGGTTCAGGTTGTGCAGATTGTTGTGTGAATCCTCAAATCAGTTTTTAGGTGTGCAGGATGGTTTAGTGTTGACCTGGCTATGTTTCATGGATGTGAGACACAAAAAAAACTTCCATGCTGTTCTGCCATCTTGGCCCCTCCTTCCCACATTTCTTCTTAAATTAAAAGAATCTTGAACTTGATTTTTAGAAGTGTGGGCCAGTGTTGTGTTGAGGAACACATGGCTTCTTACCTCCTCATATGCTCATTTTGTTTCTGGGGACCTGAACAATGCTGGTGAGAGAGATAGACATCATAGTGTTTGGAGTGTGCTTGGTTTATGGTCTCATTTCGCTACCTCAAAGCTAGAGAAATTCTTATTTTCCTATTTTTATATGAAGTAGCAGAAAGAATGTACAAAGACATTCTCTTAAACCACTGGATTTCAAATTTTCACTAAAAATACAGTAATAAACCTTTTTTTCAAATGTAATCTAATAGGGGACCCCATTATAATAAATAATATTTATTTTACTAGTACAAATTTGAAAAGTCAAAATTTTAACATTTATTTATTATAAAATCAATCAATAAGAACCACAAAGCTTTTTTGGTGAAGAAAAAATTTGGAACTGAAAAATACCTGTTAGCTGCAAACTTATATCTGTACTCAGTTTATTTTGGTTTCTATTTTGGCTGCACAGTATGGAGAAAACTCTTGATTCACACAGATAAGTACTTGCAAACGTTTTTTTATAACTTATTATGAATTTCTAAATTTTCCTTACTTAGATCCAGGCATTTGAAAAAAAACTTTTAAGGATTTTGGTTTCAGATAAATCAAATATCAATGAACATAATATCAATGAACTACTTGCATTATTTATCACAGAAATAATAGTAGAAAGTCGAGAATTTATGATAACCACTATTATTTCTAATAAAATATCATCAAAATATATATTAGCTTGATTATGATTACTTCACAATATATTTGTATATCAAGATTTCAGGTTATTATACCTTAAATATACATAACTTTCATTTGTCACTTATACTTCAATAAAGTTGAAAAAATATTATCAAAATGTATCATGCTAATTTATTTAATTATATCAAACCTAACTAGGCTTCCAGTAATATAAGTTCATGGAGCAGTTGTGTCTAATTTTTGCCTCTCATTGGAGCCCAGCACCTCTATGTTGCAGGTGTGTGTTATAGAAGTACATAGCATGTGTGCATTATAGACGTGCATAGCACATGTGTGTTGTGGCACGTACTCACGTGCACTACTTTACATGCACTGACATGGACAGGCCTGAGTGGTGAAAAGAGCCAGACTCTACTTTCCTTATGAGGGACACATTTTCATTTAGAGTTTACACGAAGACACTGAGGTTTGTTGAGTTCAGGTGACTTGAGTTAGACAGTGACCATGTAGGCATGAATCTCTATCATTATACTGTGAATCCTGGTCTCATTACACTTCTTTACAGGCTCTCCAAGTGGGTCATGTGGCTTCTTGCATGGGCATTTGTGGTGGCTGACTCAAGGCCTGTATGACCCTCTCTCTGAGCACCCCTAAAACCGCTAGCTTCATAGTGAGCAGCCCCCTGACTATCGTGGCCAGTGAGCCTTGCCCGGGTCCACAGGTGTTGCTAACAGCTGGGTTGTACCAGATATTAAGGGGAAAAGAAAGCTGATGGGAACGAGAAAGAAGCTGGTCCCATTGCTCTTTGCTGCATCTACTGCGAGAATGAAGACCATTCTCAGGATCAGGCTGTCGATGTTGCAGAAAATGTCGACGTCACTCCAAAGGGATGCACTGTTACTGGGAGGGGTCCCAGAGGAACCCTGTGAAGGAAGTTGGATCTCATGAATCTAGAGCTCAGTCTTCTTGGAAAGAAAAAGAAGAGGTTGACAATTGGTAGGGAAACAGAAAAGAACCGGCTTCTGTTAGCACTACCTGTAGTCGTGTTTAGAGCATGGTCAAGGGCATTACACCAGGCTTCCATTGCAAGAGGAGGTCTGTGTACGCTTACCTCCCCATCATCATTGTTATTCAGGAAAATGTTTCTCTTGTTGAAATCCAAAATTTCTTGGGTGAAAAATACATCTGCAGGGTTCAGATGAGGCCAGGTGTTGCTTGTTCTGTATCTCGAGCCCAGAAAGATGAGATAATTGTTGAAGGAAATGACATTGAACTTGTATCCAACTCAGTTGCTTTGATTCAGCAGGCCACAACAGTTAAAAACAAGGATTTCAGAGACATTTTGGATGGTGTCTGTGTTTCATCAGCACGCTGATGAATAAGTTGTCTACAGAAACAGCAAGATGCCAAATAATTTTTCAGACTTATTTGTGATATTTTAAGGATGGAATAAAAGCTGTATTGACTTGGGACTTTAGAAAAGAAAAGAAAAGAAAAGAAAAGGAAAGAGAAGAGAAAAGAAAAGAAAAGAGAAGAGAAGAGAAGCTGGTCCCCTTGATGGGAGCAGTGAGCTGGGATCACCTGAGGTGTGTGAGGGTGACACCTCCAGGACTACCCAGACTCATGATTCTGGCTCCCAACAGGTGGATACGTGTCCAAGATCTGTTTTTTGTGGTAATTCAGTATGAGAGTTAGGTGTAATTATGACTTTCAAAGATCTATCTTGTATCCTGTGTGATTTGGCTTCAGGCAAGCGATCACAGAAGGAAAGCTCTTGTGTTTATCACATGCCATAATCACATGGCTGTCTCATAGCTGAAAATATGCCAATGAGAAGCCACACACTTTACCCTAAGCTCGTTTTCCTCATCTCCAGATGCTGCACCTTCTTCAGATGCACCATCCAACCTATACTTTCCTCACAGCCTTCTTAGACCCTCTTAGTCCTTCCCAGAGCGATGTCCTTGGGCAGGTACTTGTGGTTTGACAAGAAGGCAACGTGGCAAATAATAATTATCGAAGACACCAGTCATTAAGCCTGTTAGAACTGATGACATCAGTAATTAAGCCTATTAGAATGCCACAACCACACAGGAAGATCGGTTGATACTTTTTAGTCACATGTTCTATTCATATAAAGAACTGTATTTAGTAGTGCATTTTCATTTTTAAAAATTAAGCATATGCATTTTTACCTGTAGTTATTAATGATGAGTTTGGTGAAGGCATATTAGGAGTTTAAGCACATACTGCAATTTTCTTCCCCTATTAACTCCATAAATAGCAGCCATTTGATGTGCAGACTTTTAAGTTTTTAATGGCAGTAATTATAAGGCCTTATCTCTTTTGAACTTTTTCTTTGTTGCAATTGATTTATTCTCCTGCCTTGTGAGATTCACAATTTTCTCTTAAAAAAAAAAAAAACTTAAAAAAATTTCCTGACTTTATTCTCCTTGTCACGAAGATGACAGACGTGCTATTGAGTGGCAACAAGCTGGGACGAGTCATTACATTCTGATCACCTTCCTGCTGGGGCATGTGATCCTTGGAAACCTTTGAATAGCCTGGTGTTCTGTTGTTTCTCTGTAAATCCCAGAGAGTGAAACAGACGCAAGGAGCTCCATGATATCACTTTGGCTCAAGCTTGCGTGTGACTGCAAAGGCCCAGGACCTCTCCTTACCTGGAATGAGAATGCCTTTCCTCTCTTTAGTCTCAGCTGATGCAAGTAATTGGCTCATCTGCCTTACTTTTCAGAGACCGACCCCTTCACCCCTCATGCTTCCCACTCCTTCCTTGGATCCACCTTGTCTCTGCCTCCTCACTTCTTTCTGCTTTGCCTCACTGACAGCAGAAGGATGTGACAAGCGACGGCACATGTGCTCTCTAATTTGGTCTGGCCAGAGCTATTTTAATGTCCCCGTTAAACCTGTCGCCGCTGAACTCTCCAGCCCCCACTGTCACTTACACTCCTTTGTCTCCTCTTCCTTCCGCCACGGTTGAACCTGGCAGTTTCTCAAAGAGGATAATTGTCTCTTTTGTTCTCTGAATAATCCTTCTGGACCTTCTTCATAATGAATTGGCACAAGTTTTATGGAAGGGATAATACTGCCAGTATCCGGTTTAGAAGGCCTATAACTCATAGTTTCAAATTCTGTGCTTTTCAAAACATTTGATGCTTACACCCAACAACTCTACATATGTGGGTGTTGAGGAACATCATCAAAAAGAAGTGATTGTGGGCCCAAGGAGCTCGGAGGCTCCTCACTCCCTTCCCTGTCCTTGGAATGTACATCCATCCCACTTGCCTTTCTCTCTCCCAGAGGCTGCTCCAAGGACAAAGCCTTTGGTTGGCCGTCTGGTGTTAAAAACACCTGCAAGGCATATGTGACTGAGGCCAGTTAGGGCCTCCTTACAAACTTTTAAGATTTGGAGGGTCCATTCTTCTTGCTTCTGGTCCAAGACAAGCCTCATATGTACGTTCTCTTTGCTGTTATTAAAACTGTCAGGTACCAGCCTAGAGTGGCCTTCCTCTTTCTTCAGTCTCTCCCTGCCATCCATGTATGTGGGCCGGTTGCAGAATATAGCAGGAAAACTGCAGAGAGGGTTGTAATCAGCGAAAGCATTCATCCATACAAAATGTACACTGTGTGACTGGCACTTTACTGGACAATAGGGATAAAGCCAAACACAAGGTAGACACGATTCCTGCTCTCAAAGAGCAGACATCACATAGTAGTTACAGTATAGTTGATTATAATTGTGATAAGTGCTGCAGAGGAAAAGTTCAGAATGCCTTGAAAGTATATCACAGGGAGACTGGCCAATAACAGTCAGTGTTTCTTGAGTGCTGACACGTACCACCCAAGTCTCACAACCATCCTGTGAGACAAGGGCTGTTACTCTTTCATTTCACAGAGGAGGAAACTAAAGCTTAATAACCAGCCCAAAGTGAACGAGCTAATGAAGGAGATAGCCAGAGTTGGACCCAAGTTTGCATGACCCTATAGACTATGTCACTAATTAATCTTAGTGACTAATCTTTGTCACTAATCTAACCTCCCATGGAAGGTACACAGGACAAGAGTCAGGAGACCTCCTAGCACATCTGCTGTCAAGGCTTACATCTGTACCATGAAACAGTTATGTTAGATCAAGTGATTTTAGTGTTTGGGGGGGTCATGGCTTTGGGGCATGGGCACATAAAAGGTGGTAAAATTTTAAGATGTTCGTCTCATAGAGGGTGGATCTAGACAGGTTCTATGACTGCTTTGACTAACAGACAATGACACTGTGTTCATTTCTATTCATTCCATAAGACACTGGAAGCTTCTACTTCCTGCCTGTTGGAATGCTCATTCTGAGGGAAGTCAAACGCCAGGTAAGAAGTCTGAACATCCTGAGATTGCCATACTATGGAAAGGCTATGTTGAGAAAGAGAGACACTCAGCCTGCCTTAGCTGCTATAGCCATCACAGTCCAGACACAGAAAAGAGCAGACAAACCATTTTGGTCATTCCAGTCCCACCAGATTCAACAAGGAGAAAAGTTGAGGAAACAAGCTGATGGCCAGAACCAAAGCCCTAGGCATGAGCAGCGGGCATAGCTATTTGAGCCACTCCAGCTAAAGTGCCATTCATTGTGGGATAGACACAGGTCATTTCCCCTGTGCCCTACCTGAATCCCTGACTCAGCACCGTGGGCCTAATAAAATGCTTGGTGTTTTATTCCATTAGATTCAGGGCTGGTTTGTTATACAGCAGAGAATCTCCTTTGAGAATCTAATGTAAGCAAAATTGCCATATGATAGTATTATTTAGGAACTTGGAAGCAAACACCTATTAAAAAAAAAACAAAAAAAAAACAATGTAGAAGTACCTCAAAAATTGAAAATAAAACTATTATATAATCCACAATTCCACTATTGGGTATTTTCCAAAGGAAATGGAAAAACTAATTTGAAAAGATATATGCACTCCAATATTCATTGCAGCATTATTTATAATAGCCAGAACATGGAGACAACTTAAGTGTCTATCAATAGATATATAGATAAAGAAAATGTGAGAAAGGTGATAGATAGATAGATAGATAGATAGATAGATAGATAGATAGATGATATATACATAGATAGATGATGGAATATTATTCAGCCATAAAAAAGAAGGAAATCCAGCTATTTGTGACAACATGGGCCATGCGTGAGGGAATTTGCTAAGTGAAACAAGTCAGAGAATGACAAGTATTGTACGATCCTACTTATATATGGGATATAAAGAATAAATAAGTTGGGGTCCCTGGGTGGCTCAGTCAGTTGAGCATCTGACTCTTGGTTTTGGCTCAGGTCATGTTTCCAGGGTTGGGGGATCAAACCCTGTGTGGGGCTGTGCTGAGCATGGAGCCTGCTTAAGATTCTCTTTCTCTCTCTCTCTGTCTCTCTCCACCTCTCCTCTGCTCATTCTCTCTTTACAATAAAAAAAAAATAAAATTATAAAAAATAAAAAACAAGTAAGTGAATAAAATCCAAACTCATGGATACAGAGAACAGATTGGTAACTGCTGCAAGAGTGGAGAGAGAGGTGGGTGAAATGCATGAAGGGGGTCGGAACATGCAAACTTCCATTAAGTCATGCGATGGGGCACCTGGGTGGCTCAGTCAGTTAAGCATCTGACTTCAGGTCAGGTCATGATCTCATGGTTCATGGGAGCGAGTCCCACATCAGGCTCTGAGCCGCCGACAGTGAGGAGCCTGCTTGGGATTCTCTCTCTCCCTATCTCTCTGCCCCTCCCCCATTCACACTTTCTCTTGCTCTCTCAGAATAAACAAATTTTAAAATAAATAAATAAAATAAGTCACAATAAAATAAAATAAGTCATAGGATGTAATGTACAGTAGAGTGACCGTATTGTAAATTTCAAAACTGCTAAAAGAGTAGCTCTTAAAAGTTCTCATCGCATACAAAAATCCATAACTTTGTTTGGTGACAGATATTAACTAGACTTGTGGTTGTCATTTCACAGTATATACAGATATCAAATCATTATGTTGTACACCTAAAACAAATATAATGTTATATGTCAATTATATCTCAATAAAAAAATTTAATTTTAAAAAAGGAGCTAAAAGATGAGAATAGTTGCTTCCAGGGGCAGGACTAGTGAGTGGGGCAGAGAATTGCTATTCCTTGCAAGCTTCGTCTGCACATTTAACTTTGTCTTCCTTCAATTCCATGTATAATCACGGCTAATGGGGCCCTCCATCAGCACAGCCCACCCCAGCTGAGGAACCCCCCAGCCTCCTCACTGCCAGTGCACTTTATTTGAGAATCAGAAACAGTGGTTCCCCCACAAAAAGATTTGCAACATCCTTGACATCAGACCCTGCTCATAAATTCCCCATGTCCCTATAAGCCAGGTGGTCTTGGCGGGGGACTGGGCTTCTCTACCATGTGGGTTTTCAGAGTTCAGCATCCCCTGGTGTTGTGCCGGACAACTGGAGAAAGGAAGCACTGAGATGGTTCTTTGTGACCTCCCCGCCTCTCCAATCTTTTCCCTCCCTCCCTCCTTCTTTCCTTCTTTTCCTCCATTTATGCCTTATGTTATAGCAGAGTTTAAAAAGTAGCTAGAGGAGGGGCGCCTGGGTGGCTCCATCAGTTAAGCATCCAACTCGATACTGGCTCAGGTTGATTGTAAGATGGAGTCCTGCATGGGGCTCCTCACTAAGCATGGGACCTGCTTGGGATTCTCTCTCTCCTTCTCCCTTTCCCTCTACTCCTCCCTTGCTTGCACCCTCTCTCTCAAAATAAATAGTAAATTTTAAAAGTAGCCAGAGGAGGAAGCAGAAGCCCTGCTGTCTGCTGTCATTCAGAAATAGGAGGTATGGGTCTGTGAAGCTTCAATTAAGAAAAGCAAACATTTTGCTGCCTCCGTGGTGGAAGAGCCCCAGGCATTAGAGAGTGGGTACCCTCGGGTTTTTGGGGGGAGGACAGTGCTCTACCCTCCCCTTGCTCTTGCTCCCTATTCTTTGTGTGTGGCAGGAATTTATTACAGCACAAATAGGAAAGAAAGCTCAGGGGATTCTGTCTCTCAGAAATGGTTTAATTTTTTTTAATGTTTTTATTTATTTTAGAGAACAGGAGAGACAAAACATGAGTGGGGGAGGGTCAGAGAGAGAGGGAGAGATACAGAATCTGAAGTAGGCTCCAGGCTCTGAGCTGTCAGCACAGAGCCTGACACGGGGCTTGAACTCACAGACTGTGAGATCATGACCTGAGCCAAAGTCGGACACTTAACCAACTGAGCCACCCAGGTGCCCCTCAGAAATGGTTTAAAGAGGCAGGAATATGTTTCGAGAGCATGGAATTTTCCAAACCCTTTAAAATTTTGTTGTCTTCTTTGACCAACCCAGCTATAAAGATTGACATAGATTTACAAGCACAGGTGCTCGCTGAAGTAGACCGCCAATAATGGCCAAAGAATATTTTTAATGAACAAGGAAATTTTATCTGCAGCATTAGTATTTTACCAGTTCAACTTATAGCCTTTGTTCAGTCTCTGAAAACTCACTTTTCAAGATCTCTGTTCCTATTCCTTCCTTCCTTTACCTTCCTCCATTTATTCAAGGATGATTCATTGTTTCTTGTGCGTCTCCCATGTGGCCGTCATGTTCCAGGCACCAAGGATGTCCTGGTGAATAAGCAAGACGAGGTCCTTACCTTTATGTACCTTCCCTTCCAGAAGAGGAAGATAGACACTAAGTAGCCAATAATGAAGGAGCAAAGTCAGTGCCCTGGAGAGAGGGAAACAGGAAGGGATGCAGAGTGATGGATCAGCATGGCTGGTCACAGCAAGCCTCCCTGAGCAGGTGAGGTCTGAGCTGAGGCCTGAGTGAGGGGAGGAGCAGCCCTGTAAGGACCTGTGGGAGGGTCCCAGGCTGGCGAGCCATGAGCAAGTGGGGAGCAGAAGGAGTGAAGTCAGGCGGTGGACAGGACCCAAAAAATGGAAGGCCATTTTGGTTGCGGAAGCAAGTTTGGGTTTTATTCTCAGTGAAATGCGGAGACTTTGGAGTTTGTAGTTTAAAAGCTTGTAAGAAAGCTTACAACATGACATGACATGATTGGATTTGCTTTGAAGATCACTGTAACTGCCAGGTGACAAACTGGCTTTAAGCAGCCGGCATAGAGCAGGGAACCCAGTTAGGAGGCTGTTAAACTGAAGTGAGAGGTGGGAGAATCTTGAACTAAGGTGGCAATGATGGCAATGAAGGGCTATGGACAGTCAGGGCTGTATTTTGGATACAGAGTCAACAGAACCTGCTAATGATGGGATGAGGGGGAGAGGGAGAATCCAAGATTCCTAAGTTTCTGGCTTGTACAACTGGGTGGATGGGGAAGCTCTTTGGTGAGATGAATGACTAGAAGAGAGGTTTGCTGGGAGTAGGGGTGGGGGGGCGGGATTTAGTCACAGAAGGCATGATGTCCCTGAAGGAGAGAGAATAGGGATTGGTTGTTTAGAAGGGCGATGGAGGAGATTAATGAGGGCTTAAGGAGAGTGTGGGTGACTTTCAGTGTGGTAATTTCTGCAGAATGGTGGAGGGAAAGTCATACTTCAAGGAGATGGTGAACACCACAAGGGCAGGGACCACATTGGTGTTTGCTCACAGTTGTATCCCCAGTTTCTGTTACAGGATCTGGCAAATGGTTGGTGCCCAAATATTTGTGAAGTGAATGAACAAATGAGCAAGGGTAAGGCAGTTGGAGGTGGGTGTAGACCACTTTCAGTACACCTGGCAATGAAGACATGGGGAGAAAGAGGATATACTGGAGCAACGGCGGGTTTTATATTTATTTTACATACCGTGGACAAGGGACTCCTGAGAGTCTATAGTCATAGAGCAGAAAATCTCTAGAAGGTACTGATGAAAGGTGCAGGACTGCAAAAGACAACCGATAGAAGGAGGTCCTAGAGGAGGAAAGGACAGAAAGTGGAGAGGATGAGGAGGAGCCTGTCGCAGGGTCTCTCATAGTCCACAGCTCAACAATATTTGCCGAATACTGGTTATATGTCAGGCATCATTCCAGGTGTTACATAATAGGAGGATAATTTATGCAGTGTTTTCTCCTTTAGCGCAAATGATGAAACAAAAGGTCTAAGAAAATAAAATATTAAAACGACACTTAAGAGTTTGGCTGTCCGTTCCAACAGTGCCGATCAGAATATTTATATGCCTCCTCACATCCCCTGAATTTAAATGCCTTGCGATTTCACTTTAGTGCCAAGTACGAGACGTTCTCTGGACCCAACCCTGTCTACGTAACTTGATTTACAGTCTTTGTGCAAGGTGCTTACGAGAAAGATTTTAAGGTTCACTGTATGAAAATCTAACCCATATTTCATCCACTAAAGGTGGATAGTGAGTCCATTTTGTGACAATATAACAATAAACAAAACAAAATCCTACTCTCATGGAGCTCAGCTGGTTAATGGTCATGACTTGTTACTTAAAATGGACTCACTCTCTACCTTTGTGGATGAAATAGGGGTTAGATTTTCATACAGTGAACCTTAAAAATCTTTCTCGTAAGCACCTTGCACAAAGGCATGTAAATCAAGTTACGTAGACAGGGTTGGGTCCAGAGAACGTCTCGTACTTGGCACTAAAGTGAAATCGCAAGGCATTTAAAATTCAGGGGATGTGAGGAGGCATATAAAAATTCTGACCGGCACTGTTGGAACGGACAGCCAAACTCTTAAGTGTCGTATTAATATTTTACTTTCTTAGACCTTTTGTTTCATCATTTATGCCAAAGGAGAAAACACTGCATAAATTATCCTCATATTATTTAATCTTCTAAGGTAGAACATTAAAGTTTTATTCCATACATATGGTGCTAGATGGGTCAAATATGTTTCAGATCATCATTAAAAGCCTCATACCAATTTTGAGAGAAATTCAGTGAGCTAGTGAAGTGAGATTTACAGGTGACAGAAAATAAATCTGTGATTAAATTACATGTTAATAAATAACAATGTTCTCTTCAGAATGAAATTGCTGTGGTTCACCCTCTTCCCCCATTTCAAACACTTTTCCTTATTGACTGAATTCAGATGAGTAGCTCTTGACTTCATTCACCTGCTGCCTGTCAAAAATGAAATAACTGAATGAACAAAGTGTGAAAATGAGTCTACACAGAAAATATAGCCACCGGTTAAAGTGATGTTTGTAGAATCATGTTTGCTTAGCAGTTTAATATCTTCACTTTAAAATCTTTTGGTAAAACTGTAAGTCTATTTAATAAGTGAGTATGCCTAACTCAGAGCACAAACAATGTCACGAAATGGGATCTAACTTCAGATTTTAAAAAGGGATCTTTTTTCCCAACTTCTCTGTAACACTTCTAGCTTCTTTCATTTCCTGCGTTCATTCTCACATGAATTTTTTCTTTTTTTAAAAGCATGCTAGGACTTATGTTCATCGGAGGAAGACATATTCTAGTCTTTAGTTGTAGACCTTCTAATGGCTACCTCAGGATGGTCATCAGTCACTTAACTTGGCAAAGCAGGAAGGGTGTTGGTGGGCACTACAGGAGAAGTAACTTTGTCCCACCATTTGTTACTGACCCAAACCAAACCAACTAGCAAAACTATTTTACTCTCATTTATTATTTGTGACTTTGAACTCTGTAATTAGGTGCATACATATTTATGATTATTATGTCTTCTTGATGAATTAACCATTCATCATGATGGCATGCCCCTCTTTCTCAACAGTAACATTCCTTGTTCAGAAGCCTAATTAGTCTCCCATTAATATAGCCACTACAGCTATTTGGATGAGTATTTGCATGGAATATTTTCCACACTTTTACTCTTAATTTATCTATGTCTTTATATTTAAAATGGATTTCCTTTAATATTCCAGACCCATCTAATTTGGTCTTGCTTTTTTGACCCAATTTGACAATCTGTCTTTTCATTGAAATGTTCAGACCATTAATGTAATTATAAGCATTGCTGCATTTAAGTCTACCATCTTGCAGGGCACTTGGGTGGCTCAGCACGTTAAGCATTAGATTTTGGCCCTGGTCATGATCTCACCGTTTGTGAGTCTGAGCCCCGCATCAGGCTCTCTGCTGACAGCTCAGAACCTGGAGCCTACTTCAGATTCTGGGTCTGCCTCTCTCTGCCTCTCCTCTGCTCTCTCTCTCTCTCAAAAATGAATAAACGTTAAAAAAAATTAATCTACCATCTTGGTAGCTGTTTTTTGCTTGCCCCATTTGCTCTTTTTCCTTTGTCCACCTCCCCTTTTCTGGCCTCCTTTGGATTTATCGAATTATTTTTTATGATTCTTTTTTATTTTCCCTATCGGCTTATCAGTTATACTTTTTTTCGGTTCTGTAGGCTTTACATTATACGATTTCAGCTTACCACAGTTCATTTTCAAATACGGCTACAGTACTTTTTTTTTTATTTTTAATGTTTATTTATTTTTGAGAGACATAGAGGCACAGCGTGAACAGGGGAAGGGCAGAGAGAGAGGGAGACACAGAATCCGAAGCAGGCTCCAGGCTCTGAGCCAGTCAGCACAGAGCCCAATGCAGGGCTCAAACTCAGAGACCGGGAGATCATGACCTGAGCTGAAGTCGGCCGCCCAACCGACTGAGCCACCCAGGCGCCCCCAGTACTTTCTGTATAGTATAAGAACCTTACTGTAGTATTCTTCCATTTTCTTCCCTTGTCCATTGTGCTACTATTCTCACTCATTTTACTTCAGTCTATCTTATAAAATGTACAATGCTGGGGCACCTGGGAGGCTCAGTTGGTTAAGCATCCGACTCTTGATTTTGGCTCAGGTCGTGATCATGGTTTGTGAGTTTAAGCCCTACGTCAGGCTCTGTGCCGACAGCCCAGAGCTTGCTTGGGATTCTCTCTTTCTCTCTCTGCCTCTCTCTCTCTCAAAAAATAAACAATTTTTAAAAATGTACAATGCCTTTTAGGGATTTCTACTTCCAACCATCACCTTTTAAAAAGGTTAAAATGAAGAAAATGTTTTTCGTACTGACCCACATTTTCCCCTGTTCCCATGTTCTTTATTTCTTTGTGCAGATTCAGATTTCTATCTTGTATCAGATTCTTTCTGCCTGGAGAACTTCCTTCACATTTCCTCTTGTGTAGGTTTTTCTGGCAATTAATGCTTTCAGCTTTTGTTTGTCTGGAAAAAAACTTCATTTCATTCTCATTTTTCAAAGGTATTTTTGGGGCGCCTGGGTGGCTCAGTCAGTTAGCGTCTGACTTCAGCTCAGGTCACAATCTCACCGTTCGTGGGTTCAGAGCCCCAAGTAGGGCTCTGTGCTGACAGCTTGGAGCCTAGAGCCTGCTCCGGATTCTGCATCTCCCTCTCTCTCTCTGCCTCTCCCCTGCTTGTGCTCTGTCTCTCTCTGTGTCTCAAAAATAAATTAACTTTAAAAAAAAGCAATTTTAAAAAAAAGTATAGTTGACCGATATAGAATTCTGACTTGACTTATTTTTTTTCTTTCAGTTCTTGAGAGATATGACTTCATTGTCTTCTGCTTGCCTAATTTCTGACAAGAAGTCTGTTCTACTTTCTATTCTTGTGCCTCTGTAGGAAACGTTTCTTTACTGCCTTTGTCTTTGGGTTTCAGCCATTTAACTAGGATGGGCCTCAGTGGGCTCGTCTTGGTATTTAACTACTTCTGCTCTCCGAATTTCTTAAATCTGTGTGGTTTGTTGTCTTTTGTTCATTCTGAAAATCATTTCTTCAAATAGTTCTTCTCTCCTGTTTTCTATTTCTTGTCCTGCTGGCCTCCAAGTACTCCCATGTTAGATAGTTCATTGTTGTCCTAGGTCTCTCAGATATGCTCTTTTTACTTCACTCTTGTTTTTCCCTTGTGACTGACATTGAATCACTTCTATGGACCTATATTCAAGGTCACTGATTCTTTCCTTTGCTGTGTCTAGTCTGCCGATTAGACTATGGAGGGAATTCTTCCTCTCTAGTATATACATATTTAGTTTCCAGAATTTCTACTTGATTCTTTTTCTTTTTTCCATCACTCCGTTTGATAATTCCAACATCTGGGTCATTTGGGGGTCTGATTCTGATTCTGTTAACTGCCTTCTCGTGTGATAATGGGTCTTTTTTCTTTTCTTTTTCATGCGTCATACTTTTATTGAATTAACAGATACTGTGCATAAAAGACTAGTATAGACAGAGTTGCACACACCTGACAATGGACACACCACCTTTCCTGTCAGGCTTTAGTGGTTGTCAGTAGCTGAGTTGGATATTGTTGCTGTTATCATTGTGTCCTTGTTAATAGTTACCTTCAGCTCACCAGTCTTCAGATTTGGCCAATGGGAGGCTGCTTCTATTTTGTGCTTAGAGCAAGACTGGATTGCCTGAGGGTGTTTGGTTTTTGTTTTGTGTTTTCACAGTTTTCCAGTTCTGCTGTCAGCTATTAACAGGCCTGTCTGCATGCCTGCAGGGAGAATGGTTTGCTTCCTTTCCAAGGAGTGGATTGTTACTGCTTGTTACTTGGTGGAGGTTTGCAGTGAGGGTAGGTAAGATTAGAAGGCCTTGTTCACCTGAATTTTGGAAGTGGGGCTTTTTTAGTGTTCCAGAATTACCCACTGTAACATTTCATGCCGCATCTCCCAATCCCCTTTGTGTTTGAGGGGAGCCATTTGGGGAGAGCTTCTGAGGGGAAACAGGTTCCTGACTCCCTCCCGGTGGTGGCTGACTTCTGCTTTGTACCAGGCATCAAGTAGCTGTCTCACCAGTCCCTCAGCTGGGAGAGCTTGCTATTAGCCCTCTTCCAGCTACAGTGCAAATTAAACTCAATGTGAAGCCTCAATTAAGAAGAGCAAACATTTGCAGCTTCCCTGGTGGAAGAGCCCCCGGCATCAGACCGCAGGCCCCCTTGACTTTCTGGGGAAGGAGAATGGTCTACCTTCTCCCTGCTGTCTCTCCTTGCTCCTTGTGTGTGACAGGAATTTATTACAGCACAAGTATGGGGGGTAGCCCAGGGGCCCTGCCTCTCAGAATCGTTTGGAAGTAAGGAAATGCTTTACCTCACAATTTTCTGAAGCCTGTATGGCCATTTTTCCCCCTTAATCTGACCCAACTGAGTATTAACATGGATTTATCAACACAGGCACTTTCTAAATGAGGCTGATGAGGTTTGGAGTGGCGGTGGGGGTTAGGAGCTGACGATCAAGAAATAATTCTTGAAGACCTCTTTGGTACCAAAAGGTGATTTTATTAAAGCATGGAGACAGACCCGTGGGCAGGAAGAGCTGCACTGGGCTTGTGAAGAGTGACTGATTACATACCCTCAGGTTGGGAGGGGTCAGGGGCAGCGTGAATTTCTAAGGAATTTTGAGAGCAAGGTTTCCAGGACCTTAAGGGGCTTGCTGTTAGAAAAACGTCATTTATTACAATTTAGTAATTTCTCGGTCATGACCTTTCAGATGTATATCAGGGCCATATGCTTGGAATATAATTGCCAACATATACTCGGGGGTTAAAGGTAAAGGAGGTTTGCAAAGGAATTTTTATGTGTTTCAGGAGACTCACAGGATCCTGGGGGGTCAGGCTAATGTTAAGCCAAGATTCCCTTTTGCCCCAGGCAAAGAGTCATCATCGAAGCAGCTGAGCTCCTAGAGGAAGGTCACTCTGTCTGTGTCAGTGGACTGTAGGCAGTAAGCGAATTTAATTTTTCACTCACCTTCGTTTCCCACTTCACTGTGGCAAGCACTTAAACCCCCTTACATCTTGATGCGGGTGATATTAGGGCTCCAGGAAACAGAGTCTATATAGGATTCTGGAGATTAGGGTATGGATAGGATTGCCTTTTTCTTGCAGTTTGCTAAGTTATCCCTAAACTGAAGGAGACTCCTGTCCTGCATGACTGTGGTCTCTACCAGTTAACCATTTGTTTTCTTTCCTTTCCTTTGTTCTTGGGCAGCCAGACGTATCACACACATCCCACCCGGAGGAGGGGGTGCTGTTAGCCCGTTCTTTGTCCTCAGCTTGCCTTATGCTCCCTCATCAAGGCTCCCCCTAACACAGCTCAAGTCACTGGACAAATAAAACCTTGAATGAATATGGAAATCCTGTTTATAACATCAGTACTTCAAAACTTCAAGTTA
The DNA here is from genome assembly GCA_030068075.1 of Paguma larvata. Taxonomy (NCBI): domain Eukaryota; kingdom Metazoa; phylum Chordata; class Mammalia; order Carnivora; family Viverridae; genus Paguma; species Paguma larvata. Next base: position 76,509,034 of record CM057828.1, on the reverse strand, counting down.
CTTCTGTGCAGAAACTCTCTCTGTCCAATGGTCTTGTTTTCAATTATTCTCATCTTTGCTGTTTTTGGCTCTTGCCTTATTCATTCATTTGTTCATCAGTAAACATTAATCGTGCATCTCCCACGTGGCTGTCATGTACCAGGCACGAAGAATGTCCTGGTGAATAAGCAAGACAAGGTCCTTACCTTTATGTACCTTCCTTCCAGCAGAGGAAGGCAGACACTAAATAGCCAATAATGAAGGAGCAATGTCAGTGCCCTGGAGAGAGGGAAACAGGAAGGGATGGAGAGTGACAGATCAGCATGGCTGGTCACGGCAAGCCTCCCTGAGCAGGTGAGGTCTGAGCTGAGGCCTGAGGGAGGGGAGGAGCAGCCCTGTAAGGACCTGTGGGAGGGTCCCAGGCTGGCGAGCCATGAGCAAGTGGGGAGCAGAAGGAGTGAAGTCAGGGAGTAGGCAGGATCCAGAAAATGGAGAGCCATTTTAGCCGTGAAAGCGCTGAATTTTACTCTGAGTGAAATGGGGAGACTTTGGAGGTTTTTGGTTGTTTTGTTTTGTTTTGTTCTTCAGATTTGCTCTTCCAAAATTCAGTCTGGCTGCTGTAAGAAGTGGTGAATGCAGTAAGGAGGCAGTTACACTGTCTAGTGATAGGGGAAAGAATCTTGAACTGAGGTGGCACTGAAGGCAATGAAAGGTTATGGACAGGGTGTATTTTGGTTTTTGTTTTATAAATAAATAAATAAATAAATAAGTTACATTAGTTTCAGGTGTACAACACACTGCTTCCACAAGTATGGTGTGCATAGGGGTATATTTTGGATACAGAGTCAACAGCACCTGTTAACAATAGGACGAGGTGGAAAAGGAGAAGCCAGGATACCTGTTTCTGGCTTGAACAACAGGGTGGATGGAGAAGTTATTTATTGAGATAGAAAGACTAAAGGAGGGATTCGCTGGGGCTAGATTAGGAGAGGCTACAGTCACAGAAGGCATGAGATCCCTGAGGCAGAGAAGAGGGATTGATTGTTTAGAAGGTAATGGAGGCGATAAAGGAGGAATAGGAGAGCCTTCATGACGGTCAGTGTTGTAACTTTGGGAAAATAGTGGGACAGATTCAGACTTCGAGGAGGTGATAGACACGCGGGAGCAGGGACCATGTCAGTGTTTGCTCAGAGTTTGGATCGCCAGTGCCTGGCAAATGGTGGGTGCTCCTCATTTACTTTCGAAATGAATAAATGACAGAATGGGTGGTAAGGAAATATTGGGACTGAGCGTTGAAGACTTTCAGTAAATTTCGCAATGAAGGAATGTGGAGAAGTAACCTGCTAACTAGCAGAGATAGCAAATTTTAGTTTTTTATAATGTAATGGATAATGGAGGCTTGAATGTTTGCAATCACAGGAAAGATAACTCTAGAGAAGAGAGATGAGGAAGCTGGTCTGTGAAAGGATAATAAACGGCATAAGATTCCTCCACTGAGGAAAGGAAGGTAACATCTGTTCTTCATCCGTGATGTCCCAGGAAGTGGGCCAGCGCCTCATATCTGTTATCTCACTCAGTCATCACAACGGTCATTTAGGGCAGAATTGTCAAGTAAAATACAGGACACCAATTAAATTTTAATTTCAGATAGCCAAAAACTCGGTATAACTCATGCAATGTTTGGGGCATACTTATATTTTTAAAAAATATTTAATGTCGATCCAAAATTCAAATTTGATTGGGTCTCTGATATTTTCATGTTGTAAATGGGGCAACCCTACCTTGGGGTAGATAATGATGAAGTGAGCATAAGGCAAGCTGACACCAGCAAACACCACCCCACACACACACATACCTTGGGTGGGATACCTGTGCTATTCCTCAGGCATTCCTGGTTGCCCTAAAGCTAAGAGGAGAAAAAAATGGTTAACTGATAAAGATCACAGTCATGTAGGACATGGGTCTCCATCAGTTTACAAATGTCATAGTAAATTACAGGAAAAAGGCAATGTTACCAATAGCCTAATCTCCAAAAACCTATGGACTCAGTTTCCTAGAGCCCCAACATCGCCCTCTTCTCCACAGTGTTATAAGGAACAAAGGCAAGAAGGAAATGGTAGGTAAAATTAAATTTCCTTATAACCTGCAGCCCACTGGCAAATACTTGAGGCAAATACAGAGTAAAACATTCTTCCAGAAACTCCTTACTGTCTTAATGTTAATACTTTGCTAGAGGAAAAACAACCTTAGCCTGACAATAGCTAGGCCTCCATTATCTTATGAGTCCTCTTTGGCATATAAAAGTCTTTTTGGAGGCCTCTCTTTTGCCTTTATCTCTCCCAGTTCCACACTATATATAACCAGTCACTCTTCATAACCCCAGTGCAGCTCTTTCTGCCCGCAGGTCCTGTCCCCATGCTTTAATAAGATCACCCTTTTGCACCAAAGACGTCTCAAGAATTCTTTCTTGGCCATTAACTCCGAACCCCCACCACCACTTGAAAACGCCATCAGATAATATAATTGCCATTTTTCCTGAGGAAACCGAAGATCTGATAGATTGGATAATATTGCCCACATATGCAAAGTTACTACAAATGGTCGTCAGAATTAGAACCCAGTCTGTCAGACTCCTGAACTTATAGGCTTTGCCCACCTGCTGTCCCCATGTGGAGTAGAGTCCACAGAAGGGCTTAGCTCCGTAAGTCAGCCTTTTCCCCCTCAAACATGCCCGGCCTCTAGTTAAACAGTCAAGGGTGGGGAGCTTCTTGGGATCATTTTTGTGTTCACTAAAAGGGCCACTTATCATTCTTGATAGACTTCTTTTTATTTATTTTTATTTTTAACGTTTATTCATTTTTTTGAGAGACAGAGAGAGAGTGAGCAGGGGAGGGGCAGACACACACACACACACACACACACACACACACACACACACTCAGAATCTGAGGCAGGCTCCAGGATCTGAACTGTCAGCACAGAGCCCAATATGGGGCTCAAACTCACAAACTGTGAGCTCATGACCTAAGCTGAAGTCAGTCCCTTAACCGACTGAGCCACGCAGGTGCCCCCCTTGATGGACTTCTAAGTGGGGTATTTTTGCTAACACCCTGAGATGAATGACATTAATAGGTTAGTCTTTCCTTGTTTTTGCTTGTTATTGTTGTTGTTTAAATCTCCAAGCACTGGGCTAACTTTGAGAGTGTGCCTGACTGGACAACATGTCACAGCCCTGCTGAAGAGGGCTAGTTTACCAAGTTGACATGTTTGAGTGAGGAGGGCAGCGTTCCCTCTTTTGAAAAGGAAGCTATTTTTTTTTAAATGCAGATGTGTACTCAGTATTAAAATTACTTGAGGAGAACAATGCTTGAAACTTTTGGAGTAGGATGTGGGTTAGATAAGCTTAATAAAACGTTTTTTAAAACTTTTTTTAATGTTTATTTATTTTTGTGAGAAAGAAAAGAGAGAGTGTGAGTGGAGGAGAGGCAAAGAGAGGGAGACACAGAAACTAAAGGAGGCTCCAGGCTCTGAGCTGTCAGCACAGTGCCCGACAGGGGGCTCAAACTCGTGAACTGTGAGATCCTGACCTGAGCCCAAGTCTGACGCTTAACTGACTTAGTCACTCAGGCGCCCCAGCCTAATAAAACTTCTAAGAGATAATATAGCCTAGAACTTAAGATCTTTGAGTCTGCAGTCAGAGGACTAGGGTTTGAATCTTATTCCACAATGTATTTGTATTGGGCAAGTTATTTAGCCTTTCCTAGATTCCTGTTTTCTGGTCTCAAAAATGGGGATGCTGATAACAATACTAATAATAGCTTCCCTACAGAGTGGGTGTGAGGAATGCACGGCGTGATAGCACAGGTAATAAACACTTCACACACCTGTGGCCATCATCTCCCTCACCACCAGTAGTGACATGATTACTACCCCTGCGGGTACCTCTGTTTGAAATAGTGCTATATCCATGTGTTACAAGCTGAGGGTGAGGTTATGTGGGGATTTTGTTGTTGTGTAACTCTGAAAGCTGTTTGTGACAAATAACCATGAATTTGTACCCAGGCATTGGTACAAGGCTGAGACAACATTGCCAACAAATCTGAAACAAATCACCAAACATAAGGAAAAAAAATTCTTACTAAATACCATTCTTTAGTTGTCAAGATCTACATGCCACTCACTGATTATCTTAAAGAAAAAAATTCTTAATATGTTATGGAAACTTTGGACCGAAGGTATACAGTCCTGTCTTCGGTCAGATAACATTTAAGTGTATTTTGCCCTTTCAGTGTATTATTTCACATTTTGCACTCCTGCCTCATCCTATCCAAAATGCTAAATTCATACCCACAGCTTTTCCCTTTTACATTAAAAAGCTCAATGAATTCTATGTGAAATATTACCTTCAGTATATATAATATTATATATTTGTATATAAATATATAATTACATGTAACATATGAATTGTATTCCATATTATAGATAATAATTTATATGTTACAATTCATATATAATATAAATATATTATGTTCATTTTATATATTACGCATGGTATAGTAATGATACTTTATATTTTATACACATAGTGTCTTGATTGATTTTATTTTCAGTTAATAGTGACCAAAATATGTACTAAGGACAGTTTTTGACCCAAAATTTGTAGACAGTTCATCTCTTCTCTTTTCTGTAGTAACTTACCTACAGGGTCTGTCATGGTTAGTCATTTATTCAGTAAGTATTATTGACCACCTACTACGTGCTAAGCACTACTGTAAGTGCTGACTGCTGCTGTCAGACCGCAGAACAAAACCCTGCCCTCATGAAACTTTGCTGGTGATCATGATTTTGCTCAAGGTTGTCTACCTTTTGTGGATGAGGCACGGCTTCAATGTTTCCCTTTGAGTGATCACTTTAAGTGGATCTTAAAAGTCTTTCTTGTAATTGCCTTTACATGTACGCAAGTAAATCAAGAAATTAAGACAGGTTCGGGAGCAGAGAACAGTGTCATGTTGGACATTAAATTAAACCCAAGGAGTATTTAAAATTCAGGGGATTTAAGGAGGCACATAAATATTATGACCTTCACTGTGGGAATGATTACCCAATCTTTTAAGTGTCGTTTTAATGTTTCATTTTCAAAGACCTTGCATTGCACTCTCCTCTCACAGAGTGAGAACCACCGCAACCATTTCCCATCTTGCTTAAGTCCTGACACGGACTTCAGGGCTTTGTGTTGCCCACGGTTGGTGCTGTGAGCAGATCAAGTCATTCGAACCAACAGCAGATCAGTTTTGGGAAAAACTCCCTGAGCTTTTATACACCTTTCCTGTTGATTGATTTCAGGCCATTCTGAATCTCATTCCACTGCTGCCTTTAATGAAGTGTGGAGAACCAAGTCATGGAGAGAGTGGAACCACCAGTTACAAGTGACATTTATGGGTTCATATTCATCTAACTGAGCTGAGTTCTTCTCAGCTCCATTGTCTAGATGATGAGGTTTTTTGGGGGTGACAGTGGGGTTTGTGGGGTCCAGAGCTGATGGCCAAGAAAGAATTCTTGAAGTCTTTGGTGCAAAAAGGTGATTTTATTAAAGCACAGAGACAGGACCTGTGGGCAGGAAGAGCTGCCCCAGGACCATGAGGAGAGACTGGTTATATACTGTGGGGTTGGGGGAAGTATAGTTCTGAGGAAGTTTTCAGCGAGATTTTCGTATGGTAAAGAAGACTCCCAGGATGCTGGAGCCCTAGCTATTGTCCACCGAGGGTTGTTTTTCCCTCTAGCAAAGCATTAGCATTAAGACATAAATAAGGAGTTTCAGGAGAAACATTTCACTCTGCCAGCCTCAAGTATTTGTCAGTTGGCTGCAGGTTATAAGGAAATTTAGTTCTATCTGCCATTTCCTTCTGCCTTTGTCCCCCACATCCCTATGGAGAGTGATGGAGGCTTAGGTCCTGCTGGACTAGGATCTCTATCAGTTAACCATTTGTTTTTCCCCTTTTCTTTGTTCCTGGGCAGCCAGGAGTGCCTGAGGAATAGCACACACATCCCACCTGGTTGGTGGGGGAGGGGAGGTTGTGGCCTGTCAGCTCGCCTTATGCTCTCTCATCATGGAGGGCACTTGAGGAGCTGGGGCTGGAGCATCCACTTCCAAGACACTTCACTGCCACATTCAGCCCTGGGGCTGGGATGCTGGAGACTGGTCAGCTGGGCTGTCAAGCTGAATGCTTACGGTGGTCTCCCGGGAGCTGCCTTATAGGACAGCGAGACTTCTCTCTTAGTGGCCCAAAACTCCAAGAACAAATGTTCCCTGGGAACAAAGTGGAAACCTGCAGTCTCAGAGATCCCATAGCATCACCTCGGCTGTCCTGCATTGGATGAAGCAGATTCGAGCTCCCTGAAATTCAAGGGAAAGAGACAGGAACTCCATCTCTCAACAGAAGGTGCATCAGAGAATTTACAGCTGTGTTTTAAAACTGCCACAACCCCATCATTTTAAATATCTTGATAAAAATTTAGGCCAATGGATTGGCTGATTATTTACAAACTTTTCTTAACTCAGACCATACCTCATGAAAGCGGATGTAATTTAGTATTTTATTATAAAGGTTACATCCAATATTTGTAAGAGTTCTTCTTTTCTCTGCACTTCCTTCTAGAATTCTCTTTTGTAATGTCCTAAGCTACAGATTGTTGCGGGATTCTTCCTCTTCTTAAGTGGTAGAAATACTCTGTTCTTCTGTTGATGATGGCTGCAGTAAGACCATTGCAACTTTACTCCCTAGAGTCACTGAAGATGCTGCGACCTGAGGGAACAGTAACTTCCAAGCAGCGTTGGGTACTAAACCAACTATCAGAATTATTGCAAAACCATTTGTTATTAAAGCAATTTTATGTATTATTACCCTAATGATCTTACCATCTGAATAGACTTCCAAGTTCTTCATGCCTTTTCTGATTTTCAGTTCCATATGCATCCAAAGTTTTTACATCATTTATAAAATATATATATATATATATATGTATTAGATATAGTGAAGTAAAAATTGCTTCTGCTAACTCTTGGTTAGCCTTTCGTGTTACTGTGTTACCAACCTGGTCTGGATCACCCAGCGGAAGAACCAAGTGGCACTCGGAGATCTTGGAAGGCAGGAGGTTTATTTCACACCGGCGGGCTCAGAGGAAATTACCCTCCAGAGGTCTGAGTCCTAAGCAAAAGCAGAGAGAGTAATTTATAGTCTGTTACTTCTGCATTCCGCATAAGTAGTAATTTGGTACGAGTGCATGGCAAGTGGGGTAGGAAGAAGAAGCCGTAAGGGGAGTCTTCAGTCAGGGACTGGAATTTCCCTCTTAGTCCTTTCTGCCATCTTAAAACTGATTTTTTCCCTAACTGGAGGTCAAGCATACTTGGTTCATGCTAAATCCCTGACAAAGGAAAGTGAGTAAATGAAATATTTTACTGGGAAGGATAACCAGATGGCTTATTTTGTGATAGGTGAGATAGAAATGGTGGGGATTGTTGTAAAACTTAAAAAATTGTTTGTGTTAGTCTGGCGTTGCTAGGCTCCTTAATAATGGTCTTTGTTCCTTCAAGAAGTACCACAGGGAACAAGGTTTTGTCCTGCAGAGCTCTCCTGATTTTAATGTTCCTTAGGTTAATTAATTTATCCACATTGGCTTCTCAATTTCCTTTATCGTGCCTTCATAGAAATACAGAGATTACCAGAAAAGTAGTCCTTTTTGAAGCTAAGAAGCTTGAGAGAAGTTTTGTGTTTTTAAAATCATTATTAGTATTTACTAACCATTAGTGGAGATTGTTGCTGTCTTTTTCTAAGCCAAACCCCAGAGTTCATAGAAGAAGAAAAATTACCTTGATGTTACCTTGATGTGTTCACCTGCGAGCTTTCTAAAATCTGCTTGGGTGCTTGAACAGAGCTCAACGCTACAATGGATCGTGACAATAAAAGGTTTCCAGAACTTAGCACTAAAAACTTCTTCCAAATAAATCACATGCTAAGAAGCAAAACTTTAATTTTAGTATTGTTATGCCCAGAATTCGGGGACCCCAAAAACCACCAGGGAGCCGAGTCCAATCCAAGAACAAAGAGCCTTTAATCGAGCTAGCTCGAGCTCAATCTCCTACATGCACCGAGGCAGGGGTGGGTCGAGAGAGAGAGCCCGGTCCAAAAATGCAATAGTTTTAAAGGGGTCTAAGGGCAGTGGGAGGGGTGATGGTCGTGACCCTAGCTGATTGGCTGAGGAAGGGTCAAAGGTCCTGTTCCATAGGTCAAGCTTCTGCACAGGCACTGGGGACTCAAGGTGGAGGACACGGAACATAATGGAGTCAGTCCCAGTTTGCCCTTAAGCAAAATGGAATCAGTCCCAATTTGCCCTTACAGTATCTGGATAGCAGTTGGTAGGGTGCCTCACTGCTGATGTCCCTAGATCAATTTGCTAAACATTGATTAAGAACTGGTGCTTGGCGTCTTCACTCCATCAAGTGTATTTCAGTTAGTGGATAAGTTCTTTCTTTTTTCAAAATATGACTAAGATTCTTAAAATGTGGTCCATCAGACCACAAGATGTGCAAAATCCTTTCAGTGTGTTCACAGGGTCAAAGCTATTGTCACTGAATATTAAGATATTACATGCATTTTCACTATGCTGACATTTGCAACTTACTGTGCAAAGGTATTGGTGCTTAAAACTGCTGGAACTTAGCCCAAATCAAGGCAGTGGCACCAAAATTACCTACTAGTCATTATATCTCTTCACTGTTCTTCACACAGGTACTCACAGCCCCTGATGAAACAGCAAAAGTTACTGATTTTATTAAATCTTTACCCTTGGAGTAAATTTCTTCTTAGGATTTTGCGTGCTGAAATGGGATGTACACATGAACCGTTTCTGCTGTATACCAAAGTAAGATGGTTGTCTTAAAGAAAAACATGTGTGTGATCATTTGGGTTATAACTAAACTAGCTACTTTATTTAAAGGGAATATCATTTTTTAATCAATTTATTGTCAAATTGGTTTCCATACAACACCCAGGGCTCATCCCAACAAGTGCCCTCCTCTGTGCCCACCACCCACTCTCCCCCCTGTCATATCCCCCTCAACCCTCAGTTTGTTCTCAGTCTTTAAGAGTCTCTTATGTTTTGTCTCCCTCCCTCTCTGTGGCTTTTTTTTTTTTTTTATCATTCTTACTTGAAAGAGTGACTGACAGACAAACTGGTATGCCCAGAATTCGGGGACCCCAAAAACCACCAGGGAGCCGAGTCCGATGCAAGAACAAAGAGCCTTTATTCGAGCTAGCTCGAGCTCAATCTCATACCTACACCAACGCAGAGAGAGGGCGCGGTCCAAAAACACAATAGTTTTAAAGGGGTCTAGGGGCAGTGGGAGGGGTGATGGTCGTGACCCTAGCCGATTGGCTGAGGAAGGGTCAAGGGTCGTGTTCCATAGGTCACTGGGCGTGGTTCTTTTGGAACCTGGAAGTTGCAGGTTTTAAGCTTTTGCGCAGGCATTGGGGACTCAGGGTGGAGGACACGCAAACACAATGGAGTCAGTCCCAGTTTGCCCTTAAGTAAAATGGAATCAGTCCTGATTTGCCCTTACAAAACGTGGGGTTTTTTTTTCGATTTGAGAATTTGAAGGCATTTTCTTGAAAATGAAGTGAGCTCTTACTTCAAGGGAGAGAAGTGATGATATTTGTTACCCAAGGTAAAAATTGTTTCCAAGTGAAAATCAGAGTTTTGGAAAATTTGTATCTGCACCGCGAGTTTCCTAATGTTAACGAATATGACTTTTGATATCATAGAATGAAACGGGTCATCATTTGGAGTATCTGCATAACTCAGTGAGCCAATAATTTACAAATGACCAACGATGCATAATGTAACAAAATCGTGCCTTGGTAAGAGATCTATTGAAAGCGTAAGATAGATCAATTATTTTAATGTAATAGGACATTAATGGTTCATTTGATAAAGTTTCAGAGTCCAAATTGCAACTAAGCTTTAAGAAACGACTACTTTTCCAGTCTTGGTGTAATATCAAAGAAAAATATCCACAATTATCTGACAAAGCCACTAAAATACTCCTCTCTTTTCCAACTAAAATACTCCTCTCATACCGTGTGGGTATATAGTTGGAAAATGGGTATGCTAATGGTATTTTTAAATGATTTAATAAATATTTTAATTTCCCTGTTTAAATTTCTGATATGACAAATATTGACATATGAGCCACAAAAATAAATGCTTTTTAGGTTCTCAATAATTTTTAAGAGCCTACAGGAAACAGCAGAAAGCTTGAGAATTGCTGGTACAGACAAATCTGCTTTTCAACTGGATGCCCAGGGGCATATATGTTGAAAGAGAAAATCATCAGCATGTAAATACTTCCCACCAGCATGCAATTCAGTTATTGTCATAAATGGCCCTTAGCAGAGTATTCCAGGCCTTATGTTTGGGGCTCTTCCATCCAAACAGTCCCCATATGGAATTCTCAACCTCCAGCCTGAAGAGCTGTGATGTCGAGACCACCAAATTTCTCTCATTTCTTTGGCAGAATAGCAATAAGGCTCTTAGGCCAAATTCGGGGAATTTACTTTGTAGTTATTTTGCTTTGTAGTTAACGCCGCTGATGCCCAGATCTGGGTTTCTTCTTTTCCCTCTTTTTCTTCTTTCTTCTTTTCCTTTGTCTTTCCATTTTTCCTTCATGTCTTTATTTTTGTTTTCCCATCTCTTTTTTTTTTTAAAGGTAGCTCTCTGAAAGATTGTGGAGATTATAATAGATAAAGATTTTTCTATATTCTGTGTTCTAGATTTATATTCTGGATCTCCATATTTCTATATGGAAATCTTTCTTTCCCGAGAACATCATTCTACACCACACAGTGTACCTTGTGATCTCAAATAACTTGATGAAAACTCTAGTTCGTAGCTCTGAAAATTAAATGGCACATGGATTGAACTTTGTCTTGTGCTGTTCCTTATACAATGAGGTGACCAAGTCCATAAAATATACGTGCTTGAATAGTAAAAATAAATCATTAAGAGTTTGGAAGTTCATTTTGTCAAGCAGGGAGAAAACAAGATTGGACAAGTATATATATTTTAAAAACTACTTTACAATCCAGGAGCAAATATCATGATCATGACTATCATCAATATCACCATTATGATCATTGTCATAGCTACCATATATAAATGGAAATTTTGACTCAAAGCAGTTTATGCATGGAAGAAAGCAAAAGCGAATTCTATTGCATTCCGACTGGTTCTAACAAGCTGAGGTTGATAAAGAGCCATGAGCTTTGCGTGACTTAGAATGCCCTAGCTTTATTGACTCCAACCAGAAATACTCTTAATCCATCAACACTGTTACTTGTTTTAGCCAATCACACAGAGCTATAAATTTGTTTCTACCTATCCACACTACTAATTTTCAATTCTTATTTAAAATTACACCACAAATACACACACACACACACCCTTTCCCACTTTCTTGCATCTAAGTATTTATAAGACTACAAGTTGACTTCTTTCAACTATCCTTTTTAATATATTTGAGTCCCAATTGGTAAAGAAGCATCTGTTAAAAAAAACAATAAGGTCAAAAACCACAAAAAGAACATAAACATAATTTACTAAACTTTAGAGACATGAGTTTTATGACCATATAGGAAGATATGTTTCTTGTGTACAGATTTTAGAGTTTTTAAATATTTTTCACAACTATGCAAATCATGGTCATTATTTATATATGTTAGAAAATGCATATTGTTTTTGGAATTATCTCCAGCAGCCATTTCTATGAGAAAATTGACATTAAAGATGTTTTCTTAACGATTTAATCTTCATATATATTGGCAAAGTGTTTAAAAGGAACATAAGTATGGATTCTGAAGGAATGGGGCAAGAATGGAGACAGTTCACATCACACACACACACATACGCACGCACGTGCACACACACACACACACACACGCCTCCAGTCTTCGTTGGATAGAGGAAAGGATTAATGTTTGTGTCTTACATTAAGGACTGCAATTACACTTTGTATCTATGAATAACCAATATATTTTAGTTATTGACCAGTAGAGTGTTACATATCCGACAGTTATGTCTTTATCATAGATTTTTATTTGTTGTACTTTGCATTGACTTTCTTTTCCTCATGTCTGACTTTGAAAGGAATTGTAAACTATACTAAAATTATGATGGATAAATATTTTTGCTTGAAAAGGTTGTTTGACTTGATAACAGTAATTTTGGTTTTCAGCAAAGGCAATGAGGTATTACGTACTTTTCCCCAAGGAAGATTGTTTCTATCCCATGATACTTCATTAAATCATGCCACTTACAACTCTAGAAAACAGGCAAACACTGCAGAGAGCTGAGTCTTTATTTAAGCAGAAAATACAGGTGTGATCATGGTCGAGGACTAAAAGAATAGAATGTCTTGAAATTAAAGCATGCACAAATGTTCCTCATTTCTGTTTCTGAAATATCTGAATATCGCCAAAGCACTGGTTTGATTTGTTCTTCTGAAAGCTGTGACATAGAGAATAAATAATGCTGAGCTGTCCTAGAGACAAAGAAGGAGAGGCACATGGGCTGGAGAGAAAAGTGGTGACCTTCTACTTTGATGATGATCCTGGTTTCTTGTGTGACTTGGGTCAGATATTACACATTTCTTGATCTTTGTTCTTCTAATCTATAAAGCGGGGATGGGTCAACATCTTTGGATGCTTTCCAAAGTCTATTCTATCAGCCAAATTCTATAAGACTGAACTCCCATGTTTCTTGTTTTTTTGTACAATTTAGTTTTCATGGCATGTGCATAGTTGATGCTTGTATGGAGAGTTGAGTGTCAGGAAGGTCTTTCTCTGAGTCCACACATTACCAGAGGTCCTGGGTTGAATATAGAAAGTAATATTTTTAGGGGCACTTGGGTGACTCAGTAGGTTAAGCGTCTGACTTCAGCTCAGGTCATGATCTCATGGTTTGTGGGTTTGAGCCCCGTGTCGGGCTCTGTGCTGACAGCTCAAAGATTGGAGCCTGATTTGGATTCTGTGTCTCCCTCTCTCTGCCCCTATCCCACTCATGTTCTGTCCTTCTCCATCTCTCAAAAATGAATAAATGTTAAAAAAATTTTAATAAAAAAGTAATATTTTTACATAGACCCAATTCAGCCAAATTGCACACCATAATGATAGAGACTCTCACAATGGTTAAATAAACTGAGAAAAGTGTTTTGTAAGTGAGCTTCTTCTCATTTTCTTTTTTTTTAAATGTTTATTTTTAAGAAAACATGCATGCAAGTGGGAGAAGAACAGAAAAAGAGGGAGACAGAGGACTGGAAGTGGGCTCTGTGCTAGAGCAGAGAGCTGATGCAGGACTCGAACTCAAGAACTGAACTGTGACCTGAGCCAAAGTCAGAAGACTTGACTGACTGAGCCACCCAGACACTTTTTGTCATTTTCTGTTCTCCCTCTACAATCTGAATTCCTCTCTATAAATATCTTTGAAACTTAAGTCAAATGTAATGAATGAAAATTTTGAAGTAAAGAAAAAGAAGATTAAAATTTTCACTTTGCATAATTTGCCTTCAACTGCAATAGGAGTAACATAGGCTGAGCATTTGTAAAGTGAGAACTTGCTGACTCTTGAAAAACGGCTTGCAGATTCTTAATAGTAAATTAACTGGGGCAGTTGGGGCGCCTGGGTGGCTCAGTTGGTTAAGCATCCAACTTTGGCTCAGGTCATGATCTCTCGGTTTGTGAGTTGGAGTCCCATCTTAGGGTCTGTGCTGACAGCTCAGAGCCTGGAGCCTGCTTCAGATTCTGTGTCTCCCTCTCTCTGCCCCTCCCCTGCTCATGTTCTCTCTCTCTCTCAAAAAATAAACATTTAAAAAGAAAGAAAGAAAAGAAAACTGGGGCAGTCTCACAAGACAGACTGCTTTCCTCCCAGGCTTCCCCTGCTATCCTCTACCCACCCCTGGCCTAGCAGCCCGAGAGTGCAAGCAGGAGCACGCCCAGGGGCGAGGCGGGGACCGCACTGTGTTTTCTGAAGCAGTGTTAGATGAACCAGAATACGGCATACGGGTCTTCTTTTGGGGCCAATCCGTGTTAACTCAGGCCATGGAATCCTGGGTCTAGATAGGTCTATATATGAAGACTTCCTTGGTCTTGCGAAAAGTTAACTCAGAATGGAATCCATCTCCTTCTGTAGTCTTCGTATTATTCTGCTTCAGATGCATGTCCTCCCTACATCGCTTGCATGTTTATAGACATGCATGCACTGAGGATGCAATAGTATTTCCAGAAAAGGAAAAAAAGTCGAGGTTTGACTATTACATATTTTTTTTACTGAGACCTTTTAAAATACGGCCTCTGAGTGATTATGATGTGTCAGCGTAGGTTCAGCAGTTGCAACAAATGTATCACTCTGGCAGGGGATGTCGCTAAGGGGAGAGACTGTGTGTGTGCGCGGGCGGGGGCAGAGGTTATAAGGGAAACCTCTGTATCTTCCACTCCATTTTGCTGTAGACTTAAAATCGCACTAAACAACCTTAAGTCTATTAAAAAAACAGGGTCTTGCATGTTGTCTCCACCAGCACTTCAGATGACTCTGAAACGTACAAAGAAGATGAATTCTACTTGCACATAATTAGCTTTTGTGAAATAGAAGATCAAATGAACATCTTTATAGAAATGACAAAAACCTTTATGCTAGAGCATCCTCCCTCCACAGGGCATTCAATTAATTATGAGCTAGGAACAAATAATACTTTTATAGTATCTTGGCATTTATCTGGATGCATTGTTTCATAAACAATATTATTCACTCAGTCTTTAAGTTCTGCCTTTATTACACGGTGATCTTACAATTCTAAATGAGAAGTATTCACATTAAGAACTTGGCAGAGTTACAACTGGGTTTTAGAAGAATTTTTAGGTTGTCATTTGATAGTAAAAAATGACATCTTTAATTTTCTGTCACATTCTTTGGTTTACCCTTCTAGGTTCTTTTTGTTCACTGTATTTTAAATTTTGTGTTAGAAATTAAGTGCACAAGAAAGAACTTTAGTAGAACATGTATAAACATGTATTTAGTAGAACTTAGTAGAAGGACAATATAATGAACACTTAGTATTATATGCTTCTTCACTCTTCTTTTTTTTAATTTTTAAAAAGTTTATTTATTTTGAGAGAGACAGAGACAGCACAGGTAGGGAAGAGTCAGAGAGAGAGGAGACAGAGAAACCCAAGCAGGTTCAATGCTGCCAACGCTGAGCCTGATGCGGGGCTCAAACTCACAAAACTGCAAGATCACGACCTGAGCTGAAACCAAGAGTCAGATGCTTAACTGGCTGAGCCACCGAGGGACCCCCTCCCCACTCTTTATCTCTTTCTCAAACTCCATGGTTTAGAATTAAGTTAATTATTCTCTTTTTTGTCTTTATGGTTTTACCATGCGTCTATACCTCTAAACAACACACATAGTTGACCCTTGAACAACATATATTTGAACTACATGGGCCCACTCATATGAGAAATTTTTTGAATAAATACAGTTGAGTATGGTAAATGTATTTTCTCTTTCTTATGATTTTCTTAATAACACTTTTCTCTAGCTTTTCTTATTCTAAGAATACAGTATGTAATACACATAACATATAAAATATATCTTAATCAACTGCTTATGTTATCACTAAGGTTTCTGGTCAACAACAGACTATTAATTGTTAAGTTTTGGGAGAGTCAAAGTTATACAAGCATTTCTGACTGTGCAGAAGCTCAGTGCCCCTGCCTCCTTCAATGTTCAGGGGTCAAGTGTACTTTGGTTTTGCATGTTTTGGAATCTATATATAGATGGAAACATACTGTAAGTTTTCTTTGGAGACTTGTTTTTCTCACTCAACCATGTACCCATGCAATTTATCTATGTGATTCATGAAGCTGAAATGCATTAAATTCCGCTTCCATGTGAATGTATACAACAAACATATGGCTACACCACTGTTTATCTGTAATCCTAGAACTAAACGTGTCAGTTTCCTGAGTGTTTGCTGTCACAGACAATGGTTGTTGGCATCAAGATTTATAGTCTCTGCTGCTCAAGACTTTTTTTCAGAAATATTCCTAGAAGTGGCATTTCAAGGGCACAGGAATGCATTTCTTCAACATTACTTGGTGAACCAAAATGTTTCCCCAAGTACGTGTACCAATATACATTGCATCAGTAGAGATATGGTCAAATGGAGTCAAATACCATCGTATTTTATTTTATTTTATTAATTTTTTTTTTTAACGTTCATTTAGTTTTGAGAGACATAGAGACAGAGTGTGAGCAGGGGAAGGGCAGAGAGAGAGGGAGACAGAATCCGAAGCAGGTTCCAGGTTCTGAGCCGTCAGCACAGAGCCCAACATGGGGCTTGAACTCACAGACCGTGAGATCATGACCTGAGCTGAAGTCGGCCGCTTAACCAACTGAGCCACCCAGGTGCCCCTGTCGTATTTTAAAATATCACCAATTTGGTGGATGCAAAATGGTGTCTCTCTGTGATTTTAATTTATTTTTTCTGAATTCTAATGATACCAAGAATATTTTTGTATGTATATTATTGGCTACTTGACTTGCTTTTAAACATATAGTGCCTATTCTTCTATTGGATTCTTAAAAATCTAACAAGAATTTTTATTGCATGGAATGCACAATTTGTACAGTTCGATCCATCGTTGCAATACATACACCCCTATAACTCACATCACTCTCAATACTCGGTCCTAAAGTCTCCTGTCTTCTTTCTCAGAGGCAACCACTGATCTAACTTCTATCATCGTAGACTAATTTTACCTATTAGAGAATTTCAAATAAGCGAAATCATCATATGCTGTGTAGTTTTTTATGTTTGGCTTTTTTTCACTCATCAAAATGTTTTTGAGATTCATTAAAATTGTTGCATCTCTTAGACAACCTTTTTTTTTTTTTTTCCTCGCTAAGCAGACTGTTTCCCTGTATTCCTGTTAATGGACATCTGGACAAGCTTCCAGTTTTAGCTATTATGAATAAAGTTTCTAGGAAAAGACCTGTACAATGTCCTCCTCTGTTCCTTCTAATAATCTGGGTAAGTTCTGGGTTGGTTTCCATTGACTGATTAGTCTCCTCATTAGGAGCTGTGTTCTCTTGCCTCTTTGCTTATCTTGTCATCTTGATTGGTGAATGTTACTTTGTTGGTCGATGGAAACTTTTGTATTTCTATTGCTTCCCTTGAGCTCCGTTCTGCTATGTAGCAAAGTTTTCTCCTTTTGGGGCTTACATTTATGATTTGTTAGACAAGTCTGGAACGGTGCCTACCCTAGGCTAATTATTCCTCTCTACCAAGACAAGATCTTTCTGAGTACTTTCCCCAAGGCCCCATGAATTATCAGTTTTTCCAGCCTGGCTGGTGGGAACAGACATGGTTCCCAGTCCTGCATGAGGACCAGTCACTGTTCCCTCTATTTCTTTTGATGGTTCTTTCCCAACCCTCCAGAAGTTTCCTCACAGGTCTGTGAGATATCCAAGGGGGCCCTCTGTAGGTGTCAGGGTTCTCCCTGGGCCCTCTGCCCAATGAACTATTGGTCTCCTTGGACTCTCAGCTCCATCTCCTCCACTCGGGGAGTCTGCCTCAGTTTCTACTCCCTGTTCCACAGCCTAGAAATTCTCTCAGGCAGGAAACCAGAACAACTATAGGGCTTGCCTGCTTTGTTTCCCACCTCTCAGAAATCACTGTCCCCCTCCCCCACCGCCCAATGTCCAGTGTCTTGAAAACTGTATTTTCTCTTTGAGGCGATCGTTTCAGGTAGAAGATAAATCTGGTCCCTCTTATTCTACTTTGACCAGACAGTACCAATATCTGAATTGTATTTTTGCCACTCTGGGAGGATTTTACCCACCAGGGGAGGGGGTCATTGTTAAATTCAGGATACGCAAGAAGTGTTCCTTTCTTTAAAGAGTGGGAGAAGTGGCTAAAGAGGGGCAGGGTGGAAAAAGAAAAAGAATGACTCCTGGGCGGCACCCCTTGTCAGGCTGGTCAAGGGTGAGGAACATCTCCAGCGGTTCTCTGTACGCCCTGTGCGTATCAGGAAGACTTCCTTTCCTGCTCAGCATCTGTTAGCATCACTTTTCGTTCTGGTGTCTATTGAAGTTTGGAGGCTTAGAGAAGATCCAATAGCTCATAAAAGGAAATAAGGTTGCAAAAAGAATAACTCTCATTAAAGCTGAGCACATGTTGGGAGTTAAACTTCTTATGGCGCTGTTAACCTATCCAAATACCTGAGTGCCATAATGGGGTTCTTCCCATCAAAGTGGCTGCCACACCCCACAACAGCACTGGTTCCATCTGACGGAAGATGAACAGTCTGAAACAGGCAGGCTGGTTCACTGGCGGGGCTGCCGGAGGATCTCCGTTACAGGGTTTGTTGGAGGGGAAGTCCAGGTCATGGTGGACAGTAGTGACGTCTCGTGAAAAGCCTTCCAGACACGAGCTGGCTGAAACAGGGCTGCTTCATCAAGTGCACTTTGCCAGAGCTCGTGCAGATTTCCAGCAGCTCCGCGAAGTCCTGCTTCCGGCTCCCGAATCCCTGAATATCTCCCCGGTCTGATCCAACTATTGGATCCTCTTCACTTTATTACAGCAATGTGAGAAATATAGTGCCCTTAGCAGTTTACAGCTTAAGTTAAACCAATGACACTAAGATCCTAGGGCAATGCCTTTAAAATTTTTCTTTGAATGTTTATTTATTTTTCAGAAGGAGAGAGAGACAGAGTGCAAGCAGGGGAGAGGCAGAGAGAGAGGGAGACATAGAATCTGAGCTGTCAGCACAGAGCACAGCACCAGGCTCAAACCCACTAACTGTGAGATCATGACCTGAGCCGAAGCCAGTGCTCAAGCCTGATCCACACAGGCGCCCCTAGGGCAATGCATTTGAACGTGGGGTCTTGGAACAGGAAAGAAAATGCAGAACAGTCTCAGTAAGGTTGAGAGAAGGCAAAGCATGAGGCTAATGGAGCATTTGGAACTCACAGAAACTTGTTTTTCCTGAACAGATCCTTTCTAATCTCCCTTCTAAATCATGGCATAAAACTAGTACCTTTCTTAATGTGTAAAATATTTACATTCAGTATCTTAATCTGAAAATAGTCTTCTAAGGGTTCAGGCAGGTTTGGCCAAGGACGCGTGAGGTCCAGGTGGATGGCACACGCTGGCCATCAGCCTCCCCTCGTTCCTGAGACATCCCTGAAGCAGGAGTGTGGTTCAGGGCCGCAGAGGAAGAGCAACCTGCAGGCTAATTGGCATGCAGGGGGAGCAGGAGCGGCCAGATGACTTACAAGGGATGCGCTGTGTCCTACCAGCTCTAAAGACTTTCCACAGACCCGGGCAAGGCGGCGTAGGCTGTGTTTGGAGTGGCTCAGAGGGGAAGCCGGTTAGCAGCGTGGCAGCTGCTTGATTAAAGAGCGTTGTTCGGCAGAAATGAAGGAAACAAATGAGAAAACTGAAAATTGACTAGAAACTCTATTTGCTTCTCTGAAGAAGGGGAAGAAAATTACCATTGAACACTCTACGAGTAAAGGGTCTGACCCATCTGCTCATTTGTATACAAAGTACCTCCCTTCAACTCCTGATAGCCTATCACCGACCATTCTTTTAGCAGCTTAATCTTCATTTCCGTGCATGCGGACTTGCCCTCATGCTGTGGGTTATCTATCTTTCTACACATCATTTCTTCATACATAATGATGGCAAAGTATTTTATACATTATATATATTTTATACTTATGTACACGATATCATTAGAATATCATAGCGACCGTGAGAAACCTACCTTATAGATAGGTGTACAGTAAAGGCTTACAGTTCAGGGATTAAAAAGAGCTAGTAGTAACATTTTAACTTTTTCTTTAAAAAGGAGATGCGAAAAGGTCTTTAAATCTTAAACACATTTTGGAAATAGACAAATTGCTACAAAAGTGTCATCTACCTGTGACTGGTCCCATTACCATCCAGCGTATCAATTTCTCTAAAAAAAGAAGACAGGGGCGCCTGGGTGGCTCAGTGGGTTAAGCCACCGACTTCGGCTCAGGTCATGATCTCATGGTCTGTGAGTTCGAGCCCCGCGTCGGGCTCTGTGCTGACAACTCAGCACAGAGCCTGGAGCCTACTTCGGATTCTGTGTGTCTCTCTCTCTCTGCCCTTCTCCTGCTCATGCTCTGTCTCTATGTCTGAAAAATAAATAAACGTAAAATTATAAAAAAAGAGGACAGAGAAAAAAGATAAGCAAGCCCAGGCAGGTGGGAAATTTCTCTTTCTTTTCTAGTTTTTGTTTCTTTTGAAAATTTATAAGATTTTCCTTCAGAATTTTTTGTCCCAATGTACTTTATCTTCTTTGTACATGGAAAACATGTTGTCATATTCTTCTCATCTATCTCTAGTGAGAAAATAGTTTCTTTTTCCTTTCCTATTTCTTTTCCTTTTCATTCTCTCGCCCAATTCTCTCTTAATGGGCCAGATACAGTGCTAAGAACCTTACATGGATTATTTCCTGTATTCTAAACACAATCTTATCAAAAGTTTACTTATCTTACTTATCAAAATTACTTGCTTTTATAAGTTTAATTATTTCCATTTTACAGAAGACAAAATTGTGGTTCCGAGAATCCGAGTTCTGAATGCACAGGGTAACACAGGGTGCAGTCATCATTTGAAGCGAACCAATCTGACTCCAAAATCCATACTCCTAAAATGACGTACCAATATCTGAAAGTTGTCTGCAAATCTTGAAATTTATTTTCTTCTTCATACACACAATTTCTGTTCGTTATATAGCTAGTACGGAAATTTGTATTCAGTTATGTAGTGAAACAAGAAGTAAATGCTAATTTTCAAATCTTTTCCTCCTGTGTTTCAACATTCATTGAAATTAATTTCTCTCTCAGTAGCAGAACTAAACCTGGAAAGTATATGCTTTTGGCAGAAACAGCCGTTTGTCTTATTCCCGTGTTTCTGTTTACAACGGAAAGAATCTTTGCTCAATCACTCAGGGGAAAATCAAGATAAAGCTTTATCGGGACATTACTACTGATTTACAATGCTGATGTGATTTGCAAACATCCAAACATCTTGGGTCTGTCTGGCTTTAGAGACAATTTCTCCTGTTTTGCATCTCTTGGAAAACATACTAGTCTAGGGCTCAAGAGAGTACATTCTGGATTTTGTTTGACTTTTGAATTTTTTCACACGGAAAATATCTTGTCTTTGGAATTTATTGATCAAAACTAAGTATTTAAGAGGACTTCCAAACTTGGTAAGCTGAATTGTAAAATTCCCCCACAGTTCTAACTGTAAGCTAGCGTCATAGATAAGTACCTTTAGGTCAGGGGTCATTGACATGGGGGTCCATGGCCTCTAGTGGGTCCCAGCTCAATTGTCTACAATTGTTTTTCAAAATACCTAAAGAATTCCTGAAAGGTTGTAGATCCAGTGCTGTGGATGACTTCTAACGTCACGTTCAACAAAGTTACTTGCTTTTATAACTTTCATTCATTACTTATTTTTTCTGTATAGTTCATATACAGAATATCTATTTAGTAATAAAGGGCATTAAGTTTTCCTGCAGCTTAAGTCTTAACCCTTACCAAGTTATTTCAAACTCCCTACTGTGCTAGACAGTGTACCAAACAAAGCAGTGTCCTCTTGGATTAAATCAGGTCACTTCACGGCACAACACTATGGCATCCTGTATTTTTCCACTACCACGGGCATCACCCTTTGTAGTTATGCACAAGTCAATAGCACGGGTTTGAGATCTCAGCCTGGTTCTAGGTGGGGTGGGGAGAGAAAGAGAAATACAGCCTGAGCTCCACCGCAGAATAGAAAAAGAGAGGACCATTCCTGAAACCACTTACTCCCACTTGCTGTGGGAGATGAAGAGAAGAGGAAAGGAGTGTGAGCAGCAGGAAAGGAAAACTCCACAGAGACCAGACCCGGGGAAGGTTTTGTGGGAAGACAACATGGAAGGGTCAGCTGAAGAGCAGATTAACAAGAAAAATGAGGAAGACCCTGTGATGCAGAGACTGCTGCAAGGATAGCAGAAGAGTCTATGGAGTTTTCCCAGTTGCAGTGATGCCTCCGACTCTCTCCTACAGAATGCAAACAAGTGCTTTGCCCAATGGCAGGAATTGAGAGGAAGAAAGGCTGGGGCTAGGACCAGGACTGGAGCGACGTGGGATGGATCTAGAACAAGACAGGGCCACACGACAGGATTTATGATAGAGGAGGGATTTCTGAAAAGAAGCAAGAGCAGCTCTGGGGTCAATAGCAGCCCTTTGAACCATTTCCTTCTAGCATAAGATGCCAATGGCTAAAGGGCACAGGAGGGCCAGACCTGTGTGGGGCACAGAACAAGATGCTAAAAGAAATTGCACAATGGTAGCTAAGCAAGCCCCCTACTACAAGGAGAGGAAATATCTGTCAGCCACGCTGTGTGCATCCTTGAAGGGACTTAGGGGAGCCCAAATGAGGGTTGTCCAGGGCAGAAGCAAGGCCAAGCAAGAAGTGCCAGGTGAAGAGTCCTACAGAATGGTTCCAAAACCCAGATGGGGCCCAGTATATTCCTCATTAGCCACCTAATATCTATATAAGAGAAGCACTTGGTGTGCAAGGGCATGCCTCAGGACAAGTCCCAGGTGCCCCAAATCCTCAAGGGAGCAGCCTGAGTGGGATGTGGCAAAGGAAGCAGCATAGAAGTAGCAGCAGCTACAGCAGTAAAGAGAAGAGGAACTCCGTGTGGGGGCGGAGCCAGTATCAGCAGTGGGAGACCAGCTCATCTATCCATCCGGCCCCAGAATCTGTCCCTGTAGCATCGCACAAATATTAACCTTGGACCAGTGCCAGGTCAGGAACTACCAGGGCTAAGGTATTGAATTTTTTCAGGAAATTATGAGAAAGTAAAAGTTTACACAGGAATATTTCAATAAAGCATATCAGATAGTTATTAGAATTTTTCAGAGTTTAGAATTCCTGGTTTTAAAAACTGCTATAACACTGAAGAGTAAATATTCATAGACTTTGAAAAAAACATTAAATTTGAAAAACCATCACATTCTCAGACACCTGGGTGGCTCAGTTGATTAAGCATCTCACTCTTGATTTTGGCTCAGGTCATGATCTCACAGTTGTGACATCGAGCCCCAGGGCTCTGCACTGAGTGTGGAGCCTGCTTAGGATTCTCTCCCTCCCTTAATTTTTAATTCTCTCCCTCCCATTAATTTTTTTTATAACTGAAGATACAACAATAGAATGCATAAACAGACATTTTAAATTATACACAAGTAGGGGCACCTGGGTGGCTCAGTTGGTTAAGCTGCCGACTTCGGCTCAGGTCACGATCTCACAGTTCTTGGGTTCAAGCCCCACATCAGGCTCTGTGCTGATGGCTCAGAGCCTGGAGTCTGCTTCGGATTCTGTGTCTCCCCCTCTCTCTGCCCTTCCCCTGCTCACGCTCTGTCTCTATGTCTCTCAAAAATAAATAAATGTTAAAAAAATTTAACTATATACAAATAATGAGGCAATTTTCAGTTCTTGAACAGGTTACTGAAAATGTCAGAAGCATTAAAATGCCATTATATAAATGCACATTAGAAATTAAATTCAGACTTAAACAAAACCGATTTCAATGAAGAGTCAAATCTTTTTAGAAAAATTATTCTGCTAGACTCATCAGCTATAGGTGTACTAAAATTTGTATTTTGAAATAATTTATTAGAAAATTATCCCAATGTTATTACAGCTGAAAATATACCCTTAATAATTGCATCAGGAAAATGATATTTCAAAATTAAAAATTATCAAAAATTTGTTACAATCATGAATTTTCCAAGAGTGACTTACATAACTTTAAATTATATAAATTCAGGAGTGCCTGAGTGGCTCTGTCGGTTAAGCAACTGACTTCGGCTCAGGTCATGGTCTCACGGTTTGTGAGTTTGAGCCCCACGTCGGGTTCTGTGCTGAGAGCTCAGAGCCTGGAGCCTGCTTCGGATTCTGTGTCTTCCTTTCTCTCTGCCCCTTCCCTGCTCATGCTCTGTCTCTCAAAATAAATAAACATTAAAAAATAAATACGTAAATAAAATAAATAAATAAATTATATCAACTCAAAAGGAAATTGTTAAAGGAAGAATGAGCTACTAAATGAGTTTGCAGAAAATCAAACCATAAAATAAACTCATGATCAATCAAGATACCATATTAATAGAGTATTATTTTTTGTATTGTATAGACTTCTCATGCCAAAAATCATAATTTTTTAGTTTATTGTGTTACTTACGTATCATAATTACCCATATTACATTTTGTAAGTAATAAAATAGTTTTAAAGACATAACTTTACATTTTTGTATCTTTAACTGCATTTCCCCCTGCATTTCAAACACGGATACCCACGTTTTAATTTGTACTGCATGTCATGTAGCCACGCTGGGTGTAAGGTTCCTCTCCATACGCACAGTCTCATAATGTCACTCAACATTTCTACTCTGAGGAAGGAGGCCAGACGATCTTTCCGGCATCTTCAAAATGATGGAGTTTAATTTTTCCTTTTTAGCAATAGGGTGGTTGTTGAGATGGTCAAAAGGCAAATTTCCGTATCCATGGTGTGCTCTCAATACATTTGGCCTTTCTTCCAAAAGCAAGATTGAAGAAGAAAGTGATAGTAGATGTGGCGTGATTTATGATATGCTGGTGAGGGGGAAGAAGACAGTAGAAATGGGTAGAGGAGGTACAAACCTCTATTCAATTAACATGCCCTTTTCCGACAAGAGTGGAGGTTACAGAGCAGAGCCAACCTCCCCTGTCTATATGGAAGGAAAGGGTTTTGTATGTGAAAAAGCACACAGATCCTTTGGCTCTGAACGCTAGCATTCTCATATAAAACAAGCAAGTGCTACTAATGTTTCTGTCTGCAGAACATTCATTTTCATATACATTATCACAGTCATATTTCTAGGGCAAGGAAGTAGTTTAGCTTTCTACTATTTCTCAGGTGAAAAACAGAGTTATGAGGAGACTTTTACACATAAAGAATTCTGAATTATTTTTAATTCTCTTGATAAAAATGAGGGTTAGAATTTACAGAGCTCCACAATTTCATTAAGTGCCAGCTGATGGATGCCAATTCCCCTGCGGTCATATCTTTCCCCTTCTTTTTCTGTTTGGAAGCCTCTTGACTCCTGCTAGGCTAGACAATGAAAATATATGACCAAATTGTTTCAGTTGAATTTCCAGATTTCAGTGCTATATATTGTTTTGTTAGCAAGACATTTCTTCCCATTAGTAGAATTCATAGTAGGAAGTTGGTGAACATTTCACTTTGTTTTTGTTGTTGTTGTTTCAAGTTTTTATTTAAATTCTAGTTATTTATCACATATCATAATGTTAGTGTCAGAATTTAGTGATTCATCCCTTACATACAACACCCAGGGCTCATCTTGTCACGTGCCCTCCCTAATACCCATCACCCGGCCACCTTCCCTTCCCCTTCCCTTCCCTTCAGCAGAACCTTCAGTCTGTTCTCTATAGTGAAGAATCTGTTTTATGATTTGCCTCTCTCTTTTTCTCCCCTATGTTCATCAACAATTTCGTTTCTCAAATTCCACATATGAGTGAAATCACGTGGCATTTGTCTTTCTCTGACTGACTTATTTCGCTTAGCCTAATACACTCTAGCTCCATCCATGTTGTTGCAAATATTTCATTTTTTTTTTTTGATGTCTCAGTAATATTCCACTGTGGTCTGTGTGTGTATGTGTGTACACCATATCTTCTTTATCCATTCATCAGCTAATGGACATTTGGACTCTTTCCATAATTTGGCTATTGTTGATATTACTGCTATAAACATCTAGATGCATGTGTCCCTTCGACTCAGTATTTTTGTATCCTTTGTGTAAATACCTAGTAGTGCAACTGCTGGATGGTAAGGTAGTTCTATTTTTAACTTTTTGAGGAACCTCCATACTCTTCCAAAGTGGCTGCATCAGTTTGCATTCCCGCCAGCAGTGCAAGAGGGTTCTCCTTTCTCCACATTCTCACCAACATCTGCTGTTTCCTGTGTTGTTAATTTTGGCCATTCTGACAGGTGTGAAGTGATATCTAATCATAGTTTTGGTTTCCATTTCCCTGCCGATGAGTGATGTTGAGCCTCTTTTCTTGTGTCTGTTGGCCATCTGGATGAATTCTTTGGAAAAATGTCTATTCTTGTCTTCTGCCCATTTCTTAACTGGATCATTTGTTTTCTTAGTGTTGAGTTTTATAAATTCTTCATCGATTTTTGATATTAACCCTTTATCGGATATGTCATTTACAAATATCTTCTCCCATTCCAAAGTTTGCTTTTGAGTTTTGTTGATTATTTCTTTGCTATGCAGCTTTTTATCCTGATGAAGTTCATTTTTGCTTTTGTTTGTCTTGCCTCCTGAAACGTGTCTAGTAAGGAGTCGCTACAGCTGATGTCAAAGAGATTACTGCCTGTTTCCCCTCTAGGGTTTTGATGGTTTTCTGTCTCATATAGGTCTTTCATCCACTTTGAATTTATTTTTGTATATGATGTAAGAAAGTGGTCCAGTTTCATTCTTTTACATTTTCCAAATGTCATTTGTCGAAGACATTATCTTTTTTCCATTAGATATTCTTCCCTGCTCTGTCGAAGATTGCTTGACCATAGAATTGTGAGTATATTTCTGGGCTTTCTATTCTATTCCATTGATCTATGTGTCTGTTTTGTACCAGTACCATTCTGTTCTGATCACTGCATCTTTGTATATAATTTGAAGTGTGGAATTGTGATATCTCCAGTTTTGCTTTTCTTTTTCAAGATTGGTTTGGCTATTTGGGGACTTTTGTTTAGGATTGTTTGTTCTAGTTCTGTGAAAAATGCTGGTGGTATTTTGATAGAGATTGCCTCAAAACTGTAGATTTCTTTTCCATAGTATAGACATTTTAACAATATTCGTTCTTCCAATACATGAAGAGGGAATGTTTTCCCATGTCTTTGTGAACTCTTCAGTTTCTTTCATAAGTGTTCCATAGTTTTCAGATCTTTTACCTCTCTGGTGAGGTTTATTACCAGGTATCTTTTAGTTTTTGGTGCAATTGTAAATGGGTTCTATTCCTTGATTTCTCTTTCTTCTGCTTCATTATTGGTGTATAGAAATGCAACAGATTTCTGTACATTGATTTTGTACCCTGTGACTTTACTGAGTCATGTATCAGTTCTAGCAATTTTTTGGTGGATTCTTTCAAGTTTTTCACAAAAACTATCATGCCATCTATGAATAGTGAAAGTTTGATTTCTTCCTTGCCTGTTCGGATACCTTTTATTTCTTTTTGTTTTCTGATTGCTGAGTTTAGGATTTGCAGTACTATATTAAATAACAACAGTGAGGGGCTCCTGGGTGACTCAATCAGCTAAGCGTCCAACACTTGATTTCTGCTCAGGTCATGATCTCACAGTTCATAGATTCAAGCCCTGATTCGGGCTTTGCACTGACAGCATGGAGCCTGCTTGAGATTCTCTCTCTCCATCTCTCTTTGCCTCTCCCCTGTTTGCACTGTCTCTCTGTGTCTCAAAAATAAATAACTAAACTTAAAAAAAAAAAAAAAAAAAACCAATGGTGAGGGTGGGCATCTCTGTCTAGTTCCTGGCTATAGAGGAATGGCTCTCAGTTGTTCCTCATTGAGGATGATACTAACTGTGGGTCTTTCTGTTATACCCTTTATGATATAGAGGTATGCTCCCTCTATCCCTACTTTGTTGAAGGTTTTTATCAAGAATGGGTGGTGCTGTACTTTCTCAAATGCTTTTTCTGCATCTATTGAGAGGATCATATGGTTCTTATCCTTTCTTTTATTAATGTGGTGTATCATGTTGATTGATTTGCAAATATTGAACCACTCTTGCTACCTGGGAATAAATCCCACTTGATTGTGGTGGGTGATTCTTTTAATGTACTGTTGGATTCAATTTGTTAGTGTTTTGCTGAGAATTTTTATATTCATGTTCATCAGAGGTATTGGCCTATAGTTCTCTTTTTAGTGGGGTCTTTGCTTTTATAATTAAGGCAATGCTGACTTCATAGAATGAGTTTGGAAATGTTCTTTCCATGTTTATTTTTTGGAACAGTTTGAGAGGACTGGGTATTAACTCTTCTTTAAATGTCTGGTAGAATTCCCCTAGGAAGCCATCTGGCTCTAGATTTTTGTTTGTTGGGGATTTTTTATTATGATTCAATGCCATCAAATTGGGCAATCTGGAAGAAATGGATTAATTCCTACAAACGCATAAACTACCAAAACTGAAACAAGGAGAAATAGGAAATTTCAACAGACCGATAACCAGAAACTAAAATCGGTAATCAAAAATCTTCAAACAAACAAAAGTCCAGGGCCAAGATGGCTTTGCTCTTGCTTTAAAAAATAATAGGAAGAAAGAAAGAAAGGAAGAGAGAGAAACCTGGCAGGGTACAGATTTTCCAAAGATTACTGAACTTCTGAAATTTAAGCAAAATTAAACAGAATTATTTAAAAAGTAATACATGAGTCCATGAGTTAAAAATAAATATTTTACTTAATGATTTCAGTTGGCTCTACTAGCACCTCTCTACCAAATGTAATTACTTTTGGAGTCATTCCAAATGTCTTTCTTTCTGCTTAAAAAAAAAATGCAGTTCTTGGGGCGCCTGGGTGGCTCAGTCGGTTAAGCATCCGACTTCTGCTCAGGTCATGATCTCACAGTTCAGGAATTCAAACCCCATGTGGGGTTCTGTGCTGGCAAGTCAGAGCCTGGAGCCTGCTTCAGCTTCTGTGTCTCCCTCTCTCTCTACCCCTCGCCCACTCATGCTCTGTCTCTATCAAAAAGTAACCATTAAAAAAAATTTTTTAAATGCAGTGTTATGCCAGCTTTTCAAGTAGTTTATCGACAGTTTATTAGCAATACTGATTTGAGTTCAAATGAACAAGAAGGTAGGGGATGTCTATCAGTTTCCATTTAGTATGAATATATTTTAGTAGTACACCATTTTGGGTAAATAATCATGACTGTATAGAATTAAGAAAGTCCCTGTTCTATTTTTATTTTCTTTCTTTCTTTTTGTAACCTGGGTTGGGTTGCAGAAGCAGCTGGTTAAAAACTCACAATGCAGGGGCACCTGGGTGGCTCAGTCAGTTGGGCGTTCGACTTTGGCTCAGGCCATGATCTCCCCGTCTGTGAGTTCGAGCCCCGCGTCGGGCTCTGTGCTGACAGCTCAGAGCCTGGAGCCTGCTTCGGATTCTGTGTCTCCCTCTCTCTCTGCCCTTCCCCTGCTCACGCTCTGTCTCTATGTCTCTCAAAAATAAATAAACATTAAAAATATTTTTAAAAAAACCTCACAATGCATATATTTTGTTTAAATTATCCAGGTAAATAATTCCACTGACATTGTAACCTTTTAGAAAACATTACTGTTTGTATTTACATTTTTTTCAATAAGACAACATAAATTTATAATGCAAAAGGAGACTGAGGACAATACAGAGCAAATCCAAAAAGAGACATTAAAAATCACCATGAGGAATGTTGTACACAGCTACAAATACTCCATGTTTCAGGCTGTATCTAGATATAAAGTAAAAAAATTCTGTTTTCTGTTTCCCCTATTATGGAAATGTCAGTTTGTACAGAAGTAGAGAGAACAGCCTGATGAACCCCATCTAACCCTTACCCAGCTTCAGCAATCGTCAGTCTACGTACAACCTTGTTTCATCTGTACCCTACCATCCCACCTATTCCCACAGGACTATTTTGAAACAAGTCACAGCCATCATACCATTCTTTTTTATTGAAGTATAGTTGACATACAATGTTACATTAGCCTCAGGTATACAACATAGTGATTTGACAAGTCCATGCATTATGCTACGCACACCACAAGTGTGGCTGCCATCCGTCACCATACAACGCTATTACAATATCATTGACTATATTCCCTATGCGGTACCCTTCATTCCCATGACTTAGCCATTCCCTAACTGGAAGCTTATACTTCCCACTCTCCTTCACCTATTTTGTCTATCCCCCTATAATCTCCCCCATCTGGTAACCACCAGTGCATTCTCATCATGTTATTTTATAAGTATACATGTTAGTATGAATTTCTAAAAGACAAAAAGTCTTTTTAAAAGCATAAGCTCAATACAATTACTTTAAAAATTAATATAATCATATACTCAATGTCTAATTTGCTTTGATAATTAATTATCTTGTAAAAGTTTTTTAATAGTTGTTCTGTTCAAATTAGGATCTAAACGATATCAACACCTTTAATTTGCTTGAGAAGTCATTTTAGGCATTTAAAATCCATTTCTCTTATGTCCTTTAATTTTTTCCTTGAAATGTGTCCATGGATGTAAGTGGGTCATTTGCTCTATATTTTCCCACATTCTGGCTTTTGCTGATTGTAATTCCATCTTGTGGGTTGACTTGTACTTGTGTTTTCTGTATTTGTTGTAAACTAGTAGCTAGATATGGTAGCTAGACCCAGAGGCTTGATCAGATCAACCTCTGATTGCTTTTTTGGCATGAATACTTCATAGATGGTTTTTGTACTTCCATTAGGAAAATGTCTGGTTTTCTGCTGTGTGGGCCTGAAAAGGGTCCTAGTGTTGTCAGCCTGACCCATTTGCATCAGCGTTAGACTTAGTATTTTAGCAGCCACTACTAATCATTGCTCTAGACCCATTACATCAAGAAGAGGAGATTGTAACTTTTTCAAATCCACTTTTTTTTTAAATGTTCATTTATTTTTGAGAGAGAGAGACAGAGCATCAACCGGGGAGAGGTACAGACAGAGAGGGAGACACAGAATCCAAAACAGGCCCCAGGCTCCGAGCTGTCAGCACAGAGCCTGACGCGGGGCTCGAACCCAGGAACGGTGAGATCATGACCTGAGCCGAAGTCAAATGCTTAACCGACTGAGCCACCCAGGCGCCCCATCAAATCTACTTTTAAGAGCCAGAGTGAGGGTGTGATGGATTACAAAGTTGTGCTAACTTCCTGCCAAGTTTGATCATCACAAGAGTCTTCATTAAATTGGCCTGGACACTATCAGAGCCTCACTATCAGAGGAAGCAAGTATAACAAGGTCAAATAACAAAGAACAATTGTCAAGCCTTCAGCATAAGCTGCACCTTGTGCACTGTAACATTTTACAAATAACACCATAGAGGAAAGAATGGAGAAACACCACTGAAATATGCCTATCCTCACTTTTACTTCTCTCATCCTATTGGTCCTGAGAGCAGGGGGTATGAATTATTCCTTTCTTTGAACCTCAACCTGATCACTATTGATAATTTCCCTCCGTTGCCAACCTTGGAGGGAAAAGAGGAAAAGCATGGAGATCAAGTGGGAGGATTTTGGAAGCATGTTCCAGGCCAATAGCTACTGGTACATCTGTCCAATTAGATTTAATTTGTCAAAAGCCTTATTTTAAACCAAACAATATAGGACTGTAAAAGAACCAAACTCAATAGCAACTTGAAATGTTGGGGATAGAATCTGACTTTAGCTGCCCATGGTTTGGCATGGCTGCTATATTGTAATTGATCTGCAGGAGTAAATGTAATGGACCACTGGACCGGTATGTTAGTAGGGTTTTCCTTGACTCCTTCCTAACTGATTAAGTGGAGTGTTGAATCACTACAGGTTGTCATCTCGGTCAAGTGTGTTAAATAATGGATTTTTACCATGGTAATAGACCCCACACACAGACAAGCCTTGTCCTTCTCCAGAGTATTTTGATAATGTGATGAATGAATGAAAACTTCCTCCTTGAAAGGTCATTAGCCGTGTGTGTGTGTGTGTGTGTATAATTCATTTCAAAGACTCTTTAACACAGCATGGAAAAATCAAGAAAGAATTCCAGCTGGGTTAATAGAAAGATGTAGCCTTTCTGTGGTGGCTTTCATTTAAAAAATTATTTGCAGGCATAAACTAATCCAGCTAGCAATTCATGGAGACTAGTTACACTCTACATTTTGTTCTTTCAGAGTTTGAAAAAAAATATTTTATCTCATGTTTTTGCACCCTCTCTTTTCCTGGTCTATTTATATACAGGAAGGCTTTAGAAGTCAGATTCTCCTACTAATTAGTTACCTCTCAAAGGAAATACAACTATTTTATGTGATGATGAATTACTAAGGGCGTGATCTTAAAAGCTCTGACTCTGGGACAATAAACAGTGAAAGTAAATGCTTATAAAAAATAGAAGCCCTGCTTTGTGGGCTTTTTTGTATGTGTGTGATAAAAATGAACAATGGATGAGATGCATGCAAAAATGTCAATACAGTAATTAAAACTTGTTGACCTAGAATGTTTTCCAAGTGACATATGAACTGTATTGCATGAGCTTCTTTGAAATACTTAAATAACCTCAGATATGTCCTTAAAATTTTAAAGAGTATATAAGTACAGTTGATGAGTAAAGGGAAAAAAACACTTTATTGAATAAACAAGCATAGACACAGAGATATATAGAATTCAAAAGGTGATGCAAAAGATTTATTTTCTTCTTGAGTTGACTCTCATTTGTACCTAAGCCAATTTGATTGATAAGCAGGGAGTTTGTCTTCTGTAGTCACTTTCCTTCCCCCCTCATTCACTGAGTATGGATCTAGTGCTTATAATGGGCTACTGACATTTTGGTTGATGGAAAATGGAAAACAAAAGAAAGAGTGGAAACAAAAGAAAGAGCCTGCCCTTAGTGATCTTGCAGTTGAAATAATAAACAAATACAAATATTTTTGCATATATGTATTGGTATTTATATTACATGTAACATATGTTTATATTATATATAATGCATGCATATTTATGCAAATATCATTTGTTTACATGCATATTTACATAAGTGTACCAGGTGGTGGTGAGTGCTGTGAAGAGGTCAGGGAAGGCCTCAAAAATAAGATGATATTTGAGTAATGACAAAGCAAGTAAAGAAGTAAGTCATGTGGCTATCTGGGGAAGACCATTCTAGCCAGAGGAAAAGCAAGTGCCAGGACCCTGAGGCAGAAAAATTCTGGTGTGTTTACAGAACAGCAAGGGGGCTGGCTTGACTTGAACAGAGTGAGCCAGAAGTAGCCTTTTAAAATGGTATCAGGATGATGAGGGAGTGCCTGTGTGTGTGCCTGAACATTTGCACGTGCGTGCATGCACGTGTGCATGTGTCTGTGAGTGTGGCATATATGGGATCAAGCCTCCATTTTTTTTAAGCTTCACTTACTCTCCTCTCTCCTGCCTGCCATGCTTCTTCCACTTGGCCTCTGACACTGTTGACAGTCAAGTGGTGTTGTCCGGTTTTCTTCTTGATGGAGCCAGACCGTAGAAGGTGAGGGGCAAGACTAGGGAGAAAGCTTTTTTAGATGCTTCTATGTGTAGGGACTGGGGTGGTGGTTGATGGGGAAATAGAAAGTCTTTGAGTCAATAAAGAACCTACAAGACACACATTTCTTTCATACTAACATCAAGCTCCTCTTAATGCCTAGTTTTGGTGTTTTTTTATCTTATGGTCTGTCTCTTCTCCAACTTAGCAAACACCTTCTATCATCCTATCTGATATCAGTCAGAGGAGTGAGCAGAGTAGTAGAATATTCTATCCTGCTACAATTATTAACATTTCACTTATTCACTTACATTTAAACTACATATTATAAAGCTACAGAGTAAGATATAAAAGAAGTAAAACAGCAATTAAAATAAGTAACAGGTGCATTATCTTCTTCTTCTCTAAACCATACCCTTCAGGTTTCTGGTATGTCCAGTATAGAACATTTGCTTTTATACATTTTTACACTTACTGAAAACAAACACAAACACTGTATGTTTGAGATGTATATTGAATTCAACACTGTTCCAAGATGCAAAATATTTCAGGCCGCTTCAACATCAGGTGGGAGGATTAACCCAGGTAAATGATATAGAGCATATTTTGAATTTGCCAAAGTTCTGTCCAGAGTTGAAGAAAAAAAAATCAAGATTCAGAATTCAAGTTTTTGTTATTCTGTGGAAATAATTACAAGATGAATGTTAGAGATTGGTTCCAGTTTTCTATTTTTTTTTATATAGCCTAAGAAATTTGGGCTTGAGTGGTAGTTTATTATTTGCCAGAAAAAAAAATATCTCAGTTTGACCCTCAGAGGAATGTGGCCCTTATTACTTGTAAGAATATGAATACTAAAGAATATGGTTGATCTAGGCCTCTCCATCATCTCTTCCAGCTCATACCCTACATGCAGTAAGGCTGGGTTTAATCCTACATGATGTGGAGATCAATTTGGAAATTTGGTTTTGAACTAAATCCTTTGTCAATAAGGATTTTTAAATGAACTAATGTGCTCTAAACATTGTGATTAGGATAATCACTGCATTGGAATGTATGTACAGTAGAGATAAAGGGTATTTAAGCAATGAAGACTGATTATTCTATTTTCTTCTATGAATAATGTTTATACCCCAGGAGGACCATGGGCTAAAAATGCACTTGGGTTTTCCTTTATGGCTCTTGCAGTTTCAGGCCAAACTAGGCATGTTGGTTTGCAATAAATAGAGACATAAATCAGAAGAATCGCCAGTCTAATTTTGATTGTTTAAGAGAATGAATGCCATTGGGTCTATTTTTTTATACTTCTCTATTTCCTGTGTCTTCTGATGTGGTTTCCCTGCATAACAAGAAGAAGCATCACTAAATTTAATTTATGGGTAATTTATTTGGTACTGGGTATTCATTACATTCTACAGTGTGTCTTGAGGTTTAGGGTTATTTTTATCATTATTTTATAATCACATTCCATACTTACAAATGGAGAACCTTGGGTGAAGTTGAGTGTGAGAGAGACCTGACTTGCCTGATAATGACTACCAGATGTCCTTTGTGCATGGATGTGAAGAAGTGGAGTCACCTTCAGCAGGGTCGTTGGAAGGCCTTTTCTTTCCCTAGAAGAGGTAATCATCTCTTTCAATATACCCGTGTATCCATCAATCGGTTCCTACGTCAATCCCCCCATAACTACCACAAATCATAGGCTAAGGCTCTAGGATCTGCAAATCAAGCCAAAGACTCAGGCCCACATGGGGACAAATCTGCAGCTTGACCAATGGAGGTGATCATCAGTGACAACTTGGTGAAAGTGGTGGGGAGGGCTCGGTTGGGGTTAATGCGTCTCCTCACTTTGGGAGGTGGTTGCATTCATCTGAGGGATGAGGTGCCGTTCTCAGCCTTGCTTTTTATTAGCCTCTATGCTCATTCATATCCCAGCCACCCCATCTCACCAACCTACTCACCAAAAGAGCGCAAAGATACCTGAAAGTAAAACAGAGATTGCCAAACAAACCTCTCTCACACAGCATGCAGCTTACTTCACCAAAACCCACAAGGGAGAACATCTCTGGCATCGGTCCACTAGCAGGACTTCCATCACATCTGCAGTGGCCAACTGGCTGGAAGCAAGTTCAGCTCCCACCCACTGGGAGGAGGGGGGATTGCACAAAGATGTGAACAATAGGAGGCAGGAATCATGGAGCCACTTTATAGCCTGCCTGCCATGCTACCATGAAATGATTATTTGCTCATTATATCTCATCTAATTCCAAAAAGATGGGGTGTAGATTATGGTTATACAGTATAATACAGCAAACCACTCACTGACATAGATACGTACAGTCAATTGAAACAGTAAAACTGGAAAGCCTTTTACATCCAGCTGAGCCATATTTAAGGTCAAGTGATTATTGTGGCATATAGATCACTTTGGAATACTTCCACCTTTCCAAGAAAGCAATCATGAAATTTGGGGGAATAAGCATGCTGTTTTAATATACCAAATGGAATGTAAAGTTGAACTTTGAGTATGAATATTGCATTGAGTAGGGAATGGCTCTGTGCCAATGACAATGATTTTTTTTCTGCTAGACCACAGTTCGTTTTTCATTTCCTACTCTCCCCATCCACCATGCTCTCCATCCCCTTCCTGACCTCATTACATGGAAGTTTCCTTATCCTGGCCATTTACTGCCTGCGCCGGCCTGTTCTGCATTGGGACAGCTGCAATCACTGATAAGAGACCGTATATCATCGTGGTCTCTCCATCCACAACCACCATTGCCCTGGGCATGGTCACTGTCACTCTGTGCCAGCCCATGCCTCAGTGAGACCATGGTTTCAGGCTTGGCCAGCCCAGTGATCCAGCCTTTCCTCACTACTCTTAGCTGGCTCCTCCATCTACCACCTATTTGTCTAGAGTGGTCACTTTCTGCTACTTACTAGTTTCAGTTTTCTAGCTCAGTATCTATGACTAACCTTAGTACTTCAGCCATGCTCCAAAGCTGAAATTTTTGTTTGCATTATTTGAGTAGTGTTTGAAAATGAACTTACTGATTCATCTGACATAGTGTTAGAAAACGTAGAATTAAGATTTGTAGGAGGGCACTTGTTGGGATGAGCACTGGGCGTTGTATGGAAACCAATTTGACAATTAATTATTAAATAAATAAATAAAAATAAAAAGCCCCCCCACACACAGAATTAAGATTTGTACCTTACCTTAAAATGGAACATGTTTAAAGATCCACTGCTCTTGCTAATGCCTAATCCAAGGTATGTTTATATCCCAGATACATTTACAGCATTGCTATGCTGTATGTGATGCAAATTGTGGCTTGTGTTCTGTCACTCTAATCTTACCTGGTAGTCTGACTTTAAAGTCATGACCACCTACCTACCTCAAGAGGACTGTTGGTGCTGCCATGTTATCCTCCTCATTTCCTTATCAATTCACTGTCTCATTTTATAGACAACTATTTTGCACATTCTTCTCTTTTCTCAAGTCTCCAATACCCCATTCCACATTACTCTCTGCTGACTTTGCTTTCTACTTCACTGAGAATAAGAAAACGCTAACACAGATCATCCCACCTCCAGGATCCACTTGGGTCACACACACACCCTACCGTGTCCCCCAACTTACCTTTTGACTGTACCCGAGTGCTCTGCCTTTCTTCCACTTGCTGTGGATAAACCGTCTGTGCTGTTCCACTTCTCCACTAGACCCCCACCCCTCTCAGCTACTCAAAAATATTATTCAAGCAATTGCCACTCTCTCTTGAATCCCCCATTTTTCTCACCCTGCTGAATGATTCTCTATACTCTATTATTCCCACTCATGGTCATTATGCAGCCAAGTTGTAATATCTCCCATCTTTAAAAGTCCTTCCTTGATCTCACATCTCCCCACAGTCTCTACCTCCTATCTATGCCCTTCTCTGTGGCAAAACTCTTCCAAATACATGTGTCTACTCTCTTCCTGCACCCTCTTTGCTGTTTTCTGTTGACCCCTCTCCGGTCAGGTTTTCAACTGCATGACTCCAATCACTGACAGCCCTTGCCAAAGTGTCTGTGACCTCCTCACTTTCTGACCGGTGGCCAGTTTTAAGTCCTCAGCTAACTAGACTGAAGCAGCATTGGGCAGAGATGTTTGCCCTAGCTTCCCTCTTTGCTTGGCTGCATTCTGTCTTAGTTCCACCTCACACCACTGCCTGTCCAACTTCCTTTCCCCTTCCTGTAAATGTTGGAGTGGTTAAGTCTCATCTGGGAATTCTTCCTTCCCTATCTGTACTCACTCTCCTGAGATTCCATCCAGTTTCCTGGCTTTAAACACTACCTATATACACCTCTGTCTTGAATTTCCTCCTTGAACTACACATTCAACTGTCCAGATGACTTCCTGGCTTCTTGAAATGGATGTCTAAAGGGCATCTCAAACTCGGCATGTCCAGGACAAACATTCTGATTCTCACCATGACCTAACACGCTTTGGAACTCAGTAAACACCAAGCCCATTATGTGACTTCCTTAGGCCCCAGATCTTGCCATCCCCTTAACTCCAGTTTTTCTTACATCTCATATCCTGTTCAAGAGCAAATTATATTGAATCTACCTTTAAAATATGTCCAGAGTATATCCAGACCTGACTACTTTGCTCCACTTCCCACATTACTGCCCAGGTCCAAGTCATTCAAAAACTCCCTAGCTGCTCTTTCTTCTTCTTCCCTTGCCTTTTTGTAACCTATGCCACGCAGAGTCAAGACTGTGCTTTTACAGTGTAAGTCGGATGATGTCACTCTTCTGTCCAAGACTCTCCAATGGCTTCACTTCATTCAGAACAAAAACCACATCCTTCCAGAGGCTTAATTCCATTATCTTCACATTCTGCCCCTTTGTCATAATGTTCCAAACTCTTCTGAAACACTCTTCCCCCAGATACTCACATGACTTCCTCACTCACAACAGATCTCAAATGTCACCTTATTGTAGACACCTTTCCAGACCAACCTATATAACACAGAACTTCTCAGCACCCCACCATCTTTCTTAGCCTCTTCTATTTTTCTTCACAGTATCAACTGCCACCTAACACATTATATATTTATGTGTTTATTTTTGCCTCCCTCCATTAGAACATAAGCTCCATGAAAGTAGAAATTTGTTCTGTTCAGCACTATAACTTCAGTGCCTAGAACAAACACTTCCAAAACCATAGTAGACACTCCCTGGATATTTGAGGAATAAAATAATTTAGTAACACATTATATCTCAGAGACTATTCCTTTCATGAATAATGGCAAAAAAAATAAATAAATAACAATTATTCTAGGCCCTTTGTTGGCAAGAGGAAACATAGTTGTAAATGATGCAGTCTCTGATGTAAAGTTACCCCGGATCTGGTCAGAAATACAGGAAGTAGAAATAAAGTCATAATTCACAATGGAAGGATGTGAAGGAAAATGCCAAATGAGCGACATAGGCAGACTGTGCTTTCGTTCAGGCTAGAAATTAATTTTCTCATTCAGTGAAATTAGACTGTTTTCCCTGGCAGACACGGAGCTGGGAACTGGCTTGCTATCCAAGGTTTTCTTGATTAAGGGGCCGTATGAGCTTGCCTCTAAAAGAAAAGTAGAATTTAAATGAATAAGGACTAGAGAAATAGCATTCCAGACAGGGAAAGGAAGTGAGTAAAGGCATGATATTAGAAATGTGTATGAGATGTTTGGATAAAAATTAGGAAACTGGTTTACTCAGGGTGCATATGGAAGTAAAGGATTATGGAGTCAGAAAGATGCGGATCGTGAAGACGAGGCTAAATCTGAGGCTTCGCGTCTCATCTGATAAGTTACTATTGAGAAAAAAAGAGACTCTTCCTTCATCCTCCCATTGCATCCTGCCCTTACCTTAAGCTCTGCACACCCCACGTATCACATTAGAGATAAGTAGAATTGAGGGTCACATGTAAACCTGAACAACGTCTGACTCCTCTACCGAAAACATCCTTCCCTAGGGCGGGAGCCATGTCTGTACTTTGGTTGCTGTGTTTGTGTCTTTGTTTCTTTGCATCGCTGCCTGGCATGGTGACAACACTTTAGTAAATGCTCAGTATATGTTAGTAGAAGGAAGGAGAGAGAGAGAAAGAGAGAGAGAGGAAAGGAAGGAAGGAAGGAAGGAAGGAAGGAAGGAAGGAAGGAAGGAAGGAAGGAAGGAAGGAAAGAAGGAAGAAAGAAAGAAAGAAAGAAAGAAAGAAAGAAAGAAGAAGAAGAAGAAAGAAAGAGATATTGTCAGCTGAAATGCTGGCAGAATTTTTTTTAATCTTTATTTATTTATTTTGAGAGAGAGAAAGCAAGACACATGAGCAGGGGAGGGGCAGAGAGAGAGGGAGAGAGAATCTCAAGCAGGACTCACATTGTCAGCCCAGAGCCCAAAGTGGGACTCGAACTCAATGAACCATGAGATCATGACCTGAGCCGAAATCAAGAGTCAGACACTTAACCGACTGAGCCACCCAGGCTTCCCTGCAGAATACTTTTTTGATTTAAAATACAGTAACACGCACATAGGTAAGCAGAACAAAACTAGTATTGAGATACTTTTCAATTCAGCAACAACAAGACTGGCAGGCTAACCTAGCAGATAAGTGTGAGAATTCATTTTCAGCTTAGTCCAGGATGAGTATTTGCAGTACTCGTTCCCCTTAGGTTGGCCTGCACCACAATGAAATTTGCCCCAAAGTCTTTGGAAGTTTCTAACTGGTAACCATGACTGTGTTGGTAATGGCCCAGCTGTTTCACTGCCTGGTACAGAGCCTTGTCCACAACAGGTGCTCAGTGAGTCAGGTGAATGAAATGACAGGAGAAAGTGCGCCCCTGAGTTTGCCTGCCTGTAGTTCAGCCTTCCGAACATTTGAACGGGGCCCCCTATGCAAGGGAGCCCATGGTGGTTGAAACAACCCGATTGTCTCCGCTGGGTGAAGATCTCCTTCGGGTTTTCACTGTGACATCTCTAGGGAGGGACTCTCAGAGCCCAGTTAGCACTAATTACCCACATGAGGAGTGCCTGTGACTTCTGCTTCAGCTCCTCTAGAAGTGGGACAGATGGGATTTAAGCAGAAGAGAAACTGGGAGGGGGAATGTCCCCAGGACCACGAAAGGAACTTTTCAGGTGGATGTGAGGAGTCAGGGGCAAAGGTGAGTAGGACAGAAACCCACCCTGAGCTTGCAAGCCAGGAGCCAGGCCGTCCCTTATGCTGTGCTGAGTGGAGATGCAGTGCTTGGAGAATCATCACCTAACTTTGCTGCACGTGCTCCCCGGTCATCTGAAGGCTTGGAGACACATTCATCACCTTGCTCCCTTCCACCAATGGCCTATTCTCTGCAGAGTGATTCATTGTCAGGGTGAAAATCCTAAGAAACTGCACTCACTCACAAAAATCTGCTCCCTGGCTCCAGCCGGTAACTCCACAGCCCAGGGGACACATATTTTCCCTCCTATTCTTAGTCATTTTGTTAAGAGTGATTTGTCTGACACTACATATGTTATCCCAGTGTCTCCGCTGCTGTCCCGGACTTTGGGACTGTCGAATAGTTTTTCCTCAAATCTTTAGAGTGTTCCTATTTAGCCCTAAATATGCTGCCTAAAGTGCCTACAAAAGTGAGGCAAAAATTAGGGATGCAACCTCCTAAGGGAAGAAAACACTACCATGTGTTTAGTCAAATGTAAAAAATAAATATATAAATGTACATAAATTTATGTGTATATTTCTGCATATTTATGTAAAAATATATGTCTTTGTATATGGTTGTATATAGAAATATGTATATGTGTACATATATGTTTGTCTTTTAGATTTGACTAAAAATGATATTGCTTAGGAATATTTACACAAGTCAATTATACTGAATCAGTTAAAATTTTTAAAAGGAACAAAAACCATGGCACCCAGATGGCTCAGTTGGTTGAGCCACTGACTCTTGATTTCGGCTCAGGTCACGATCCCAGAGTCAAGGGTTGGAGCCCTACGCTGAGCATGGAGCCTGCTTGAGATTCTCTCTCTGTCTCCCTCTGCCCCTCTCCCCCCCCACTTGCATTTTACACTATCTCTCTCTCTAAAAAATAAAAATAAAAGAAACAAAAACCAATAAAGAGAAAAGAGAGTACACACTTAAGTAATATAGATAAATATCTGGCTATTGCCTTCAATAAACGTGGTCCCAGGAGAGAGTAGAAGGTAAAAAGAGTGAATTTGTCCTGATCCCAGGCAACCTCAGTTCCTGTGGACCCTCATGGTTTGAGCATCTTACGGAGGTGAATGGCATTCCGGTGATTCAAGATTTGCAATTTCATACAACATGACATCCTTATAGGAATCTTACTCTAGCTAGTACTCGATCAAAGAAATAGCCATTTGACATAGTTTTGAAAAAGAGCATTTGACTTCATGAAATATGGTATGTCATTCTCCAAAAGGGAGTCTTTCTAAAGGATTTTCAAGGGTAAACTTGACGGCGCATTTTTGCCTCTCACATTGATTTTAGAACCTAACCCCCGTGCAATTCTACAGTAGTCTCTAAGCACCATAGCATTCCCAGGAGAGCCACAAAGATGATTCTTCTTTGTTGGAGATTAAAACCTGAGATATGTTTAATGGATGGACTCACTGCTGTTGGAGCAGAAGATGTAGGTGGACACTGTAATAAGTTCTCTAGGGAAATAATGATTCCTTACGATGAAAATGGCAGCCCACTGCTGTCATCTCCACTGAGAACAGAAGAGCAGGAAATGGGCTTACAATATTGCAAAAAGGATGTATTTCAGATACAGAAAGATTTTCCAGATACTAAGTTGGTTTCTTGAGAGAGGTTTTTTGTGGAAGCCTCTTCTTATGTGAAAACTGTTCTTTTTAGCTGCATTCTGTCTGGGGTGGTTTATTACAAGCATTTCTCAAAGTGTGTTCTAGCGCTGCACAGGACACTAAGAGAGCTTCCTCAAACTAAGGATTCTGTCATCAAATATATTCCAGCTCATTTGAGAGGTGTCGATTTAGACATATGAGAGTGGGTAGATACATTGTATAGACTTGTAATGACCCCTCCAGAGCACGGTCTAAAATTTTTCTAGCTCACCTTATCCCTCCCTTCAAGAATAACAAATCTTCATGGTTATGTTTTAGCAACACCACCTACATAAGGATTCTTCTTTAATGTTTTCTCTTATAGGAAGTTTCTAACTAGTAAGAGCAAGAGATCTTCTAAGGAGAGTCATCTGTTCACCTCATTGACT
This sequence comes from Paguma larvata, assembly GCA_030068075.1. Classification (NCBI taxonomy): domain Eukaryota; kingdom Metazoa; phylum Chordata; class Mammalia; order Carnivora; family Viverridae; genus Paguma; species Paguma larvata. The sequence continues at coordinate 76,466,314 of CM057828.1, read as the reverse complement.
ATTGATTAAAAAGAAGCACAAAAGTTTTAACAAGTCTTCAGGGTGAGTCTTTAAAAAAAAAAAAAAAAAAGGTACCAAAGTAAATAGGAAAGAACAAAAGCACAGAATGAAACATTATGTTGTTTGTGTGACAATTTACTTTGGGGCACCTGGGTGGCTCAGTCAGTTAAGTGGCCGACTTCGGCTCATGTCATGATCTTGCGGTTGAGCCCCGCGATGGGCTCTGTGCTGCTGGCTCAGAGCCTGGAGCCTGCTTGGGATTCTGTGTCTCCCTCTTTCTCTCTGCCCTTCCCCTGCTCTCGCTCTGTCTCTATGTCTCTCAAAAATAAATAAATGTTAAAAAAGAAATTTAAACTGCATCAGTGCCAACGTTGTGTTGCCCATGGTTGAGGTTAACTTTACTGTACATTCTAGGGGTAGTTAGTTGACATTTAAAGCACTCGACTCAGGAGTTCGTTCTCTTGAGGGGCTTCTCCACGCTCTTCCAATATTGTTGTCAAAATTCATACCAAAGGTTTGCTCTTCAGTTTGAAAGTTATTAGAAAATAATTTTATAATGGTGACATAAGTGGTGGCCAAGACACTTATGGTTATGGTTATAAGTGGTTGGCTAGGAAGATTGGATAGGAACCATCGCCCTTGAATAAAAACTGGCAAGCCCATGAGGCTTACGGAGCTAAAACCAGGCTCTGTTTGGCTCCGAGTCTCCACACTTTCACAAAGGCTCTGAGACCAACCTGGCTGAAGGTAGGCTGCTTTACCTTGGAGTGTTCTTACATTGCCCTCAGAAGGAGCAATCTGCACAAGGTTGTTCAGGAGAACCGCAAGACTGAGTGGGGACTCCTCTGAGCTTACAAGAGCAGATGGCAGAAACCTGTTTTTCTACTTGCTTGCTAATAAATGTTTGTACTTCGGCTGCCTTTTATCCAAGACTTGCTGTCAGTGTTACATCCCATCTGGCCCTAAACACCGGGGACCACCGGTGTTTACAAAAGACCAAGTAACCTTTAAGAAGCCAAACTGGCTTTGGTTAATTTTCAACACCAGGACTCTGGTATTTGGTATTAAAAAGTGACCTGATGAGAGGAATATTTTTGATGTCAGCCTTCCTGGAATCACTAGAAAAATCTAATTGGTCACATCGATTACAGTCCCTTTGAGATTAGTAGCTTTGGCCAGCGGACTCTAATCATTTCTATATAGATACTATACATAGACAGACATAGACCTTTATTTTACAAGGTCTTTTTTTGGTTTTTTTGGTAATAATATGATGCCAAATGCTTCTGGAAAACAAGTTTTACTCTTCATTTTTAGACAAAGACATTTGTTTCTACCATCTTGAAGGAACGTTTTAGAAAAATATAACTCCCAATCAGTGGTCATTGAGTTGTCTTTCCCACATCTTCAAGCCTCGTGTGGATCATATGAAGTTTCCTTTTTCTTGGATATACTTTAAAGTTTTAGGCTAGTACCAGGGCACCTAGGCGGCTCAGCCAGTTAAGCGTCTGACTTTGGCTCACGTCATGATCTTACAGTTCGTGGGTTTGAGCCCTGCGTCAGGCTCTGTGCTGACAGCTGAGAGTCTGGAACCTGTTTCGAATTCTGTGTCTCCCTCTCTCTCTCTGCCCCTCCCCTGCTTATGCTCTGTCTCTCTGTCTCTCAAAAATGAATAAAAACATTAAAAATTTTTTTAAAGATTTAGGTTGATACTGTTTGAGGGAAAAGAGTCCCTTTATGAACACACCTTCCTTGTCTTGATGCACGTGTAAGTGGATGTCTGCTGAGCTCAAAGAAATAGAAGTATTTGATGCCATTTTCAAACACAGGGCTTCTTTTTCTATCCATTGCTAGGTTTTATTAGTCTGTAACAGTTACCCTTTTAAATGATGAAGGTAGGCTGTTTAAATGTATATTTAATTATGGAGGAAGTGAACTATTCTTCCAAGCGAGTTATCTGTGGAAGTAGCTTTTTAAACACCCCTGAAGAAGCAAAATAATCTATCACACTTTTATCACCATATGTCACATGGGCAGGAAATTGGGTCCTGTCCAAAGAGACGCAACATATTTTGATTTTAAAAGATATTTTGTTTTGCATGAGTACAGGATGGATAGCAGGAATCAAATCTACTATTAATAGGAGTTCCTCCAGAAGCTGTTATGCAAGTGAAACTTTCTCTTCCTTTTAGCTGCTAAAATAGAAGCTTACTGGATTTATTGTTACTTTCATATGTCATGAAATAAGCCAGAAATTTCTTGCCATATTTGTTTGATAAAGTATGATGAATACTTGCCTATCTTCAGGAAATGCAGCTCTAAAATATTTGGATCGTCATCCTGCGAGGGAAACTTCGTAAGTTATATCTGGTTTCTTCACTTTATTGACTTCAGATTACAGAGCAACGGCACCATCTCCTAGGTGGCAGTCAATAAGAAACAGCAAAAGAACGAGATATGACATCTTACGATTTTATAAATACATTGATTTTAATCTACCATCACCAATCATTGGTGCCTCTTAGGTGAAAACCAGTTTGGCCTCAGAAAAGCAAGTTTTGAACAGCTGGGAGAACAGAGTGTACAGGTCTACTTTTGTCTCCCAGCTATTCAGTTTCTTCATTTAAATTGTATCAGTGAATTTTAGAGCTTATGAAAGTCATGAAGTGAGTCACCAGCTTGAGCCGAGTAGAGTGTAGGCTGGCGGTCATGCTGCTGGGTTTTCCGGAAACAACCGTTTTCTGTCCCAGTTCAGCTTTGTCCTGTTGCTCTCAGCATAGAGAAAAAACTAAACAGGTCATCTGTTCATGTCTTCCTTTGACATATGTACATGGCCTGTGCTCTCATCGGGGGACATCGAGCCTAAACCTCTGTGCAGCGTGGCGTTGTGGCAGTCGAATCCTAAATGGGGGCACAGCCAAGTACGGAATCATTAATGCGATATGGCAGAAGTGATTCAGCTTCTCAGAATCAGCTTTTAACTTTTTTTTTTTTTTAACCTTAAGCCTGTCCTAAGCTTCTCTTGCCCCACATTGCCATCTGGGTCTGTCTGTGTATGTGCCCGTGCCTGCCTGTATCTGTGTGTATCTTTGTTTCTGCAGCTCGGGAAGCCGAGCCTGGAGTAAAGAGAGGAAGGGACAGCCGGGAGCTCCCAGGTTACACTCAACCCCGGAGCTGGAATTCATCTGCGGTAATTTTTAGCACGGGGAAAAAACTGCTGCTCTTCCATTAGCTGCTTGGGCAGATGCATGGCTGTGCCAATGGCAGCTGAGAGACAATCTGGGTCTCTACTCAGTCGGTCACCTTGGAGACTCCTACAGGAATACCGAAAGAAGATACAGTTAACCTTTGAACAGTGCAGGGGTTAGGGGTGCCTCCCCCACACACACTCGAAAATCCATGTACAACTTTTGATTCCTCCCAAATTTAGCCACTAATAGACTACCGTTGACCAGAAGTCTTCCCAGTAACCTAAACAGTCAATTAACACATATTTTGTATTGTATATGTATCACATACCATATTCTTACAGTAAAGGGGGCTAGAGAAAAACTGTTACGACAGTCATAGGAGGAAATGCATTTCCAGGGCTGTACTGTGTCAGTAGTAGGTTTACACCATCGGCTTACAGAATGAATCTGTCAGTACCTATGCCAATCATGTTTTACATGATACAAAATACGGTAAGTGCAATCCATATTACTAATACTAGACATCGAAAGTGAAAAGCTAATGTGAAAATTTCACATTTTTATGTCTATTTTCATGTTTTATGAATTTTTATGTTTAAAATCGTAGTTTATGTTTATTTCCTATATTACAGATATACCGATTCATGCATCGATAACAAAGAAGCCGCAAAATGATCACTTTATGGTAACCTAAAGTAATCCATATGACTGCTTCACAGTAGCCTAGCCTTTACGCTAATGAATAAATCGTTATAACATTTTTATGGCATACGGTATTACAGTTGTAGTCACAATACAGCATTGGAAACATTGTTATATTTTTTAAAAAACCACTTACCTGTGATGATAGGCTGATAGTTTCTCCAATTATGAAAGAAAGGCCTACTGTACAGTAATGCAATTTTTTTAACGTTTATTTATTTTTTAGAGACATAGAGACAGAGCGTGAGCAGGGGAAGGGCAGAGAGAGAGGGAGACACAATCTGAAGCAGGCTCCAGGCTCTGAGCCATCAGCACAGAGCCCCACATGGGGCTCGAACTCACAGACCATGAGATCATGACCTGAGCTGAAGTCGGCCGCTTAACCGACTGAGCCACCCAGGTGCCCCAGTAATGCAATTTTTTAAAGCAAACTTATAAAACAGTAAGAAAATAAACATATTATTAATTTTACGTTAATTATCGCTCACCTTGTACCTATGTGAGGATAGGCTGTCCGCTTCCATACAAGTCCTGCACACGATGTCCTACACAGTGACTGCTAAGCTGACGATGCAGATGATGATGACAGAGAAATGCCTCATACAGTTCTTGCCGTACAGTTCCTGGATTTTCACAAGAAGACAGGCACTCATGATGGATAAGTTTATTAGCTGTACAGCTTGATGGTTATCCACTATTTATCAAGGGTGGAAGTGGATTGTCATAAAGGTCTTCATCCTTGTTGTCTGCATGTTGAGCAGGCAGAGGAGGGAAGAGGGGGTCGGTCTTGCTGTCTCAGGGTGGCGGGGGGTGGAGGGGAAAGAGGTGGAAGAAGAGGCAGGAGAGGCAGGCGCACTTGGTGTAACTTTACAGAAACATATCATAGTTTCTGTTTGACTTTTTTTGCTTTTTCATTTCTCTAAAAATGTTTCCATATGATGCCAATCCTTTTCCTACCATTTGCCTTAATTTCAGTGCCAGTGTCAAAAGTGGTCTTGAATATTTGAAACCCCCCCTCCCCCCGCTAGATTATTTAATGTTAATTTGTTTTCTGGCACCGTTTCTCCTATGTCTTCCTCCTTATCATCTGGCACTGGTTTGGAAGCACTTATCCCTGTCAAGTTGAAGTTGTCTTCAGTTAATTCCGGTGGTGTGGTATCTGTTAACTCTTGAGTTTCTCCAAGACCAGATCTCGAAATGCTTTACTTCCCCACTTTTTTTTTTTTTTTTTTTTTTTTTTTTGTGCCATATCCATAGTCTCTTTGATGACTTCCTCGACTGGCTCTGTTGTAAATCCTGTGAAGTCATGCGCAACATTTGGATACAGTTTTCTCCAACAGAAATTTATTGTTTCAGATTTGATGGCTTTTGCAGCTTTCTCTATAACAACAACGGCATCTTCAAAGATGTAATCTTTCCAGATTTGCATGATATTCTCTCATCGGGGTCTTCTCCCATATTATTGACAATCTTTTCAAAAGAGGACTCTGTGTAATGAGTCTTAAAGGTCCTTATGATCTCCTGACCTAGGGGCTAATTATAGAGACAGTGTATTCGGGGGCAAGCAGACCACTTCGATGCCTTCAGTATTGAACTAGTGGGGTTCTGGCTGGTCAGGGGCATTATCCAATATCAACAGAACTTTGAAAGTCAGTCCCTTACTGATGAGGTATTTCCTGACTTCAAGGACAAAGCATCGATGGAACCAGCCCAGAAAAAGGGTTCTTCTTGTCCAGGTCTTCTTGTTGTGCGACCAAAAAACTGGCAGTTGGTGTTTATCTTTTACCTCCAAGACTCAGAAGTTGGCAACTTTATAGATAAGGACAGCTCTTATAAACCCAATTAACTCAACTGCATTTGCACGCAACAGTAGAGACAGCCTATTCCTTCCGCCTTACTCCTGGAGCTTGCTTCTTCTTCTTACTAATAAATATCCTTTGTGGCATTTTCTTTTCCAGAATAGGGCACTTCTGTCTGTATTAAAAACCTGTTCAGGCAGATATCCTTTCTCCTCAGTGATTTTCTTGCCGGCGTCCGAGAACTTGTCTGTTGCCTCTTGGTGAGCAGAAGATGCTTCTCCTATTGCCTTGACATCCGTTAAACAAGCCTCTTTCTAAAATTATCAAACCATCCTTTGCTGGCTTTAAATTCTCCAGCTCTAGATCCCACACTTTTCTTTTTGCTATAAACTGTCATAGAATGACATTGTTTTTTCTTGAATCATATTAAAGTCTATGGGTATGCCTTTCTAAGAGCAATCCTGCACTCACAGAACAGCTGCATTTTCAATGTGAGATAAAAAGGTATTTTGCAAAAAGTACAAGGTTTTTGCACCTGCTGGTGTAGCGGCGGCGGTGGCTTCGTGAATTTCCTTTTCTGTTTTTACAGTGGTCCTTACACTGCATTCCCTTATCTTGAAATGGTGGGCCATTGCAGCTACAGTCCTCCATCTGCAGTACATATCAAGCACTCCGACTCCCTCTTGTGATGTCATGACTTTCTCTGTTTCTTGGGAGCACTTCCAGCATCGCTAGTGGTACTTTAAATAGGTTCCATGATGTTTTTCCAAGTTCATGGCATTGCACTAAACACAATGAAAAATATGCAAGAACAACGAGAGATCACTTTTTACCGTGACACGCAATTTACCGGAGAGCAGATCCGCTCATGGGGAGAAGATTAGTGTCACGTGGTGGGTCCTGGCAACACTCGAGTCCATGGCAACAGCAACAGGACAGAGCCTCCATCTTTGAAAGCCGACTTGCCCTCCCCTCTCCTGCCGTGCTTCTTCCACTTGGCCTCTGACACTGTTGACACTCAAATGGTTTTGTCTGGTTTTCTTTTTGATGGCCACGGAAAGAGGAGGACAAGACTAGGGAGAAAGGCTCTTTAGATACTTCTGTGTTTGCAGGGGATGGTGTTGATGGGGAAAAAAGAAGACTTCAAGTCAATAAAGAGCCCACAAGATACACAAATCTTTCTCTTACTAATACTGGCCTCCTCTTAATGCCCAGCTCAAACTTGTGTTGTCCAAGGATCAACTGTATTTAGCTCTGTGCAGCTTAGGAGGAGATGTGTCTGTGTCCTCCCAAGCCAGAAAAGGAAACTCCAGCCCAGCAAGAGCTGCCACAGGGAATATAGTAGGACCTCACATCCTTTTTTCACAAGTTTGTTATGAGACAGGAGAGGTCAAATTTTAACACCTTCGTTTTTAAGTGGTCATCCAAGTAAAGCACTTTTTCCTGACATGGCACGGTTGATCATGGGTAGAATAATGTATGCTGTTAGTAGCTCTATTATTAGGTACTCTAATTCTGGTCTCTAGTCCCTTTCCTTATGTAATTAAAGAATAAGTCAGTTTCTACTGAACGTTTTTCCCCAAAATTGAATTAGTCTGTATTTTTTTTTTAAAGTTTTATTTACTCTTGAGAGAGAGAGAGAACAAGTGGGGGAAGGGCAGAGAGAGGGGGACAAAGGGTCCAAAGCAGGCTCCACGCCGATAGCAGAGAGCCCAATGTGGGACTCAAACTCACAAACTGCGAGATCATGACCTGAGTTGAAACCAAGAGTCAGACACTCAACTGACAGAACCACCCAGGCACCCTCAAATTCTTCTTTCTAGTGCCTTAGTCTTTCTCAGTTTTACCTAAACCTATTAGGCTGAAATAAACTATATATTAGTTAGCAAATTTTGTCATATCTGTCATCCCCAAGATCCAAAACTGGGCTGTCCTCACAGTTTTTCTTGTGCTAGGAAATTTAGCCTTGTCCTAGTAAAAAAACATTTTCCTAGCTTCCCATTTTCTTCTTGGCATGCTTGCTGTTATCTTAAAGAAATATCTTCTCAAATATTTTTTTTAACGTTTATTTATTTTTGAGAGACATAGAGACAGAGCGTGAGCAGGGGAAGGGCAGAGAGAGAGGGAGACACAGAAACTGAAGCAGGCTCCAGGCTCTGATGAGCCATCAGCACAGAGCCTGACGCAGGGCTCAAACTCACAGACCGTGAGATCATGACCTGAGCTGAAGTCGGCCACTTAACCAACTGAGCCACCCAGGCGCCCCTCAAATATTTTAAATCTATCTGAACTAACTGGGGAGAAGAAAGAAAAGATAGTAGTATGGATAAATTATAAGGTTAAAGAATCGTTTGTGAATACTGTTTTCAAAATTAAGTTTATGGAAATTAGATGGTTTTCTCTGGTTCTATGTGGGATGTTTTTTAAATAAAGAGAACCACAGGCCTGCTTCTGGTCTTTTCGGCTCAGCACTCCCCACTAGAATGAGGAAAGGGTGACCTTCACCCTGTCCAAGCTCCCACCGTAGAATGTCCACTTTGTCTTCCAGCCCTGCAGTGGCCTCCCATCCCAGGCGACTTCAGTCAGATAACTCCAGCTTTCAAAGCCAGAGCAGCCTTTGGGTCCTGCTCCACTGAGCTCCAAGCACTAAGCCTTACCCATTTCTTTTTTTTTTTTTTTCACCCGTTTCATTTTAGAGCAGAGGCGCCTGAGTACGGAAAGGCTAATGGAGCTCCTCAGGGTGACTAACTGCGTATTAGCGGCAGGGCCACGACTGGAGTCTGGACATAGACGCTTGATCTGAGGCTCCACGTTCCGTGCATGCGGGACCCTTCACTAGCTCCCCTTTGCCTCGAGGCAAAGGCACGCTCCGCAGCAGGGCACAAAAGACACTCACGATCTGTCTTCTGCTCACACATCTAGTCTGATTTCCTGCCATTCTTCCCTTGCACTTTATACTCTAGATGTATTGGAATGGCTTTTTTTTTTTTTTTTTAATGATGATTTATTTATGAGAGAGACAGAGCATGATTGGGGGAGGGGCAGAGAGAGAGGGAGACAGAGAATCCGAAGCAGGCTCCAGGTCTGAGCTGTCAGCACAGAGCCCAATGTGGGGCTCAAAATCACAAACCATGAGATCATGACCTGAGCCGAAGTCGGCCAATTAACCGACTGAGCCACCCAGGTGCCCCTGGAATGGCTTTTAAATACCCTGGGTGGCACTTGACACCTACTTGCCTTGTATATTATGTACATTCTGCCTGGAATGCGCCAGCTTTGAACCCTCTCCCAGTGTTTTCTGTGTAAGCATTTATTCACGTTTCAAACCCAAATCATCACCTCCACCAGGATGCCCTCTCTCCCTTCTCCCCTTCTGCTCAGTTTTCTGTCTTTCCCAGTGCATTTATTCATTCATTGATTTATTCAACAAATATTTCTAAGCGCCCATTCAGTGCCAGGCACTGAGCTCAGCACAGGTCACGCACGAGTGAGCACAGCCGACCAGCTCCCTGCCCTCGTGGCTCACGTCTGCTGGGGAAGACAGACCTTAAAGACAGTAAACACAGAGATAAATGTAATTACAGCTGGGATGATGGCCATGAAGGAAATAAAGATGCACTTGGGGCCTGAAGAACCCAGTGGGGAACAATGAACACATGGGGTTGTGAGTTTTCAGTGTGCAAGTCGGTCTTTCAGAGGAGGCTAGGAGCTGTTCCACTCTCCCCCTCATTTCCCTGTCCCTAGGAGCCCAGAGCTCTGCAGGGGGTGGGGAGGGGGTGATGGTCCTGCCCTCTGCAGGGCTGGAAGAGGGAGGAAGAGGGGAACAGGCACCAAGGTGGGTGTCTGCAATCCCCTGACACCTGCCTCCTCCTAACCTAGAGGCTCCCGAAGCACTGGGGATTCTGCGAGTAAGGGACACAAGCGTGCCCACCACACAGTGAGGAGGGCAGCCTTTGCTCAGGCAAAAAGGTGTGATCTTAGGGTTGCGAAAGTGATGCCTCTCTTAAGTCCCCAGTGGAGGCTGTTCTTTGATAACTTTGATGAGGGCCAGAGAGGCGGCTCATTGCATGCAACACTATCCAGGCACAGGGATGACAGCCTGGTTGGAGTCCTGTTTATACCTACACGCCTCTCAGTTCTTAGGATTAATTAACAGGACGTATTACATTGCCTTTGCAGATCTATTTGGAAAGACATGTGGATACTTTTGTAAAAAGTATTTTAGCTTTTGGAAAGAATCGAAAGAAGTAAACTCCCTGTAAAAAATAAAAGTGCATCCGTAAAAAAGAAAACATCAACCCATACTCAATAAAAGCCTGGGTTTCTGAGGAACGCTGGACGAGACACTTATTCTCTGCGATTTGTTTTCAGATTTGTCCAGACATATTTGCTCTTCATATTAGCGTCCTCTTACAGAGATGGGTTTTTTTTTTCAATTAAGTGTTTCAAACTCTTGAACTTAAAGGTGCTTTGTAAACTCAAACTATAAATCCCAAAAAAGCTTGCAGCTTTTAAATAAAATGATTTGCCTTTTCTTTACTTTTTTTTTCAATTTCAGTGGGTCGTAGAAATGTAACATCTTCTTGCTCTCATTTACGATGGAAGCTGGTTATAGTAGTTTTTAGCTTTTTTCTTATCTCTTCTTTTTGTTTTAAATCTAAAGGGTATAACTCCTTTGGGTAAAAAACGACATCATTACTTAGAGAACTATTAATTATTTAGAAGAAACTGTCCAAATGACAGCTGTGCCTATGAAATCACCCTCAGAAACTTTATTGCTCCATACATTGTAGTCAGGAGAGCCTGGTTTTTAAATAAAATGCAGGTGACAAATAGCTCAAGATGGTTACAATCTTTTACTTTGTGTACTTCAAGGACTTGTAGTTTGTATTAGGGAGTCGTATTTATATTTTTCAAACTTTTGTTTATCCTTCAATAATTATTGATAGCAATGGGTGATTTAAAATGTTCATAGGAAATATTTGAAATTGTAATATGGAAAATTGTATATGGATTTCTTGTTAAACATTTTTTAAAAGAAAAAACAAGACCACCCAATACATTAAAGTGTATTTTATGGGGTTTTTTGTTTTTTTGTTTTTTATTTATTTGTGAGAGCAGAAGAGACAAAGCATGAGCAGGGGAGGGGCAGAGAGAGAGGGAGACACAGAATCCGAAGCAGGCTCCAGGCTCTGAGCTGGCAGCACAGAGCCCGATGCGGGGATTGAACTCACAGACTGTGAGATCATGACCTGAGCCTGAAGTCAGACACGTAACTCACTGAGGCCACTCAGGCGCTCCTAAAGTGTATTTTAAACAGACCTCCCTTTAAATGCTTCTTATCATATACACAAAGGAAAAGCAAACTACTTTTTACAGTGTTCATTACAAAATAATAATAATAAACAAATTTTTCTGTTACTTGTAAATGACAGAAAGGTCTTCACAAATCAATCAAGATAATATCATAGAAAGGTGTTTTCTTGGTTTAATGAATCATTATAATGATTTTTGGTTCCAAACAAATGTCACAGAACAAATACTTACTGGCTTCATTTGAGAAGTACTAAGAAAATCTTCAACTCTAATAGTCTCCCTCATTGGCACCAAATTTTACCATTAGCATTTAATTCTTTTATGCTAAGGCTTGCTTCTCCTGGTGGGCTTTGTTTTTTTGTTGTTAATGTTGTTTAAATGTGTTCTGTTTCAGAGAGGACAATAATTAAATTCTCCATGATGCCTTAGTGAGCTTGATTCCATCAAACTGCTTTGCTCTCTGGAAACCAGTTGCCTGAGGGGACAGATTCTGAAAGGGACCAGAACCAAGAAGTAGGGTTGCTGTAGGGCAGGCGCAGGACAAAGAGGGTTGGTCACTGATCCTGTTGTGTGATTACCCGATTATCCTCCGATGTTTCTGGGAGGCAAGGTGTGACCTGCCAGAGGTTTTAGCCTGAGGGCTTTCTCTGATGAATTCAGCACACTGATCAAAAGGTTTACATTGTCTAATGTATTCATGCCTTGGGTGAGAACTTGAGAATGAAAGAGATGGTTAAATGCCGACTGGAGTGAAATTAAAAAAAACAAAACTAATTTGTCCTTCACTATTGTGTGTTTCAGAGACTGGAGCACAAGGAAGTTTTAGTGGGCTTGCTGTTCCTGGTTTTCCCGTTCATTCCGGCCAGCAATCTCTTCTTCAGGGTGGGTTTTGTGGTGGCCGAGAGAGTCCTGTACATGCCTAGGTAATTATCACATGCCTAGGTAATTATCACTCGTGATTTCCTCTTTACGAGACCTGCCCTCTGTCACCAACATGGATAGTTCCAGAGGGACGGTCCTTTGCGTGTGTAACAATTAGGTCCTTGCGGAGCGGAGGCGTTTATTACCTTGGATTTAACAACAGCCACAGAGACGTTTGGGGGAGATCAAGTTCGTACGTGTACACTCTAGTTTACGATGGCTTACCTCCAGTTAGAAGCTGGATGGTTAAAAGTGAAGTATTGAGGATATTCAGGATTTTAGCAGCAATCACTTATCACAGTATATATATTTCATTAAATGTAATTGTAGTAATTTTCTAGAAATATTTAATTTGCATAAAGTTATTAACCTTATGCAGTAGTGTGATTAGTGGGTATGGGGTGGTTTTATTTTTAATTACGTGAGGAAACTCCATACTGTTTTTCACAGTGGCTACTCCAGTCTGCATTCCCACCAATAGCGCAAGAGGGTTCCTTTTTCTCCACATCTTCACTAACCCTTGTTGTTTCATGTATTTTTTATTTTAGCCATTCTGACAGGTGTGAAGTGAGACCTCATTGTAAAATTTTGCTTTGCATTTCCCTGATGATGAATGACGTTGAACACCTTTTCATGTGTCTGTTGGCCATTTGGGTGTCTTCTTTGGGGAAATGTCTGTTCACTGCCCATTTTTTAATTGGATTATTTGTTTTGGGGGTGATGAGTTGTATGAGTTCTTTACAGATTTTGGATTCTAACCCTTTATCAGATATGTCATTTGCAAATATCTTCTGCCATTCAATAAGTTGCCTTTTAGTTTTGTTGATTGTTTCCTTGGCTGTGCAGAAGCTTTTTATCTTGATGTAGTCCCAATAGTTGATTTTTGCTTTTATTTCCCTGGCCTCAGGAGACATGTCTACAAGGAAGTTGCTAGGACCAATGTCAGAGACTTTACTGCCTGTGCTCTTCTAGGATTTTTATGGTTTCAAGTCTCACATTTAGGTCTTTAATCCATTTTGAGTCTATGTTCTGTGCATAGTGTTGTAGGGTTACGAGTCGCTGATGGATAAAAGTAAGACCGCCAAGGCTGGATAAAAGTAAGACCGCCAAGGCAAAGTGAGGTCTGGGAGTACACTTTATTGCAAGCAGCCTTGGGCGAGGTTCCACGACTCGCAAGAGAGGAGTCGGGGAAGTCGCACCCGAGATTAGGGGTTAGGGGTTTTTAATGGGTTTGGGGAGGAGATTTCAAAACTGGTGACGAGTTAAAGTCCTATTGGTCTACTGGAATGACATGTCCGCCTCCCAGTGCTGTGGTGGGAACTTCAGCCATCTTGGGTCCCTCCTTCAGGGTTGTGGCGGGAATGTCGGCCATCTTGGGTCGGTTTCCATTGTATGGAGCCTTCCCTCTGCCCTAGCCCAACAGTGTAAGACAATGATCTAGTTTCATTGTTTTGCATGTAGCTGTCCAGTTTTCCCAACACCATTTGTTGAAGGCACTGTCTTTTTCCTATGATATATTCTTTCCTGCTTTGTTGAAGATTAATTGACCATAAAACTGTGGTTTCATTTCTGGATTTTCTATTCTGTTCCATGGATCTGTGTGTCTATTTTCATGCCAGTACCATTCTGTTCGATTGCTGCAACTTTGTAATATAACTTGAAGTCTGGAATTGTTATGCCTTCAGCTTTGCTTTGCTTTTTCAAAATAGCTTTGGCTATTTGGGGGCTATTTCTTTTTTATTTAATTTAAAAATGGGAAATAGGCTAAGAAAATGGTATGCAAAAAACGGGAACAATGTGACAGGATATTTAATCAGCATAACTGTAGTAACCATTTCACTATGCATATATCAAATCATGTTGTCTGCCTTTAAATGTATACAATTTTATTTAAAAATACATAAATAATAAAATTTTTGAAAATTTTAATAATTAAAATAAATAAATATAAAAATGAGAACAAACTCAAGATATCTGTCTTTGAGGAAAAAAATTGGTGTATAAAGTATAAAGGGCATTCAGACATATAACATTACATTATGCCCCTTAGCTCTGAATATTTGAACTATGCTAAGTCTTGTCTATTCTCCTGTCTTATTCAAATGTAAGAATTCCAAGGCACTGTTTCTTTTTGGATTCCTGGAAATGACCTTGAATCAAGGATTAGAGTGTTCAGCCAATTATAAGTCATGTGTCCAGGAGAAAGACACTAAGTTTCTTGGGCCAGGTTTTCTCATTTTTTAGAATCAGGGCATTTGATTAAACAATCTCTGAAATTATATCTTTTTTTAAATGTTTATTTATTTTTGAGAAAGAGAGAATGAGAGAGCATGCATGCGCACGTGTGAGTTGGGGAGGGGCAGAGAGAGAGAGGGAGACCCAGAATCTGAAGCAGGCTCCAGGCCTGTCAGCACAGAGCCTGACATGGGGCTAGAACTCACAAACTGCAGGATCATGACCTGAGCCAAAGTCAGATATTCAACCGACCGAGCCACCCAGGCACCCATGATATTATACTGAAATTATATCATTAGAAATGATGTATAAGAATGCCCATTTTCTGAAAGTCGGTCATTATAAACCAAAGAATTATAAAGATGATATTATTTTTATGATTTTGAACTAGCAATAAAAGTGATCAAAATTATAAATTTTCATTAGAAATGGATTTCAAAATTGTGGATCCCCTAAGAACCAAGTACTTAATAGTTTTCTTGAGACATTTCAAGGTCTTATTTTCAATTAACAAAAGGAACTCATTACGTGCGTTTTAAGGGAGGCTTTGGCACAATTTGAGAAACAGTGTATTGCTGAATAAATACTATTTGATAAGTTTAAAAATGGGTCAATAATTCTAGGTGTTCTGTATGTGTTCTCTCTCTCTCTCTCTCCATCCTAACTTCAAAAGTACCCAAATATCACCTTCCTCCTAACTGCACTTTGAAATCTGTATAAAGGGAATGGGGATGGCCATTTATTATTGACTACCTGCTTTAGCACTATATACTTTAGGGTCAGAATTTCATCAGTCAAATATATGGGAATAATCTTTTATTCTGATAACAAGTGTCAGTTTTATGATTATCCTTTTTGAGTAGGAAGGCATGTTTATGGCTTAAGTTGATCTATTACAAATTTTTTGCCCTCTTATTTTTATCCAGAAAGAGACATATAATTTGACGGCTTCTTTTTTCATGTTTCAGTCATATTTCAAATGACTAAAATGTCTTATGGTTGAAAAAGTTGAAATGGTTAATGAGAGATGTCAAAATAAGTAATAGATCTGATTATTCATTCACAAGCCTGAATAAGATAATGTATTTACTTTAGTACAAAAGTATAAATCCCAAACTAATAGAATACTTGAATGGGTTAGAATAGGGGAAAAGTAGACAGAAGAAGCAAAGGCAGAAATAATATGTGGGATAGAACTTACTAGAATAATTGAGAATACAGATGGAGAAATTGGATAAAGAACTGGGGAACAAGGAAAACTTAAAATGACTATAAACTTCAAAAAAAAATGTTCTTTAGGGGCACCTGGGTGGTTCAGTCAGTTGAGCGTCTGGCTTTAGCTCAGGTCATGATCTCACAGCTTGTGGGTTCGAGCCCCACGTTGGGCTCTGTGCCGACAGCTCAGAGCCTGGAGCCTGCTTCGGATTCTGTCTCCCTTTTTGTGTCCCTCCCCCGTTTGCACTCTGTTGTCTCTCTCTCACAAAAATAAACAAACATTAAAAATAATTTTTTTTAAAGATATGTTCTTTATACTGAACAATCCCTAAACTTACAGATCCTTGAGACAGGAATTTGAAGCATGACCTTCTGTTCTTTTCTGTTGTGAGTAAAAATTTCCAGTCGTATCTATGAACGCAAAATGAAAACTTTTAGCCAAATAGGAATGGAGTTCATATTTTTCTCAAGATGCAGTGTGAAGAATGTTACATACGATATGTGGGCTCCATCCTGATGCAGTATCTGTGCACATGAGTCTCTGATGCTTCAGAGTCTCTGGAAAAGAGAGACGCTTAACTGGGACCGAGTCTGATTCCTACCAATGTCACATCAACAGAGATGGCATTTTATGTGATCAGAAAGTTAGGTTAGCAAACATAATTGAAAGAACACTGACTAGCTGGCAACCTTGGAAAATCATTGAATTTTGCCACATTACCACTTTCTTATCTGTAAGATGAGAGGGTTGGCCTTTTTCGATGGCTTCCAAATGCTGGTCGAAGGAAATCGTGGACTGTTGGCCCACAACGGATGAGTGGCCACGTGGACATTAAAGGAAAACAGTGTAGTGAGTTTTTCACAAAGCTAAGCCTATGCAGTTTTTAAATTCTGAGGTTATCTCTGTTCTACTTTCTTGCTGTTGGAACATCCTTTCATTTATGAAATGATAATAAAGACAGATGGTCGTTTTATTTATTAATATCCTTATCTTGGAAAATTCCATTCATTAGTTAATTATTGATATTATTCTTACTTGACAATGCCCTGACAGTACTCCCAGGCTTTTTTTTTTTTTTTTTAATCTTTTTTAATCTCTTTAAAAAAAAATTCTGATGCCACTAGGTTACATGATTTCTAAGATTTCATTCACCTCTAACGTTCCATTGTTTTGTGATTCAAAGTAATGTAGAGAATAGGTACTGGGCAAGGTTGAGCCATCTGATAGGCTAAAAGGCATTCTAGACTTTAATGAGTCTAGACCACAGAAATCATAGAAAGTTCCGAAACCAGGCACAGACTTGATGTTTTATTTGGCATTCTCATAGAACTGCTCTACTAAAGGAGCAGGAAAAGCAACTTGGGCTTGTCAAAAACATTCTACTAAAACGCTAGCAAATAAATCAAGATACGTTTCACAGTTCTGAGATTGAGTGCACCTGGGTGTGCCTGATACAGGCATAGACGTCCGATGGCTCCTGGTCTTGAACCTGTCATGCATTCCCGTCATGGCTACTGTAAGCACAAAAACAAGTCTATCTTCCTAACGGGAGAATTCTTTAATAAGAATGGCAAGAGGAAAAGAAAAAAAATTTTTTTAATCAAGTATAAAATTTTGCTGCTAGTTAAGGTATAGAAAGTCACAAGAGACTGCCAATTGTTCCTTTAAAAAAAAAAAAGAAAGGAAAGGAAAAGAAAAAACCAGACTAGATAAGTCACAAAATCATAGTTTTTTGAAACCAATCAGAGCACTGAGGATGCAAAGAAACCTAAGTGATCTAAACTTGAGAAAGTAAAAAACTCTTCATAAGCAAGAAGAGCCTCAGGACTGTTCTAGTCCCTGTGGTGCAGTGAAGGGAGGAGAAAGAATGTGCCACAGGCTGAGGGCAAGGAGACATCAGCTAAAATTTTAATGACTATTTAACAATCAATTGTAGATCGGCATTACAGATTATAATTCCAAGACCCAAGCCACAGATAAATCTATACCCACTCCCCTATCCTTTAGCATGGATCGTCGCCTGATTGTTGAGAACGAACAGACAGCTGAGAAAAATCAATGGGGGCTGTGTCATGCAGAGCAGGAGACCTGACAAGAGCTCCTTCCCACCCACGGTCACTTTAGACTTTAAGATGGCAAGAGCTGGAACGAGGGAGGGGAGCCAAGTAGAACTCCCACAAGCGTTTCCAGCAGAATGAGATCTCCGAGGGGGGCGGAAAACCTTGGGGCAGGCCTAGAGAGCAAGACAGACTCCCCAGCTGTGTAGAGAGCTGATATCCAGGCTCCGGAGCAGAGAGCCCTCCTACAGTTTGGAAACTCTGAACATAGAGCACAAGGATAATTCTGGAATTTCACGAGAGCTCACAGCCGACATTTGCAAGAAGAAAGTTCTGATCCTACTCTGGAGACATTTGCAACTAGTGATGACCCGAATCAAAGTAAAGTACAAGAAAATCTAGACTCAGACACAACTGAGTAGACTGACCTAGCTCCCCGTTAGCAGCCTGCTACCAGAAGGACTGCGTAATTATTGATCTCCATCACTACTATTCTCTTGTACAAAATGTCTAACAAAAAAACAAAAAATTACAGGACACACAAAGAAGCAAGAAATGTAGCCTGTGGCCAAAAGAGAAAATAATCAATAAAAGCAGAAAAAGAGGTGACACAATGAAGAAAATAAATATGTGAGCCACAGACTGAGCAAGCCTAGTAGCTCCACCATTTTGCATTCCTAACCAACAGTGCACAGAGGTTCGAATTTATCCCCATCCTCACCAACATTTGTTATTTTCTCTTTAATAGTTGCCATCCTAATGGGTATGAGATAGTAGAAGACTTTTTTTATAATAATTTTATTGAGATATAATCCACAAGCCGTACAATTCACCCATTAGCAATCATTTCCTATTTACCTCAACCACCTCCAGCCCTAGGGAGCCACTAATCTGCTTTCTGTCTCCATAGGTTTGCCTGTTCTGGACATTTCATATAAATGGAATCTTATAAAATGTGGTCTCCTGTAACTAGCATCTTTCATTTAGCATAATGTTTCCAAGGTTCCTTCATGTTGTTGCATATAACAATACTGTATTTCCTTGTAGGTTTTTTTTTTTTAATGTTTATTTATTTTTGAGAGAGAGAATGAGACAGAGCATGTGCAGGGGAGGGGCAGAGAGAGAGGGAGACACATAATCCGAAGCAGGCTCCAGGCTCTGAACCATCAGCACAAAGTTCCAAATGTGGAGCTCAAACTCGCAGACCACGAGAATCATGACCTGAGCTGAAGTTGGACACTTAACCTACTGAGGCGTCTGGGTGCCCCATTTTATTCCCTGTTATTGCTGAATAATATTCCATTGTATTAATATATATCGCATTTATTTTATCCACCCATCAGTTGATGAACATTTGGGTTCTTTCCACTTTGGAGCTAGTATAAATACCTCCATTATGAACATTCATGTGCAAATTTTTGTGCACACACATGTCTTCATTTCTCTTGGATATTTACTCCACAGTAGAATTTCTGGGTCATATGGTAACTGTGCTTAACCTTTTGAGGACCCTAACTGGAACAATTTGGTCTCCTGCACTTTCTAGTGCCCTAGTGTTCTTAAAAACTTAATACACTTCAAGTAGACCGTATTGCTGACAATCATCTGCCTTCCACTTACAAAACATAAACACTTCACTAATCCTTTGCCTTAGAAGATAAATGTCCAACAGTAAAGTTATGATAGTATTATGATGGTTAGTTTTATGTGTCGGCCTCACTGGTCAAGGGATGTCTGGTTAAACATTGTTTCTGGATGTGTCTATGAGGGTGTTTACAGAAGAAATTAGCATTTGAATTCACAGACTAAGTGTAAAGCAAGTTGTCCTCCCCAGTGTGGTGGGTATCGTCTAATCAGTAGAGGGCCTGAATGAAACAAAAAGGTGGAGGAGGGCTGAATTCTCTCTCTGCCTGACTGTGGAGCTGAGATGGAAGTCTTCTCCTGCTTGTGGACTGAGGCTTACACCAGCAGCTCCCCTGCTTCTCAAGCCTTCAGGTTGGGACTGGAGCTACCACATCAGCTTTCCCAGGTTCCCAGCTTACCAGTGGGAAGCCTCCCAGCCTACCCAGCCTCCATAACCATGTGAGCCAATTCCTTATAAAAAATTTTCTCTCTCTTTCCATGTATCTATATTCATATCTATATCTATCTGTCTATGTATGTATGTATCTATCTGTCTATCTGTCTATCTTGTTGGCTCTGTTTCTTTGAACAACCCTGATATAAGTATTTATGTTGTATATTATTATCATCACTGTGCATTATCTATGCTCCGAATGTTGTCATTAGCATGACATCCAAACTAGGTCATTACCGTTATCATCCCCACTTGCTCAATGAGGAAATTGAGATCCAGAACGGCACTGCCCAAGAGAGAGAAAATGTGAGCCCCACTCATACTTACATGGGGAATTTTTAATTTTCTAGTAGTCATATTAAAAAAAAAAAGGAAAAAGTGAAATTTAAGTTTATTTTTTAATGTTTATTTTTATTTAGTTAGAGAGAGAAAGAGAGCACACACAAGCAGGGGAGGGGTGCAAAGAGACAGAGAATCTCAAGCAGGCTCCACGCTGTCAGCACAGAGCCCAAAGAACGGCTGGATCCCACAAACCGTGAGGTCACCTGAGCAGAAATCAAGAGTCACCCAGGCGCCCCAAAATTAATATGTATTTTATTTAACACAATGTAACCAAAATATCATCATTTCAATGTGGAATCAATATTTTTTAAAAAGCTACTAATGAGATAATTCATATTCTTTTTTTCATACCATGTCTTTAAAATGCAATGTTGGGGCGCCTGGGTGGCTCAGTCGGTTGAGCGTCCGACTTCGGCTCAGGTCATGATCTCGCAGTCCGTGAGTTCCAGCCCCGCGTTGGGCTCTGTGCTGACAGCTCAGAGCCTGGAGCCTGCTTCACATTCTGTGTCTCCCTCTCTCTCTCTGCCCCTCCCCCACGCATACTCTGTCTCTCTCTGTCTCAAAAATAATAAACATTAAAAAATAATAATAATAATAAATAAATAATAAAATGCAATGTTGTATTTTATACTTACGGGACGCCTCAATTCAGACTCATAGTTCAAGCACTCAGTAGACACAGGTGGCTAGTGCATTAGACAGAACAGATCTAGAGACTTAAAGAATTTGTCTTTCTCACACGAAAGCCTGAACTCTTGTTCATAAGTGGGCTACATTGCTTCTCATACCTAGAGATGTCACATAATTTTTAGAGCTGATCTAAAAATCAATGACATGAGAGGATATCTCATATTAAAAGGTAAATTAGAACCTAGAAGTTTCTCAGAAGAAGAAGGTAAGATGAATGCCCTTCCTCTCCAGGTTGCTTTGTGAATATGCTAAGGATAGTTCAGGAAAAAAAATATGTAGCTCTAACTATCTATATTGAATATAAAGAAGCTCTTCAGACTCAGCCTATAGAACAGGAAGCTAGGAAACTGATAGATGTTTTGAAAATGTTTGAATATGAAAAGCTCTAGACTGCAGTAATACACAGCCTTCTGGAAATGTTCCCAGTCATCAGATCTGTGGATAAAGAAATCCAGAAGGCTCTACTTTGTCTTGGCTCACAGAAGCCAGCCGCTTCAAGGTCAAGTCTGACACAAGGACTCTCTAGTGTACAGAAGTCACAGACCCGGATCCGTGGATGCTGCTGCAGGCTCTCGGACCTGTCTGGCAATCCAGGGCTTCACTCTAACCATTTCAGACCAATATCCAGGAGGCCAGAATAAGAGCTTGTCATCCAACAGTTTGTCAAGTGCGTGTACATGTAGGAACTTTACAGATCAGGAACTTACTAGATCAGAATCTAGTAAGTTAGGGATGTTACTACTCAAGATCTTATTGAAATGTAAGTAAATTTAAAGTAAATTTCAGTAAACTTGAAACCTGCTTTAAAATTTCTCATGTCGCTTTGCTCAGCTTTTTAAAAAGTCCTAAGTCATGGAGTAGAAGGTCAGTCTTTCAAAAGAAGCCTAGAAATTTGTAGATAATTTGGAGCCTGTTTTTGATGATTAGGAAGCAGAAGCAGGAGGAGGAGGGGGAGGAGGAAGGAAGGGGGAAAAAAAGAAGAGAGAAAATAAAAATCGTTGTGACAATTCTTCTAAATATTTTTTTATTCTGTGAAATGGTTATGTATTAGAGGAAGAACTTTGACAAAGCCTGAGATTAAAATATTGAAGATTAAGGGAGCTAAAATTGCATTCTTTGAGCAGTGTCTTCAGGTTACAAATATCATTCGCTTTTACACTAAAATGTTTTAAAATTAATGTACAAATCTTCACATTAAGACATGCATCTATAATGCACAGTTTAGTAAATGGGATCATATGCAATGGGCAGTTTTTTTTAGAAATGGAAATATGATACTTATTTGGAATTTAACCTAAAAGACCTCCTTTTATACTTTCTGCATCTCAAAAACAACACACCTATTTCTAATTGTACTATAAATCAGTGTCTTTCTTTTCTTCCCTTTCTTTCTTCCTTTTTTTTTTCTTTTATCAGCAAACTTGGTACATTAAGTTCTTCATAAAATATGTGAAGGTTTTGGGGCCAGGACTAGCTCAACTGGTTCAATGCGAGAAAAATAATCAGGATAAGCATGCCCTTGCAGGTCCCGCTGCACCAGAGCTCTCGGAATTGTAGCCTTCAGTTAAGAAACTTAATTAAGAAACTTCTATGCCCCAGTGGATCCTCGTACTAAATTGTATTACTATTTCTTATATAAACTTCGGAGATTTGGAGGAAAAAAACCGTTTCCCCAGAGCACAGTTACTATGTGAAGAATTAATATTTATTACACTGTATCTTATTTGCTTCCTTGTTTTTATTCCTTGCCTGAGTTTCCTAGAGCTGCCACAATAAATGACCACCAATTGGGTGGCTTAAAACAACAGAAATTTATTCTCTCATAGTTCTGGAGGTCTGAATTCTAAAATCGAGTTGTTGACAAGGCCGTGTTCTCTCCAAGTCTCTAGGAGAGAATCCTTCCTCACCTCTTCTAGCTTCTGGTGGCCCGGATGTGTGGCTGCGCAGCGGTCTGCCTCTGTCTGCATGTAACCTTCCCTTCTCTCTACGTCTCCACTCTGGGTGTCTCTTCGAAGGATCCTTGGATCATGCTGGGATCTAGCATGATCTCTTCTCAAGAGCCTTAAGTTACTACATGTGCAAAGGCCCTTTTCCCAAATAAGATTACACTCACAGGATATATAGATGAATTTTTTTGGGAGGGCCCCTATTCATCCTTCCAGCAAAGGTCAAGTTCCTTGAGACGGAGAATCACATATTCACCGGTACCTGGCAAATGACATGCCACGTAAGTTCTAAATAAATATTTGAGAAAGAATGAGCGAATGAAAAAATGGACATGCAGTGGTAATTTTAAACGATAAGAACCTCGGTTCTGTTTGTAAGGGAGGAAATTTTCTTTCTCCTCCACCCATTTTAGGCTCATTGGCTGGAGCCCTGCAAATTCTATCGACACGAGACAGACTCACAAGAGAAAAACAGAAAAGTTTATTAATATGTGCGTGGTGCCTACATGAGAGAGCACTCGGTGATGAGTAATTCAAAGAGATCGTTAGAACGTAAGCTTATATAGCATCTTAGCAAAGGACAATAACTTTGCAGAGCGGTGACGCGACAAAGGAATAGGACTCTGAGCTTCTAGAGAAGCAAGTTGCGGGAAGGCGGATGCGCAGGGAAACTAACGGCAGATGGGGCTCGTTAGTAAGGTTTGTCGTGGCGGTTCTTCCGGTACCACGTCCAGGCAGATAAGGATCTAGATAAGGACTGTCTCTGGTGATTGACTTCTGTCCCTCCTGGTTTGGCGGGGGGTGGAGGTGCTTTATAAATGTATGTCCTGCATTTAAGCACATAGGCAGAGAGCTGGGAACTCTTCCTGCATCTCCTCCTTCTCAATTGCCTCCGGCTCAAAATAATCCTTATGCCAAAGTGAGATATTTCGGGGTGGCAGATTCTGCTACCCTTCATGTTGTTAACAAAACTATAAAAATTTGCAGAACATGTTAGTCACACTCTGATGAGTAATTTTTCCCTTCTCTCGGTGTATCTGATGGTGGGTCTTCACAAGCCTTTCCCTTTATTCTGTGTTACACCCTAAAGAGGGACAAACACTCGGAATACATCAGCCCAGGCCCACACGCGAGGTGCCGTTGTGAGCCCGTTTGCCCAGAGGTTGAATTTCTTTCCGGCTGCCGACTCTACTTTGAAATAGCTGAGACCACGTGTGGAAAAGCCACTTCATACGACTCTTTTGTTTTACAGTTCAGCCCACACCAGCCACACCAGATCAGTTGCTTTGGCTTTTCAAAATGTTATTTTTCAAAATGCAAAAGATATGTTTACCTGTATTTGAAATTTTTTTGACTACAGCAGGGTAAGGTTGTGTCTGCCCTCCATCATTATGGTTACTTACAGGTACTCTCCGCAGGTGGCTCTGAACTTATTTACATGTTAAAAAGGCACGATTTAATTCTTTGGATGTTTTTAAATTATTTTTTTAATGTTTATTTATTTTTGAGAGAGAGAGCACAAGCAGAGGAAGAGCAGAAAAAGAGAGAGACACTGAATGCGACGCAGGCTCCAGGTTCTGAGGTGTCAGCACAGAGCCCGACGTGGGGCTCAAGCCCACAAACTGTGAGATCACAACCTGAGCTGAAGTCGGACCCTTAACCTACTGAGCCACCCAGGAGCCCCAGAATTTAATTCATTGTAATAGAAAAGAGGTTCTTTCTGCTGCCTGTGACTAAAATAAGAAATGAATCCATCATAAGCAGCAATTGACTCAACACCTGAAAATTTTCATCTTTTTAAGTTGATGTAAATCGGAATGGGAAATGTCATTTTGCCTGTCATTTACAAGCTTCGAGGGGTGGTTAGCAAATTCACTTTATGTAGTGATTAAGCAAAGTTTTAAAAGTTTTAGACGACAGTTTTAAAACTTCGCTAAACATCACTGATTTGCATTTCCTGATAAATTCCCTTTGGTCATGCATCAGAAAGTATAACTGAGAGCGGCGGGGGTCTGATTGTTATAAGCACTGCATGCCAAGCGGCCTGTCAAAATAATGACGTTTGTAATTGCAGATACTATCAGCCTGTGAATGAGAGACTGTCTCTATGTGTGAGGGATTACTCCAGTCTCTGTGTCAGCAGGGATGCTCCTTTAACAGGACTTGAGAAGGCATCTTAAGTACTTCATCTTTGTACTGAGCTACACCTGAGTTTGGCTTTTGGTTCTCAGGGTTACGATTTTGTCAGGTGTCAGTACCTCTTTAGTAAAGGTCTCTGGTCAGCAGCCCCGGATTTCCCACAGAGCCAGAGCGGCCGGTCTCTGGTTACGTCTCCGCGAAAGCCAAAAAACCTCATGGTCTCTCATTAGCTAAATTTACCACTCTCAGGAAAAGGACTCAGCCCTGCCCAGATCAACGGGACAAAGTCTTCTCAGCCTGGCACAGCCCCGGCTGTTGTAGTCTGCCTTACAGCAGGTATTGAAAATGACGTTTTGCAGTGGAGAAGAACCTTAATCTCTGAGATACTTCTCTCAGGTTTTGTTTTGGTTTTTTGTTTTTGTTTTTTTGAGAGACATAGAGACAGAGCGTGAGCAAGGGAAGGGCAGAGAGAGAGGGAGATACAGAATCTGAAGCAGGCTCCAGGCTCTGAGCCGTCAGCACAGAGCCCGATTGGGGGCTCGAACTCACAGACCGTGAGATCATGACCTGAGCTGAAGTCGGCTGCTTAACCGACTGAGCCACCCAGGCGCCCCTCAGTTTTTAAGAAATGTGATACTTGCCAAGAAATTTTCACCCTTAAGTAGGGTCATTTTATATGGACTCTCACTAATTTACACTATATCTCAATGGAGTGGCTTTGGGAAAAAGTTATCTTGATGTTATGTTATCGAGATGCCTGCAGCAGATGCATTAGTTGGGAGGAAATGGTGTTCTCTTTTTCAGGGAGGCTATAGCGTTGTATTAGGAGCAGAACAGAACGTCAGATCACCCCGGCCAACTTCACTGGCAGGGAAGTTACTTAACCCCTCGTGTGTATGAGGGGATGATACTGATGCTTACTTCACGGGGCTTTGATGCTGACTCCAATTCTAAATGACATAATGTATGCATGCTCTAGCCAGCGCATCTGGGGTTCTCTGGCCTGCCTCCATCCATATCTTTCTTGACAGGGTGAGGAGTCTTGGATGGGGAGGAGCTGGGGGATGCGGTCACTTAAGACCCACGTTGCTGCTCCCTAGACCAAGTTCTGGGCAGTCAGCACCCCAGAACCCTGGCCACATGGCCCTGAGCCCATTTCCATGGCCTGTGTAAGCCTCGCTGCTTCATTCTTCCTCCTATGAGCCTACCGGAGAACGTCTCCACACCCGAGAAGGGACCGAAGAGCAGCTCTTGGCCAATGTGTGGAGGAAGCTGAGACTGTGGCAGTGTGCCCCCAGGGGTGCCGCACAGAGCCGGTGGAGGGCTGGGCCAGCTTACCTCACAATGCCACACCCCCCGTGCCCACTCTGAGAAATCTAAGGATTCGAAATGTGAGCATGGCCTTCAGTTGTTTTAAGATACATTTGCCAAGATTGAAAGATAAAATTTTTTAATAGTATTTAATAGTTTGTTAGCTCGATTTACAACGTGTAAGCATGTAGACATAGGGCGTGTGGCCTCCGTTCATATTCTTGCCTCAGGACCTACAAATCTCTGGGGCCGGCTCATGTGACGAACATGCAGGGCACTTAGCCAGGACTCAATAAACACTAGCTATCATCATCATGATTATGGTTCGTCACCATTATTTTTGCCTTCGGTCACTTAGGATGACATAGTCATCCTCTGGCATGATTGGAAGATTAGCTTTCTCCTTTCCCCCTGCTCTTCCAGGTGCTGGCTGAATTTCCTACAGGAAGAAAGTAGGCTACTCTTGAGATGTGATGAACAGAGTATTTGGAAGGAAGTGAGGGAGGCAGTGTGAGGATTCCTGGGCTCTGTCGAACCCCAACAGCATAAAGGCATCATGGTTAAACCCACTGTGGACTCCAAAGCCCAAAGTTCCTGGATTTATTTTTTTATTATTTTTTTAAAGTTTTTAATGTTTATTTATTTTTGAGAGAGAGAGAGCCAGAGTATGAGTGGGGGAGGGGCAGAGAGAGAGAGGGAGACACAGAATCCGAATCAAGCTCCAGGCTCTGAGCCATCAGCACAGAGCCCAATGCGGGGCTCGAACCCACAGACAGTGAGATCATGACCTGAGCTGAAGTCAGACGCTCAGCTGACTGAGCCACCCAGGTGCCCCCAAAGTTCCTGGATTCAAATCTTCACTCTGCTCATTATCAGCAATGTGACTTTGGCCCACTCAATTAACATTTCTTCCTCTCAATATCTTCACCAGTTAAAATAGTAACATTAAAAAATTGACATAGATCCAGCAATTCCATTTCTGAGTATTTATGGAAGTGACAACACTCCCTTGAAAGATATATGCACCCCCATGATCACTGCATCATTATTTACCACAGATACAACAAGGAAACAACCTAAGCATCTCTCAGAGAATGAATAGATAAAGAAAGCGTGATGCACATACACACGCACAATAGAATATTGCTCAGCCATAAACAAGAAAAAAATCTTTCCATTTGCAGCGATATGGATGGAACTTGAGGGTTTTCTGCTAAGCAAAAGAAGTGAGATACAGAAAGAGACCGTATGATCTCACTTATGTGGAATCTTTTGAAAAAGCCCCGAGCTTACAGATACAGAGAACAGATTGGCGGTTGCCAGAGATTGAAGTAATGCAGCTACACGGCAAGGAACACCTAAGATTGCTGGAAGCCACTAGAAGCCATGAGAAGCCACAAGAGAGGCAGGGAAGGAATTCTCCCTTCGACCTCCGGAAGGAGCCAATGCTGCTAACACTCGATTTCAGACATTTGGCCTCCAGAACTGTGAGGGAAGTTTATGAAACCAGTTTATGGTGATTTGTTGCTAGGAATATAACTGGATATGTTAGGAAGCTAGTATATAAAGTCCAAATGTTTGTCTATTTTTGTTCTCTTATGTAATCTTATTGCCTAGAAGAATGCCAGAGTCCTAACAGGAATTTAGTAACTTTTTGCTAAATGAAAATGATCCAAACGTCTCAATATGGCCATAGAAGCCCCTTGTCCAGATATCTGCAAGCTTTTTCTGTTAAGGACCATACAGTAAACACTTCCGATTTTGTGCGCCATATGCTTCTATTGCAACGCTTCAACGCTGCCATCGTAATGGAAAAGCAGCCATAGACAACACATAAACGAATGAGGATAACTGTGTTCCATAAAATATATTCCAAAAACTGATAATGAGCCAGGTTTTTTTACTCTTGGGCATTGGGGAGGAACTTCTGAACCTCAAGATCTTTCTTTTTTTTTTTTTTTACTTTTATTTATTTTTGAGAGACAGAGAGACAGAGGGTGAGCAGGGGAAGGGCAGAGAGAGAGGGAGACACAGAATCTGAAGCAGGCTCCAGGCTCCGAGCCATCAGCACAGAGCCCAACCTGGGGCTCAAACTCACAGACCATGAGATCATGACCTGAGCTGAAGTCGGCCGCTTAACCGACTGAGTCACCCAGGCGCCCCAAACCCCAAGATCTTTCTTATCTCTCCAAGAACTGTTTGGCAGTCATCTCAGTTGGGCATCTCAGCATGGTCTGCTGGACAACAACAAGCTGTTTTTATGAAATCTTGATGCTTTAAAGTGGAACACAGAAGACTGTGGAATGCGAACACTTCACAGTTCTTCACTTTAAGCTGTAGACTTTGTTCTGGGGCATGCAGGCTAATCGAGGTGTTTTTTATATGAATCGATGGTACAGGGCAAGGTGAGAGGCATTCAAAGTCCTCAGTCGAGCTATTGTCATTAGCTGGTGGTAAGTAGAGTGGCGGCTTCCTTTGGTCAGCAATGAAGCCTGAGGTTTGGGGGTGCATTCAGCCTACAGGTTTTGAAACCTGGAGTTGGAGGTCACTCAGATTGACTTCCCAATTCTCCAAAACCAGAAGCCTCAAACACTTCTTTCTTTCCTTTCCGACTCGATATCAAAGTTCAGACATCTAGACAGGTAAACAGAAGGAAAGTAGAAAGACGCATTTTAGAAGGAGGTGTGTATGTTTAGAAATAAAAAATATTCAGCTCTTCTCTTTAACCACAACAACCTCACTCAATAGACTACAGTTCTTTGAGGGTTCAGGCCTTTGTTTTATTCATAAATGTGTCTTTAGGGCTTAGCATGTTAATGGACACATAATAGAGAATGAATGGCTGACTGAATGAATAACTGAATAGGCTATATTCAAATACATAGGTAGATAGATAGATAGATAGATAGATAGATATGTATTCAGACATGTGAATTCCATAATTATTTGTAGCTTTCATCTTTGCAAAGATTTGGATTGTTGCTAAATGTACATGGCAATGTCCACAAAAATCATTCAAGTTCTTCAGAGTCCAGTCAGCGAGCAGGAAGCATCTCTGTAGATACACAGATGATGTGAGGAACCATATCATCTATGATGCCCACCAAGCCAAAATCTTTTAGAGACACGATGTCAACATGCCAAAGTCCCACTCCAATAACATGTGAACTGGGAGAGAATCACATCGATACGATTTGTCTGTGATGAGTTCCATATTCTGCCACTCAGCAGCTGGGCTGGAGTGGATTTTCCTTCAGCGTAAGGACTTAGGCCAAAGTGCAGACTACCAAGCAGCATATCCCTGAAGAGAGGGACTGATGCCCCCTGGTGACCAGCATCCCTCCCTGAACCGGCTAGGGAGCTCTCAGGGACTGTCTCCCCAAAGCTACGGTGTGAGCTGCTGCACCAGAGAGGCCAAGCTTGAACACTGACACAGGGGAGCAAGGGTCAGAGGACTTGGTCAGGATCTGAGAACATGCTGTTGGGACTTGTCATGATGCCTGAGGTGCTGAAATCCAGGGCAGTCAGAGTACACGCGAGGAGGCTTTCAAGCTGCTTTGTGTCCAGGAAGAGCTAGCAAACACGCCGGTGTAGCCCTTTAGATAATTAACTTATAAATGTTTCTCAAGGGAAGCATGAGCTGTTTATGAAAGTTAGTTATAAGGGATAGAATACTCAAGGAGGTTCTGTTGCACCCCCAAAGTATTCCTGCTTCTCCCACCCTCTTTCCCAGCGTGGGCTACAGCGTCCCTTCTGCACAGATTGAGCAAGCTCTGTCTTGGCTAAAGTGATATGGGGCCACCGCCCTGTGTCCACTCTGCCGCTGTTGCTTTTCTCTTGGAGAACTGTGAAGTAGAATGAAACTTGGCTGTCAAGGAATTCTGTACTCAGGGGCAATTAAATGGATGTAAATGACCTCTTCCCATTTATTTCTTTGTTTACATGTTGACTTCCTAACAAATGAGGTAACATGGGTGTGGTACTATTTATTAATCAAGAGAATCTCTGAATGGAAGAGGTAATTTCTTTGCAGTCTTAACTTTAGTTTTTTCAAATAACATTATATGAACATGGCTGGTTCTAAAGTGAATTTAGAAGTGAAGTCTCGTGGGAAGGTTTTTGGTCTGTGAATTCAGATGGAAACAGTATTAATGATAAGCTGGACTGTAAAATCAGCTATAAACAAAAAAACCGATAAGCCTAATTTTGTTGTTCAGTCAAGCGACTGGCAAAGGCACTCACACAGAAAGAAGAAATAAAAATGCACATTCCAAGAATGTGCAAGAATATTCCAGAGTGTTAAACTGTGATCTGTAGTCTAGCTGCTTTATAAGGACGTGAAAACTTTTTTCATATCCTGATAAATTTTTATGTAGAAACAGAAATTGTTTCTAAATCTAACGATGTTAATTCATAGCTCTATACTTGCAGTAAAGTAGCAACTCTCCTTGGAACACCCATCGTGCTGTGTTTCCAGGGGTTTCTGCCACACCCCTTCTGCAGCTCCAGGAACCTTCACCAGGCTTCTGCTTGTATCTCAATATCGTTTTTAACAGCCCCAACTCTAAAAGACTGACAATATATGCCCCACTCTGGTCATGTATTCCTGCTAAATTAACTGTCTATCCTCATTGAGACTGAATTGGCCAATTCTATCTGCCTGGTTTCTCTGACTTCCTTTCTCAGCTGGCACCCGATGGTTGGTCATTTTAGGACTAACCTCCCTTGATTTTTTCGTTGTGCTTAATTTGCTAATTCTGAGCCTTGAGAAGAAATCTCTCCCCTCTCCTTAGGTACAGGCTGTGCATGGCGACTTCCTTCTCAAGAGTGTAGGGAAAGGGAGGGAAGAGTAACTGTACAGTGGAGAAACCTGCCGAACACTACCTCAGCTGCTGAAGAAGGTCAACATCAGCATTCATACATCATTTGCTGATAGCACATATTCTTGACAGTAAACCACGCTGCTATAAACATAGGGGTGTGTATATCCCTTTGAATTAGTGTTTTAATACTTTGTGGGTAAACACCCAGCAGTGTGATTACTGGATTATAGTGTAGTTCTATTTTCGACTTCTTGAGAAAATTTCGTCCTGTTTTGCACAGTGGCTGCACCAGTTTGCGTTTCCACTAACAGTGCAGGAGGGTTTCCCGCATCTTTACCAACTCTTGTTGTTTCTCGTATTTTTTATTTTAGTCATTCTTATAGGTGTGAGGTGATATCTCATTGTAATTTTGATTCGCATTTCCTTGATAATAAGTGACATTGAGCACGTTTTCATGTGTTGGCCATCCAGATGTCTTCTTTGGAGAAATGTCTAGTTCGTGTCTTCTGCCCATTTTTAATTGGGTTATTTGTTTTGGGGGTGATGAGTTGTATAAGTTTTTTATAGATTTTGGAGACTGACCTTTAATTGGCTATGTCATTTGCAAATATCTTCTGCCATTCCATAGGGTGTCTTTTAGTTTTGTTGGTTGTTTCCTTGGCTGTGTAGAAGCTTTTTATTTTGATGTAGTACCAATAGTTAATTTTTGCTTTTATTTTCCTCACCTCAGGAGACAGGTCTAGAAGGAAATTGTTATGACCAATGTCAGAGACCTTACTGCCTATGCTCTCTTTTAGGATTTTTATAGTTTCAGGTTTCACACTTAGGTCTTTAATCCATTTTGAGTTTATTGTTGTGTATGGTATAATAAAGTGATCCAGTTTCATTCTTTTGCATACAGCTGTCCAGTTTTCCCAGTGTCATTTATTGAAGAGATTCTCTTTTTCCCATTGCATATTTTTTCCTGCTTTATCAAAGATTAATTGACCATATTATTGTGGATTTATTTCTGAGTTTTCTATTCTATTCCATTGATCTATGTGTCTATTTTTGTGCTAATAACATACTGTTTTGATTACTGCAGATTTTTAATAAAACATGAAGTCTGGAATTGTAATACCTCCAGCTTTGCTTTGGCTACTCAGGGTCCTAAGTGTAAATGTAGAAAGAGAAAATGTTGCTGATAATTCCATCCACAAGGGTCTCATTAGCTCGTCCCAGTCATTCCAGTCTCATCAGTGTCTCACCAGCTGCCATTGAAAAAAGATTTTGATTCAACAAACTTTAGGCAAGAAAAAACAGTTCTTAAAGTCTGAAACTTTCTACATCAAACTTCTCCACCATGTCGGGGTTCACATAATCCCATGGGAACGTTTGTCAGTCTACACTATGGTGGGTGTGCATTAGTGGCAAGTAAAAAAAAAAAAAAAAGCTGACTTTGGATAACTTAAATAAGAAGAACATATTGCAAGGGTGGGGGAAGTTTACAGAATTAAAGGGACCCTTGAGGAAGCTGGCTTGTAACAGACAAGAAATGGGAGACTATGGGTCAAATTGTGTCCCCCTTAAATTCACCTGAGAATGTGATCGTATTTGGGCCTTTAAATATATGAATAAATTAAAACAAAGCCATTTTGTGGGAGGCGGTTCTAATACAGTTTGACTAGTGTCCTAAGAAAAAGAGATTAAGACACACACGAGTTGGTCGTACTGGCATATTTCAGTGATTTTATTTACTACTTGCATGTCAAAGGCCAATTTCAACATGATCTGCTTCAGAAAATCAAGAGAATTGTCAACAGTCTGGGTAACGACGCTGTTCTGACAAAGGCCCTCCTTTTTTCTCCTCAGTTCCAAACTAAACCCACTTGACTGTTCCTAGGACATATGGCCTCACCACGGCCTCTCTAATTATGAGGGCTAGTTATGTTTGACAGAACTAGAAACAATTTACAGAATACCTTATAGGCCTTCATCCTGAAAAAGTCCAAATCCTGGTCAAGTTCCAGTCTCTCCAATGAGCTTCTTTGGCACAAAAGAGACCCCACTGTCTAATACATGTTGGGGATGACAGGTGCCCCAGCAGTGTCCGTGGGTGAGGACCTTAGATACAAGAAGCACAAGAACCCAGCACTGGTTCATGACACCACTAATGAGGACTTCACTTTATGTGCCTGGTTTACACATTTTAACTCAGTCTTATATCCAAGTTTACACTAAGGAATCTGAGGCTCAATGAGAGTAAGTAATCTACCAAATTAAATTGGCACAGCAAGTAAGAGGAGAGCCAAGATTGGAGCACATATTTGATTGAAAAGCCAAAGAATATACAAACTTTTGTTTTTATATTTTCCAACCTAAACTAGACCCAGTGTAAGCAAAGAGAAATGTTCATAATCATGCTGCAAGGAATTTTCTTTACTTCCTATTAACAAGAAACCCTCCGATGTCCTAAGACTGGGGTCCTGATATCCTGAGATTACTATACATCTTCACCTGGGTATAATTACAGCCCATGCTAACTTTCAAATGGATCCGTTTTTCCTCCAGATTCTTCGAAATACCAAGAAAGACACAAAATTAAGTCTCTTTTCTTTAATATTCAATCGGCGGACTCTCTGAAACTTGCCGAGGAGTGTCCAGGGACACATGGATTAAGAATCTGTGGCGTCAATCAGGAGGAGAGAGTGAGTTTAAGGCCATATCCACCACCACATAAAACACCCAGGTGTGCACTCACTGGGGAAAGTTGATGAGCTCCTGAGGGAATTTATCTCACCACAATTTAAGGACAAAATGAACACTTCTGACTGGGAAACGCAAACTATAGCCTTTGGGTCCAATCCAGTCCCCCACCAATTTTCACGAGTTTTATGGAACCCAGCCCACCCATTTGTTTGTGTACTCTCTATGGCTTCTTTCAGGCTACAATGGCAGAGTTGAGCAACAGAGAGCATATGGTTTCCAGAGCCAAAAATATTCACTCTCTGACCCTTTACAGAAAGTTTCCCAATCCCTGGCCAAAATTATCTTCTCCCTCTGAGGAAGCACATTCCTCTGTGCTATCCAACTCTGAATTCCTGGGCCAGAGAGAGCAGTAAACCTCCTCCTGTAGTGAATATAAACTCTGAGGGTGAAATCCTAAAGCTGCTGGTTTCCCAGTCATGATTTTTGTTGCAAATAACACCTTGGCTCATCCTCAGATCTGATTTTGATCATGGACAGGAGATAAATGTAATGACTAAGAACTCGAAGCTTTGTTCAAATTCCTACTCAGCGACTGCCTAGCTTTGTGATCTTGGGAAAATAACTTAACCTCTCTGTGTTTCTGATTCTTCATCTTAAAATGAAGACGACAATAATACCACCTTCCTGATAGGTGACAGAATGAAATGGGTGAATCTATACCGTGTTATACTTAGACTAGAGCTTACTTTATAATAAATATCCTTTAAGAACTACCCTCTTATAAGTGTAGACATTGTTGAAACTAGGAGTCAGGTCAAGGAGGGTCTAAAATTTAAAGAGAAATGAATTTCCCTTTCCACCCTTCTTGGCCACTAGTTGAACATTACTTTTTTTTTTTTTTTTAATTTCTGTTTCCTTTCTTGTCTGGGATTCAAAGATGTCCCCCTGCTCTGCTGTCCAGTAATGCCAAAAGAATAATTTAATATTCTTACTTAAAGATACAATTGACAGCACTTGTTTTTCTACCACTTTTATTGTTCTACAACAATAAGGTGCTGTGAGTAAGAAATGGGAATTAAGATTCTAAATTGAAGAAAAGGCTTTAATTAGAATCTCGACTTGCTGTAATTATAATAGCGATTTGGGATCTACTAAAATAATTTATGACCTTTACTTTTGCTTGTGGAGAAAATATGCCAATAATGGCATATTTCAATTAAAACCATTAGAAGTACTAACCCATCCAACAAAGCAAACACAGAAGCCTGACTCTGGAGAGAAAAGCAATCTCAGAAGTTACAGATACATAGAATGGCTTACATTTATCCCACTTTTATTTTCTTTTTGCTCATTGTAAAATGAAAGACAGGAAAAGAGTAGCAGGAAATATGAGGGGGGAGCTTACAGTAGAATACAATAAGAAAGCAGTGTGTTCTTGGGATTCGAGTTACCCCACCCACCCCCGCTTGGCTATTCTGAATATTATTACTTCCTCTTGCCATCACAGAACAAAGCTCTGGTCTTCTCATGCTTCCTCGGAACCATTTGTATTCTTCATTTGAAACATAAATTAGAGTAATTATGCTAACCCAGCGAGAAATGAAGGATCAATAGAAATGCATTAAGATGATGATGTCTAAGTAGATTTTGCAACCTACATCTAAACCAAGCAGGCTTACACTTAGAGGGGTAGGATTTTTCTAGATAGAAATTAGAATTTTTTAAACAATTACTATCATTATCATGCAGATCCAGCTCCAGTGAGTAAATCCCTAATTCATTCCAGAAACTGTAACTATTTTTTTTTTTTGAGAGAGAGAGAGAGAGAGAGCACAAGCAGGGGAGAAGCAGAGAAGGACAGAGAGAATATTAAGCAGGCTCCACACCTAGCGTGGAGCCAGATGCCGGCTCGATCTCATGAACCATGAGATCATGACCTGAGCCAAAATCAAGAATCCAACACTTAACCTACTGAGTCACCCAGGCGCCCAGAAACCCAACTATTTTTAAGTTATATCAACGCTAGCTAACTCACGTAAGTTAAAAATCAGTGAAGCAGCCATTTGTAAGTTTGGGATCTGCTGGTGTCAGAGCGCTCTGTCTCCCCCAACACTGGTCTCTCCCTTCCACACTCCCTTCCAGTTCCTATTTCTCTCAGATTTCCTGAAGCTCCCAGTTAACATATTCTACCTGCAACAGCCTTGGCTAAGTTCTTAGGTGCCAACAAGCCCTTATATGTAAAAATTTCAGCCAAATTCCAGTAAAAATTTACATAGTCCAAATACATGTCCCTGACAGGCTCTAACACTTGGTATAAGATTTCGCTGTATATCTTACCTTTAAATTAAGTATTGTACTGGTTTCCTAGGGCTGCAGTAACAAATAACCTGAAACTTGGTAGCTAAAAACCACAGCAGTGTTTTCTCTCACAGTTTTCTGGAGGCCAGCAGTCTGAAATCAAGCAGTCAGCGGGGTTGATTCCTCCTGGAGGCTCTGATGGCAAATCCATCCCATGCCTTGTACCAGCTTCTGACAGCTGCTAGCGATCCTTGGTGTTCGTTGGTTTGTGGCTGCATCACTCCAAACTCAACTCTATCTTCGCACGCCTCCTCTGTCTCTTCTCTTCTTTTGAGGACTCTGTCATTAGATTAGGACTCACTCAGATACTCTAGGGCCTCCTCTCAAGATAATTTAACTACTACAATGACTCCTTTTTTCCAAATAAGGTCACATTCCCAAAGGGCGTGACCAACCGGCCATTCCAACCAGCTCCAAATATGAAATTACATCATGTTATCCTGGAGAGGCACGACTGCCCAGAAACTAGGCTCTCAACAGCAACTTCTTCCTCTAGTTTCTTCCCAGCTTCCTGCTCAGACTCTACCTCCAGTCTAGTCAACCAGAGGTCCAGGCAATTTTCCCAGACTGTTTTCCCAAACAGATCTCAGCCCATCTTTTTAAATGTTTTTAAGTGTCACTTCCTTAGTTAAAGTGAGGGATCAGGGACTGAACTGAAGTACTGGGTTGAAACCCCAGTTTTGACACTTAATAGCTGTGAGACGTTAACGCAAGTTACTCAACCTCTCTGCCCCTCCTTATCATTCCTACAGTCACTGGGATTTTTAAAAATTATTCTTTGGGGCAATATTCTGCTCCAATGAATTATTCATCAATTATCTAATATTCACCATGACCACCAACTTACAATACTACACACAAAAATTAGCCACCATGAACTTGCCTAAAGATCACAAGAAACAGAAGTTCCAAAGAGAAAGTCAGAACAAAGCCTCATGTTTTTATTAAGGAATAGAAGACATGTGAAAAGTTTTATGAAAAGTCATATTCTTTTGCTGGGAGGCAGTTTACCAAAAGGTTATAGCTATATCTTACATTGGTAGAGTTATGTTGATTTTTACATTCGTAAAATGCTGTGCTTTAGCAATCAGAAAATATCATTTCAACTCTAAGGTGATATTTTGGCTTGAACAATGAATTAACATTTAACAATTTTCCATAGCCCTCTTGTGGGGAGAAAATGAGCACACTGTATTTTTTTCTGGGTTTTTTTTTTCTGTGTTTTTTTTTAATTTATTGTCAAATTGGTTTCCATATAACACCCAGTGCTCATCCCAACAAGTGCCCTCCTCAGTGCCCGTCACCCACTCTCCCCTCTCCCATACCACCATCAACCCTCAGTCTGTTCTTAGTATTTAAGAGTCTCTTATTTTTGTCTCCCTCCCTTTCTGTGGCTTTTTTTTTCCTTTCCTCTCTTCCCCGCCCCCATGGTTTTCTGCTAAGTCTTTCAAAATCCACCTATGTGTGGAAACATATGGTATCTGTCTTTTTCTGATTTATTTCACTTAGCATAATACCCTCCAATTCCATCCACATTGCTACAAATGGCCAGATTTCATTTTTTCTCATTGCCACATAGTAGTCCATTGTATATATGTGCCACATCTTCTTTATCCATTCGTCAGTTGATGGACAGTCTCTTTCCATGACTTGGCTATTGTCGAAAGTGCTGCTATAAACACTGGGGTACACGTGCCCCTATACATCAGCAGTCCTGTATCTCTTGGGTAGATTCCTAGCAGTGCTATTGCTGGGTCATAGGGTAGTTCTATTTCCATTTTTTTGAGGAACCTCCACAACATTCTCCAGAGCAGCTGCACCAGTTTGCATTCCCACCAACAGTGCAAGAGGGTGCCTGTTTCTCCACATCCTTGCCAGCATCTATAGTTTCCTGATTTGTTCATTTTAGCCACTCTAACCGGTGTGAGGTGGTATCTCAGTGTGATTTTGATTTGTATTTCCCTGATGATGAGTGACATTGAGCATTGTTTCATGTTACCTTTATTCCTAATGCTGCTGTAATGTTTTCCTCTTCTCCACATAGATCTGAGTTTCTGATTTATATCATTTTTCTACACTGTGTTTACCTGAAAAAATACAGGGTGAAAGGAAATGTTTTAGGATTTTTTTTCTTAATACCTATTTTCAGTCAGATTCAAACAGAAAAACAAGGCAGACTTTTAGGTCACTAGGACATAAAATGAAAGTGATTCACTGGTGGTTGATTTTAAAGGATTATAGTAGTCCATTGGACACTGAGTTTATCTCCACTAAAACAATAAAAATAAATGTTTTATTAACTGTGCTTTTGTGAGAAGCACGTCTCTTGAGAGATGAAAAACGAAACAATTAAAGCTACCATTAGACCACACAGTGATTGATGAAATATTTTATCCTCTCAGACCAGGCTCAAATCCCTAGCTGGTTCAAAAGTACTCTTTCTATTGTCTGGAGGCTCCTGTCGTGAATATTTGACAGATGTTGGCGTCTTTTGAAATTATTACTATTTACATAAGAGTTGCTGAGGGAGGAATTCCTTTCCCTTCCAAGCACCTAGCCCATCTCCTGACTTCCGTGTATTTTATATTTTCCATGTCTGCCCACAGCAAGCAAGAACATAATAGAGAAAGGCAGGGTTGAAGTATCACTTCCAACAATCATGGTCACTACTGTAATGACTGCAGATTCCAAGAGCAATAGCCAAGTTAGTCATTCAAATTATGTTTATTGTGAGCCAATAAATAAACTTTTTGGCTAGCTCGTGTTTCTCAAACTAGCCTAGTATTAAACTGACAATTATATATGACATGCCCATTCTGCTTCTTTTAAATTTTTATTTTATTTTTACAGTATTGCAGAATTACCTTTGCCCCCTTCCATCTGGGCATGGCCCATTTAAACATATTTGTATAGTATGGGAAAACCTCCCCTGGAAAAATACTAAATGTAAAGCTATAGTTTCAGGGACACCTGAGTGTCTCAGTCAGTGAAGCATCCAACTCTTGATTGCAGCTCAGGTCATGATCTCATTGGTCATGGGTTCGAGCCCCGCGTAGGGCTCTGTGCTGACAGCGCGGAGCCTGCTTGGGATTCTCTCTCTCTCCCTCTCTCTCTGCCCCTCCCCTGCTCACACTTTCTGTCTCTCAAAATAAATAAATAACTTAAAAAAATAAAGTTATACTTTCGGCTTAAAACCTGAAAAAAAAAGTCAAACCACTCAGTGCCCTTAAATCTTGAGCAAACATGAAGGTTAGCTTTGCTTTGGTTTGAGAGGTAGCTCTCATGCTGACAGCTATTGCAGGCTGTGTAAAGCTCGAGATTTCATATACGGGAGAATCAGAACACTACTGTGGAGCCGCCATATGCCTCTCTAGTGTTCTGACCATTGAGCTACCCCAGGGAAAGTTTCTGCCATCCTACCTCACGTGATGGGAGTATAAACTCCAGAGACACCCCCCCCCCAATATCTCAGTTCTTCTTGTGCAAGCACCAACACAAAGTGCCTCATCCAATAAATCCAAAAGGGCACACAATGACTCCGTCTACATGAGGTGTGGAAGATGCCTCTTAGTGAGCTTCTAACAAGCCAACAGCTGGTTTATTTTTAAAGTTAATTTAGGGGCGCCTGGGCGGCTCAGTCAGTTAAGCATCCGACTCTTAGGTCATGATCCCGCAGGTTGTGAGATCGAGCCCGTGTCAGGCTCTGCACTGACAGCGAGGAGCCTGCTTGGGATTTTCTCTCTCCCTCCCTATGTCCCTCCCTCTGCTTGCACTCTCTCTTTCAAAATAAATAAAATAAAAAAAATTTTTTTAATATATAAAAGTTAACTTGAAGTGGAAGATCATAAAGCAAGTAATATTTAACCTTAAACCTAAAAAAAGAGAGAATGGCTGCTGACCTGGTGACTCTTAAATGGAGATTATTTACGGTGAAATTTATCTAAACCAGTAAAAATTATAGTTTCTATTACCATTCAGCGTCGCTGGATGCCAATTGTTGGTTATTTTCAGCTGGCTCTCAAAACCTTGAATCTAGGAATGCAAAATAAGATTTGCTACTGCCTAGGGAGGTAGGCTGGCCTCCGCAGTGTCACTCGAATATTACCCCACATTCTACCGAACCTTCGTTCCCCTAGATATCCTTCCCACCGTTCCATTCCCATGATGCCCCTGTGGCTCCAGTGCTAGAAGATTTACTGATGTGTGCTAGGTGTTTGGCTATCAACCACGTGCAGGATAAGAGGGCTGTGATTCTCAGTCTCCCAGACATCTGCTTCCTTCTTCATATGTACAATTTCAGCACAAAATAAACAGTAAATCAACTAAGATCGATTTTTCTCCTCCAATATTTTGGTCAGGAGGTACAGAACCCTGCCCTGGGGCAGACATGAGCACGCCCGGGCAGCCTTGGAACACTTAGAATGGACTTGGAAGCTCCTATTATGCCTGTTATTAATGTTTTAGGCAGAACTTCTGAAAAGAAAGAAAACTGTGCAAGTGGGATTAAAATTCCCACTCATGTTGTCTAACGTTCTTATCACTAAAAAGAAAAGACTCTGCTTTTAATAATACTGTATAAAACAAAAACAAAAAGAAAAACCTATCCCACTTTTTAACTTGCTTAAACCTTGTAAAGGAAAAGATTGAACTTGTTTTTATTAAAATTCATTTCATGCATAGAGATTTTTGATAATAATGCCCATTAATATAGTACTTAATCATCCTTCCTGTGTGGACAGTTGGAAATTTCCTCAAGAAAATTATATAAGACTCGGATGTATTTTTTTTAATTAGAAAAACCCAATTATTTCAAAAAGAAATAAGTAGGTGAATAATAAAGAAACATCTTCAGAGGCACCTGCTAGTTGGTTAAGCATCTGGCTCGACTTTGGTTCAGGTCATGATCTCATGGTTTGGGATCAAGTTAAGCATTAGGCTCCTGGCTGACAGCATGGGGCCTGCCTGGGATTCACTCTCTCTCCCTCTCTCTCTCTCTGTCCCTCCCCTGCTTGCACATGTGCGCCCGCTCTCGCTCTCTCTCTTAAATAAATAAACTTTAAAAAATAAATAAATAAAGAGGGGCGCCTGGGTGGCTCAGTCAGTTAAGGGTCCAACTTCAGCCTAGGTCATGGTCTCACGGTTCCTGAGTTTGAGCCCCAGGTCAGGCTCTGTACTGACAGCTCAGAGTCTGGAGCCTGCTTCAGATTCTGTGTCTCTCCCTCTCTCTCCCTCTCCTCCATTTGTTTGTTCTCTCTCTCTCTTGAAAATAAATAAACATTAAAAAAGTTATAAAAAAAAGGAAACATCATCAGAGCTGTCCTAAAATATAAGAAAAGCTAATCACAAGTGCAAATTAACCTACTTT
This sequence comes from Paguma larvata, assembly GCA_030068075.1. Taxonomy (NCBI): domain Eukaryota; kingdom Metazoa; phylum Chordata; class Mammalia; order Carnivora; family Viverridae; genus Paguma; species Paguma larvata. The sequence continues at coordinate 76,425,138 of CM057828.1, read as the reverse complement.
TTGATGATATCCTAAGTGTATTCAAAAAGATTATTATATTACATTTCTTATGGGATAAAACATGTGGGGTTTGGAAATTGCAAAACTTAGGATCCATGGAGTAGGAAAATACACCACCTTATTTACACAGTTTATTTTGAATAAACTTTTAAAATACCTCTCATAACTAGAGATGGCCTCAGATGCCAACTAGCATGTGTTTCTGGAAGGAATAAAATTCCAACGTCACTTGTAGCTTAGATTTAACACATGAAATTTCCTCCTTTGGAGTGGAGTCATCAATACACTGGTGCTCACGTTTACAGACCTGAAATTCCTTTACGAAATCTCATTTGGAAACTCGACATTATTTGTGTGTCTCCTTGCTGATTAAATTACGTTCTCCCTATACGTGTTGCATGAGGTTTGGTAGTCTTGATCATTAAATTTAAGAAGCATTTGTTTATTTTAGTAACATGATGGTCACATGTATAGATACATCTTCAAATCGAAACAGTATGATCTTCATTCAAAACAGCTCTGAATGTGCATGGATGTCAATCTGCTCATGATTTTATCTATGAGAGCTTCGTGTGTGATTTTCCCTCGATACTAGCATGCTACTCATGTTTATATAAAACCGGTTTTCCTGAACTAGTTTTAAAAGAATGAGGCACAGTTCAGGGGGAGCTGCCCAACTGTGGCTTTTGTATGGGGTCCTAAGAGTTCCTGCCTCCTTCCCCTGGCTCTGGATCTTTCCTTTCCATGGCCTTTTTTGTGCACGTTGTGATGAGCTTTGGCTCTGCTCCCAGCCTTCTCCCTCAGGGTGGGGCCTGTCCTGGGGGGGTTAGTTGTCAGGGCTCCTGGAGCAGCACTTGGCAGCCCCTTTTGACTTGAGCATGCCTGGAATTCTGTGGGATGTTGACTCCCACAGAGAGGCACGGAACAATATTTGGCTTGGTGTCTGTGAGGATCACGTGATTTGAATGATGAAGGATCGGTGCGCTTTGGAAGGCACTTCCAACAAAGAACATTCCGGCTCTCATCCTTCCCGCCCATGAGCACACAGTGTGGTGGAAACAGATGGATGCCAGAGGACCAGGTCCTCACTCTCTGGTGATGAAGAAGTAACAGAGGATGGTTTCACCGAAGGCAGCTAGTTTCCAAGGATTTTCTGGAAGATGAGAAAGCAGTGGTAGAAATGGGGAGCTGGATGTTTCAGCCCATCACGGGTTCATGAGGCTTGAGGAGACAACAGAGTCAACACAGTGGTTCTGCAGCTGCCTGTACTCCCTCTACCTCTACACCAAAGGCCTAAGGACCCTCAAATAAGCTGATTATTAAAAAGAGAAGATTCAGGGCCCCTGGGTGGCTCAGGGGGTAAGTGTCCAACTCTTGGTTTCTGCTCAGGTCATGATCCCACAGTTCGTGAAATCAAGCCCTCTGTCCAACTCCGTGCTGACGGCGTGGAGCCTACTTGGGATTCTCTCTCTCTCTCTCTCTCTCTCTCTCTCTCTCTCTGCCCCTCCCCCACTCATTCTCACCCTCTCTCTCTCTCTCAAAATAAATAAATAAACTTTAAAATAAAGAGAAAGAAGATTCAGAAAAAGAATCCACATTTGTTAGAATGTAGCAGGTGTGGCCCTGACCACTTTTACAGGGATTCTTTCAGTGGTGCTCAATAGCCTAGTGAAATGTGCTATTAGTTCTGCTTTCATGGGGAAAGAAACTAAGGCACAGACGCAAATCCAACCCACACAATTAGTAAGTGTCCCAGGCATAAGGGAGCCCAGGGCTCCTGGTTCCCGATCCAGTTCTCTTTCCGTTTCACTAGAACAGCTTCCCATCCATCCTGCTCCGAGAAGATGAGCAGGTTAGATTATATTCACAATATTCTGTTTACAGGAGCAAAGAATGTGATAGTGTTTTTTAAAAAAGAATGTTGGGGCACCTGAGTGGCTCGGTAGGTTAAGTGTCCGACTTTGGCTCAGGTCACGATCTCACAGTTCGTGGGTTCAAGCCCTGCATCAGGCTCTGTCTTGACAGCTCAGAACCTGGAGCCTGCTTCCAGTTCTGTCTCTCCCTCTCTCTCTGTTCCTCTCCCTGCTTGCAGTCTTCCTCTCTCTCAAAAATAAGTAAACATTTAAAAAATGAAACAAAAAATAAATTAAAAAGAATGTTTAATTGGGGCACCGGGTGGCTCAGTCAGTTAAGCGTCGGACTCTTGATTTCTGCTCAGGTCATGATCTCACATTCATGGGCTCTGAGTTCAAGCCCTGCATCAGGCTCTGCACTGACAGCTTGGGATTCTCCCTCTCTCTCTCTCTCTCTGTCCCTTCCCTGCTCTCCTTCTCTCTCTGTCTCAAAATAAACATTTTTTTTTAAGAAAAAAATTAAAAGAATGCTATTAGCTATGTTTCCTACTTTTTGGCACTTACAAGGTTAAGCCTCAACTACGAGAATAGTCCACTGTTTAGAGGACTCATTTCCTGACTCTTCAACCTTGGTTTTATTTTAAATCCCGCTGGCAGATACACAGAAGGGAGGTTTTCTGGGTCGCGCCTGGTGTACCAAGAGCCGAGTTCAAGTTAGGTTGATTGATCATTACTTTGGGGATAAGGGAGGAGCCTGGCGGAAAGCAGGAGTAAGACTGACCTGAGGGACAGTGCCATATCCTGAAATTGACTCCATGTGGGATAGTTTTAGTCCTAAAAAACACAGAGTGTATGAGTGTTGGTTGTTTTTTGTTGTTTTTTTTTTTTGGCAATCATATTTTTCTCTTTGATTTATTTTTCTCAACCGAAAAGAGAAAATAAATGTCTGACCTTAAGCGTAGTTCATCTTCAATAAATAAAATCTGGGAATGGAAATCCGGCAAGTAAATCTGGGTGTGGACACACAGAAAGGAAATTACAAACTAGAGCACATGATGCAATTTTACTGGAACCGTGGAATTCCTTACAAATCACTTGAACAATGAAAAATTGATGGTACCCATGACTCTTTAACAGACTGTGCAAACTATAAACACAATTCCTGAAATAAAAAATAAATCTAATCTTTTAGTTGTATAAATTTCACTAGCCGCGAATTTCTGTACAGCCTGGTGAGATTCAAGTTTGTAGAACTTTGGCGAAAGAACTTAAAAATGGTAGAGTGTATTTTAATGAATTGAGCATTGTATTTTAATTTAATTTTTATATAATACCTGGTGAACCAACTCTTGTTCATTTACTGCATGTTATTGATTTTTTTTTAATTTTTTAATGTTTATTTTGAGACAGAGAGAGGGAGCATGAACAGGGTAGGGGCAGAGAGAGAGAGAGAGAAAGAGACAGAATCTGAAATAGGCTCCAGGCTCTGAGCTGCCAGCACAGAGCCCAACGTGGGGCTCGAACTCACAGACCTCGAGATCATGACCTGAGCCCAAGTCCGTGGATTAACGGACTGAGCCACCCAGGTGCCTCGCTTGTTATTGATATTAATAGGTTTTCAATGATGCCATAGCTTTTAGAGGTGTTCATTTTGTGTGCCAGGAAGCAAATTTTCCAGTTGAAGAAGGAATCCTATTGGCCCAGGTTATTTAGAAATATTTCACTTCTGTGTAAGTACTTCTCGCTGAAATATTATAGTTGACAAGGGAAAAAAGTAACAATTATTCCGCATGAAGATAAACTGGTAGCAGCACATGTATATACAACATACGCTACGTGACCGTGGAGCCAAATGACCAGAGCTCAGAGGACTGTGGTCACTATTGTACTGAACACTGAGTCGTTGCTCATGTGGTGTGGGAAAACAAACGTCTTGCCAGAAATATCTGCCTCTTAATACCTAAGAAACACGAGTGTTTCTGAGGTACTGGTTGTTTTGTTTCTACATTTACTATCATTTATTTAGTTTCTCCTCCACTTAGGTTCCCTCAACGGTAAAGTACCAAAAAATTGTGTCTCCTGAAAAAATTGGGAAAATGAAATGAGATATTAAATAGAAAAGTATTCTGTAAGCTGCAAAGTACAAGACAAGGGTAAAAGGTCATTATCCCTATTTTAGATCATTTGGATTTATTTTCTTTTATTCCTGAATTCCAGTTTTGCGTTAAGAAAATACAATGAGTAGGAGGAAAGGAAATTGTTTTCTTGCCTACTCCTAGACCATTTCTGCTTAATGAAATGCTGGTAGATACAAAGTGGATCTTCTCAGGAGCGCCTGGCTGCCTCAGTTGAGTATCCAACTTCAGCTCAGGTCATGATCTCACGGTTCGTGGATTCAAGCCCCACGTCTGGGCTCTGCAGTGATAGTGTGGAACCTGCTTGGGATCCTCTCTCACTCCCTCTCTCTCTGCCCCTCCCTCACTTGTGAGCGTGTGTGTGTGTGCCATCTCTCTCTCAAAAATAAATAAACATTTTTTAAAAATGTAAGTAGATCTTCTTAATTATGTTGTGTTTATCAAACACTTAAACTTTCCAATACCGGGGCGCCTGGGTGGCTCAGTCGGTTAAGCATCTGACTTGGGCTAAGGTCATGGTCTCATGGTTCTTGAGTTCAAGCCCCACATCAGGCTTTGTGCTGACAGCTCAGAACCTGGAGCCTGCTTCAGATTCTGTCTTCCTCTCTCTCTCTGCCTCTGCCCCCACTCACACTCTGTCTCTCTCTCAAAAATAATAAACAAACATTAAAAAATAAAACTTTCCAATACCTGAATAAAAATTCTCTGTAGGTCAGAGAATTTTTCATGGCAACTAATTTCTTCCCTATGTCTTCCTTTTCTGTGCATCTAAGAAACTATACGTCTCTGTGCCTATATTTGTCTTTTAAAATGAAACAATAAAGATTATTACTTGAGTATACTATATATGCTTTTATAACAACATTTTACAATTCATCTAGTTTTTAAAAAAATGTTTTTACAAAGTGATGAGAGCAGCCTCATGCAGTATCCATTCACACTAGGACTGAAAGTCACCAGTCATTACCAATTCAGTAAAGTATTTGTTTTTATACCAAGGAGACTCTGTGAGTTTCTTTCAATGGGGTAAGGAATAACTACGAACAGAACTTTTACGTAACACACCCGTAGAAGTCAGACTCGAGATATATTTAAGTTTATTATGACAATTGATGCGGAAACGCAGACAACTCAAATTTTTCGCCTTCCAGTGGAAATTATCCCCACTTGATTTTTCTGAAGATCTCAAGCTACAATGTAATTCAAACGCACGCTTAATTCAAACACACACTTAAAGAGAAAAATGCAAAGTAGCTTTTATAATGCATAGGTCTGTAGTAAATAGAAAAACATGTTTTATAAAACCAAATTTATTTAAAAAGTCAAAAGTGCTATCTTTGACTCTCAAAGACTAAGAACAAACTGAGGGGAGAGGGGGGTGTGGGAGGGGGGAGAGTGGGTGACGGGCACAGAGGAGGGCACTTGGGATGAGCACTGGGTGTTATATGGAAACCAATTTGACAACAAATTATTTTTAAAAAAAAGAAAAGAAAAAAAAGTGCTATCTTTCACCTGATCGTCGAAGAATATTTTAAGTAAAATTCAGCTTGGTTTCATAAATCATATAGTGCTCACCTGTCATTGGGTGAAGCGTCAGAAATTTTTACCAATCAGTTACCTACAGAGAGAGCGTATTCCTTGCAGATCTTTGTCATTACCAGAAACCAAGAACGACTCCACATTATACAGATTGGGGAACTGCTGCAGGGTAATAGAATCAGTAAATTACAATAAATGCCAACAAGCCGATTCTAGGCAGGGGCTATTTGTTAAAACTAAGTCTCTACTGTGAGTGCAAAGGCCTCTGCTCACAGAGTTCATATTTGTTTGTTTCACCATGTTTAGGTTTGTTTCTGGTTTCGAGAGGTTCGGGGCGAACTTATTTCCTGTGTTGGATCAAAAAGAAAAAGAAGAGGAAAAGCATTCTGCAGCCGGTGAGCGTGGCACTTTAAATGACAGTGGGATCTTGAGTGACTATGAAGTCGAGAAGGTGACTGTAGTGGCAGCTGACTCCAGACAGGCGTCTTAACACGTAGGTGAGCACTTCCTGAAAGCTCTTATTCAGTTGGGTCCGGCCTTTCCCATAGTCAGTGTTCTCACCTCAGATGTTTATTTCAAGGGCCCCCAAACCCAGAGAAATAAGGAAAAGATCAAGTTTTGAGAAATTCCTTCTTCTGTGATAAAAAGAAGGGAAACATCCCAGGCATGATTTCCAAGGCTGCTTGTCATCAGGGAAACAACCAGCATGGAATCACCCTTGCCGAGGTCACTGAGCGGCCCCCTACATCTAGTAGAGGTCACAGAGCTTTACATAATAAGTCCCGGCTGGTATATGCTCTTCGTAATCACCTACGGGGAGTACCGAGGCAGTTCTTGCAGCTAAGATACCCAGATCTTTCACGGGTATGGAACATGGGGAGTCTTTTTCCCACTACTATAGTTACAATATTCCCTAGCTCCTCTCAGGGACAGCGTTTGGGATTTGCTGTCCCTCAGCTACTGCTCACAGCGACTTGGAGACAGAGGAGGCCCTGGAACTGCCCACCAATGAGAGGTGTGCACAAAGCAGCAGCAGGCACGCTCTGGCTTCAGGGCGTTTTTTTCCACCCAGCTGCCTCTCATCACATGTCGCACCAAACAGCTCCCCAGGCTCCTGGTGGGCCCCGTAAGCTATTGCAACATGTCTTCCTTGGCCGTTCAGTAGGAACTCCTTCTGCTCCAGAGTTGAATTGATCTTCTTCAATAGGGCAGAACAGGGAGCAAGTAGGGCATTTGATTGTCAAAGAATTTGACAGGTGCCAATCCTGTTTTTATTGCTTAGACATTATTTTGGTTTTCTACATTGAAGCCAGCTCCACAGTTTTGTTCCTTGGTCGACAGATATGGAAAGAGCCTATTAAGTTGACAAATGTGTCCACTCTAAATGTAGCAGAAACATCTAAATTACATCGCTGTGATCATTTGGCTTCTTTATTATTTAGGAAGTAAGCAATTCTCTTGCTTTCTACATTGGCACAGACTTTCTTCATTTGCTTTGGACTTTAGGGACACTGGCCCCCTTTTTTTTTTCTTTGTGTAACTGTGCATTATTTAATATTTTTATTTTTACATATTTGCCAGGATTTTCATGCTGCGAACTACATCAGATAAGACAGAATCTCATGGCAGAAGGAGAGGGAAAAGACAAATGGTGAACACAGATGAAGAACCATCTTAGGGATATGATTTATTTTTATGTGCACACACTTTATGTGTCTTTCCTTCTTCATAATGCTAGCTTTACCGATGCCCTGATCCAAAGACATTTATGTAACTCCCTCGTGTAAAAACCAAAGAATTACCACCATCTCGTGTAAATAGAGGGCACTATATGCACAGATTGTGAGCAATTCCAACAGGCCAGAAACCCAGCACCTCAAGAGAATTTTGTGCCAAAAGAACTTGCAAGTAACTGTTTAAGCCTTAAAAGGTCATAATTATTTAATAATGCTAGCTTTGTTTATTTCTAAACCTTGTATTACTTACGGTAACGGTAACGTTATATTTATACTACCATGTGTCAGATCTATGCTCTCCTGCCAATTCTATTCTATGTACCTCCAACAGCCACATTTTATAAAACTTTAAATTGCCTTTTTTTTTTTTTTACAAAATAGAAGTCGGCCATAATGAAATTGGTTGACACAGAGCCATACCTTCTCAGAAGAGAAAGCAAAGAAAGATTTCAGTGTTTTATTTTGGTTGTGGAATACCTGGATTAAAAGAAGAAGAAGAAGAAGAAGAAGAAGAAGAAGAAGAAGAAGAAGCAGCAGCAAATTCTTTCAAACTGGAGGTGTCCGACAATATGATTTAGCATTCACGCTATTTCAAGTTGTATCCACACCATGCAAGTGCCCTGAACAGGCTTAGAGCACTGACCGGAATCACAGCAGAGGTAAAGATGTCCAACCAGAGAGGCTGTCCAGCTAAATCCACAGCACAACCAGGCTCTTTCCAATCTCAGCAATCCCCGTAAGCAAATGGAGTCTATCACTGGTCAGATGGCCTTGTGATCCCTAGAAATCCTTCCCTTCTCAACTCAAGTTGTGGTGCTGTGGCCTCTTCCCAGAGCTTATCAGGGATTTCAATCTTTGGAAACACGCAACGTTCATCTGAACTGATTCTATCCTAGTTTCCAGTTCCAGAAAAATATTTACCAGAGTGCTTCCTGGAAATGTAAATTCTAAGGGATATTCACAGTTGCCAATTAAATATGGGCAGGGGAGAGTCCAATGGTCAAAGAAACTTAGGAAATGCTTAAACAAAGATAAACAAGTTCCCTTGTTATGAGTCAGTAATATATTAACTCATCTTGTGAATCTTTAAGAAGGGACTCTGGTATTTAGAATTTCCCAAGAAACTCATTTTTTGGCAGAATTTTCCAAAGATAAAGCACTCCGTAGATACTTTTGGAAAAAGACTGGTCTAGAAAAAGAAAAAAAAAGAATACTTTAAAGTGTTGTAACCGAAACAGTATGACTACAGCTCAGGACTATAATAATTTTTACTAGAAATAGGAGATGAAGTGGTATTTGCCTGCAGTTAGTAGTGGTAACCTTCGCCCTTATGATTACCTCCTAGGCATAATCAGTGATGTTTGCTTTTCACTCACTGATTTCTTAAGGGTTCGTAATACATCAGGGTCATTAAAGACAGGGCGACAAGTGGAGTTCTACATATTATGTTCCTGTTGCATTAATACTAATACTGGACACGATGGTAAAGTGGCAATGATGTTAGATAAGGGAAGTGATTATGGATGAGTAATGGTGGGAATAAAGGTTGAACTTCTGAACTTAAAACATGTTGGCAACAATACAAATATCAAAACAAAGGTAAAAATGGCGGGCGCCTGGGTGGCTCAGTGGATTGAGTGTCCGACTTCAGCTCAGGTCATGATCTCGCGGTTTGTGAGTTCGAGCCCCATGTCGAGCTCTGTGCTGACAGCTCGGAGCCTGGAGCCTGCTTCGGATTCTGTGTCTCCCTCTCTCTCTGCTCCTCCCCTGCTCATGCTCTGTCTCTCTCAGAAATAAATAAACATTAAAGAAAAAAAATTTTTTTAAATAAAAATTAAAAAAAGTAAAAATGGTTGTAATAAGAGAACATAGCAATATGGTTATCTCTGCTTGTTAGGACACTAAGAATCAACATGCATATTTCCACTTTATAAACTTCTGGAGGACAAGATACACGCTTGTCCATCATTGCACATCTTAAAGCACCCTTCATGGTTTCTTGTTTGAATAAATTGAAATAAGCTATCGTAAGTTTGGCCATTGTACATCATTCTATTGTAACACCCCTTTTATTTTATTTTTTTATTAATTTTTAAAAATTTTACTTCCAAGTTAGTTAGCATACAGTGCAACAATGATTTCAAGAGTAGATTCCTTAATGCCCCTTCCATATTTAACTCATCCCCCCTCCCACAAACCCTCTCGTAACCCTCTGTTTGTTCTCCATATTTAAGAGTCTCTTATGTTTTTGTCCCCCTGTTTTTATATTATTTTTGCTTCCTTTCCCTTATGTTCATCTGCTTTGTATCTTAAAGACCACATATGAGTGAAGTCATATGGTATTTGTCTTTCTCTGACTGACTAATTTCACTTAGCATGATACCCTCTAGTTCCATCCACGTAGTTGCAAATGGCAAGATCTCGTTCTTTTTGATTGCCTAGTAATACTCCATTGTGTATATGTGTATATATATATGTATGTATATATATATACATACCACATCTTCTTTATCCATTCATCCATCGGTGGACATTTCGGCTCTTTCCATACTTTGGCTATTGTCGATAGTGCTGCTATGGGGGGTGCATGTGTCCCTTCAAAACAGCATACCTGTATCCCTTGGATAAATACCTAATAGTGCAGTTGCTGGGTGATAGGGTAGTTCTATTTTCAATTTTTTAGGAAGCTCCATACTGTTTTCCAGAGTGGCTGCACCAGTTTGCATTCCCACCAGCAGTGCAAAAGAGATCCTCTTTCTCCACATCCTTGCCAGCATCTGTTGTTGCCTGAGTTACTAATGTTAGCCATTCTGACTGGTGTGAAGTGGTATTTCATTGTGGTTTTGATTTGTATGTCCCTGATGATGAGTGATGTTGAGCATCATTTCATGTTTCTGTTGGGCCTCTGGATGTCTCCTTTGGAGAAGTGTCTGTTCATGTCTTTGGCCCATTTCTTCACTGGATTATTTGTTTTTTGGGCGTAACACCCCATTTTATGTATAAAGATGAGAAACTAAAATTAACATTATGCTTTCCCTTAAAAATAATGCAAAACCCAAGAACAAACTATGAGTGCACCCACCACACTCTACTGCTTCCCCGTGACTACCTCAGGGCTGCAATATTGCAATGATTTCTTTATCAGTAACGTGGACTTATTGACAGAGATGAGAGGCTCTGTCCAGCCTAAAAACTTTAAACAAGACATTGCTCTTCCAGAACATCCCACTCCCATAGGAATATATTATAGCTTTGGAAATAAATTTCATTTGTATCCTTGAGCCATATAGCAGCTTTGGGCCTTTTCACAGCAGTAGACCACCCTGAGTATTATCTAAATACTTTAGGCTTCTTCCATGACCGTTTCTCTAAACCTTGCAACTAACCCATTATGATTCTGTGCAATACAGCTCCAGTGTGAGGAACTGAGAAGGAACCACTTTCCATGCTGGCATCCTTAATTTATATTAACTCCTGCTTGGTATGCTTGAAAACTAAAATGTAAAAAAAAGTTGTATGTCCCGCAAGTGAGAAAGATTAATATAAACATTTTATGGATGAGCACGAGTCCCTAAAGGATCAGACTATTGTAATAGAATATTTAAATTTGGGGTATGGTCAATGGAATACTACTTGGCAATGAGAAAAAATGAAATCTGGCCATTTGCAGCAATGTGGATGGAACTGGAAGGTATTATGCTTAGTGAAATAAGTCAGTCAGAGGAAGACAGATATCATATGTTTTCACTCATATGTGGAACTTGAGAAACTTAACAGAAGACTATGGAAGAAGGGAAGAGGAAAAATAGCCACAAAGAGAGAGGGAGGGAGGCAAACCATAAGAGACTCTTAAATACAGAGAACAAACTGAGGGTGGACGGGGGTCGGAGGAGAGGGGAAAATGGGTGATCAGCACTTGTTGGGATGAGCACTGGGTGTCGTATGTAAGCGATGAACCATAGGAATCTACCCCCAAAACCAAGAGCACACTGCACACGCTGTATGTTAGCCAATTTGACAATAAATTGTATTTTTTTTAAAAATTTTAGTGACAAAACTGAAATAAATAAATAAATTTGGGGTATTGTAACAGTACTCTGTAAGTGCTTAGGTAAAATATTTGTTGATATTTACTACCGAAACTGAAGCTAAAAAGAATTTCTTATACATAGCATACCTACCCCACACCTAATACTACTCTCAGTCACATCGTAAGTGGTTGTCAGAATAAACTTTACAGCAATACTCACTGAACTATATATTTTGATAATAGCATATATTTCATAGGTAGTCTTTACTCTGATTCTTTAGAAAATTGAATTTCAAGAAAATCGACAAGATGTAACCACTTGTTTTAATAACAATCATCTTTGAAATACATTTAAGTATTGGGAATAAGCTTTTTTCTTATGGCTTTCAACCAGATATACCACCTTTTATTTCATTCCTGTAGTATCAACATTGCAACTTGAGCCTTTCCTGCTTTCTACCTGAAAAGCCATAGACTTCTTAATGCCAGGATCACTTGTCACCGAAGAGGAGATACAATTCTACCCAAACACATCTGGCGGTGTTGAGCAACACCTACGAATTTCACATTCCACACAGTCGGGGTTGTGGAACGTGAACCCACTAGTTAACTGGGTTAAAGGATAATGGACTAGTAATTGCACCTCGGCGGCTAGGAAGAGTGAATTGCTCCTGATAGATTCACAGGTTTATCGCCCCTGATGCCCTTTATTTATGTTTCAGAAGGTAATAAAGTCCTGATCCATCTATTTACATTCTATTAAATTCCATTTAAAAAATTCAGTTCCTCTCCCTCTGTCTGGAGAGGAGGAGGGGCTTATGCGGCAGTGCCTATATAAGCTCCCAGTGTCATAATTTCAGTGTTCTTCTCGGATATTACAGAGGCTCAGTCCATGCTGGGTGACATCCGCCCTCATCACACGGCCCTGAAAGGGCGATGGGGCACGGGAAACAAGCACTGACATGTCCTGTAAGTAAATAATGTCTGCCTCTGATCCACAAACCTTATGCTTGTGGAAAAACAGGTCAGGAAAAAATAAATACATATATATATTTTTTAAATGTTTATTTATTTTGAGAGACGGAGAGTGTGTGTGTGTGAGCTGCATAGGGGCAGAGAGAGAAGGAGAAAGAGAGGGAGAGAGAGAATCCCAAGCCTCTGCACTGTCAGCACAAAGCCCCACGCAAGGCTTGAACCCATGGGCCATGGGATCATGACCTGAGCCTAAACTAAGAGTTGGATGTTTAACCAACTGAGCCACCCAGGCGCCCCTAAATACATGTAGATATTAAAAACATCACATCGAATGTTACAAAGAAATTCATTTAAGGACTTTTTGAAAAGTGAGAACTCTGGACTCATTAGAATGTGCTTTCATTTGCATTTTCTTTACTTACACTCGATTTTTTACATAAAACTGAGTTATCAGTAAAATGGTGACCGAGATGCTTACATGCTTTCTCAAGGTTTGGGAGTTATTTCCACATAAACCAAATTCTAATTGCTAAAATGGTTTTGTGAGTGTTTCTATAACCCCTCCCCACTAAAGTCTGTCCATTCGAAGTGTGGTTTCTGCTGAACTTACCATGGAAAAGTTGTTAAGAAATCCATAGTGGGGTATTGCCTGGTTTGCAAGGGAACATCTTTTTCTCCGTCCTTTCTTTGCTGTGACAGCTGCAACAGACACTGTGGAGGCTGGAAAACAAACCTGCCCAGGAAGCACCGTGGGTGAGAGCAAGGCTGTAAGGAACCTCATGCTTTTGTTTTCATCCCCCTACAGAGGTAAGAATGTTATCTCCTTCTTCCCTTGCAAAAACACTTCTATCAACTACTTTGTCGATAATCAGAACTGTCAGTAGTCTCTCCTATCAGGGAAACTGTTTTTCTGACTCTTTAAGTTGATCAACTTCCCTCGATGCTTTTGAAATCCAGTCCCTTAAAGCCTCTGCCTTGAGTGATGACTTGAAACAACTCATGAATCAGGATGTGGGTTCAGGAAAGAATGATTCATGGAAGAGGGTCAGATAAATGAGGCATATTCACTGAAAATAACCTCTCACCTCTTGCATGTACTACCTTACTCTGGAATTCCAGCCATGAAACCCGTGTCTACCTCAACTTCCTGTCTTTCCTCAACTACCTATCTTAAACTAGTCTGGACTCAATCTTAACCCACCCTACAGGCTGAGGTTTTGCATCTAAGACTTCTGAGAGGGTCAAAGACTTTTCAATCTAAAAGTATTCTATGTTGGGGCTCCTAGATGGCCCAGTCGGTTGAGCACCGACTTCGGCTCAGGTCATGATCTCACAGTTCGTGAGCTCAAGCCCTGTGTCAGGCTCTGTGCTGACACCTCAGAGCCTGGAGCCTGCGTCAGATTCTGTGTCTCCCTCTCTCTCTGCCCCTCCCCCGCTCATGCTCTGTCTCTGTCTCTGTCTCTCTCTCTAAAAAATAAAATAAAAAACATTAAAAAAAAATTTAAGTGTTCAATGTAGGTCAGGAAAAGAAACATAAATCATTTTAGGTTAATAGCAATGAGGAAAAGGCGACACTCTTCCATTTTGTACCTGCCCTTGTAGAGAGCCAATTCCCACAGGACTCCCTCCTTCTGTGATGATTCCCCATGATTTGTTGGCAGCCATCTTGGGCAGGTCCTACCAACCCCTTATTTCATCACCTAGACAGGGCCAAGCCTCCCCAGCCTGGTGCCTTCTGCTGTGCCCCCTGTCTGCTGAGCAATGTTGCAGAGCTCTCTGTCTCCCTCACCCTTCCTGCTCCCCTCCTTCTTCAAGTGAAAAGAGCAATAATACTGGACACTCAAAAGTCAATTTACAAGGCATTTTCACTTCCCCTGTGAACACCAAGTGTTTGGTAGGACAGGGATCATCACTGTCATTTTCAGAAGGAAAACAGCCTGGAAAAAGTCATCTGTGTCCCACCCCACCCCCGCCCCACTGCAGTTCATTGCCTTGGGTAACTGATAACCTCTTCAACACTCAGTTACCATGTTTGTAAAAGTGTTGACTGGCTGCTCTTATCGACTGCTCTAGTTCTGAGTCTGTGGTTGTGTCTGTAAGTCTAAGATTCTTGACGCTTAAACCCAAGAGACTACAGGTCTCTTTTCTTTTCAGAAGCAATATTTCCATTTTAACAATTCCTTTTGGAGACAATTCCCCCAACTTCTGTATGAATCTGTTAGTGATATTTAAAAAGAAATTGTCTTAATGTTTATTTGGTTTTGAGAGAGAGAGAGAGAGAGAGCATGAGCAGGGGAGGGGCAGAAAGAGAGGAAGACAGAAAATCCAAAGCAGGCTCCACACTGTCAGCACAGAGCCTGACATGGGGCTCAAATTCATGAATCGTCAAATCATGACCTGAGCCAAAATCAAGAGTAGAACGCTTAAACAACTGAGCCACCCAGTACCCCTGTTAGTGATATTTTATATGACAATTTTAGGCCACGTAGGAAGCTGGCTGGTCAGTGGGGAAAGAGCAAGGGTTTAGCATGTTTTTAGTCTTACCGTGTGCAGACCCTCTGCAAGCGCAGTACCCATGGTAGCTTGTTAAATCCTTTAGAATACTGGAGAGATAGAGGTTAACCTTCGTTTCCCGGATTAGGGCCCTGAGGCTCACAGAGGCAATGCAGCTAACCCATGTCACACAGCCGGTGAGTGGAAGACCCAGGATCTAACTAGCAGTTGGTCTGTCTCTCTAACCAGTAACACACAGTAAACTCTATGGTCAAAAGTGCCCTTTATGAATAGAGCTCCAGGCTCCCTACTTTGCTTTAGTCAGAGCAGCCTGGCTTTTATCTGTGCATCTATTAGAGTTCTGGATATGATTCCTTTGAAAAATAGGCTTCATAGCTGAAATGCTTTTAATATCCCTGCCCACACCATTCAAGGACACCTCTGCATTTCCAAGCCCCCTGTGGTAGGCTCAGTCTCATGGGCTGTTCCCTGAGGCCCAATAAACCCTCTCCACCCTCAACTCTTCCCCCAAGGACTTGTCTTCCTATTGATGCCAGAAGAGAAGAAAGCTTGAAAGGGAATTCCCTGTCCTCAAAACCTAGATTAATTTCTTCTGGCTCCTCAAAGGCTTTTCACAAATTAAATCTAGGGGAAAAAATAATAAAAATTACCACATACTAGCATATGAATGTTAATTTTAAAAATAGTTTTTCAGTGTCCTGGAAATCAAGGCGTACCTTGCTATAAAAGGCCCTAATGTCGTAATTACAAACTGAGAAAGTGATTAATTAGGGATTGACTTTTCCTTTTTTAAAGGAGTTCTCTGATATACTTGAAATAGTTTCAAATCTCCCATTTATATGCAGCTTTTCGGAAGCCTACCTAATAGTTTAGAAAGTGACGATTGGTGCAAATTTCCTTTTTCTCAAATTCCTAGGGGAAAGAGATCACAGATTTGTGCAAAATTATTCTAGCAAGTACTTTGTGCCATTCCTGATATGCCGATCTCAGTTAGCCCAAGAGCAGGATTCAGAACAGGCTTCTGACCTGACCATGCAGGGGGAAAGAACAGGGCTGATGGTGCTCCAGAGAGCACCCCTAAATGCAGACCCGAAGACAAAGTAGCAGAAGGGAAGAAGGTAGTTCTTCTCTGCAGTGTCCTGATATGACATTATAGCATTTATAGCCATCGTTAGAAATGAGAAGGTGTATCATCAATGAAAAGGAAAGCAAGATTTTAGATAAAAAACAGAAAACTAAAGAGAAAAAAGACAAACTGGATTTCATTAAAATTAAAAACCTGTGCTCTGTGAAAGACAGTATCAAGATAAGCCGCAAACTGGGAGAAAACATTTGCAAAAGACACATCCGATAAAGGACTGTTATCCCAAACAGACAAAGAACTCTTCAAACTCAAGAATAAAAGAAAACAACTCAATTAAAAGATCAGCCGAAGACTTTACCAGACACCTCGTCAAAGGAAATAGACAGATGGCAAATGAGCACATGAAAAGGTGCTCCGCATCACATGGCCAGAGCAAGGCGAACTAAACCAACAATGAGACAGCGTCGCACGCTTATGAGAATGCCCTAAATCTGCACGCTGACATCAAAGGCTGACGAGGATGCAGAGAAACAAGAACTCTCGTACACTGCTGGTGGGAATGCAAAATGGTACGGCCACTTTGGATAACAGGTTGGCAGTTTCTTACAAAACTAAACATACTCCTACTATGTGATGCAGTAATTGCATTCCTTGGTATTTACCCAAAGGAGCTGAAAGCTGGCGTCCATGTAAATACCTGCGTGTGGTTGTTTATAGCAGCTCTAGTCATACTTGCCAAACATGGAAGTAACCAAGATTTTTCTCAGTCGGTAGTAAATGGATAAATAGACTATACTACATCAGATAATAGAATATTATTCAGTGCTAAAAAGCCATGAAAAGACCTGGAGGAAATTTAGATGCATATTACTAAGCGAAAGAAGCCAATCTGAAAAGCCTGTATACTGTATAACGCCAACTCTATGACATTTTGGATAAGACAAAACTATAGACAAAGTAAAAATCATGGCAGAGAGGGATTGGGGATGAATAGGCAAAGCACAGCGGATTTTTAGGGCAGTGAAAGTACTCGGTGTGATACAACTCTGATGGGTGGATGTCATTATACATTTGTCAAAACCCATAGAATGTACAACACCAAGGGTGAATTGTAAGGTAAACTGTGGACTTTGGGTGATAATGATGGGTCAATGTAGGTTCATCCCTGGTTTAAAAAAAAAAAAACAAGTACCATTCTAGTGAGTGAAATTGCTACTGGGGGAAGCTATGCCTGTGTGGGGGCCCGGGGTATATGGGAAATCTCTGTACTTCCCTCTCGATTTTGTTGTAAACCTAACCAGCTCTAAAAGATAAAGTCTTAGGGGGAAAAAGACAAAGGAAATTCATAGTAGAGTGTTGCAGTTAATCTAAAAGACTGACTTAATGCTCATGATCATTGTGTGGCTTATATGTGCCAAAAATGTATGATATTTCTATGCTTTTTTTAGGGATCTTTACAAATAATTAAAAATATTCTGGTTCCCAGATAGTCATCAATCATTAGAAGTGAGATACAAAGTCAGTTAAAACCAAAATGAAAGTCTAATGTTATAACTGAAATAAACTCCCCTTCCTTGGTTACTATTAGCAAAATTAGACTTATTCTTATATTAAATTTAGTTTTACACAGACACAGAAGAAACATATATTCCCAGATAAATGTACACGATGTCGCTCCAGCAGGAGGCCCAGACACTGTGAGGGCTGCTGCAGTGAAACCCCAGCAGTATTCACCGCCTCACAAAGAACATTCGAGAGAGAACTGAAATAATATTATCACTGTACTGATGTACAGCAGAAATTACACTTAAAATACATCCAGCAAACACTGCAAGACCCAGGCAGTAACACTAGCTGCAGTGGGAAACAGTTAATGGAGTAACGGTAAACGGTAAAAATCAGTGGTAAATATCAGAGACCAAGTATTAGGAACCTGGAGTAGACGCTCTTTTACACAATTACCTTCTGGGCTGGAACACAAACCTCGGGTTTTTTACTGGCAAATGATTATATTCAAGCCTAATCCTGGAAACATTTTAAAGCAGCTTCTAATGTCAAAGAAATCAATACCTTTGTGTGTGAATAGGGAAATAATATGTAAGGTTCATCCATCTCTGAAATTCTGACTACAGAAGCCCGAGCAATATTTATGCAGCACACCTTATATATGCTAAACCGAAAAATAACCAAATTGATGAATGCATGACTTAGTGAAAAATCGAGGGAGATTGTTCACATAGAAAGGAGTAACATAGGCACTTTATGAAAAAATGGAGGCAGTTTAAAATAATAAATATAAAAACAGGTGCCTCAGGGCACCTGGTGGCTCAGTTAGTTATGCATCTGACTCTTGATTTCTGCTCATGGTTCATGAGTTCAAGTCCCGCATTGAGCTCTATACTGACAGCATGGAGCCTGCTTGGAATTCGGTCTTCCTCTCTCTCTGCCCTTCCCCGACTCACGAGCACACCTGTACTCTCTCTCTCTCTCAAAATAAATAAACTTAAAAGAAAAACACCAATGACTCAGCATACTTGTTCCTTTGGTGTGCACTACTATAAGTTTTAGCATATGTATAGATTTGTGAAAATCTATTAGGATTAGGATACAGAACAATTGCATCACTGGACAAAAGATTTCTTCATCCTGCCCTTCTGTAGTTAAATTCTGCCCTCACCCCTAACCCTTGCCAACCGCTGTATTCTCTGTGTCTATAGTTCTTTTTTTTTTCTTTCCTTTTTTCTTCCCTTGGGAGGGGAAGGGAAGGGAATTCTGTTCCTATTTTATTTTATTTTATTTTATTTTATTTTATTTTTATTTTCACACTCCACCCCAAGGGCACTCCTAATGTGTTTAAGTGTGTCTTTGGATATGCATGTATCCTTAAAAGCTACATAGTGTTTTGTGCATATGTGATTTTTATTTGTTGTTGTTGTTGTTGTTTTTATTTCGATGCAGGGCTCAAACTCATGAATCTCAAGATCATGACCTGAGCCGAAACCAAGAGTCAGATGCTTAACTGACTGAACCACCCAGGTGTGCTGATTTTTATTTGTTTTTAAAGGGTACAATTCAGTGGGTTTTAGTACATTCTCAAAATTATGCAACTATCACTGATATCTAATTCTAGAACATTTCATCATCCTCCTCCAAAGTCCTGTTCCCGTTAACAGCCACTTCCCATTGTCCCCTCTGCCCAGCCTCTGGAACCCAATAATCTACTTTCTTCCTCTGTGCATTGGTCCATTCTGAACATTTCTTATAAACGGAATCATATGATAGGTGTCTAGGTTTCTTCACTCAGCATAATGTTTTCTAAGTTCATCCATGTTGTAACATGGATCACTACTTTGCTCCTTTTTATGGACAAATACAAATTCCACTGTATGGATATACCATATTTTTTAGCCATTAAGCTATTCATGGACATTGGGCTGTTTCTGCATTTGGCTATATATTGCATATCTAAAGACACACTTAAACACACTAGGAGTGCCCTTGGGGTGGAGTGTGAAAATAAAATAAAATAAAATAGGAACAGAACTCCTTCCCTTTCCCCTCCCAAGGGAAAAAAAAAAAAGGAAAGAAAAAAAAAAAGAACTATAGACACAGAAAATACAGCGGTTGGCAAGGGTTAGGGGTGAGGGCAGAATTTAACTACAGAAGGGCAGGATGAAGAAATATTTTTTGTTTGTTTGTTTTGTGTGGACCTGTGTTTTTATTTCTTTGGGGCAATTGCCTAGAAATGGAATTTCTGGGTCCTGTGGTATCTTTACAGTTAACTTTTTAGGGAGTCACCAAATTGTTTTCCAAAAGGACTGCACCATTTTACATTTTCACCAATACTGTATGAGAGTCACAATCTGTCCATATCCTCTTCGACATTTGCTAATTATCTAGCTTTTTCATTATAGCCATCCTAGTGGCTGTGAAGTGGTATATTATTGTGGTTTTGTGTTTTGGTTTTTTTAAGACAGAGAGAAAGAGAGTATAAGTAGGAATAGGGGGCAGAAAGAGAGAGAGAGAATCCCAAGGAGGCTCCATGCTCAGCTTGGAGCCCAACATGGAGCTCCATCTGAGACCCCGGGATCTTGACCTGAGCTGAAATCAAGAGTCAGACACGCAACTCACTGAGCCACCCAGGTGTTCCTTATAGTGGTTTAGTTTGGCATTTCCCTAAAATTAACGGTGTTAATCATCTATTTTTGTGCTTACTTGCTATCCATATTTCTTCTCTAGCTAAGTGCCCTTTCACATATGCTGCCTCTTTTTTCATTGGTTTATCTTTTTATTGTTGTGTCTTAAGAGTTCTTTATGTGTTCTAGATTCAAGTTCCTTGTCAGATACATGATTTGCAAATATTTTTCCCCATAGAACTATTCTGTAGGTTGTCACTTCACTTTCTTGATGGTGTTCTTTGAAGCCTAGAAATTTTAAATTTTGAAAAAAAAATTTAATTTTGACGATGTCCAATTTTTTCAAAATTTTCTTTTATGGGTTGTACATTTTGGTGTTATATCTAAGAATTGTTTGTCTAGCTCCTGATCAAGAAGATTTTTCTATACATTTTTTGTTAAATCTCTTCTAATTTTACACTTTCTGTTTACTTCTCTGATCCATTTTCAGTTAAGTTTTATCTAAGGTGGGGAGGTCTAGATTGATTTGTTTTAGTCTTTCACGTATTGCTATCCAATTGTTCCAACACTATTTATTGAAAAAGATTATCTTTAATCCACTGAATTGCCTTTGCACTTTTGTCAAAAATCTGTTGCCATCTATGTGTGATTCTATTTCTGGACTCTATTCTGCATATTAATCTAAACTTTTATCTTTATATAATACCACATGGGCTTGATCACTGTAGTTTTCTATTAAGTCTCAAAATCTAATAGTTAAGTCCTTCAAGATTGTTTTGGCCATTCTATGTGCTTTGCATTTATATATATATATTTTACAGTCAGTGTGTCAATTTCTACAAAACCTCCTGAGATCTTGACTGGGATTTCATCGAATCTATATATCACTTTGGGGATAATGATATATTAACAATATGAGTTTTCCAACTCATAGGCGTGGTTTATTTCCCCATTTATTTAGCATTTCTTTAATTTCTCTCAGTAAAGTTTTATAGTTTCAACATAGGGGTGTTATATTTTTGTTAAAATTTCTCTAAATAGGTTTATACCTTTGTGATACTACCATATATAGTATATTTTAAACTTCATTTCCTAATTGCTCATTGCTAGTATGTAGGAGGACAATCTTTATATATTGATCTTTTATCTGGTAAGCTTGCTAAGTTGACTTACTAGTTTTAATAGGTTTTATTGCTTTTTTTTTTGGTAGAGTACTTGGAGTTTTCTGCATAATCATGTCATCTGGGAATACAGACCATTTACTTCTCGTACGATCTGCGTATCTTTATTTCTTTTTCTTACTTTACTGACTAGGACTTCCAGTACTATGTTGAGTTAAAGTGATAAGAATAGACATTCTTGCCTGGCTTCTGACTTTAGGCCTTGACTATTAAGTATAATTTAGTTGTATGTTTTCTGTTAGTAAGCATTGTTTTTAATGCTCACCTTCCAATCATGGAATGGTTTAGCATAAATATTTGCACACATTTTGAAGTAATTTAGATTTGGGACTAACCTTCCACGTGGACCAGGTCAAGTCACTCTTAACAAGGAACTGGCTTCAAATATGCAGAACCAAGACCGCAGTGTGGCAAGCAACTGCCTGCTGGGGTTCAAACGCGGTTGTCTCAAAGAGCTAATGAATACACGGTATTTCAGAGGCGCAAATAAAGAGAGTTGGAACTAAAATTACTGACTATCTACTCTTGCCAGACCCTGCCTGATGTCTCTTTGTGAGTCATCTCCATTTCTGCTTTTCTTATCTATACAGAGTCAGAAGTTTTAAGTAATTCTATTCCTCCATTTTCAGCAGGGTAAGAAGCAAAGGGCCGCGAGGCAACCAAAGCTTTTCTAATCTCACTGGGCAGGATGGGCTCTGAGGCTGCCTTTCACTGTGGCCACAATGACCCGAATATGATGCTGCGGCTGATTATCCAAGCAAGAGGAAAACAACGGACTTCCTCTCTTTATGACATTTTGACCTGAAAAAAATTTTTTGTGTTTTACCACCACGTAATATGGATTTATATTCTCTGGAAGGTTCTTATATATAGCTCGTATATAGTCTACACACAAGATTCCTTCTAAACTAGATGTTATATTTCCCTTGTATTTCCCAGGGATGCACTTGGAAAACTTAGAAATGTATAGATGTAATTTTTAGAGGGGAGAAAAAGGCCCTAGGCTCTTTCTGCACAACCTAATCATTTTCAGGAGAGGAGCTGGGGCTCGGGGAGATTAAGTGGCCTTTCCAGGCTTGCACAGTTAGTTAGTGACAAACCCTGGACTAGAATTGTTCTAAAAACTCTGACGATCAGGACTGGCAGAAGTACTAAATTCACTTACATCATAATTAACTGCTCTATTATGGTTTTTCACTGGCCACTCAAATTTCTCAGTTCCAGATATGTTGACATCTAATCTAATTACTCATAATTATTATTAAGTTGCATTTTAGGCACACCCCCTCTTTCCTTAAATGCATAAAAGATGAAGAAGATATTGTGAGGGGCACCTGGGTGGCTCAGTCAGTTAGGTATCTGACTTGGGCTCAGGTCATGATCTCACATCTTGTGCGTTTGAGACCCGCGCTGGGCTCTGTGTTGACACCTCAGAGCCTGGAGCCTGCTTCAGATTCTGTGTCTCCCTCTCTCTCTGCCCCTCCCCAACTCGCACTCTGTCTCTGTCTCTCAAAAATAAATAAACATTAAAAAAAGAAGAAGAAGATACTGTGACAAATTGTGTGGAGAAAATGGAAAGGTATTCATGTAGAACAATAGATTTTTTTTGAAAGGCATTGTGACATTTTAAACATATAGGCTATATGGACTGTAATCCAATTTTCTTCTCCCTGTACATGAGCATTTATTCAGAGAGACTGAAGAAACCATAGAAAACTGGGTGCCCTAAAAAGATTCTCTCATTTGGACTTTTGATAATGTATCTCTCAAATTTCAATGATTTTTAAAAGAGGGGACAATATTTAATCTTTACATATAATTCAATCTGTTGGGGGGGGGAGAAAAAAATGATACCTTTTTCCATTTGAGGGAGACATTGTTTGAGAATCAAATAATAATAATAAAGAAAAAAAAACTTTCCCACCAAGAAAGAGAAATTAAGAAGCCCACCCAGCAGTTCAGATTCCTACTGTGGTTAACATGGAGTGTACTGCCACCAAGTGGTTTCCTAAATCCACTTAATTCTGTAACTCGTTTCTTAAATTCTCCCCAAATATCAATACGTTTTCAAAGCATCTGCTTTCAGTTTAAATGAAAATATCATGAAACCTCACATAGAGACAACTGAAAACTTTTCCTAAATTGAAAAATTAACAAGTCCTTCATTGTCAAAAGAAAACGTGGTGAATATTTGCGTTTGCTAAACTTCTGTCATCGAAACAGCCAGAAAAAGTGGTGATACAACATGGGAAGGCTGTTTCAAATTCTTTGAAACAACAAATGCTTAATGAGAAAGTGTACGTTCTTTGAATGGGATCTAACGTCTAGGAAACATATGATGAAGTTGGTTCTGGTCCCACGCCCCCCCGCAAAAAAACCCTCCACTTTTTGGAGTTTTCTGAGGACTATTTAGGGAGTGAGGCTGGCAAAATAGTAGGAGATTTTATTCATGTCATGATGCCTGTTTGCATACCACAGAAACTTGCTCCAAAGTGGAATTCAAATCAGAGCTCTTATGAAAGAAAACTTCTTCCTGTTGCAGTATTTCCCATCACCACACCCAACGTCAACAAATAGCTGACATTAGGGCCAAGGACAGCACTGGGTGTGCATTTTGTAGAGTAAATACTAAAGGTGAATAGTTAAGGAAGAAATAACTCCAGCCTCCTCACATCACTATGGCAACCAGAGGTATCTTGCTCAAGCAAGTCAGCCAGGCGCTGTGATCTTCGGCCTTGGCTCACAATATCCTAGGGAGTCTTCTTTAATCTCTTTTTTAGCTTTCAGCATCTTGTTCAGTTTAGCCTGATATCCAGCACTAATCAATGGGGCAACTACTTACGAAGCATCAGTTACTAAGGCAGTATTTCTCCACGAGACAAAAGACCACCTACATCGAAATCACTAGAGTTGCTTATTAAGAATGTCAATTCTAGGGCTCCGCCCCAGGCCGACTGAAACTGTTCCAGACTCTACCTTTTAGCAACGACTGCATATGATTCTTATCCCCTCAACTTGGGGATTACTGACCTAGGGGAAAGGTCATAAAGTAGCTGTTCCTAAACTTTGCTACACAATAGGATAATCTAGAGATTCCTTCAACAATATCGATGCTTATCTCCTACTCCAGATAGTCTGATTAACTGGTCTGGGTGTGATCTGGTCATTAGGATTTTTAAAAGCTCTCCAGGTGATTCTAATACATAAGAAGATTGGGGAACCTGTCAGAGAGGATTCTAGATCTCACCTGACGACTATTGAACAGACAAAGAAGTAGAAGATGCCAAAACGGTAATAATATTGCCTAATCCTGGCGTTGTTCTCACTCTAAACTGCTTATGTCATTTAACCTGGAGCCCCTAATAATTCCATCACCCTTCACAGAAGTTTTGAGACTTTTGGTGTGTGGCCCTCAGGTTCATGTGATTTTCAAAAAGGATCTGGGACATTCTTCTCTGAGACGCCCCTGGGCTAACACGGGCCCATGTTAGCTAATTAAACCGGGTGTAAACTGAGGTGGTATCTACCTGTGCAGCTTTTCAACCATTTTGATTTTAGCCATTCATCCAACAAATACTGGCTAATAAATTCAGACCTTGCTCATTAATATGAAAAAACAACCTGCGGATTTGATATTCTCTCTCACATTGTCAACTCAGAGGAAGTTCTTTTACAAATTTTTCTCTTTCAAATTAATCTGTCAACTCAGCCAGAATAATCCAATATAAGTGTGACTTAGATCCATAATTATCTTCTGGTTTCCCCCAAATTACTTATTACACAGTCAGAATAAATGCATTGAGGTATTTTAATAGTACGTCATGCCATCTCGGGTGACTTGTAAGAAACTGCATAGTACTCATCTGAACATCCCTATACGTCTTCCTTCTTTTAATATTTAAGTAACTCCAAAAAAACTACTTTCCTAAGGAAGCTTGCCTAGTCTGCCTATAAAATGGATGTTTCAAATGGCTATTAATTCTTACCTAAATTTTCAATTACTCTTCAAAATGCACGCCCAGTCCTGTACTTGGCCTTCATGTCAGCTGAGTGGATTCTGAACTAATAGTCTGCCTTGTAGGCATCCTCACCTCACCTTTTGTTTAAATGAGGCTTCTTGCCAGGGTAGTGACACTATCTGTTACTGACGTGATTTAATATTGAGTGCAGCACTGCTATGATTTGTGCTTAATGGGGATTATTATATTAAAAACTATTATGGTGGGGCACCTGGGTGGCTCAGTCAGGAGAGCATTTGGCTCTTGACTTCGGCTCAGGTGTGATTTCACAGTTCATGGGTTCAAACACCACATTGGGCTCTGCTCTGACAGCATGGAGCCTGCTTAGGATTCTCTCTCTCTCTCTCTGCCCCTCCCCAGCTCATGTGCTCGCTCTCTCTCTCTAAAAATAAATAAGTAAATAAACTTTTTAAAAATTTTGATTACATTAAAAAATTTTTTAAAAACCTAGTTTCAACTTCTCTTATATTATTTGTTTGAATTAACAGAGCTTCCTAAATACCTTTCAGAGCATTGATAAAATATTTAAGAATGATAGCATTTTATATGAATATATTAAGTTGAGGTGGTGGTATCCTTGTGAAAACATAGACTATACGGGATGAAAAGAGAAAAAGAATGTGGAACTGTCAAAGAGGAAGTGCATTATATATATTTTTATATATATGTTGAGTTTCTATTACATACCAGGATTTTCATTCTATGTATTTGAAAATATGTCACTGAATAAAATAGATAAAAATCTTAAAAAATAAAATCTATCGTGTTATCACACATGAGGAAAAATCATTCTGATGTCTAACCTAAATTTTTTGTAGAACAGTTCTAACTGTGAAAGGATATTACCTATTTGGGTTTTCAAAATACAGTATATTCTCTTTAATTTTAGAAGGTAAAGGAAAAAAAGGAGAAGATATTTAGTTTTAAATGGTTACTTTTTCAAATTAAATAAGATAGTAATAGCCAAACAAAAATTGTGCCTTCTGTGTGCTAGCACTTATCACTTAAAATCATCTAATTACTCCTTTTGTTATTATAATAGTATCTAATTACAATAGGGTCAGAGAAATAAGAGCCATATTCTTCCTTTAGTGCAGATTAGTACTTGGCACTAATCATAGCCAAGCACGTAAAACTGTAAGCAAGAGACTGGAGGGAAGGAGAGCTGAAGGGGACCTGGCGGACTGACCTACTGGAGTCATAGTTGCAATTTTCAATCCAGTGCTTGGGTATTTGGGGCATCGGTGCAGGCAGTGGT
The DNA here is from genome assembly GCA_030068075.1 of Paguma larvata. Lineage (NCBI taxonomy): Eukaryota > Metazoa > Chordata > Mammalia > Carnivora > Viverridae > Paguma > Paguma larvata. The sequence continues at coordinate 76,398,678 of CM057828.1, read as the reverse complement.
TAAGAGCATGGAGTTGGAGCCAGACACACCCAGGATCCAACCCATGCCCGATCACTGAGGATCTGAGTGACTCTGAGCAAATTAATGGTACCCATTAGTCTCGTTTTTGTTTTTTTATTGTAAAAAGTCAAGCTAATGCTTATGTATTTGTTTTCTAAGGCTGCCATAAAAAACACTGCCAACAGAGTGACTTCTCAGAAATTTATCTTCTCACCATTCTGGAGGCTAGAAGTCCAAGATGGCGGTGTCTTCTGAGTTGGTTTCTCCTAAGGCCTCTTTCCTTAGCTTGCAGGTGGCTCCTTTCTCACTGTGCCCACACATGGATGTTCCCCCATGTGTGTGTTTCCCTGGTGTCTCTCTGTGGGTCTAAACTCCCTCTCCTTATAAGGACACCAGTTGTCTTGGATGAGGGCCCACCCTAACAGCCTTATTTTAACTTAATCATCTTTTAAAGACCCTGTCTCCAAATACAGTAACATTCTGAAGTGGAATAAATGCTTCAACATATAAATTTGGGGGAGACACAACTCACCCCATAACAGCCTGTTTCTTAACACTTGGTGAGAATTTAAAGAAATAATGTACATAAATCACTTAGCAAGATACCTGGAAATAAATGAGGAAACAACCTAGGATGATGGAAATATTTTGTCTTCACTCGATGGTGTTACATGGGTCAAAACTCATTGACTTGTGCACCTAAAATATATTTGATTGCTTGTATATTATACCCAAATAAAGCTAATTTTAAAATATTAAATTAGTACCCATCAACTTCTCTACCTCAATGACGTCCTTTGAAAACATTTTAAAATATTTAAAACATAATTCAAGGTATAAGAAATCCATTAGCCTGAATGCTTAGTGACTTATCACCCCCAAAAGATTCCCAAGCCAAAGTAGAATTATCCTACAGGCTGGAGCTAAAAAGTAGGTCTGTGCCTGGTGTTTGCATCTGTCAATACTCTCATATAAAACTAAATTACCCAATGAGGCATTTTTCCTAGGAGTATGGCATCCCCTCAAGGGAGTTTTAGAACTATACTTTTCCATAAGGGAGTTGAGTTCCCAGCATGTAACTTTGAAGTTAATGGAAGACCTTGAGTATTGAAATCCACCAACTGTCTTAAGTGCCAGTTACTCTACCAGAGTTAGTATAAAGAGTCTTAAAAGGCTCCATTTGAAATGAAAGTGAAAAATATTGAAATTTTCCCCTGCAGATTTTGAATAGCATCCAAGTTAAATGATCGTGACAACAGCAACAACACGTCCCGAGGGATTTAATTTTCAGCCTCAGCTTCCTAAGTCTACATTTATCCTTGGGACATCAGGAGAATTTCCAAGTTAATGTTGATAAACACTCATGAAACTTCAGACGTAGAGTTCCGCTAACCATAAAATCAGTAGTAACATTACCAAGACTTTTAAAAATCTCCTTTAAAAAACACGTCCCCATTGAAGAATTGCTTCAGGATATAATTTGTCGTGGAAACACAAAAATATAGCCTTACAAGCATAATGGACTTACACAGTGCCTTGTACATCGCCAAAAGGTGTTTGTTGTCTAAATGAGTAAATACGTTTTTTGACTAAATGAATGACTCAGAAAGAAAGCAACATTAAAAGAAGTACAGACACAATTTTATCATAAGTATGCAACTTTAAAACCAGGAATTGCCTGAATCACAATTAGCAGGAAGTAGCATGTTTGACCACGTCCCATGGGAAACCTGTACCATACACAGGGCCTGGCAAATAACACACCGTGATAAATGTTTGCAAACTGAATCATTAAATAAATGTAGGGTCTGTATGGGAAATATAATTTTTTTCAATGCCTGTGATAGGAAACTGCCTTCTAGTTGAAATCGCCTTGTAATAAGCTGCCGTGGCACTCACCAACCACAATTTATGGAGTCAAGTGAGTTTTCCCTCTACTGCATCCTGCAGAGAGACTTGAGCCAGAGGGGTTCTGAAGCAGGAGCTCCTTTGATGGTTCATGGAGCAGTTCTGCTGAGATCTCAGCCTGCAGACAGACTGTCTGGGGAGGGGGTGGGGTGAGGGCGGTTGTTAAACACAAGGTCTGATTCCGTATGTCCGGGTGGGGTCCGAGGCTCTGCATGTCTAACAAGCTCCCAGGTGATGCCAACATGGGGTCCATGGAACACACTTGGGGCAGCAAGGTCACAGAAAAAGAGGGAGACTCCCGAATAACCAGGCACACTAAGCAGATAGGAGGTGATGGAAGGAACCGAACCCGGAGAAGACAGGTTCTGTGACCACATATGAGTCGCTCAACTCTTCTGAAGCCGAATTGTCTCATGGGGAAATGGGTATGATAATGTTGATGATAGGATGATAAAGACACATTATGCGATCCTCATAGAATTAATGAGAAACTTAATAGAAAAATGTAGGTGCATGCCCCGTACTAGCCCTTACAGGTGCTTACTGACCGAACGGTAAGCCCAGGTCACGTGCTTTCTGTAGGTCAGAGCACTCCGCGCCTCATCCCTCCTCGTGCCAAGCACAGGTGCTGAGCAGGTGCGCAGGCAGTGTTTGCTCCGTTCAGCTAGTAGCACAGCAGTGGATGCCTGTAAAACACAGACACCTGGACGTGGCTCCCTGTAGCAGCAACAGGAGAGAATCTTCCCCGAGAAAGCAGCAACTTTGGGTAACTTCCAGGCTCCCCTGAGCCAGCAGTGGAGACAGAACCAGCTCCTCCCACTAAAGGTACGGCAGGGGCACCTGGGTGGCTCAGTTGGTTAAGCGGCCGACTTTGGCTCAGGTCAAGATCTTACGGTCTGTGAGTTCGAGCCCTGCGTCGGGCTCTGTGCTGACGGCTCAGAGCCTGGAGCCTGCTTCTGATCCTGTGTCTGCTTCTCTCTCTGCCCTTACCCTGCTCATGCTCTGTCTCTCTGTCTCTCAAAAATAAATAAACGTTAAAAAAAAAAAAAGGTACGGCATTAGTATAGTTGATCTTTCATATCCTTCAACATAAATTGTCTCTAAAATCACCTACCTTTGATACAAGGCCAGGCCTGTTCTGGAGGGTGGCTTAGCTGCTCTCAGGCACAGCCTGCAGCTGTGATTAGTGCCTTAGAGACCCAAGTCATCCTCTGGATCCTCTGACCCCGGCTCCAGGCCACCAGTGTTGCCCTGGACGATGCTCTGCTGAAGGTCAGGTGAAGGTCTTGCGAACAACTTATTGAGTCCGGAACAAAACTCCCGAGCAGTACAGCAGGAACACAGGTTAAAAACTCTGAGAATTACCTGCAACTTCACTTAAATCTTATCTCTTACTGGTGAGCAGTCAAAGACAGAACATCTGTTAGCACCTTGAGAAAGCCTGGTTTCACCCACTTTCAATGAAAATCCAGAATAAATCTTCACTAAAACAAATGATATTTTAAAAATCTTAATAAAGTATTTCTTTGTTGGGGGAGGACACCTGGGTGGTTCAGTGGGCTGAGCACCTGACTTCAGCTCAGGCTCAAGCCTCTTGTTTATTTTTGAGAGAGAGAGAGAGAGAGAGAGCAGGGGAGAGGCAGAGAGAGAGGACGGGGGATCTGCAGTGGACTCCACTCTGCGAGTCTGATGTGGGGCTCAAATTCATGAACCACAAGATAATGACCTGAGCTGAAATCAGATGCTCAACCCACAGAGCCACCCAGATGCCCCTCAAAGTATTTAAACAAAGAGTTAATAAACATGTTCTCCCCTCCCCCTATCCAACCCATAATCTGTAGGTGCCAGGAAAGAAATGAAGCCATCACCTTACCGAAGGATTTTTATCATTGACCTAGAAGGTCATTGTTTCCAGTCAATTTCACACAAAAGTTTAAAATCTAACTCAATTTTTTGAATTAATATTGCATAGATTTTCATACTGTAGGCTTTAATTCATTGCTCACGGTTTTGTCAATTTTCCTCTCAACAAAAATCACAAATCTGGATTTCTCATACAATTCACTATTCCAATGGTGTGCATGAGTTTTAGGCCAGGATAATCCACTATCAGTCATGGATATATTCCCTATCGCCTTGGGGAAAAATCTATCAGGAAAAAAAAAAAAAGATTGTTGGGGCTACCACTTTTTACTGACCAGGCTTTTCTGAGGAGTTGGTTATGGTCTCAAATGTCTGAATTTAGTGTAACCTCATTTACTGATAAGCCGATACAACCTGCCCTTAACGCCTTCAGAAGATCATGAAGTGTTGGGGGGATGTGCTCCCGAGACATTGCTGGTGCCAGGAAACAGAGACTATCTTGAATCCCTTCCTTTTTTTTTTTTTTTTGTTTCTAATAATTTAATACTACTCTTACATGTCCTAGATCCAAACCCTCCTGCTGAGCTTTTGGGACCTTTTTTTTTTTTTTTGTAAGTTGTCCTCTCTAAATTGCTGATATAGCTCTTTGGAGACACAGAAGTGCTTTTAACAAACAACAGTGTTTTTTTTTTTTGATGTTTTTTGCCACATAGAAGGTCTTTAAAATTAAATTCATTGTCTTCACCAAATGTCCTACAGTTTATATATAATGCCTTTCGTCTAGTGAATCAATTGGCTCAGATTTAGTGAATGCTTTTTTTGCTGCAGGTCAGCTACCTAGAGATACAGTTTGCATTTAATTCATCATGGAGGATTCACCAGGAAGCAAATAGATTTTTCCCCAGCTTTATTGAGGTAGAATGGATATATGATATTGTGTAAGTTTAAAGTGTGCACTGTAATGATTTGATCCACTCATATGTTGCAAACTGATTTCCACCATAGCAGGAGCTAATGCTTCGATCACATCACGTAATTACCATTTCTTTTTCGTGGTGAGAACACTTAAGGTCTACTCTCTTAAAAACTTCAAGTATGTAGGCACCTGGGTGGCTCAGTTGGTTAATTGTCCAGCTTCAGCTCAGGTTTTTAATTTGTGGTTTGTGAGTTCGAGCCCCACATCTGCTCTGTGCTGACAGCTCAGAGCCCTGAGCCTGCTTTGGATTCTGTGTCTCCCTCTCTCTCTGCCCCTCTGCCACTTGTGCTCTGTCTCTCTCTCTCCCCCTCTCAAAAATAAATAAAAAACATTAAAAAATTTTTCAAGTATGTAATACATTTTGTTAACTATATTCACAATGCTGTGCATCAGAGCCCCACAACTTACCTTCTAAATGGCAGTTTGTGCCCTTTGGTCAACATCTCCCCATTCCTCCCACACCCCACCCTCCAGAACCCACTTTCTCCTCTCAGTTTCTAGAACTTCAGCTTTTTGGATTCCACATATCAGTGGTATAATATAGTATTTGTCTTTCTCTGTCTCACTTATGTCACCTTACATAACGTCATTGAGTTCCATCCATGTTGTCACAAATGGCAGGATGTCCTTCTTTACCATAGATGAATCATATACCACTATATACACATCACATCTTCTTTATCCACTTATCTGTTGGTGGACGCATAGGTTGTTTCCATATCTTGGCCATGGTGAATAATGCTGTCATGGGTACAGGACTACAGGTATTTCCTCAAGATCCTGATTTCATTACCTTGCGATATATACCCAGAAGCGGGGTTGCTGGGTCACGTGGAGTTCTAACGAATTGATTTTTTTTTTAAGTTTATTTACTTTGAGAGGAAGAGAGTACGTGAGCATGTGTGCACACAGGGGGCAAGGCGTGTTGGGGGGAAGAGTGGAGAGAGAAGAGGGAAAGGATCCCAAGCAGGCTCCATGGTATGAGCACAGAGCCTGCTGAGGGTACAATCTCAACAAATGTGAGATCGCGACCTGAGCCGAAATCAAGAGTCGGCCGCTTAACAGACCGATCCACCCAGGCGCCTCTAGAAAAAAGATATTTTAATGAATTTTTCCATGGCTGTGATGAGTGGATTTAACTCACGTTTGAATAAATACTTTAAATAGTGTTCGCCAGACATTATAGTGTATACTGTCAGTCCTCACTGACTCATTTTTGTGTTGAAGCAGAAACGGGTTTTTTGAAGAAAATATGGTATCTACTCATGCATATTCCTTAGCCTGCCTAGCCTTGGCTCCTTCATTTTCACATGAGGACCCTCCCCCTGCCTCATCTGGCTGGTCGTCCAACTCCTGTTAACTTGCAACCAGGCACAGATCCCCACACGTCCTCACCAGAGAATCGACCCATGGAACTCTCTGCTGCCCAATGCTCACCCAAGTCCAATCTTAAAACATAAATATGATGACTTTGCCATCCACCATTCCTGCAGGTGCTCTAAATCTTATTCTCTTTTTCAAGACAGATGGCTAGCAAACTGCACATGGGAGATCTCTGCTTTTATCCTTCATAGAACTGCTTTTATTGGACTCTGCCCTGTTTTGATTGTGAGGTTTGCAGGCTTATCTCCTAGACAAAACGATCCATTTCTTTAAGAAGAGGGCTAGGTCCTCTTTGGATACCCGATCTTCCTGCTAGGGCTTAACACAGCACATTGCACAAACCAAGTGCTCCATACGGTATCTCAACTTAACTCATTTTGCATTTCAATCCTCTGTGGTGTGATGTAAAAAGCACTTGACTATGAACCGAGAGACCCAGGTTCTAGAACTCATCTTCCACCCAAGCAGCATAGGCTTGGGTGAGGACTTGTCTGTCCTTTCCCGAAATGAACATTATCCTAAACGATCTTTAATGTCTTTTTTAATTTAATATTTTTAAGTTTCTCCAACATCAACTAACCACCCGTCAATACTTTAATAAATTAAATATCTGTTATAATTAGTATTATAATTTCTTTACAAATAACAATGTTAATATTATTTTTTGGAAAAGCAATTTATCTTCTTAATAAAGGTGGCTAGTTTCAATTGTATTTGTTTTATAGAGGACAGGATTAAATTTTAGCCTTGAAATATCAGCAATTCAAACTAATGACCTCCAAGTTCATGAAAAGTTATTATTTGAAAATGTTTGAGATATTTAGTGACCTTGAAATGGACTTTACTCATTTCTTCTATATGTCTACATTCATTCTTCCTCCTGACAATTTTACGTTGGTAATGGAAGTCAAAAATGGGCCAAAGATGGTTGAGTTTTTTGGGGGGGGTTTTGCCTTATTTATGTTTAAGAAAAAAGTACCGTATTTTTGAATCAATAATAAGATAGGTTCCATCTGAATAAACCACAAGGGTAAACTGATGAAGTTTGCATTTCACGCAGTTGATATTGTGAGTAATTTTAAAGACAAACAGCATATTAGTAAGACTATGTCTGTTCCTATGCAAAGGTCTCACACCCTTTGCCAGCCTTCCATGCCTCGATTGTGACCCTGGAATGCTAGGAGACCTGCGAACCCAGTTGAAAGATCGAAAAGTTCTCACTTTACCTCCACAGATGATTTATTTTAGCATCAAAGGCACAAAGCAGCCCTCCCCTCCCCAACTTTCATTATTTTATTTTTATATGTTGACTTCTGTAGGATGCTGTAGATACACATGCCAGGCACAGAGAAGCTGTTAAGGAAAAACTGAGTTGAGTCATTCTCTAGTGGAAAAGATACTCATTTCATGGTGATACCACTTTGTTCAGCACCCTGGCTTTGCAGGCACCTATGGTATTTGAGAGCCTTCTTTTCAAACCTGGCCCATCTGTGGGCCTTCAATTCCTCTTTTACCTGAGAGCCCATTATGTATCTGAACCGAGTTGTCATAGCGCCTCTTGCATGATCTCTTTTTTAAGCTAAACACCCCATTTCTTTTGACCTCTTCCTCATGTGCCCTAGTGTCCCTACGTTTCTCTTCCTGCTCACACTGTTTGTGTTACTTCTGGATTGCCCATTTTCTCCATTAAAATAGGGCACCTTGAACTAAACTATTTTCTCAAGCTCTGATTCAGTAAAGTCAGGGCAAAGTGAAAATATTTACTTCCCTGGCCCTGGACTCTGGCTCTTTTGGGTTTTGCCTCTATGTGACTTTGTGGTTTACACTAGAGACACGGTCAATGGAAGCCTCTGGCGATTTTTGTTTTTTTCACACTTTTGCTAAACTGAGTCTTACCCCTCTGGCAGTTGTGTAGCCAATTTCCTAAGCCTACACTGAAGGATTCATATTTATGTGTATTTTATTTTATTTTATTTTATTTTATTTCATCTTCTTGACAATAGTCTGAAATTTTTCTTTTTTTATGATATTTATTGTATACAAATCCTTTCTAGCTATTTTAACTGGGAAAACTTGATGTGAATTTTTTTTTGATTATTTAAGTCATTCTCTTATTGATCTCTTCGACACTTTAACTTACCAAGTTTATATCAATCTTAATCAAGATTCTTGGTATACTTTTTCAACCAGTTATGAATTTTCCCAAGTAATTATCATCTGGCTCACATTTCTTAGTCCTGTCTACAAGGTTGTCAATGATACTTTGTCAAATACTGTGCTGAAAGCTTTCCCCTGATTGAAGCTAATGAACTCTATCCGGAAGAGTCTGGAATGCCCCGTTCTTATTGCTTCAACGGACTGCCATTTCTTGTCCTCAGTGACAACAAAATCATGGGTGTCAGAATCCCTCCCAGTATTTTGTCTGTGACTGATGTTATGTTCACTAGTCTGTTATTTCTAGATCCATTTTTCCCCAAATGTTTTAAAATTAGAAAAAATATTAGCCATTAACCGTAATCCTTTAAGGATTATGCTATACTGGAACAACATATTACCTAATATTTGGGTACCACTTTTCAAATATTTTATCACACTTAAATCTCGCTAACATGATTAGAAAGTTCATGTTTATAAGGATTGAGGATACATAGAGTAAAATATCCCAAAGATGACAGGATAGATAATACAGACTGACAGGGGATTTTGAGAGCAGAACCCAGAAGATCTATGGGTATAAAACATGGAAGTAGAACTCAGCATAATATTCTGGTCAAAGTAGAGGATTTGTGGTGGGGATATTTATAAAACAAGGTAAGAAGTTGGACAGAAATTATAGAGAAAATGGGTAGCAGAGGTGCCTGGGTGGCTCAGTAGGTTAAGTGTCCAACTTCGGCTCAGGTCATGATCTCACGGTTCATGAGTTTGAGCCCCACATCGGGCTCTGTGCTGATGGCTCAGAGCCTGGAGCCTGCTTCGGATTCTGTGTCTCCCTCTCTCACTGCCCCTCACCCACTATGGTCTGTCTCTCTCTGTCTCTCAAAAATGAGTAAACATTAAAAAATACTAAAAATAATAATAAATAAAAATTTAAAAATTACAAAAGAAAATGGGTAGTAAATCAACACTGGGGTCCAAATTTGATATTGGTAGATAATAGGGGACAAAGAAAGATAGGTTTTGAGGAGAGGAATTATGTAAGGTATCAGGGGCTGTTAAGTACATTCTGGATATAGAAGTTGAGGGCTGGACTTTGGGACGATGGTGAGAATGGGTTCTGCCCCTGGTAAGAGTCACCAACAGTAAAAGAGAAAAAAAAAAATCAACATTTCTTTAGGACTCTGGCCACCTATAAATTATTACTGGCCTCAGAATTGTGAACTATTAAAAAAAAAAAAAAACCCTAGTCTAGTTAACTTAATAGTACATCCAATCAGATATTTTCCTTTCATGCATTTCCTTCACCTAACACAAGAGCAAAAACAAAATTAAACCATTAAGTCTTAGTTTGCAGTATAGACCTGAAGGACCCAGGGTCAATTTCTCTTCTTTATGTATGATCCTTTAGATATTTTCAGACACTTATGCCCTCTAGGAGTGGACAAGTCCAAATAAACTGCACTTGGCCTTAAGGATTGCAGGAACAGAAAGAGGGCCAGGGCTCCTGGGAGTGTAGACAAGGAAGGCACACCTGTCTGAGATGAGCGTGAGGCTGGAGAAAGAGGAAGCAGCAATAATCTACCGAGCGCGGTTTTCTTTCACGTTTTTGTCACCCCCACGTCCCCCAATCTCACAGGCTCCTGACGGTGCTAAACATCTGTGTGGCTCGTGGCTCGTGTCGCACTTTTCATTAACTTTTACAATTCTTGGCATTTCCTCTTTAAAGCGATATTTCTCTCTTGCTTAAATTGTCGCTGTGTTGTGTTGATCACACTCTGCCGGGTGCTGAGAAAACCTCGGATTAGAGAGAGGGGGGAAAAAAAAACATTTGCTGGGTGGGTGGGTAGGGAGGATGCCAGATTCAGTTATTCATTCCAACTGCATGCGCAAGATAAACAAGTGAGCAAACACTGCAAAACGCTTCTCACGAAATGCCCGTGTTGATGACAGGGGAGTGGGGGGACCCGTTTTGTGGAGAGCATAAAAGAAGAGGTACCTCTGCTTTATTTTTTAAATTAATTTCAATTTAATACGAATTTAATTTTAATTACTTAACTTGAACGTTTGGTGAATTTGAACTCTATGTTTCTTAGGAAAATAATTCGCATAACCCAAGTTCCCGTCGGTCCTCGGCTTCCTAGAGCTGCGGTCGCTTAGAAAGTCACCTGGCTGTTAGCGAGACAACTTGGGATTCTATGTGCTAACATCGGGGTCTAGAAAGAAAGGATTTCCAGAAGGTGGTTTGGATACATAACAGTGATATTGGACACTGGACGAGTTGCCAGTGGTGGCACAAACCGGTTTCCCTTCATCAACCGCTTTCCTCCTTGGAATACCACACCCTGTCAGTGTGTAGAGGGGGTATGCATAATGACACACCCTCCATTAAGCAAATGCCCCTTTCTCCTCCAAGCTCTTGTTACCTGAGTCACAAGGAAAGTTATTCCTCTTGGCCAACTTGTATCAGTTGTGCCGAGAGGAAAAAAAAAAACTTTCACAAGGCCTCTGCCGGCTTCAGAACTTTTATGTATCACTGTTTCTTCCTCGGGATTGAAAGAATGCCAGGCAGGGCGATTATAACCCCCAGGAAGGGAGGGTTTCCTTTGTTCCATTTCCTCCCTATGGCTCACGTTTGTTTTTACCGCACCTGATCGGAAAGGTTTCTGATCCACGGAGAGGAGCCCCCCCCTCCCCCCCCCCCCCCCCCCCCCCCGCAGCATGCTGCCCCTTGGCTTGCAGGGCTGATTGTGTGAGGCCGTGGCTAGCTGGAGACTCTGGGGTGTAGCGAACAGTGAGGCCCTAGGGCCGCTCCCTCAGGTCCGTTGCATTTTTCATTAAAGACGTATTGTATACACTTCCTCTTCTTTCCCTCCTGAATTCACAATGTCAATAGAGAACCCGAATGGCCGGGAATGGTTCAGAACCCCTTAATGTGATCAATTAAATGGAAGATGACCGGCTTGAAACTGACAATTTTCAGAATTATGAGACTATTCAAAATATTTTGAAATTGGAACTTAGACTTCTTAAAAATAATGCATTGCCTTCCAGAGAGTACAAAAAAATAAACATTTTAAAAATAAGGTACACATCAGGTGTTTCCCTCCTACAGTGGCTTCTCTTCATATGCTATAAATAGAGCTTTAATTACTCCTTGAAACTTAGAATCATGAGAGCAAGGACAGAATGCCGGCTCCTGAGGATTCTTTCCATCAACCAAAGTTTTGAGGCTAAAGAGATTATTTGTTCATATCACAAGAGATCAGTGAGGGTTCCTCCTTACCTTTTAGGACTTTAGAATTGAAACCCAGCTCAGAAATCCAGAAGCATGAGCAAAATCATTTCTGTGAAAAAACACGGTATCTTTGTCTATTTTAATTAGCAAGAAAGTGGGGGAGGTGAAATTAAATGCCAATAATTGTACTTGGAAGCTATTCTTTAGTGTTATGTTTTGCTTCTGGAAGTTACAATGTGAGGAAATGGATTTTAATATATCTTTTCAGGAAACAGTTTGGTGAAAACGAAATCTAAGGTATCCACAGTTGTTGTTGTTGTTGTTGTTTTGGTTTGTTTTGCTTTGTTTTTTAAGCACACTTAATCTTTGTGGTGGATACTGATAATAGGTGTAACATGACAGGATGACACTTGGAACATGACAGAGCTGTATGCGATTTCTAACACATTTTTATTCACAAGCCAAAGGTGTTACTTCTGAGAAAATGTTAATGCAATTATCACTTTGCCTTCTCTTTTCATTTTTCTGGTTGAATACTCAGTAGTAACGAGTTGGCATAAAGTTATGAAAATGTCCGTACTCAGAGCATCTTTTTAAAAAATACATCGCTCTGGGCTTTATGTTGGATCACCTGCTTCGTCTGACCTTCAGAGCTGAGCTATGAAGTCAGGAAATTATTTGATCATGGTTGAGCCTCAGTAGTTTTAATTAATCCAATACTACCAGCTATCACATAGAAGTGAAAACAGTCTGATGACATGATCCGAGTTGTGGAAAATGTGTCATCTGAAATCTAAAAGCTTATAAAATGAGTGTTGTTATATTATGTTTAACCAGTGGAAATGGGTGGGACATGGCTCACTGTGAGAAGCGGCAGCCCCACAGGGCATAATTTAAAAAAATTAAAATAGACCTCTCTAGGACACCTGACTCGGGTTGTAGGAATACAGTGGAAGTGGAAGTGGTGTCAATTCTGGTCTCCGGTGGCCCCAGACACAGTGCCTGACACTGTCCTGCCACGGATTAGTGTCAGGCCCCAAGCGCACAGCCATGTGGATAGGATTGCAAGGCACCTGGTTAAATCAGGGCTATTAAACATGCTTTGCTTTAATGGTCTCAAAACTTCCCCTCCAAAGTAAATTAATGAAGAGAGAAACCCTGAGGATGTGGTTAAAAAGGACTATGAAAGTTAATAGGATGCTCTTGATCCCATCAGGACTGTGACCAGAAATGAATTAGCAGCCGGGGACATGTTCTCTGATATGTGAGGGTCTCCACCTAAGAACTGAATGAGGACTGAAAGAGATTTAGTGTTCCCAAATCCTTATTCCACCTACCCTTCAGAACAGAGTAGGTCTTGGAAATAAACATGGTGACTTGGTAGACAAGAAGATAAGCTCGCTTTGTTGTTTGTGTGATCTGCATAGTGAGTTTGGGTCCCTCCTGCAAAGAATGCCTAAGCAAAGAGTTACCCATCCTAATGGCTACAAGCAGGTAATTTAAGACAAATGGAGGGCATATGCTTTGTTTATTGGAGAGTCATTTTCTGCTAATTGTGTCTATTAAAAGGATGGGAGTCGAGGTGTCAGATCTTCCAGTCTTTCAAGGTAAATCAAAAGGCTGGAGTTTTGTGTAAAATTTCTCAGTGGTTGCACCTAATTAAAAAATGTTACTCTGTTTCATGGGCCAACGCACCATGCTCTAGTTGGCCTTGTGCGCTCTCGGCCCAGGCGGTGTGGGCACGATTCTGTCCTCGCTGGAGACACAGAATAGCAGTACCCGTTGTACAGGCTGGAAGGTGGTCCAGCCTGGAGCTCGTGGACATGCGGAAGTCCGGCAGCGGGGCAGAGACGAAGTGGCGTCGATCTGGGCCCTGGAGCCCAGGGAGGATTTGGAGGCGCGCCCCCGAGGAGCGCGCATGCTGCCCAGAGGGCGAAAGCGCAGGCTGACTGTTGGGAGGAGCAGTTAGTTCAGTGTGCCACCGGCCTTCCACTGTGGAGATGTCCCCAAGAAAGAATCTGTATTAGCCTCCCTGTACATCCAAGACCACCCCAGATGAATGCTGCAGCGCAGATTAAAAGAAATTCTGAAAATCTGCCACTGTGAAAAAGCAGCTCTCAGCCCTGCTAGTCCTTAGAAACTCCAGTGAAGCTGCCACTGTGCCAAAATAGTCACCCATTCCATCTGGGGAGTCACTGGGCTAAAAATAAAAGCCTCTCAGGTCTTCAACGGTAGCCTTTTCAATCAAGTATGTTGAGCTTTTTCCTGTCTCAAAGGTGTACTTATTTAGGTCCAAATGCTTCCGGAGAGCCCGATGTCCCCTCGCAGCACACCCTGGCTTGTTAGCCCCACCTTTTGTGAGTCCTCTCTACGACTTCACATGTGTGTTTGCAAAGTCGAGTAAATCTTCATGATCCAAAGCATGTAAGTGACTTTCATTCTATAGAGTTTACAAGGAAATATGGCCGCCAGTGGAGAGGGGGAGTCCATACGCTCACTAAAGTAAGTGCAGAGAGCAGCCGCTGTGTCCCTGGATGCCTCAGGGTTGACCCAAACATCACAATCTCTTTCCTTTTTCCTCCCTGAAACCTTAAGTTTGCCTTAGAAGGAAGGTCATGATCTCTAAGGAGGTGAGGCTGTACCAAGGCCCTTGAGAAACGAGTTCGTCAGTTCTTTTTGTGCAATTGTGTTGTGCAATTACAGAGATACGTGTGTGAACAAAAAGGATAACTGATATGCGTTTTCTATGTGCAGTAGGTTATCCATTCTTAAGATGTTGGAAGATAAAGGTCCCTGAATGTTAATAACGAATTTAAAGTTAGTAAACATGGGTAGGAACTGTAAGTGTCTTCCACGGTTAATGTTCACGTAAATACAACCAAAGCACGTACAGTGTTTAGCACAGTACCTGATATGCCGTAGGTGCTCAGCAAATGTTAGTTCTCCCGTTTTGCTCCACTCTCCCATTACAGTTGATTTTATTCTTGATGTTTTATAACCCTTCATGCATTTTTGTTGTTGCTGTTATTCTCTTTTGGAAGCAATTTGAGGAAGCTGAGGAACTCTATCAGCTGAGAGTGAGGAATTGTCTCAAATGCTCTGACTTACACAACAACTCTAGGGTTTTCTTAGTCAAGCCTGGTAAGTGAGATAAAAACTTTTCCCTTGAGATTAGATCATGCTAATCGGGCTTAACCAGAAAATGACGGTAACCCAAATTATGCCCCAGAAATAGACCTCGCAGGGCGTGGCAGGAGGCTCACATTGTTGTTGTTGTTGTTGTTGTTGTTCTAAATAATATTCTTGGGCACCTGGGTAGCTCAGCTGACTCTTGATTCTGGCTCAGACCATGATCTCACGGTTTGTGAGTTTGAGCCCCACATCAGGTTCTGTGCTAACAGTACGGAGTCTGCTTCAGATCCTCTGTCTCCCTCTCTCTGCCCCTCCCCTACTTTTGCTTGTGCTCTCTTTCTTTCTCTCAAAAATAAATGTTTAAATTTTTTTAATAATACTCTTTTTAAATTTTTTTAATCTTTTTTATTTTAAGTAGACTCCACACCCAATGTAGGGCTTAAACTCTTGACTCTGAGATTAAAGTCCCGTGCTCTACTGACCGAGCCAGCCAGGCACCCTCAGGAGGCTCACATAGATGAGGTCACATTGTACCTTGGGACTGTGACTTCTCTAAATCTTCCAGTGCAGCCCGGTAAAATGTGTCCAGTTGTTATAATCATATCTCTAAGGAAAACTCTGCTGAACATGGGAAGTGGTCTTGATGGTTTAAGAAGCAGTGGTTTGCTTTTAGCATCCATTATCCAAACTTTTAAATCCACAACCTTGCAACACACTTCAACAGTGCGGCCGAACCTGCGTTTAAAACTAGTCACAGTACATGGCCCTTGTTTTCCGCAGATGATACAAATCTTCAGCACTTTTTTCTCTTTTCTTATTTAATATACCTATGGAAGCAATATGGTAATTAATAGAGGGCTCTTGCACGGCAGGTGTTATAACAACACTCACTGCAACACTTACTGTATCGCATTTCATGTAAAATATATTGGGCTGGAATTCTATTTTTTTATGATCTGTGCCGAGCTCCATATATTGTTGGCACTTAATGAATATTTATAAATAATGAAAATAAAGCTGTTGGATTTAATGCAAGAACATTATTTCCTTCTCATTAACTAATAGACTGGCTGCCTGTGGTAAAATTCAGCTTTAATTATTTTTTCAACATGACAAGTTCGAAGAGTTTTTTTCGTGATACATTTGAAGCTTTTCTGTTTTCTAGGACATAAATTATATTGTGAATTAATTTAAAAATGACCTGCCCAAGAAACCTGCTTTTATTATTCCATATAAATTTATTAGATATTCTTACCTACTCATCTATAAACAACGTAATACAAATTAGGAGCTGGGGGTAGGGTGATGCTCTTCAGGTGCGTGAAGACATTGACTGTGGCTGGAAGTTTATTTTGTGTTGCTCTAGATAGACTGAGTATCAAATTGAAAGTGAATCGTAGAGCCTGGAGACATAAAATTGAGCTTAAAAGAAAGACTTTCTAATCTCCCTAGACTTTTTTCCATTAATGATGCTGTCTTCCTTACAAAGTATTAGGCATCTTGTCTTCTGGTGTAGTCCAGGTGACTGGGTTAATGATGTAGTAAGAGACGTTACCGAAGAGATTGTTGAGCTGGTTAGGCAATTATTCTAAGATTCTATGACCGTGAAAAGTTTCTTTAGGGCAAGTTTTCACAACATTGGATTTGGCAATGATTTCTTGGATATGACGTCAAAAGCACAGGGAATAAAACAAAAAAAAAAAAAATAGGCATATTGGACATCATGAAATTTAAAAAATGTTGTGCCTCAAAATCACTATCAACAGAATGGGAGAAAATATTTGCAAATCATACAGCTGGTAAGGGATGAATATCCAGAATATATACGGAGCTCCTGAAACTCAAAAAGAGAAAGTAACAACCTGAGTCAAATTGGGCAAAGAATTTGAATAGGCATTTCTCCCTAGAAGATACACAAATGGCCACTAAGCATATGAAAAGATACTCAATATCACTCATCATCAGGGAAATGCAAATCGAAACCACAATGAGGTAGCACTTCACGCCCATTAGTAAGGCTGCTGAATAAAACCAAAAAACAAAACAAAAAATAAAAGAAAAAAACCCAGGAAATAACAAGTGTCGGTGAGGATGTGGAGAAATTGGAAATTTTGTGCGAATGTTGGATAGGATGTAAAATGGTACAGCTGCTATGGAAAACAGTATGGCAATTCCTCAAAAAATTGAAAATAAAATGACCACATGATCAAGCAACTCCACTTCTAGGTATACACTCAAAAGAATCGAAGGCAAGGTCTTAAAGAGAATATTTGTATACCCATGTTGAGAGCAACATTATTCATATTAGCTAAAAGACAGAAGCAACCCGAATGTCCACCAGTGGATGAACGGGTAAGCAAAATGTGTGTATCCATACAGTGGAATATTATTCCACCTTAAAAGGGAAGGACATTCTGACACATGATACAACATGGATTAATCTTGAGAACATTATGTTAAGTGAAATAAACCAGTCACCACAAGATAAATACGGTATCATTCCACTCCTATAAGAAAACTACCGTGAAAATTAATGAGAGACTTTCATCTAAAATGGAGTTAAGAGGCCAGCAGGGGGAGCTCTCATGCCCTACATGAGACCTTGGTTATTGCAACCCAACTGGAAAAGATCTACCTTGCAAATAGATAACTACTTTAGCTACTACGTTACTACCCCCGTAAGAGGAAGAAAGATCCTCCTCCCTTGACAACAGCTGAGGCAGTGAAATACTGTCAAAGCTCAGCTGATGAAAAGCCACTATACTTTGAACTCCTAGTTTATTCCAGTGCTTACAACAGCCTCCCAATGTCTGCCTCTCCTGTCTAAAAGAGCATACCTCTCCTTTGTTCTCCAAATTTGCCAATTGTCTTATAGTTCTCTGCTATTCCCAAACAAACCCATTTTTGCTAGTAATATAAGTGGCAATTTATTTTTAAGGTTAACATTAGAGTAGTCAAGTACACAGATACAGAAAGTAAAATGGCGGCTTCAGGAGGCTGAAGGTAGGGGGAAATGGGGAGTTATTGGTGAACAGGTACAGAGTTTTAGTTTTGCAGGATGAAAAGAATTATGGAGATGGGTGGAGATGATGGTTGCATAACCATACAATTGTACTTAATACCTGGGAACTGCACACCAGAAAATGGTTATGATAATAAATTTTTTTTAATGTTTATTATTTTTGAGAGAGAGAGAGACAGAGAGCAAGCAGGGGCGGGCCAGAGGGAGAGGGAGACACAGCATCCGAAGCAGGCTCCAGACTCCGAGCTGTCAGCACACAGCCTGTGACGTGGTGGGGCTCGAACTCACAGACCGCAGAGATCATGACCTGAGCTGAAGTCGTGGCTTAACGGACTGAGCCACCCAGGTGCCCTTATGATAATACATTTTGTGTTATGTGTATTTTACCACATTACCAAAGAATTGGGGGAAAAAACATTATATACCGTTTTTAGAATAGCTGAAAAGCACAGCTTTCTTGCAGGTCAGGACCTGCGGGAAAGGATGCACTATGCTAGAAATCACCCGGACCCCGTGCAGGTATCCTAAGTCTCTTCAAGTGCACAAGATTATCTCTGCAGGGAAATTACACATGCCAAGTTTCTTCGCTTTAGATTCAGCAACTCACGCTGGGCAGAGCATTTTGCCAAATAATAGTCACTGGTTTTCTATTATTTGGGAAATAATAGAAAATAACAGTGATAATTATTGTATTAACCATTTAAATGTTTGTACGTGAAGAGTGTGGTCTCACAACACTTTAGTGTTAAAGATGGGTTCTCATATCCTAACCTGAAAATATTTCTTATTTAATTAAAGCTTCAACGCGGCCATGGAACTAAATCTAGATCCAGCACAGGCCTGGATAAACATGGGTGGAGTCCAGCGTGTCAGGGTAGAAGAAATAATCCACTTCTGTGTGGACTGGGGTTTCCCTCTGTGTTTTCTCTTTCTGTATTTCTTCTGTCTTCAATGATTAAAAACCCATATCCTCTAGGGTGCCTGGGTGACTCAGTTGAGTGTCCCACTTCAGCTCAGGTCATGATCTCACGGTTCATGAGTTCAAGCCCCACTTCAGGCTCTGTGGTAAAAGCTCAGAGCCTGGAATCTGCTTCAGATTCTGTGTCTCCCTCTCTCTGCCCCTCCCCCACTCATGCTCTGTCTCTCAAAACTGAATAAATGTTTAAAAAAAATTTTTTAACTACATCCTCATTGAATTATGTGAAGACCCAAAACATAGATGTTTAAAAGTGAAAACAGCAGTTTGTGCTCTGCCTTATGTTATCTGGATGTTAAGTGTCATGCGCCCCTTGTTCTTCTAAGGAAAAAAAAGTATCTTAATAAGACACGATGATCTGACCGATCACAAATAGGACACACGGACCAGAGGTATTTCACAGCGATTGCAAACTAATTTATGTGAACCTAAAGTCCTACTAGAATTTAGTCCGCTTATTTTTCTCACGCTTTTAATCAAACATAACAACTGAGGAATTACTTTAAAATTTTTTAAGTTTATTTATTCATTTTTGAGAGAGACAGAGACTGTGTGAGCAGAGGAGGGGCAGAAAGGGAGACTGAGGATCCTAAGCAGGCTCCGTGCTGCCAGCGCAGAGCCTGACATGGGGCTCCATCTCACAAACCATGAGACCATGACTTGAGCCAAAATCAAGAGTCAGATGTTTAACCAACTGAGCCAACCAGGTGCCCCAAGAATTACTTTAAATACTATTTTCCTTTAAATACTATTTTCCTCTTAAGTACTTTTTTCCCAATTCTTTTCTTTAATTTTTTTTTTTTAGCATTTATTTGTTTTTGAGAGACAGAGAGAAACAGAGTGCTAGCGGGCAGGGGAAGGGCAGAGAGAGAGGGAGACACAGAATCCGAAGCAGGCTCCAGGCTCTGAGCTGTCAGCACAGAGCCTGACATGGGGCTCAACCCCCTGAGCTGTGAGATCATGACCTAAGCCGAAGTCGGATGCTTAATCGATTGAGCCACCCAAGCACCCCGTTTTTTCCTATTTCTTATATCTATCTCTTTTTTTTCCTTTCCTTTTTTCTCTTTACTGGTAAATAAGCTTGCTTTCCCCACTTCCCCCTCCCCACCCCTTTTTTTCACCCTTGATGAATCTACCAACCAAGAAGGACTGGAAATTATTTTGGATCTATCCAATAAAAGAAGAGATTGACCATCTTCTGTTCATTTTTCTCCACCTGATTCAGTGTTCAATGCTGGTCCACTTCCAGCGCTCCCCCAACCCCGTTAACGGCAGGAGATTTGTCCAGG
Source organism: Paguma larvata (assembly GCA_030068075.1). Classification (NCBI taxonomy): domain Eukaryota; kingdom Metazoa; phylum Chordata; class Mammalia; order Carnivora; family Viverridae; genus Paguma; species Paguma larvata. The sequence goes on along the minus strand of CM057828.1, from coordinate 76,378,737 downwards.
GCTTCCTCAGCAGTGGATTCGCAGTGACCTACCTAATCCTAGACCCACAGGAAAAATAGAACAAATTAGAGTCAGCACTTTCTCTGGTTAAGCCTCTATGCCTATACTATCAAAATAATGTTCAAAGTCTCGACTGTTTTTCATTTGGACTTGTGGCCTTAGTCAGCTACTCCAGCTCTCTCCAGCTCAGCCGAACTCTTGAAAATTAAGCAAAACAGATGTGGCCAAGGACTGGGAAGATGGTGGGGTAGGAAACACCAGGAATCAGTCTCCCACCTCGACAACTGCACTGGGCAGAACCTGCCTAGTGTGACGGTGCTGGTGCCTCCGTGAGAGGGAAGGGTGGCGGAGGACTTCCTTTCACATCAACAAGGGCACAACCAGTGACACTGTCCTCTCCAAAATCAGGCTGACACATGTGGGGACATATGCTGATAACTGGCGCTGAAAGACTTGCATTTCTGTGGTGAAAATAGGAAGGGCAGTTAGGAAGGAGAGGAGGACCTGATATTTTATCCATTTGTGCCTGGTTTCACTTCAACTTTACTTTATACCTTTCTCTACAATTGCAACCTGGGGACCTAATTCCATTTCTTTTTTTTTTTTTTATAATAGTTTATTTTCAAATTGGTTTACATATAACACCCAGTGTTCATCCCAACACGTGCCCTCTTCAATGCCTGTCACCCCCTCTTCCTCCGTCCCCACCCCCCTCACCCTCAGTTTGTTTTTAGTCTTTGAGAGTCTCTTATGTTTTATCTCCCTCCCTCTCTGTGTCTTTTTTTCCTTTCCCCTCTTCCCCTCCCCCTGGTTTTTGCTTAGTCTCACAAAGTCCACCTATTCGTGGAAACATATGGAATCTGTCTTTTTCTGACTGACTTATTTCACTTAACATAATACCCTCCAGTTCCATCCATCTGGCTACACATGGCCAGATTTCATTTTTTCTCATTGCCACGTAGTAGTCCATTGTATATATGTGCCACAACTTCTTTATCCATTCGTCAGTTGTTGGGCACTTGGTCTCTTTCCATGATTTGGCTATTGTCGAAAGTGCTGCTATGAACATTGGGGTACACGTGCTCCTATGCATCAGCATTCCTGTGTCTCTTGGGTAGGTTCCTAGCAGTGCTATTGCTGGGTCATAGGGAAGATCTATTTTCACTTTTTTGAGGAACCTCCGCACCGTTTTCCAGAGCGGCTGCACCAGTTTGCATTCCCACCAACAGTGCTAGGAGGGTGCCTGCTTCTCCACATCCCCACCAGCATCTATAGTTTCCTGATTTATTCATCTTAGCCACTCAAACCTTACACCTAATTCCATTTCTTAACCTTTAATTCCAAAAATACAAAAACGTAGCTGCTACTGAGGCAGAGCATGTATTCTCGAAGGAGTGAGATTTTCAAAGTGGGCAAATCCTCTGAGGGTAAGCCAGCTGGGGAACGCCACCAAGAAAAGGCTCATGTGATTCTCAAGAAGGATGCAATATTTGGGACGTACAGATACTAAAAAATGATCCTGCTTTATCCGAAGTTCAAATTTAACGTCACGTCCGCTTTTCATTCGTTTGGTTGTTGTGAACCTGGCAATCCTCCTTCAGCTGGGAACACTCACCCAGATGTCTGCCATTTTACCCGCTCCAGAATAGTCAGGCCAGTGTGTGTTACATTCCTACTGGGACTCTGACTCTAAGGAGGATGATATGAAGGAAGTTGCGTCACCCCATTCTTGAGAAGTTGGTAGCCAGAACTTTGCACTTGGCGAGCATCCCAGAAATCTTTGTGGATGCTTGAGGGCATGAACAAAATCCCCTGTGGCTTTCACAAGATTGCTACGGCAGAGTTATGGAGGGAACAGTTACAGGTCACAGTGATTTCAAATCGTCTTTAGGGAACTGGATGATGCATAATAAGGTTTTTATTGGGGAAAAAAAAGATATCCTTCAGAGAGGTAAGAATTCCATTGTGAGGGAATAAATCTGATCGAAAAATCATAACAGTTTGGCATGTGGGTCCCATTGCAGCTTAACAGATTAGAAATTGCAGTGGCTGGCCTAGCATTCTTTTTTTTTTTTTCCTATGTAGATGAAAAGTGTCACTTTTGCATAGGTGGTATCCAATTGGAGTGGTTGGAATTAAGGAGGACCGTGCTGATCATAGTATTTGTCAGGCATGAGGCCGACATCAGGTTATGAGCAGAGACTGTCGGTTGAGGCTCAGCCTCAGCAGCGCCGGTACCATACTGCTATGTACCAGTCTTCTTGAACGTATGTTCAACTCCAGTCATCTCAACTCTACTCAATGGAGAACGGGGCACTGAGAGAGGTGCTGGGGTCAACAGACACTGTTAAGAAGACTGTGGGGCACTAGATTCCATGCCCCCCTCCCCACCCCAGGATGCCGCCCAGCAATTCCCCCTTCACCCCTGACGTCATCACCTTCGGGTTTTACTCTCTTTGGGACAGACCCGTCAGCATGCTGCTCTACCTCCCATCCTAAAATAAAAACAAAACTTTGGACTCCACTTCCCCTGCCAGCTACTGCTTTATTTCCTTTCACCAGAACTCCTAAAAAGATTTTCCTAAACTGTCTCCAATTCCTCATAGCCTATTCTCCCTTAAACCTGCCTTAATCAGACATTTCATCCACCCATCCGCAGCCCCCTGATACTGTTCTTACTAAGTTCACCCACTACGCTATGTAGCTAAATTCAATGTCCATTCCCGGTCTGCAGTGTTACAGATTTAACAGCAGTATTTGAAGCACTTTCTTGACTTCCAATACCACACGCTCTCTTGGCTTTCTATTTGGCAGGTTTCAGCTAAAATAATGCGGTACGACAAGCAATCCCAAAATCTCGGTGGCTTACTGAAACCATCTTTTCATTTCTCACAGATCTGAAGGTGGGCTGTGGTTTAGCTGATCCACGTGTTGCTCAGCTGGGTCAGGCGGAACTCCAGCTTCTGGTTCTGCTTGAGAGGCCATTTATTTAAAGCTTATTTTACTCTGTAATGTTTTTGAAATTCATCCATGTTGTCACAAGTTTGAGCAATTCAGCGATTCTGAATTGGTCATTAAAAAAAAAAAATATGTGTGTTCTAGTTCTGTCCACTTAAAGGGTCTAAGAGCAATGATCTCCTGGTAACAAGGAATACAAATAGTGCCCAGATCTTGATTTCTAAAAACCATTCCAACTAAAAGGGATCAAATCTCCTTGGACAAATGGCTAATTGCAAATTGGTCCAGGGAAAGTAGAAGGTGAATCTTGAATACCATGTACCGGAAAGCAAGAAAATGCTTAAGCATTGATGAAGACATATTAAAAGAGCATGACAGCCACTTTGAAAAAGTTCTTATTTGCCCAATTAAATCACTGAATTGGGGCGCCTGGGTGGCTCAGTCGGTTGAGCGTCCGACTTCGGCTCAGGTCATGATCTCACAGTCCATGAGTTCGAGCCCCGCGTCGGGCTCTGTGCTGACAGCTCAGAGCCTGGAGCCTGCTTTGGATTCTGTGTCTCCCTCTCTCTCTGCCCCTCCCCCACTCATGTTCTGTCTCTGTCTCAAAAATAATAATAAACATTAAAAAAATAATAAATTAAAAAAAAATCACTGAATTGTGTAAAAAAATAAAATAAAAATAAAATTGGGGCTCCTGGGTGGTTCAGTCGGTTAAGGGTCCAACTTCGGCTCAGTCATGATCTCACAGTTTGTGGGTGCAAGCCCTTCATCGGGCTCTGTGCTGACAGTTCGGAGCCTGGAGCCTGCTTCAGGTTCTGTGTCTCCTTCTCTCTCTGCCCCTCCCCTGCTTGTGCTCTGTTTGTCTCTCTCTCTCTTTCTCTTAAAAATAAATAAACATTAAAATTCTTTTTAAATATTTTTTTCAAAAAAGAGTTGTGATTGGAGGGTGTACCGAACAAAGCAGGAAGGTGCCCACAGGAAGGAATTACAGACATTTTCCAGGGCCAGAGAGTACAAAACCTACCATTCAAATAAGAACCTCCTGCTCCCTTTCCCCTGCTTCCTCCCATGTTCTGGGGAATGAAATCACTGTGGGGAAAGAAGGCCACCCCCTCACCCTCCCAGGAGAACAGGCTACATGCTGAGAAGGGAAGAGGGGAAGAAGCCATCTTTAATTCAAGGTTGAAGTTTTACTTCATTTACTGAACTCGACATTCTGATTTATGAATCCTGAAGATTCAACATATGAGCTTCAGGAAAAAAGGTATGTGAAGTCTTGGAAGTTTCCAGATGATGTCAAACTTTGCTAGGTACTGAATAGCTGTACTGAGGCTGAGGAGAGACCATGGAACAAGTCTGTGGAGAGACAGTAAGCCACGGCCAGGATGGAATAAAGACTCACTGGTGGATAATCGCCTCCAGGGTTTTTCCTGTGAACCTGTCACGATATGTCAACATACTCTTTCTAGTTTGTATTTTAAATTGTATAACTGCTCCCAGAGGCCTGGTGACACATGTGACTTTTTATAAATACATAAGAGCCAAACAATCTGCACACAACTACCAGCCTGCTGAAGATGCCCATCCCCTTCAGATTCAACCACTCTGGTTGTGTGAAGACGATTGTGGTTGGAAATTTTAAACATACAGTGAATCAATCTCAGGAAAACCAGAGTTTACTCCGGTAACATGACAATAGAGCATTTCCTCCAATCCTTATTTTGTCAGCATTAGAAAACCTGTCAACACCTTGACCCTATATCCTTCTGGCCTCCAAAACCGAGGAAATTAATTTCTGTTGTTTAAGACACCAGGCCGTGGTATTTTGTTATGGCAGCCCAAGCAAATTAATACAAGGGCATAAATCTATTCTGCACATTTTTAAGAAAAAGAGACTCCATTTTCCAAAGTCCAAAGTGGTTGGCAATTTATTCAGCAAACATTTGTTGACCACCTGAAATGGATGAAGCCCTGCTTAGTGCTGGAGGTACCACAGGGAAATGCTGTGTGTCCTCAGGGAGCTCACAGTCTGGTGTGTGGCCCTGACAGGTAGAGAAGGAATTGGCCACACTAGCTGAGTCTCCGTGAATGTGAGTCCCCCTGGGTTGTCATGGCAAGAAAAGACCAAGATGGAGAGGGTCACAGGCCTCACATCAAGTCTACTCCCAGTCAATTGTCACATGGCCCCAACCTCACTTCAAAAAAGGCTAGAAAACATAGCAAGTGTGAAATTTTGGTGAGCTCCTGCCTCAAGTAGATATGTTTATTATACCTCCATTCTATGGGAGAGGTGAAGCATATTGCCCAAGGCCACACCACTAATAAGCAGTGGAGTCAGGAATCTAATCCAGCTGTCTGATTTTAAAACCCACGTCTTAGCCACTGCTCTCTATGGTCAGATCACTAAAGAGCTTTTTATTTTAAGGAGATTGACTATCCTGTAGACAATGGGGGCTGCTAAAGAGTTTTAAGCAGAAAATGGCATGACGAAATTTTCCTTTTAGGCAGATCATGTGGGCTGTGGTTTGGATGATGACTTTGAGAAAGGAAGGCTAGAAGCAAAAAGGCCCCTCAGGAAGCTACTGCAGTTATTTCAATGAGAGATGATGAGAGCCTCAAGTAGGGGAATGATGGAAGGAATGGAAAGAAAGGACATATTGGGAAGTTTGGGGGATGTGGATCAAATTAGCCCGACTTATTGATTTGATATAGGGGTGAGGAAGAGGAACTATTCAAGAAAAATATCCTTGCATGTGAATGGTGGCCCTGAAAAGATGGTGTCACCAATGAAAACAAAATACAAAAAGAGGAGTAGGTTTACTGGAGAAAATGGTGACTTCCATTTTGAAATGCTGAGTTTGAGGAAGTTGGGAGACAACAAACGACAATGCATATCCAACTACTTATGGAACAATTCCAAAGCAAGGGGAAGAAGTTGAGGTAGGAAGTCATGGCTATGTAGGTAGTAGCTGAACAAGGGAGAGAGAGTTGGAATCCTGTAGAAAACAATCATCAAAAGGCCAAGTTCAGGGCACCTGGCTGGCTCAGTTGGTAGAGTATGCAACTCTTGATTTCAGGGTCATGAGTTTGAGCCCCACATTGGATGTGGAGCCTACTTAAAAAAAATAAAAATAAAAAGGCCAAGTTCACAAGTGATGAAATAATCAAATGCAGTAGAGTCCAGTATAAACATTATCAGTCAGGTTTTGCCACCAAAAGTCATTGATGAATGAGCTTAGTGGAAAGAGCTCCCGTGGAGTGGGAAAGCATGCGGCAGAAGTGAGATAGCCACATTCTGAAGTGAAAATGAAAGTAAATTGCTACCACATTTGATCTTCTCAACGAAATAAGAGAGAGATATTATCATCCCTACTTCATCCTGAATTTCAGTGTGGTGACCCAAGGTATCAGACAGTGGCTGAGGACTCAGACTCTGGATACTGCTCTGTTAGATGGAGTTCCCTTGGAACTAGACTCAGAGATGGATATTTATATGCAGGTTTGTTGGGGAGCATTTTCAAAAGCAGCATCTGTAAGGAAACAAGGGAAGCAGGACTGGGCAGAGGTGATGAAGTAACTACAAATATTTAATCATCTTGAAGATGGCTCTCGGTTGAGAAAGGGATTTCAAATTGCCCCTAATGTAGACAAAGGGGTTTTGACCGGGCTTTGAGGCACATATTGACAGACATTGGATGTGCTGCCCCCAAGAGAGTACATAACGTTGGGTAAGGCATTGTCAGGATATTTAAGGATGTCCTTAAATAGACACAGTGGCTGGAATCTAGTGCACTACAGATTTCGTAAACACTAAGTCTTCATCTTAATTCTTCTTATCCTGACAATGCTGAGTGTATGGTGAGCCCTCTGTAGTTTCTAGTTGAATTTCCTGAATTCCCTATGTTTTCAAGAAGATCGATTGAATAAAAGATGATAAGTAAATGATGCTGAGACTTGAGACGCAATTCAGCTAAGGACCTCTGCTAAAAATCTAACAAGTTTCATTGCCTCTCTTAGCTACTAAATATCTAGTTCAACATTTTACTCCTTAATTCCAAAACTTTCTATTTGAACCCTACCTATGAAGAAGCAGCAAATTTCCTCAGAATTGAACAAAAGAATGATGGTTCAGCAAACTGTAGGTTCTGGGCCAAAAAATATATATTTATTTTTCTTTTTTAAGATTTTAATTTTAAAGTAATCTCTAAGGATGCCTGGGTGGCTCAGTTGGTTAAGCATCTGACTTCCAACTTCAGCTCAGGTCATGATCTCACAGTTCGTGGATTCAATCCCGGAATTGGGCTCTGTGCTGACAGCTCAGAGCCTGGAGGCTGCTTTGGATTCTGTGCCTCCCCACTTTCTCTCTGCCCCTCCCCTGCTCATGCTCTGTCTCTTTCTCTCCCAAAAATAAATAAACATTAAAAAATTTTTTAAATAATAAAAAATAAAAATAAAAAATCTCTACACCCAAGACGGGGCTCGAACTTACGGCCTGGAGATAAAGAGTTAGACGTTCCATGGATTGAGACAGCCAGGTGTGCCTCTCAAAATTATATTTCTAATTCATCAAAATATAGTGAGACAGATGTCAAACTTTTATGACTTCTTAGTTCAATGAATTTAGTTTATACAGAGATGAAATCCTCTTCTCTCTGTCTACCAGACACAAGACAGAACTTCTTTATTCCAATAAAAACTTCATTGCCCCCAGCATCACCCAGCCTTAAACTCATTCTGAAAATATCTTGATCTCCCAAACTCTTTTTCACACCTCTGCTGGACCGATCTTACAAAAGTGGTACAAGACTTCTAGGGGAAAAAAATAGAAGAAAATCCTAGTGATTCTATTGATTTGGTAGGACTCCAAAACAAAGTACCACAAACTGAAAAGATGAAGCAACCGAAATGTATTATCTCACAGTTCTAGAGGGTAAAAGCCTGAGATCAAGGGGTCAGCAAGGTTAATACTTTCTGAGGGCTGTGAGGAAGAATCTGCCTGACGCCTCTCTCTTCCAGAGCTCTGCCAGCATTCCATACACCACCCCAATCTCTGGCTTTTGGTCACGGGCGTTCTCCCTGCATGTTTGTATCTATCCTCAAATTTCCTCTTTTAATAAGGACACCAGTAATATTGGATTAGGACCCACTCTAAAAGCTCATTTTAACTTCATCACCTCTGTGAACACCCTGTCTCCAAATACAGTTACATTCTGAGGTAATGGAGGTTAGGACTCCAACATTAACATGAGAGAATACAGTTCAACATGTAACAGTGACCTTCCTTGGGTTAGGCAAAGATTCTCACGCAAACTATTCTTTAAAAAAGCAAATGGATAAAATGATCAAATGAAATACTTCTGCTGTTAAAAAAATAATATTAAGAAAACGAAAAGACAGGTGAGCCATAGACTGGGTGAAAATATTTGTAAAAACACATACCTGATAAAGCACTTGTGTCTAGAATATATAGAGAAATCTTAATGACAATGACTCAGTAGGAAAAATACAACTATTAATAAGAAGACAAATAACCCAATAAAAAATGGGCTAAAGATTTGGACAGAAACATTTCCAAAAAAGACATAAATGGCCGATGAGCATGTAAAAAAGATGCTCAATCATTAGTGATCAGAGAAATGCAAATTAAATCCACAGACACTTTCACATACAATGACTAAAATCAAAATGGTTGACAATACCAAGAGTCAACAAGGATGTGAAGCAACTGAAACCCTCATACAGTCACTTAATCTCCAAGTGGCCCAGGACACATAAGCCCAAGAGAGGCCCTTGAGCAAACATGAAGAAAGAGGGCCAAAGATGGAATCAGTATTGTCAGCACTCCTACACTTAGTTCCCATTTCTGATTCCAGCCAGCGACAGGTTTTAATTTTTAAAAGCCTGTTCATTAATCAGGTATTCATTGTGCAGAAAGTTCTTCCAGGTCTGGGGCACCTGGGTGGCTCGGTTGAGCATCTGACAATGGATTTCCACTCAGGTCATAATCTGATAGCTCATGGGACAAAGCCTGGCGTCAGGCTATGTGCTGAAAGCATGGAGCATGCTTAAGATTCTCTTTCTCCCTCTCTCTCTCAGCCTCTCTCCTGCTCGTGCTCTCTCTCTCCCTCTCTCTCTCTCTCTCAAAATAAATAAACTTTAAAAAAAGGAAAAAGTTTCTTTCAAATTTGATCCAAGTCCTCTTCTACTCTGTGGCGTTACTCACCACCCCTGACCTCTTCTCTGACATTTAAACACATAGAACCAATTGCCTCCTCTTGAGGGCCATGGGAATAAATTCCACATGTCCAAATGGAAATTATAATTTGTCCCTTCTACCCCCAACCTTGCCCACTCCTGGGTTTCTCGATTCGTATACCAGTCAACCAGTTCTGACTTCCTCATTCCTCACGCCAAACGCCATGTCTCATCGATTCTCTCTTCCAAAAATATTTTGTCTGTCTACTTTTTTCTGTATCACCTGAGTGTAGGCCACCACCAGCCCTTTGCTAGAATACTCTAGAATCCTCAAATCTGAAATATTACATCTATTTTTGTGCTGAACCTCACTGGTCTCACCTATTCCTCACACACTAGGAAGACAGATTTTTCAAAACGCAGATCTTGACTGTATCACTAACCTGAGAGACTGAGATCTCTCAGTAGCTTTTAGGGTACAAATAAGTCATTGACAGGGCCCGAAAGACCCTGAGTGATTTGGCCCTGCCTCAACTATCTCATTCTATGTTATTTCCTTACTACACGCAGCTGTCTGTCTTCACCGCCTCCAATTGACTGCATTTTTCTCTCTCCAGGAGGTTCACAGATGCTATTTTCTCTTCCTTCCCCTTGCCCTTTACCTAATAAATTTCTCTTCATCTTCACTTTGGAACATAAATATTATTTTCTTAAAGAAGACTTTCTGCTCTTAGAACCCCTATGTCAACTGTGATATAAGCTTCTGGAGCCAAATCTGTGTTCCACTACTACTGAAACCCTAGCACTTAGCAAAGTACTTTACTGATGGTGGCTTTTATCATTGGTAGCTCACATATTCCAAAGCCCACCAAAGGAAAACTCTCTGGTAACAGCTATATTGAAAAATTCAGTGGGACTTAAATCCCATTGAAACGGAATTATTTACTTGCTCAGTTGCAATCAAAAAATGTTAAAAGGTAAGTAATTTGGTCTCCCCTTTAATCTAGTGATATTTAAATATTTGCTCAATATTTATTTGGTGGAGTTAGAGAGAAACTGACTTTATTAACGTTTTATTTCATTATTTCTTATTTTCAAAATTAAATTTTCATATGAATTTATTACACAAAGTTTTCCAAACCAGATAACCCAACGTTGGTCATTCGCACTGGCCAAAACTACAAATTCGGTTTCATAGTTTTTATCTTCCTGCAGCTGCTGATGTCAAACAACACTCAGCTGGGTGCTGTCCGGATTGGTGGTACTGTCACCTAAAACAGAATCTTCAGCATCGGTAGATAACAAGAAGTGTTTATTTCTTCATGAGGGTGTTGTCTACATTGGTAGGAACAGAAAACAAGTTTTCATTTCAAGTTCAACAAGGAGTTGTATGGGGAAACCTCCATCACCCGGCACCATATTTCCAACCTGTTTTGGTGAGGCGAAAGCCTTACCATCCGCGCTCCAGGCCGCCCCAGCTGAACCAGTCCCTTAATGGGCTTGTGGTTGGGCACTGTTGCCAGAGATTCTCTGAAGACAGAAACAAGTTAAATAAACAGATTGTTTACTCTCTCAACGTGCCTACATCCGACAGGGGTTCACCCTCTTCTTTCAACCCAAGTTTAAAGAATATGGTACAACCTAAACCAGCCGCAAGTGCCAGGTGATGCTTGTTCCTTTCCTACTCTTTCATAGCCTCCCTCCTCATGCTAACCCTCACCAACGGCTGTCCTTTGGCTGGCTGCTGTCTTACAACAGAATAACAACCCTCACCCCCAAAAGGTATCTAAATCCTAATCCCCAGAATTTGCGAATATGTAATGTTAAAATGTTAAATGGCACAGGGGAGTTAATTTAGTTTAATTATCAGTTGATCTCAAAATAGGGAGCGTATCCAGGTTATCCAGGTGTGCTCAATGTAATCACAAGCTTCCTTAGAAATAGAAGAGAGAGGCGGAAGAGAGGATCGGTGATGCGGTATGAGAAAGACTGAGCTTTGAAGGTGGAAGAAAGAGGTCATGAGGCAATGAAAACAGATGGTCTCTAGAAGCTGGAAAAGGCAAGGAAATGGATTCTTTCCTAGAGCTTCCAGAAAGGGATGCTGCCCTGCCACTACCTTGATGTTAGCCCAAGTGAAACTCAACTGGGACTTCTGACCTCTGGAACCGTAAGCTAGTAAATCTGTGTGCCTTAAGCTGTTAAGTTTGTGGTAAGGTGTTATAGCAGCAATGGAAAATGAATTGCACAGACTCTGCTAAGAGTAGGTGCAGGAAAAGTCTCAATGTTGATTAATATTCTGAACAGGATTAAGATTTTACATTGTAAAGGGATTGTGGGGCCTCTTATTACCTAAAAGCAATCAGAAAACCTTTGGGCCTGCTAGCTGTTTCCATCTAAAAACTTCCTCCAGTGGATAAAACTTAAAGAGCTAGTGGAAAGTAAAAATGTGCATTTAGATGATATCCCAGAGGTGCCTGGGTGGCTCAGTGGCCTAAGTGTCCAACTTTGGCTCAGGTCATGATCTCATGGTTCGTGAGTTCAAGCCCCACATTGGGCTCTGTGCTGTCACTACAGAGCCTGCTTTGGATCCTCTGTCCCCCTCTCTCTCTGATACTCCCCTGCTTGCATGCACTCTCTTGCTCTCACCAATAAATTAACATAAAAAAATTATATCCCATAGGTTGTGACTGTTTAATGTACCTCTTCTAATAGTATAATATCTAAACCAATACAAAATATTACAATTTTACTGGTCCATGGCATTTTTAATTTTTTTTAATTCCAGTATAACTAATGTACGGTGTTATATTAGTTTCAGGTGTACAATATAGTGATTCAACAATTCTATAAATTAGTTAGTGCTCACCAAGATAAGTGTACTCTTAATCCCCTTCACCTATTTCACCTATCCCCACTCACCTCCCCTCTGTTCTGTATAGTTAGCATCCTGTCTCGATTTGTCTCTATCTCTATTTTTTTTAACTTTGTTCATTTGTTTTGTTGCTTCCACATATAAGTGAAATAATATGATCTTTCTCTTTCTCTGACTGGATTACTTCACTTAACATTATACCCTCTAGATCCATCCATGTCCTTGCAAGTAGCAAGATTTCCCTTTTTTATAGCCAAATAATATTCCATTATATATATATATATCACCTCTTCCTTATCAATTCATCTATGATGGACACTTGAGTTGCTACCATATTCTGGCTATTGTAAGTAATGCCACAATAAACATAGGGCTGCATATATATTTTTGAATTAATATTTTTGTATTTTGGGGTTAAATACCCAGTAGTGTGATTACTGGATCATAGAGTAGTTTTATTTTAATTTTTTGAGAAGCCTCATACTGTTTTCCACAGCAGCTGTACCAGTCTGCACTCCCACCAACAGTGCATTGAGGCTTCCTTCTTCTCTGTATCCTTGTGAACCCTTATTTTTTTGTGTTTTCAAGTTTAGCTCTTCTGACAGGTGTGAAGCGACATCCCCTGGCAGTTTTGATTTGCATTTCCCTGATGAGGACGGATGTTGAGCATCTTTCATGTGTCTGTTGGCCACTTAGATGTCTTCTTTGGACAAATGTCTGTTGATGTCTTCTGCCCATTTTTAATTGGATTAATTTTGGGGTGTTGAATTGCGTAAGTTCTTTATATATTTTCGGATACTAACCTCTTGTTGTATATATCATTTGCAAATATCTTTTCCCATCAAGTAGTTTGTCTTTTAATTTTGTTGGTTGTTTCCTTTCTCTGCAGAAGATTTTTGCTTTAATGTAAGCCCAATAATTTATTTTTGCTTTTATTTCCCTTGTCTCAGAGACCTATCTAGAAAAAAAAGTTGCTGTGGCCAATGTCAAAGACATGACTGCCTATGCTCTTCAAGGATTTTTGTTTTTATGGTTTCAGATCTCACATTTATATCTTTAATCCGTTCTGAGTTTATTTTTGTGTATGGTAGGAAAAAGTCCAGTTTCATTCTTTTGCACATAGTTGACCAGTTTTCCTAACACAATTTTTTAAGAGATTATCTTTTTTTCTATTGGGTGTTCTTTCCTGCTTTGTTGGAGATTAATTAACCATATAATTGGGGTTTATTTCTGGGTTTTCTATTCTGTTCTCTTGATTATGTGTCTGTTTTTTGTGCCTTACCTTACTGTTTTGATTACTATAACTTTGTAGTGTATCTTGAAGTCTTGGATTGTGATGCCTCCAGTTTTATTCTTCTTTTTCCAGGTTGCTTTTGCTACTCTTCCATGGGTCCATACAAATTTTAAGATAGTTCTAGCTATATGAAAACTGCTATCTAGCTATATGATGGACTCAAGTGTCCATCATAGATGAAATGATAAGGAAGAGGTGATATATATATAATGGAATATTATTCGGCCATAAAAGAGGGAAATCTTGCTACTTGCAAGGACATGGATGGATCTAGAGGGTATAATGTTAAGTGAAGTAATCCAGTCAGAGAGAGAAATATCATATTATTTCACTCATATGTGGAAGAAACAAAACAAATGAACAAAGTTAAAAAAAATAGAGATAGAGACAAATCAAGACAGGATTTTGATTGCATTGAATTTGTAGATTGCTTTGGGTAAATGGACATTTTAACAATATTTGTTCTTCTAATCCGTGAGCATGGAATGTCTTTCCGTTTCTTTGTGTTATCTTCAATTTATTTCATCCACGTCTTATAGTTTTTTTAAATTTTTTAACATTTATTTATTATTGAGAGACAGAGAGAGACAGAGCATGAGCAGAGGAGGGACAGAGAGAGGGGGAGACACAGAATCCGAAGCAAGATCCAGGCTCCAAGCTGTCAGCACAGAGCCCGATGCGGGGCTCCAACTCACAAACCATGATATCATGACCTGAGCAGAAGTTGGATCCTTAACTGACTGAGCCACCCAGGCACCCCATGTTTTATAGTTTTCAGAGTACAAGTCTTTTACTTCTTTGGTTAGGTTTATTCCTGGGTATTTTATTATTTTTGGCGCAGTTGTAAATGGGATTGTTTTCTTAATTTCTCTTTCTGCTGCTTCGTTATTAGTGTATAGAAATGCAACAGGTTTCTGTACATCAATTTTGTATCCTGCAACTTTACTGAACTCATTTATCGGTTCTAGTAGTTTTTTGGTGGAGTCTTTTGGATTTTCTATATAGATAGATAGATAATAAATATAAATATATAAGTGTATGTAATATATATATATATTTAAATAATGTATATATATTTCCGGTCATTTGCAAAGAGTGACAGTTACTTTTTCCTTACCAATTTAGATGCCTTTTATTTCTTTTTGTCTTCTGATTGCTATGGCTAGGACTTCCAGTATTATGTTTGAATAAAAGTGGGGAGAGTGGATGTCCTTGTCTTGGTCCAGACAGCTTTATTTTTTAATATGTAAAGCTTTCACAAATGAAAAGAACAAATTTATAGGCTATATTTATATGGACATAAAACGCCATTTGTAACCATGACTGAATTAATTTTTCACACATTCAGACATTACCTCAAGTTACACTCACTCCATGGTCAGCTCTTCTAACTCATGCAACTGAGACAGTTCTTCAATAGATCAGTTTAATGTGCATGACAAACTTGCATTGTTATAAAGCTATTTCTCAGTCTCTTTCAAAAGTATTCAGAAGCTTGGATATGCCTTCTGCCCTCAGGCTCTGTTTTCACCATCTCATGTTTATATTCAACTTGGAAATCTGATTTTCCGAGATGCCTGCATTTAGAATTGACTGTGAGATTTAAACACAAGAACAGGATTGCTTGTGTAATACAATAACACAGGCGTTTGTCTCCCTAGGTCTTTTGTTGAGCTGTCACTTGACGATGGTTATTTGGTGACACTGTTAATTTTATTCTGCAATGCAGAGAACCACTAAATTAGAGTAATGGATTATGCTGTCAGTCAGGTTTGACAAAAACCCTGGGAGATTTTGTAATGGAATGAAATCAACACAGTCAAACTATACTAACACTGGGATTCACAATATATTTTAATTATTAAAGAGCTAAATTTTTAAAATGCTGTAAAGTGCAGTTGTTTATGATGGATCTTATTTCCAGAGCATGCTTTTATGAGACTACAAATGTTGTCCCCAGGGTAATACTTAACTTACAATACTTTATAGCAAAGGATAAGACTGGAGTTTAAAAGCATTTGATTATATATATGTAAATATGGTTGCCCTTAAACAACATGAATTTGAGCTGCATGGATCCACTTATACATGGATTCCTTCCAATAGATGCAGTACTATCAATGTATTTTCTACTTTCTTTACTCTAGCTTACTTTATTGAAAGAATATAATATATAGTATATATGCAATATATATGTTAATCGACTGTTTATGTTATCAGTAAGACTTCTGGTCAACATTAGGCTATCAGTAGTTAAGTTTTGGGGAGTCAAAGTTATATGTACATAATCAACTGTGAGAGGGGGACCAACACTCCAACCCCTGCATTGTTCAAGAGTCAACACGTGTGTGTATGTACAAACACCTATAAACAAACACATTTCACATACGGAGAAAGAGATGGAACAGGACAGGGAGAGACAGCATGGGAGAATGGGAGGAACAGGATGGAGGTTGAGAGGGTGGGGCAAGGAGGCGAGAGACCAGGTGGAGAAGAGAGACTGGTCAGCCCTGGGATCTTTCACTGATAGTTGTTAACTAGTGGCTGGAATATTCTCTCCTTGGGGAAGGGGTTTCTTCAAAGCAAGGTTTCCTGGCTTTTCTTATTTGGTCAGGGGCTTCCTCTCATGGCCCCAGGCATCTGGGGCCAGTCTGGTTTGATTCTACTTCGTGTGGAGTATTGCCAGGACACGCTTCTGATTTCCTGGAGAGTTGGCCATGACGTCCTCTTTCTTGCCCTCCAGGTAACCTGTTAGAGGCTAACCAACTGCCTATTCTAACATCAGCCCTGAATGATTACCCACAACTCTGTGAGTTTCTCTGTCTCACCAGGAGAGACCACGCCCAGACCCTCCATCTCCAGCCTATACCCAGAATTGTCATAAAATCTCCTGAAAAAGGCAACTGCAGGTTCTCTGCTTCTGTATAAAATGTTCTCTCTCATCTTAATCTCTAGAATGGTAGTCCCTCTGGGACTGTTTGCTTTTGCAGGTCTCTGTTGCCTTAGAAAATAGGATTCTAAGTTGATTTGGATTTTGTAGTTATTCTCAGTAGGAGTATTTTCCTGCCACGAATTCCATCATATCCAGAAGCAGAAATATCTGATTTTTGTCCATTTGATCTGACTTGGACAGAGAGAAATGAAGTCTCACTACTGTTTCCCCATTTCTCCTTGTGCCTCCTATAATAACTGTTTTTTTATCAACATTTCTGCTACACTATTTAATACAGAGGTATTCATAACTGTTGGTTTGTATACATTGGCATTATAAAATGCCTTTATTATTGTTTTTTTTTTTGCTTGACTTCTACCTTCTCTAGTACTATGTTGCAATCCCCATTTTCTTTGTTTTGCTTTTTTCTGCTGTCTTTGTTCATCTTTTTTTATTTTGAACTCCTCCGAATAATTTTTGTTTCTTCCTGTTTAGTGGCTATATGATTATATCTTTATTTAATACCTTTATTCTTTTTTCTTTAGAAAAAGTGTACTTTTTCTCATTTTTAGATACTTTTTCTAATAGATACATTAGTTATATTAGGTAGTTGTCCTAATATAAGCAACTTTGAAATTATGTTTTCTTATGTTTCTTACGTTTCTTATGTTTTCTTCTTCCCCCTTCATTCCTTTCCTCCATCATACAATTTTAGTCAAAATTATCTGTCTTAGTGCTGACTTTTGTACTGTTTAGTATATTATACTTCTAAAACTTGATTTTTCAACTATAAGAGTCTCCTGGTTTCTAGGTTTTATTGATGAAGCAACCAACAAGCTTATTCTCCTACTTTATCTGTCTTTTATTTTTCCATTTTTAAAGTTTTATCTTTTTAAAATTTTCAGATCATATGTCACTTACATTCTATTCGGTCATCCCAATTTTTATGTTTTTTTTTTAATGTTCTAGCTTCAAGTAGATATATTTGCCATCAATAAGAAGTCTTTTTACTGAGGCTTCCCCAGTCATTCTTTGGTGGTAGTTTTTCCTCTAGTAATTCCTATAAGAAGAGTACACATAAAGATCATTCCCTGAATTCTGGAATGTTGAAAGCAATTTGAAAGTGTTCACTGTTGGAAGAAATGTGATCAAGAGCTCTATTTCTGGCAAGAGTATAAGTTGGTGTAACCACTGGAAAACAGTTTAGCAACAACTTGCAAAATGAAACATTTATTACTCTACAACCGAGAAATTTCACTCCTACTCAAGGGAAACCCTTGCATTTTGCAGAAGTCCTATACAAGAATGTTCATAACAGCACTGTTCATAATAGCAAAAATGGAATGGGTGTCAAAAAGCAAACAGATAAATAGATCAAGGTATATTTCTCAAATTGAATTTTTTACATCAGTCAGAATTAATGATCTGTAGCCATAATCTACAGTTAGAGATTATTATTTTTAAGTTTATTTATTTATTTTGAGAGAGAGCGAGCATAAGCAGGTTAGGGGCAGAGAGAAAGAGAGATAGAATCCCAAGCAAAGTCTGCACCATCAGCTCAGAGCTCAACGTGGGCTCAAACCCATGAACTGTGATCATGACCTGAGCCAAGATCCAGAGTAACCACTTAACCAACTGAGCCACCCAGGGGTCCTTATAGTTAGAGATTAATCTTGTGCTGTGTTTTATTCCCATCTTTTTCATCTTGACATATATAAAATTGTAATATGTAATATTACATAAAATAATGCTGTACCTTACATTTGATGGGGCCTTATATTCAATGAAATATGGTAATAATATATGACAAAATGAAGTCAGAAAATTACATACAATGTGATGCCCTTGTACAAAGTTGAAACAATTAAAACTAAACAATTTTTATTTGTGCATACATATATATGATAATACTACATATGTACGAGGGAATAATTTTTTAAATGTCAGATTGAGGGACCCCTGGGTGGCTCTGTAGGTTGAACATCTGACTCTTCATTTTGGCTCAGGTCATGATCTCACCGTTCCAGAGTTCGAGCCCCATGTCGAGTTCTGAGCTAATGGTTCATGCCTACTTGGGATTCTCTCTCTCTCCTCTATCTCTGCCCCTTCCCTGCTCATGTTCTCTCTCTCTTTCTCAAAATAAATAAACATTAAAAATTTTTTTAAAAAGTAAAACTTGGGGACGCCTGGGTGGCTCAGTTGGTTAAGCGGCCGACTTCGGCTCAGGTCATGATCTCACGGTTCGTGAGTTCGAGCCCCGCATCGGGCTCTGTGCTGACGGCTCAGAGCCTGGGGCCAGCTTCGGATTCTGTGCTCCCTCTCTCTCTCTGACCTGCCAGTGCTCATACTCTGTCTCCCTCTCTCTCTCTAAAAAATAAATAAACAAAAAAATTTTTTTAACTCTCTTTAAAAAAAATAAATAAGTAAAAATAAAAAGTAAAACTTGGCTGGTTCATACTTTGAGTATATGTGTATAAACTATCTTCTGGCACTGAATATTGCTGTTGAATAATGTGATATCAGCCTGGTTTTCTTTTTCTCTCTGTTTTTTTAAATGATATAATCCTTTAGCTTGGGTTTCCAAATGATTTCTTCTTCCTTCTTTAAAGGTGATGACTTACTAAAATGCACCTGTGTTGTTGGTATGGGACCAACTTTCCGTGTTACCTAGTTTGTCCTTTAATACATAGACTTACACTTTATATTACAGGAATATTTTCTATAATTACATTTTTAAATGTGTATTCCATTCCACTATTGTGACTTTCTTCTATTGGATTCTATGCCTCTCTCTTCCATATCTATGATTTTGTCTCCAATTCCTTTGATCCCTTTCTCTGTTTTGGTTTTATTTTCTTCCTCTCCCCTTTTCTTTCCTGTCTATCTTTTACTGTGCATTTCATAATATCTTTCCCCTGTGCTTTTAAATAAATAACTTATTCTTTATATTTTATCTTGTTTTTTGCTTTCCTTCCTGAGTCCTGCCTCTTTCTCTTCCTGTTATCTATCATACCATTAACATCTAATGTCCTTCTCTCAGTTCTATTTGTTCTTTTCGCTCTACCTTCGTAAATGTGATTTTATTTGAATGCAAATCATCTCTGTAACAATGCTTTCTGATGGATTTTCATTTTTATAGGAAAAGTTTATATATTTTCCCATAGTTTTCTTATCGTATAGAATTTTTAAAATAGATATATTATCATTTATGTTTGTAATTCATATTTGATTAATTGTATTTACTTGTACTTTCCTAGACCAGCTACTGGCAGGTGATTAAGCAGGTTTGGTGGATAGAGGCAGGGGTTACCTCTTCTAATGAAATCTTTTTCTTTACAGAGCTCATGACATTTTTCATCCCTCTCCTTTACCACCTTCTTTTGTGTTAAATGGATACATTCTGCTGTACCATTTTAAGTCCTTCAATCTTTCTACTATATATTTTTTTTGAATTATTTTCTTAATGGTTACTCTGGGGATTACAATAAGCATCTTAATATAACAATCTAGTTTAAAATAATACTAGATTCCTGTAATATATATATATATTACATATATTTTTTTCTTCCATATGGCTCTTTCCTCTCCCCTCCCCTGTTGTTATTTTATATAGTTATAATATTGAGTACGTATTTATATATTATAAATATATCAACATAGCTGTATCCTTATTATGTTACGCAGTTGTCTTTTAAATCAATTAAGAGGACAAATAATAAAAAATATATTTCTATTGTCTTCTATATTTACTTATGTGTGGTAGACAGAATAATGGCTCCACACAGATGTTCTTCTCATATCTTTGAAAGCTGTGGTTATGTTAGGCTACATGGTAAAGGGGAATTAAGATTTCAGAAAGAATGAATGCTGTTCACTGGCAGACTTTAAGACAGAGGAGGTTATGCTGGATTAGTGAGGTGAATACAGTGTAATCAGTATTTTAAAAACGGAATAAGGAAGCAGAAGAAGAGGTCAGAGGAATACGATAGGAGAAAGTTTCAAATCACCATTTCTGACTTTGAAGATGTAAGAAGGGATACGTGATTCACAGAATACAAGATACAAGTAGCATCTAGAAGCTGAAAAAGGGAATTTGGTGGATTTTCCCTTAGAGCTTACCAGAAGAGGATGCAGACCTGCTGAGACTGTGACTTTAGCCCAATGAAAACTGTGTTGGACTTCTAACTTTGAAAATCATGAGATAGGGGCACCTGGATGGCTCAGTCAGTTGGGCAGCGAACTTCAGCTCGGGTCATGATCTCACGGTCTGTGGGTTCGAGCCCTACGTCGGGCTCTGTGCTGACCGCTCAGAGCCTGGATCCTGCTTCGGATTCTGTGTCTCCTTCTCTCTCTGCCCTTCCCTTGCTCATGCTCTGTCTCTATGTCTCTCGAAAATAAAAAAAAAGAAAAAAATCATGAGATAATACATTTACATGGTTTTAGGACACTAAGTTTTTAGTAATTTTTTACAGTAGCCATAGGATACAACCCACTAGGTAATGACCTTTACATAGGTAAAGGCTCTTTATTTCCTCCTTAGGAGGTCTGGTACTGTCTAGTGTCCTTTTTTTTCAGCTGGAAAATTGTCTTTTAGAATTTATTATAGAATCATAACTGCTAGCAACAAATTCCTTGAGTCTTTTTAAAACATAGGTATGTCTTTATTTCACTTTCATTTTTGGATAGTTTTGCTGGAAATATAATTTTTATTTGACTCTTTTACTTTAAACACTTTGAACATGTCATCTCACTACATTCTAGCCCCCATTGTTTCTGATGAAGTCAACTGTTCATCTTATGAGACTACTCTGCAGTGATTTGTGGATTTTCTCTTGCTCTGTCCAAAAATTTCTTCTTGTGCTTTTGGCAATCTGTGCTGGGCTATGGAGGAGGAAAATCGTGCCTTCCAGCAATTTTGTTCTTGAAGAAGTCTCCTAAATTTCTCTGCTGCTGCAGTGTCCATTATAAGATTAGTAAATAAACCTTTGTGTTTATCCCAGATGTTTTTCTTTTTTTTCTTTTTTCAGCATTTTTATTTTATTTTTGAGAGACATAGAGACAAAGCATGAGCAAGGGAAGGGCAGAGAGAGAGACACACAGAATCTGAAGCAGGCTCCAGGCTCTGAGCCATCAGCACAGAGACCAATGCGGGGCTCGAACTCACAGACCGTGAGATCATGACCTGAGCCGAAGTCAGCCACTCAACCGACGCAGCCACCCAGGAGCCCCCCCAGATGTTTTTCAATATGCTACTTCTAGGGGCACCTGGGTGGCTCCGTTGGTTGAGCGTCCAACTCTTGATTTTGGCTCAGGTCATGATCCCAAGGACATGGGATCAAGCCCTATAAGAAGATTCTTATTCTCTCTTTCTCCCTCTCAAATAAAATTTTTTAAAATGCTCCTTTATGCTGTCTCTCAGTGCGGTTGTTATGCTGTCTTTTCAAGGGCAGGGACTTTGTTTCCTATAGAGCCTCTTGCTCTCCCAGAGCTGAGCTACTAATTTTTTTAACTTTCTAGTGTTGAGCCCTACTGATTGTAAGAATTCACCAAATTAATCCCCTCTGGTTTTCAAAGTCAAGTGTCATGGGGATTGGTCTTCCCAGTGTAGGTCTCTAGTGCCTGGGATACCTGGGGTGCCTGGGGTGGGGTCTGCTCCTCTTCTTTCTCTACGCTTGTGGTGTCTGTCCCTCCTGCACACAGTGTGATTCCCAACAGTGTTTCTGCCCTACCTACCATTTTCAATATGGAGAGTCTGTTCTGCCAGTCTTAGAGTTATTTTCTGGGTTAGTTATGCTGATATGGCTGTTAATTAGGTGAGTATCTGTGGGAGGAGTTGAGCTTAGGAGCTTCCTACTCTGTCATCCTTCTTTTGTTTTAAAGCCTATTTTATCTGATATAAGTATTGCTACCCTACCGTTTGGTTTGGTTTGGTTTGGTTTTTTGGTGTTTGGTTTTGTTATTGTTTTCTTGCTTGGTTTTGTTTTGTTCTCTGCTACCATCAGCATGGAATTCTTTTTCTAGAATTTCATTTTGAGTCTGTATGTCTTTAGGTGTGAAGCGAATCTTTTGTAGTCCTCATATAGATGGGTCTTGTTTTTTATCCATTCAGTCATCCTATGTCTTTTGATTGGATCGTATAGTTAATTTATTAAGGTGATTATTGATAGGTATGTACTTATTGCCATTTTATTCATTGTTTTACAGTTGTTTTGTGTTTTCTCTTGGTCTCTTCCCTTGTGGTTTGATGGCTTCCTTTAGTGTTATGCTTGGCTTCCTTTCTCTTAATTTTTTGTGTATCAAGATTTTTTATTTGTTACCATGGTGTTCAGATAGAACATTCTATGCGTATAGCAGTCTATATTAAGCTGATAGTCACTTAAGTTCAAACACATTCTAAAAGCACTACATTTTCACTAAGCCTTCCAAGATTTTGTGAATACGATGTCTGATTTTACATATTTGTATTTTGTGTATCCATTGACTAATTTTTATAGATTTAATTGATTTTACTACTCTTAAATTTTACTACCATCCTACTGGCTTTATAATCATTTAACTACTACCTTGACTATTTATTTGCTTGTACGCATGAAATAGTTTTCTTTCAGAATTTTCTGTGATTTATGACCTTTTTTTCATTTTGAGAATTCCTCTTAACATTTCTTATAAGACTGGCTTAGTAGTGATGAATTCCTTTGACTTTTGTTTGTCTGAGAAACTTATTGTCTCTCCTTCAATTCTGAATGATAACCTTGCCAGAAAGTGTTCTTGGTTGTAGATTTTTTCCTTTAAGGACTATGAATATACCATACCACTCCCTTCTATCCTGCAAAGTTTCTTCTGAGAAAATAGTTGATAGCTTATAGGGTTTTTTTCGTATGCAACTGTTTTCCTTTCTGCTATTTTTTTTTATCAATTTATTGTCAAATTCATTTCCATACAACACCCAGCGCTCATCCCAACAAGTGCTCTCCTCAGTGCCCGTCACCCGCTCTCCCCACTCCCATACACCCCTCAACCCTCGGTTTGTTCTTAGTATTTAAATGTCTCTTATGCTTTGTCTCCCTCCCTCTCTGTGGCTTTTTTCCCTCCTCTTCCCTTCCCCCATGGTTTTCTGCTAAGTCTCTCAAAATCCACCTATGCGTGGAAACATATGGTATCTGTCTTTCTCTGACTGACTTATTTCACTCAGCATAATACCCTCCAGTTCCATCCACTACACGTGGCCAGATTTCATTCTTTCTCATTGCTTCATAGTATTCCATTGTATATATGTACCACATCTTCTTTATCCATTCATCAGTTGATGGACACAGAGTCTCTTTCCATGAATTGGCTATTGTCGAAAGTGCTGCTACAAACATCGGGGTACACATGCCCGTATGCATCAGCACTCCTCTACCTTTTGGGTAAATTCCCAGCAGTGCTATTGCTGGGTCATAGAGTAGTTCTATTTCCATTTTTTTTGTGGAACCTCCACACAGTCCTCCAGAGCAGCTGCTCCAGTTTGCATTCCCACCAACTGCGTAAGAGGGTGCATGTTTGTCCACATCCTTGCCAGCATCTACAGTTTCCTGATTCATTCATTTTAGCCACTCTGACCAGCATGAGATGGTATTTCAGTGTGGTTTTGATTTGTATTTCCCTGATGATGAGTGACATTGAGCATTGTTTCATGCGTCTTTTGGCCATCTGGATGTCTTCTTTGGAGAAGTGTCTCTTCATGTCTTCTGCCCATTTCTTTACTGGATTATTCGTTTTTTGGGTGTGGAGTTTGGTAAGTTCTTTATAGATTTTAAATACTAGTGTTTTATCCAATATGTCATTTGCAACTCTCTTTTCCCATTCTGTCAGTTGCCTATTAGTTTTGTTGGTTGTTTCCTTTGCCGTGCAGAAGTTTTTATCTTAATGAGGTCCCAATAGTTCATTTTTGCTTTAAATTGCCTCACCTTTGGAGATGTGTCACGTAGGAAATTGCTGCGCCTCAGGTCAAAGAGGTTTTTTCCTGTTTTCTCCTCTAGGATTTTGATGGTTTCCTGTCTCACATTCAGATCCTTCATCCATTTAGAGTTTATTTTTGTGAGTGGTGTAAGAAAGTGCTGTAGTTTCATTCTTCTGCATGTTGCTGTCCAGTTCTCCCAGCACCATTTGTTAAAGAGGCTGTCTTTTTTCCATTGGATACTCTTTCCTGCTTTGTCAATGATTACTTGGCTATATGCTTGTGGGTCTATTTCTGGGTTCTCTATTCTATTCCATTGGTCTATGTGTCTGTGTTTGTGTCAATACCATACTGTCTTGATGACTGCCACTTTGTAGTAAAGGTTAAAGTCTGCAATTGTGATGCCTCCTGCCTTGGTTTTCTTCTTCGATATTACTTTGGCTATTCGGGGTCTTTTGTGGTTCCATATAAATTTTAGGATTGTTTGCTCTAGCTTTGAGAAGAATGCTGGTGCAATTTTGATTGGGATCACATTGAATTTGTATATTGCTTTGGGTAGTATTGACATTTTAACAATATTTATTCTTCCAACCCATGAGCATGGGATGTTTTTCCATTTCCTTGTGTCTTCCTCAATTTCCTTCATAAGTTTTTTTTATAGTTTTCAGCGTAGAGATCTTTTACATCTTGTGGTTAGGTTTATTCCTAGGTATTTTATGTCTTTTGGTGCAAATTGTGAATGGGACTCGCTTCTTTATTTCTCTTTCCGTTGTTTCATTGTTGGTATATAGAAATGCAACCAATTTCTGTACATTGATTTTGCACCCTGAAACTTTGCTGAATTCGTGGATCAGTTCTAGCAGGCTTTCGATGATTCTCTGTTTAGTTGATCAATCCAGTGCTGTGAGTGGAGTGTTAAAGTCCTCTGTGGTTAGCACATATTTATCGATAAGATTGCTTATGTTCATAATTAGTTGTTTTATAAATTTGGGCGACCCAGAATTCAGCGTGTAGATATTTATAACTGTTAGCTATTCCTGCTGGATAGTCCCTGTGATTATTATATAATGCCCTTCTTTATCTCTTGTTACATCCTTTACTTTAAAGTCTAGTTTGTCTGCTATAAGTGTGGCTACTCCAGCTTTCTTTTGACTACCAGTAGCATGGTAGCATCCCCTCACTTTCAATCTGAAGGTGTCCTCTGGTCTAAAATGAGTCTCTTGAAGGCAGCAAATAGATGGGTCTTGTTTTTTAATCCATTTTGTTACCCTGTGTCTTTTGATTGGCAAATTTAGTCCATTTACATTCAGTGTTAATATTGAAAAATAGGGGTTTAGAGTCATTGCGTTATCTGAAGGTTTCATGCCTGTAAGGATGTCACTGGTACTTTGTGTTCCTTGCAACCTTTTCTTCATAGAGTCTCCCTCAGGATCTCTTGTGAGGCTGGTTTATTTGCAATGAATTCATTCAGTTTTTGTTTGTTTGGGAAAATCTTTATCTCTCCTTCCATTCTGAATGACAGGTTGGCTGGATAAAGGATTCTTGGATGCCTATCTTTCCTGTTCCTCACATTAAAGATTTCCTGCCATTCCTTTCTGGCTTGCCAAGTTTCTGTAGATAAGTCTGCTACTACCCTTACGTGTTTGTGTTTATCTTTGTATGTCAAGGCCCCTTTATCCCTAACTGTTTTCAGAATTTTCTTTGTCCTTATATTTTGCCAGTTTAATTATGATGTGTCATGCAGAAGGTCTATTCAAGTTATGTCTGAGAGGAGTTCTCTGTGCCTCTTGGATTTTCATGGCTGTTTTCTTCCTCATATTGGGGAAGTTCTCAGCAATGATTTGTTCAAGTACCCCTTTGACTCCTTTCTCTCTCTCTTCTTCCTCTGGAATTCCTATGAATCAGATATTGTTTCGTTTGATTGCATCGCTCAGCTTTCAAATTCTCCTTTCCTCTTCCTGAGTCAGTTTCTCTCTCTTTATTTCTGCTTCCTCCTTTTCTGTAATTTTATCTTCTAATTCACCTATTCTCTCTTCTGCCTCTTCAATCCGCGCTGTGGCTGCCTCCAATTTGTTTTGCACCTCATTTAAAGCATTTTTTAATTCTTCCAGACTATTTTTAAGGTCCTTGATCTCTTTAGCGAGGGACCCCCTGCTGTCTTCCATGCTTTTTTCAAGCCCAGCAATTACTTTTATGATTGTCATTCTGTATTCGTGTTCTGTTACGTTGCTTATATCTGTTTTCATCAATTCTTGAGCTGTCACTACTTCCTGTAATTCTTTTTGCGGAGAATTCTTCCGTTTAGTCATTTTGGCCAGGTGTGTTTTGGTTTGTTTCCTGAGGTCGCCTTGGAAACGAAAACAGACAAACAGGAAACAAAAATACACAAATGTAATGAAAAATAATACAGGCAAGCAGATCACAACAGAAAAAAGAATAACAAATGACACTCTGAAGGCATGTGACCTGAAGTACCAGCTACACATTATGGATAAGGTGTGTGCTGTGCTGATGGCTGAGCATATACAGAGAGAGTAATGACAGGAGCAGGGAAAAGGAGAAAATGAACTTTGACCAGGTAGAGAGACTGAAAGGTTTAATCCAGAAAGAGAGAAGTCAGAATAAAGAAGGAGACGAGGAAAAAGAAATGAAGATAAATGTTTCCCAAATGAACTATGTGGCCTGGTTATTCCAGAGAGAGAGATAGGAGCGTAAAGAAGGAGGTGTAGAACATGCGTTGAGAGAGTGGGTTAAATGTCTGTTTAAGCCAGCCAATACCCCTGGTAACTGGCTCAGGGGTGGGGATGGATAAGGAGAAAAGGGAGCATATATCTAAAGAAGAAGAATTGACCTGAAGTTAATCCAGGCAGTAATCTTGCATCGCAGCGTCTATCACTCCCGCACAAAGGCGCCTCTCCTATGAGGAGGGGCGTGGTTTGGTGTAGTCGGTCAGGCCTCCATTGCCATAGGCAGATGGAATCTTAGGGTTTGGCATTGTGGGTATGCGGGACAACAATGGCATCCCCCCAGTCCCTTCTTCATGGACCCAGAGTCCCAAATCACCCCTTTGTTTCCGTCCTCGCTCTGCCCAGGATGCAGGTGTAGTGCGATTTGTTGGGTGGTCACATGCCCCACACTTATCTGAGTTTTTTAACTTGCTCTGACCCCTATGGCCGGTTTCCCATATGAAAATTGTCTCTGGCATAGCACCAATCGAAAGGTGGCTCTGCACCTCTCTGTGATGCAGACTGGCTGGGCCCTGCTGCCCGCCCCAGTGCAAAGAGAGTTCCACTTTTAGAAACAGAACTTCTCTTCAAAAACCCTGCGGTTCGGGACTGGATGAGAGGATAGGCTGCCTCTCCGGCCCCATCCGAGGTTTTTCTCTTGTTCGGATACCGACCGTTCTATACTCTTCCAGCTGCTCTTTCTCTTCCCTTTGTCTTTCTGCAGAAGGGCCCCCCCCCTGTACCCCCCGCGGTTCATTTTATCTCCCCCAGATTGCACTCACACACTCATTTAGGTGCTTTCTGGATTTCGCATTCTCTTCCTTGTAGATTCCAACTCCTTTCCTCCCAGACTCTTGGGGTTGAGAGTCCTTTGGTTTCAGTCCTTCTTTGTTTGAAGGATATTCAGGAATCTCCTTCCTGCTTTTAAGCTTATCTCTTTACATTAACATTTTTTTTCCATTTAATTATGTGTCATAGAGTGGAGCTCCTTGAATTCGTCTTATTTGGGGCTCTCTATGCTTCTTGGACATGGATGTTGGTTTCCTTCCCTAGATTAGGAAAATGTTAAACTATTTCTTCAAATAAGTTTTCTCCCTTGTTTTTATTCCCTGCCTTCTGGGATCACTATAATGCAAGTGCTGTTAGGCTTGATGATGTCACAGAGCTCCTTCCCTTAACCTATTATTATTCTCATTATTATCATTATTATTTGTCATTCAACTTCGTTGCTTTCCATTCCCCCATCTTCCAGATCACTGATCTGTTCTTCTGCATCCTCTAATCTCCTGTTGGTTTACTCTAGTATATTGTTCATTTCAGTTACTGAATTCTTCATTTTTTCTTTAAAATAAATTTTCCCGGGGCGCCTGGGTGGCTCAGTGGGTTAGGTGGCCGACTTCAGCTCAGGTCATGATATCACAGTCTGTGAGTTCAAGCCCCACGTCGGGCTCTGTGCTTACAGCTCAAAGCCTGGAGCCTGCTTCCGATTCTGTGTCTCCCTCTCTCTTCTGCCCTTCTCCTGCACACCTCTGTCTCTATGTCTCTAAAAAATAAATAAACGTTTAAAAAATATTTTAAAAATAATAAAATAAATTTTCTCTTTATTTTAGTTCTCACTGAGTTTATTCACTCTTTTCTCAAGTTCAGTGAATATTTTTATAACCATTACTTTGATCTTTTAATCAGGCATATGTTCTACTTTCATTTCACTTAGCTCTTTTAGTGTGGTTTTTGTTTTATTCCTTAATTTGAGACCTATTCCTATCTCATTTTGTCTAATTCTTTGTGTTTGTTTCTATGTACTAAGTAGGCCAACTACATCTCCTGGTCTTGGAAGTAGTGGCTTTGTGTCAAAGAAGTCCTGTGGTGCCCTATAACACAGTCCCTCCTGGCCATTAGAACCAATTATGCCAGGGGTGCCTTCCTGCATGGGCTTCCTTTTGTTATGGCTAAGTTGCGATTGCCTTCAGCCCAGCTGAATCTGCTCAGAGATTAGAACTCACCTTATCTGCTCTGGGTGTATTGCACAGGGTTTGCTACTTGTGCTGTTGAAAAGTCCAGCTATGGCTACCGTATGCTCATTGGTGTGCTTGTGGAAAATCAACCTATTTGCAGTTAACCTTTCTACCACAGCTGCAGGCACACCAAACTCAGAGCTTGCTCCCTGAGCAGCCAGCAAGGAGACCCGGCTGCAGGTACTGCAGACATGTTGGTGTGTGGGGTTATCTTCCTCATCATACCCTCCCTTTCATCCAAGACAGGACTCACTTTAGTATGGCATTTGTCCATGGTAGGTGGAGAATGTTAGCACTCTCTCCCAAAAACATGCAGGATTTAGTCTGGGGGAGGTGAAAGAAATGGTCCCCACCAGCACTTTTGTTCCTGGAGAAATCTCCTGCAGATCCCTGCTCCTCCAGTGCACATTCTAAGATTAGTCAATAAATTTCTTCACATACACCCCGGGTGCTTTTCAAACCACTGTGGTCTCAGACCCAGTTATTTAGTGTGCTGGCTCTTTAAGGCCAAGAATTGTGTTTCCTATTGCCCTCTGGCTTTCCTGAAGTTAAGCCCACTAATTTTTTAAAAGTTTCTATTTATTTTTTAAAGTTATTTAAATCCAAATTAGTTAACAGATGGTATAATAATGATTTCAGGAGTAGAATTTGGTGATTCATCACTTACATAGAACACCAGTGCTCATCCCAACAGTGCCCTCCTTAATGTTCACCCCTGCCTGCCCCCCCTTCTAGCAACCCTCAGTTTGTTCTCTCTTATGGTTTCCTCCCTATCTGTTTTTATCTTATTTTTCCTTCCCTTCCCCTAAGTTCATCTATTTTGTTTCTTAAATTCCACATATGAGTGAAATTATATGATATTTAATTTCTCTGGCTGACTTAGTTTGCTCACCATAATATACTCTAGTTCCATCCATATTGTCGCAAATGGCAAGACTTCATTCTTTTTGATCGCCGAGTAATACTCTATTATGTATACATACCACATCTTCTCTATTTGTCAGTTGATGGATATTTCTGTCCTTTGCATAATTTGGTATATTGGGGTGCATGTGTCCCTTCGAATCAGCATTTTTGTATTCTTTGGCTAAATACCTAGTGTATTAGAGCCTTGGATTGTGAGTAACTTGTTCTGCAAGTGTTCGAGAAGATGAGCAAACATTTCTAATGAATTTTAACCTGATAAATGAGCAATGTCTTGCAATATGAATAATACGTGATGCCAAATCTGTCATATGTGACGTCTGTCAGCCATCTGTATCTTTCTTTGAGAAATGTCTCTTCATGTCTTCTACCCATTATTTAATTGGGTTACTTGTTTTTTGGATGTTGAGTTTTATAAGTACTTTATATATTTTGGATAACAACCTTTATTGAATATACCATTTGCAAATATCTTCTCTCCATTCCATAGGTTGCCTTTTGTTTTCGTTCATGGTTTCCTTCACTGTGCAGTTTTTATTCTAATGTAGTCCCAATAGTTTATTTTTATCTAGAAAAGTATTCCTATGGTTGGTGTTAAAGAAGTTACTCCCTGTGTTCTGTTCTCAGATTTTTATGCTTTCAGGTTTCACATCTAGGTTTTTAATCCATTTTGAATTTATTTTTGTTCATAGTGTAAGTAAGTGGTCCAGTTTCACTTTTTTACATGTTGCTGTCCACTTTTCCCAACACCATTTGTTGAAGAGACTGTTTTTCCCATTGGATATTCTTTCCTGCTTTGTCAAAGATTGACCATATAGCTGTGGTTTTGTTTCTGGGTTTTCTATTCTGTGCCATTGATCTGTGTACCTATTTTTATGCCAGTACCATACTGTTTTGATTATTACAGCCTTGTAATATAGCTGGAAGTCCAGAATTGTGATGCCTCCAGCATTGTTCTTGCTTTTCGAGACTCCTTTAGCTGTTTAGGGTCTTTTATGGTTCCATACAAATTTTAGGATTCTTCATTCTAGCTCTGTGAAAAAATGCTGGTGTTATTTAGATAAAGACTGCATTGAATTTGTAGATTGATTTTAAAATGTATAGACATTTTAAAAATAGGAGTTCTTCCAATCCATGAACACGATGCCTTTCCATTTCTTTGTGTCATCTTCAATTTCTTTCATCAGTGTTTTATAATTTTCAGAGTACAGGTCTTCCCCCTCTTTGATTAAATTAATCCCTAAGTATTTTATTATTTTTGGTGCAATTGTATGTGAGACTGTTGTCTTAATTTCTTTCTGCTGTTTCATTATTGATGTAAAGAAATGCAACGGATTTCTGTACATTAATTTTGTATCCTGCAACTTTACCAAATTTGTGTATCAGTTCTAAAGTTTTTTCATGGAATCTGTCAAGTTTTCTATATATAGTATCACGTTATCTGCAAATAGTGACAGTTTTGTTTCTTCCTTAATGATTTAGATGCCCTTTTTTCCTTTTTTCTTGCCTGATTGCTGTGGCTAGGACTTCCAGTACTATGCTAATTAAAAGTGGTGGGAGTGAACATTGTTGTCTTATTCCTCACCTTAGGGGAAGCGCTCTATTTTTCCCCATTACAGATGATAGTAACTGTGAGTTTTTCATGTAGGATCCTTCCTTTCTTTCCTTCTTTCTTTCTTTCTTTCTTTCTTTCTTTCTTTCTTTCTTTCCTTCTTTCCTTCTTTCCTTCTTTCCTTCTTTCCTTCTTTCCTTCTTTCCTTCTTTCCTTCTTTCCTTCTTTCCTTCTTTCCTTCCTTCCTTCTTTCCTTCCTTCCTTCCTTCCTTCCTTCCTTCTTTCCTTTAACATTTATTTATTTTAACATTTATTTACCTTCGAGAGACAGAATGTGAGTGGGAGAAGGGCAGAGAGAGAAAGAGACACAGAATCCAAAGCAGGCTCCAGGATCTGAGCTGTCAGCACAGAGTCCGACGTGGGGCTTGAACTCATGGTCCATGCTTAACCGACTGAGCCACCCAGGTGCCCCTCATGTAAGACCTCTGTTATGTTGAGGTATGTTCCCTCTAAACCACTTTCCTACTAAACTTCTCTACTTCATTGAGAGTTTTAATCATAAATAGATGTTGTATTTTGTCAAATGCTTTTTCTGTGTCTATTGAAATGATAGGATTCTTATCCTTTCTCTTGGGGTGATGTATCACATTGATTTTGTGAATATTGAGCTACACTTGCAACCCAGAAATAAATCACACTTGATTGTGTTGTATGACTTTTTTTTTTATATTGTTGAATTCGATTTGCTAGTATTTTGTTGAGAATTTTCACATCTATGTTCATCTGGGATATTGGCCTGTGGTTCTCTCTCTCTCTCTCTCTCTTTCTCTATTTGTAGTATCTTTTCTGTACCCCTGTATTGTGTGCATTCTTGTTTGGGTATAGATGATGCTGGCCTCAAAATGAATTTGGAAGTTTTACTTCCCTTTCTATTTTTTGAAATAGTTTAAGAAGAGTAGGTATTAATTTTTCTTTAAATGTTTGATAGAATTTGCCCGTAGAGATGTGGTCCTGGACTTAGGTTTGTTGGGAGGTTCTTTAATTACTGACTTAATTTCTTTGCTGGTTATCAGGCTATTCAGTTTCTATTTCTTTCTGATTCAGTTTTGGAAGTTAGATGTTTCTAGGAATTTATCTATTCTAATTTGTCCAATTTGTTGGGATATAGTTGTTCATAATAGTCTCATAATTCTATTTCTGTGGTGTTGTGATTTCTCCTCTCTCGCTCGTGATTTCATTTGAGTCCTTTCTGTTTATTTCTTGTTAAGTCTAGTAAGAGGTTTATCAGTTTTATTCATTTTTTCAAACAACTAGCTCCTGATTTTGTTGATCTGTTCTATTGTGGGTGTTTGTAGTTTTTGGTCTGTTTTCTTAGTTCCTATTACGTTTATTTCTGCTTTAATCTTTTATTTTTTCCTTCCGTCTGCTGGTTTTAGTTTTTATTTGTTCTTTTTCTAGCTTCTTTAGATGCAAAGTTAGGTGTTTGAGATTTGTCTTCCTTCTTGCTGTATGCCTGCATTGCTGGAAATTCCTTCTTAGAATGGTATATGCTGCCTCCCATGGTTTTGAACCATTTTGTTTTCATTTTCATTTGTTTCCATGTAATTTTTTTTAATTTTTTTAATGTTTATTTATTTTTGAGAGACATAGAGGCACAGCGTGAACAGGGGAAGGGCAGAGAGAGAGGGAGACACAGAATCGGAAGCAGGCTCCAGGCTCCCAGCTGTCAGCACAGAGCCCAACGCGGGGCTCGAACTCACAGACCGCGAGATCATGACCTGAGCTGAAGTCGGCCGCCAAACCGACTGAGCCACCCAGGCGCCTCTGTTTCCATATAGTTTTTAATTCTTTTTTCTTTTAAGTTTATTTATTTTGAGAGAGAGAGAAAAAGAGAGTGTGTGTGTGTGTATGTGCATTGGTTGGGGAGGGGCAGAGAGAGAGGGAGGAAGAGAGGGAATCCCAAGCAGGCTCCATGCTGCCAGTGTGGAGCCCAATGTGGGACTTGAACTCACAAACCACGAGATCATGACCCAATCTGAAACCAAAAGCTGGGCACTTAACCAGCTAAGCCACCCAGGCACCGTTTAATTTATTCCATTTCATGTGGTCAGAAAAGATGGCTGTACGATTTTGATATTTGTGAATTTGTTGTGGGATAATATGTGATGTTTTCTGGAGAATGTTTCATGTGCACTTGAAAAGAATGTATATTCTGCTGTTTTAGGATAGAATGTTATGAATATATCTGTACCAATGTGTCATTTAAAACCATTGTTTCCTTGTTGATGTTCTCTTAGGATTATGTATTGATGTAAGGGGGGGGTGTTAAGGCCCCCTACTATTATTGTATTATTAATGCTTAGTTCTTTGTTTGTTTTATGTTTTCGGTACCCCTGTATTGTGTGCATAAATATTTACAATTCTTATATCTTCTTATTGGGTTGTCCCCTTAATTATTATACAGTATCCTTCTTTGTCTCTTCTACAGTCTTTGTTTCAAAGTCTACTTTGTCTGATATAAGTATTGCTACCCTGGTTGATATTTATCCTCTCACTTTGAATCTTCAGGTATCTTCAGTCTAAAATGAGTCTCTTGTTGGCAGCATATAGATGGGTCTTGTTTTTTTTTTATCCATTTTGACACCCTTTGTCTTTTGGTTGGAGTTTTAGTCCATTTGCGTTCAAAGTAATTATTGATGTGTATTTATTGCCATTTTATTACTTGTTTTGCGATTGTTTCTGAAGGCCATCTCTGATCCTTTCTTCTTTCTTTCATGTTTTGATGATTATCTTCAGTGATTTATTTCTCTTGATTCTCTTAGTGGTTTTTTTGATATATGGCTACGATTAGGTTTGTATATAGCCTCTTCTGTATATAGCATTATAACTTATGTTGATAGTCACTTAAGCTTGAACCCATTCTCTTCTCTTCTCATGTTTTAGGTATATATTATTATCTTTTATATCCTTTTGGTGACTTATTTCACTGATTTTTTTTTACATAAATATTCACTTTTACTACCTTTGTGTTTCCTACCTCTTTACTGTCACTTTTCGTTTCTTCTTTCCACTCAAAGAGTCCCTTTTAATATTTCTTACAGAGCTGGTTTAGTGGTCACAAACTCCTTTAATTTTTGTTTGTCTGGGAAATTCTTCATCTCTCTTTTTCTGAATGATAGCTTTGTTGGATAGTGTATTCTTGGCTACAGAATTCTAGGCTTCCCACTTAGCACTTTGAATATATCATGTCACTACATTCTGGCTTGCAAAGTTTTTGTTGAAAAATCTCCTGCTAGCATTATTGGTTTCCCCTTGAAAGTTACTGACTCCTTTTGTCTTGCTGCTTTTAAGATATTTTATTTATTACTATATTTTGAAAATTTAATTACAACACATCTTAGAGTGGGTCTGTTTTTATTGATTTTGTTGGGGTTCTCTCTGCCTCCTAGATCTGGATATCTGTTTGCTCCCACAGATGAGGAAAGTTTTCAGCTATTATTCCTTTAAATAAATTTTCTACCCCCTTTTCTCTCTTCTCCTTCTCCTTCTTCTCCGACTGCTATAATACAAATGTTATTATGTTTGATGGAGTCACTGGTTTCCCTAAGTCTATTCTCATTTTATATATTTCATTTCTCTCTCTTTTGTTCAGCTTGATTACTTTGTATTACTCTGTCTTCTAGGTCACTGATTTGTTCCTCTGCTTCCTCCATCCCTCTGTTCATTCCATTAGGTATGTTTCTCATTTCATTTATTGTGCCCTTTATCTCTGCTATGTTATTCCTTATCTCTGTGTTAAGGGTCTCATTCATGTCTTCCACTCTTTTCTCCAATCCAGTGAGTATCCTTATAATCATTTCTTTAACTTCTCTACCAGACATGTTACTTACATCTGTTTCACTTAGATCTTTGGCTGCGGCCTTGTCCTATTCTTTCATTTGGGATAAATTTCTCTGTCCTCATTTTGTCTGCCTCTCTGTGTCTGTTTCTGTGTGTTAAGAAAGTCAGCTGTGTCTTCTGCTCTTGAAACTAGTAACTTTATGAGGAAGAGGTCCTGGAGTGCCCTGCAATGCATTGTCCCCTGTCCACTAGTGCCTGGCACTTCAGGAGAGTATCCTATGTATGTTGCTTATGTTCTGATATTGTTTCTAAGTGACTTTTGTGAGCTAATGTGGGCTGTGCTTGCTCAGTGGTGGTGTTAAGAGGACCCAGGCAGACCAGCTCTTGGGTGGAGGGGCATAGGCACTGGGGATTAGTAGTACTGATAGATTAGTAGTACTTGCAAAATTTGCACTGAGCCACGAGTCACCAGTCCTATGTTGGATCCTCCAAGGAACTTTGGCAGTTCGGAGCTGCTGCGGATGGCACACGATGGCTGTGAGCATAAAATGGGTATGTTGTGATGGCTGGTCCCAGCTGCATGGCAGGAGCTGTGCACCAGGCAGCTGAACATGGCACACAATGAATAGCAGCTGGGGCATGGGCTGGGCATAGCATGGTGCACTGCAGCAGCCGTGTGCACCAAGTGGCTGGTCGGGGCCCACAAGTAGTAGTTCTCTTCAAATCCAAAAGAGAACACAGGCGAATTTCTCTGACATTGGCCTTAGCAATATTTTCTAGGTATTTCTTCTAAGCAAGTGAAATAAAAGCAAAAATAAACTATTGGGACTATATCAAAATTGAAAGCTTGTACACAGCAAAGGAAATCATCAACAAAACTAAAAGACTGCTTACTGACTGGGAGAAGATATTTGCAAATGATATGTCCAATAAGGAGTTAATATCCAATAATATATAACAAACTTCTTTTGGTTCCTCTCAACACCAAAAGAACCCCTCAAATAATCCAATTGATAAAAGGGCAGAAGACATGAACAGACATTTCTCCAATGAAGATATACAGATGGCCAACAGATACACAAAAAGATGATCATGATCACTAGTCACAGAAAAGCAAGTCAAAACCATGATGAGATACCAGAATGGCTAGAATCTGAAACATAAGAAACAACAAGTGTTGGTGAGGATGTGAAGAAAAAGGAATCTTTGTGCACTGTTGGATGAAGTTTCTTCAAAAAATTAAAAATGGAATTACCATATGATCCATTCCTTCCTTTACTAGGAACTTACCCAAAGAATGTGAAAGCACTGGTTCAAAAAGATATACGCATGCCTCTGTTTTTTGCAACACTATTTAGAATAGCTAAGATATGGAAGCAACACAAATTTTCATCAGTAGATTAATGGATAAAGAAGATGTAGTATATATATACACAATGGAATATTACTCAGCCTTAAAAAGAATGAAATATCGCCATTCGTAGCAACATAGATGGGTCTAGAGGATATAATGCTAAGTTAAATAAGTCAGAGAAAGACAAATACCATATGATTCACTCATATGTGGAATTTAAGAAACAAAACAAATGAAGGGGAGAGAAAACAAACAAAAAAACACTCTTTAACATAGAGAACAAACTAGTGTTTACCAGAGGGAAGGTGGATGGGGATTTGGATAAAATAGGTGAAGAGGGTTGAGTACACGTACACTTATTGTGACGGGTACTGATAATGTATAGACTTGGTGAATCACTATATTCTACACCTGAAACTAGTATAACACTGTATTATAATTATACTGGAATGAATGAAGGAAGGAAGGAAGGACAAACGACTTGAACAGACATTTCTCAAAAGAAGGTATACAAATGGACAACAACCACATGAAACAATGATTAACATCACTAATTAGAAAAATACAAATCAAAACCACAATGAGATGCCACCTTAGAACTATTAGGATGGCCACTATTAAAAAAATAATTAGGGGCTCCTGGGTGGCTAAGTCAGTTAAGCATGGACTTCAGCTCAGGTCATGATCTCACAATCTGTGAGCTGGAGCCCCACTTCAGGCTCTGTGCTGGGCTCAGAGCCTGGAGCCTGCTTTGGATTCTGTGTATCTCTCTCTGTGCCCCTCCCCTACTCATGCTTTCTCTCTCTCTCGCTCGCTCTCGCTCAAAAATAAATACACATTAAAAAAATTCCTTTAAATAATCTTTAAAAATAACAGGTGTTGGTAAGAATGTGGAGAAATAAGAACTCTTGTGTATTGGCAGTAGGAATGTAAAATGGTGCAGCCACTATGGAAATAGTATGGTGTTCTTCAAATAATTAAATATAGAGTTACCATATGATCCAACAATCCTACTTTTGGGTATGCATCCGAAAGAACTAAAAGCAAGATCTCGAAGACCTTATTCGTACACCCATGTTCACAGCAGCATTATTTGCAATAGTCATGAGGTAGAATGAATAAAGAAGATGTGGGATATACATAAAATGAAATCTTGTTTAGCCTTAAAAGGAAGGAAATCCTGTCGTATGCTGCAACATGGATAAAACTTGAGGATGTTTTGCTAAGTGAAATAAGCCAGTCACGGAAAGTAAAGAAGAGTATGATTCCACTTAGATGAGATATCTAAAATGGTCAACTGATAGAAATAAAGTAGAATCGGGGTTGCCAGAGGCTGGGAGGAAAGGAACAAGGGAGTTGTTGAGTGGGCACAGAGATTCAGTTTTACCAGATGAAAAAGTTCTAGAGATCTGTTGTACAACAAGAATATAGTTAACATTACTGAACTACACACTTAACAAAAAATTGTTAAGATAGTGATTTGTTATCATTTTAAAAACTTGCGGTGACTGAGTGTCTCAGTCGGTTAAGCGCCCAACTCTCTGTTTCGGCTCAGGTCATGATGTCACCATTCATGGGATTGAACCCTGCATTGAGCTCCTGACTGACCTGACAGCATGGAGCCTGCTTGGGATTCTCTCTCTCTCTCTCTTTTTTTCTCTCTCTCTCTCTTTCCCCCCTCCCCTGTGTGCTCTCTCTCTCCAAATAAATAAACTTAGGGGAAAAAAAACTTAAGAAATTGTTGTGCATTGAATTAAGGAGGGCAGGCGGAAAGACCCTGAAAGTCCTGCAATAATCAAAGGGTTTACCACAACTCCTGGTTGCGAACACCAGCCTGGGCTGTGTGGGTCTGGATTTTCACTCCAACACTCATAAGCTGGGTAACATCGTCAAGTTACCTAACTCTCTGAGCCTCAATTTCCTCATGTGTAAAATAGAGTAAAACCAACATATATCTTCACAGTTGTTAGGCAGCTCAACTGAATACATGTAAAAGGCTTAGGAACGTGCCTGTCATAGTAAGAATTTAATAAAGGTTAGATGTTATTCTTAGAACATCGACAGCTCAAGAGAGTACGAACAATAGATTGTGGGGATGTGACGGGCTATGATAAAACGGGCGAGTGGCAATAAATGTCAGGATAGTAACTAGTAAATATATGGGAACGCTAATGAAAAATCAGGGTTATTTTAGTAGGTTCGTGCAAGTCCGTTTCAGCATTGACTCCCAGTCTCTGCTGATAAGAATGCTTTTCTTGGGGCCCTTGGGGGGCTCAGTCGATTGAGCGGCCAGGTCTTGATTGTGGATCGGGTCATGATCCCAGGGTGGTGGGATTGAGCCCTCCATTCGGCTCCATGCTCAGCTTAAGGTTTTCTCTCTCTCTCCTCTCTCCCTCTGCCCCTCTGCCCTGTCTCGAATGCACACTTTCTCTCTAAAATAAAATTTAAAAAGAATATTCTTCTCTTCCCAGTGTAGGGACAGCACCTTTCTCACGGGGAAATCTTGTGTCCCACTTTCAGGTAGAGAGGGGGAGGGCAGAGAGCTTTCCACGTTTGCTGTTTCTCAAGTGCCTTTAGCTCAAAACTATCCATGTGCCAAAGTGGCATATTTTGGGGTGACATGTTCTGAAACCCTTCAGAAGAAACAGTGATACCGATCTTTCCATTATTTGATAGTGCATCAAACTGTTATTTAATTAATTTAAGCAGTTTGATATGGACCAAAGGACAGCCAGATTAATAGAAGTCCCGTCCCACCCAGACAGTACCACCTCCTCCTCCTTTCCAAACAGAACTAGAATATGCGAGAACTTAAGAGTCGATAAAGATTACATTTCAGATCAGTGGGAAAAGGAAGGACTACACTGAATGTTTCTGGGGCAAGTGGCTAATATTTGGGAAGGAAAAACTAGACTTCTGTATCTCCTTACAGACTAAACTTCAGCTAGATTAAAGACTTTAGTATAAAACTATGAAACCACAGGACCCCTAGAAGGAAGTGTAGGTGTGTATTTATCTGATCTCGGGGTGAAGTTTTTCTTTGTGAGTATAAAAGCAAATAAAATTAAAGGCTGACATATTTAACCAAGTAAAATAACGCTGGAAAGAACGTAAACTTTCTGTATGGAAGCTGGGGGATTTGGATCTGCAATCACACTTGAAGAAAAATGCATCCTAACAAAATAGCCAACATTTGTGTTCAAGGATGTTGACTGACATACTATCCATAATAGTAAAACTTTCCAAATAACCTGTATGGCCCATAATTAGGGGAATATTTAAGTTGTTGGCTCCCTGTTCTACATTCATTCTGGGCAAATCAAAAAGGGGCAATCAAAGCATACTTAGGAATAAAACTATAAATACTATAATAGGTCAAAGGAAAGTTGTATATGGTTGCTCTAGACAAGAGTTACAAGAGGTAGCTTACAAGAATTAGTGTAAATTGGGCTTTTTTGGTAATTTTATGCTTTTGAATACTAAATGACTTCTAATTTACATGTGTTAACTTCATACAAAATACAGGAATAGTAGAATCCTACTGTTGTACAATTTTGACTTTAAAAAATCATTAGAATTTAAAGGCCCAGGGGCACCTGGGTGTCTCATTTGGTTAAGTGTCCAACTCTTGATTTCAGCTCAGGTCATGATCTCATGGTTCCTGAGATTGAGCCCCATGTCAGGCTCTGCACTGACAGCATAGAGCCTGCATGGGATTCTCTCTCTCTTCTCTCTGGCCCTCCCCCCAATCTCAATCTCTCTCTTTCTCTCTCTCTCCCCCTCCCTCCCTCCCTCAAAATACACAAATAATGTTATTTAAATTTATATATGTATTCAAATAAATACATATATAAATAAATAGACATTAAAAAAAAACTTACAGGCCTAAAAAAGAAAAAAAAACAGATTACCAAAGTGTTCATTGTGGATTTTCACTTGATGGTGAATTTACGAGTGATTTTTATTTTATTCTTAGCATTTTCCTGTATTCCTGAATTTTCAACAGTGAATATAAGCTCTCTTAAAATCAGGAAAACTAATTTAAATTAGACTACTAATGTTAATACAAAGAAGTAGAATAGCGTTCTACTGTGAATAATACAAATTTGATTAATTTACATACAATATGATATGTATCCATTTCTGCCCCACGAGTATGAATATTTCAGGCACCGTAACTTTTTCTTGACTTTCGTTAACTCGGTTGTAACATTATGGGCTTCCAAATGATTTAACAATCAGCTAATTATGTGCTATTAATCTAGATGTCCATTCTGGTACATGGAAAGCTTTTTGGGTCATCGCTCACTCAACCAAGTATTAAACGAAAACTTTTTATTGAGACAACTGACTTAACATATTAGTTTCATAGTGTACAACATAATGATTTGGTATATTCATATATTGTGATGTGATCACATCAGTCTAGTTAACATTCATCACCACACATAATTACAAGTTTTTCTTGTAATGAGTACTTTAAGAATCTTTTAGCAACTTTCAAATATACAGTACTGTAATATTAACTGTAGTCATCATACTGTACATCACATCCCCAGTTACAGCTGGACGTGTGTACTTTTTGGCCAACTTTACCGTTCACCCGCTCCCCAGACCTGCTTCCGGCAACCACCAACTGTTCTCCGTATCTACTAGCATGATTTTGTTTTGTTTAGTTCCACATATCTGTGGATCATACAGAATTTGTCTTCCTCTGATTTATTTCACTTAGCAGAATGCCCTCAGGGTACATCCATGCTGTCACAAATGACAAGATTTCCTTCTTTTTATGGCTGAATAATCGTGTGTGTGTGTGTGTGTGTGTGTACACATACACCACATTTTCTCTATCCATTCATCAATTGATGGACACTTATGTGGTTTTCAAGTCTTGGTTATTATAAATAATGCTATAAAAGGGGCACCTGGGTGACTCAGTTGGTTAAGAGCCAAAGTCAGGTCATGATCTCACGGTTTGTGAGTTTGAGCCCCACGTCAGGCTCTGCACTGACAGTGTGGAGCCTGCTTGAG
Organism: Paguma larvata; assembly: GCA_030068075.1. Taxonomy (NCBI): domain Eukaryota; kingdom Metazoa; phylum Chordata; class Mammalia; order Carnivora; family Viverridae; genus Paguma; species Paguma larvata. Next base: position 76,337,105 of record CM057828.1, on the reverse strand, counting down.
ATTCTCTGCCTCCCTGTCTCAAGATAAATAAATAAACTAAAACAACAACAACAACAACAAATAAAACCAAAAAAAAAACTTTAAAAAATCAAATAAAAAATGGTAATACTGTAATTAGCATGGAATTGCAGATACCATATCCAGTTAGTGTTTTCATTTTCTTCTGTTAATACTCAAGTATGAAATTATTGAATCATATGTTCTATTTTTAACTTTTTTAACAATTTTTATTGAAGTATAGTTGACATACAATATTAGTCTCAGGTGTACAACATAGTGATTTGACAATTTTATACATTATGCAATGCTCACCATGGTAAGTGTGGTTGCAATCTGTTCCATACAAAGTTATTACAATATTATTGATTATATTTCCTATGCTGTATTTTCATCCTTGTGACTTATTTATAACTAGTCTATACTCTTTTCCCCTTCATCTATTTTGCCCATCCTCCTCCCCCTTCTCCTTTAACAACTGCCAGTTTGTTCTCTGTATTTGAGTCTATTTCTGTTCTGTTTCATAAATTTCAAATGCAAGTGAAATAACTTAGTATTTGTATCTTTCTCCCTGACTTATTTCACTTTAACATATTCCCCTCTAGGTCCATCTGTGTCACAAATGGCAAGATTTCAGGGTGTTTTTTTTAACAATTCTTTGTTTTTTAATGTTTATTTATTTTGAAGAGAGAGAGGAGGGAGGGAGGGACGGACGGAAGAGCAGAGAGTGAGGGAGAGAGAATCTCAAGCAGGGGCTTGAGCCCCTGAACCGCGAGCCGAAATCAAGAGTTGAGGCTTAACTGACTGAGCCACCCAGGCACCTCAAGACTGCAGTTTTTACGACTGAATAATATTCCGCTGTATACATATACCACATCTTCTTTATCAATTCATCTATCAATGGATAGTTAAGTTGCTCCCGTTTCGTGGCTATTGTAAATAAGGCTGCAGTAAACATAGAAGTGATATATCTTTTCGAATTAGCATTTTCATTTTCTTTAAGTAAATACCCAGCAGTGGAATTACTAGATCTATTTTTAATTTTCTAAGGAACTTCCACGCTGTCTTCCGTGGTGGCGGTACCAATCTGAAGTGCCACCAACAGTGTACACGTGCTCCCTTTTCGCCACATCCTCATTTTCTTGTGTTTTTTATTTTAGCCCTTCTGACAGGTATGAGGTGATACCTTGTGGGTTGGATTTACATTTCCCTGTTGATTAGTGATGATAAGTACATTTTCATGTATGTGTTGGCCAACTGTATATCTTCTTTGGAAAAATATTTTTTCAGGTATGCTGCCCATTTTTTATATTGAATTGTGTGGGGGCAGTTTTTTGCTATTAAATTATGTGTTCTTCATATATTTTAGATATTAACCTCTTATTAGATACATGATTTTGCATATATTTCTCCCATTCAATAGGTTTATTTTCTCGAAGGCTTCTCTCACTGTGCAGAAACTTTTTAGAATGGTATATAGTCAAATCTGTAATCCATCTCAAGCACAATATTTGCGAGTAGTATAAGATGGGGTCCAATTTCATTCTTTTACATGTGGCTGTCCTATTCTTTCAATAGCACTTATTTAAGGGACTGTCTTTTCCCCCTTGCATATTCTTGGCTCCTTTGTCATCAGTTAATTGACTGTATGTCCATGGATTTATGTCTGGGCTCTCTATTCTGTTTGACTAATCTCTGTGTTTGTTTTTACGCCAATACACTACTTATCTGATTACTATAGTTTGTAATACAGTTTGAAACTGGGAAGTATGATGCCTCCAGCTTTGTTCTTCTTTCTCAAGACTGCTTGGCTATTTGGGGTCTTTTGCAATTCCTTACAAATTTTAGAATTGCTTGTTTTATTTCTATAAAAAAATGCACTGAAATTTTGGTAGAGATTGCATTGAATATGTAATTGAATTGCTTTGGGTAGCATGGACATTTTAACAATATTAATTCTTCCGATCCATAAACAAGGCATATTTCTCCATTTATCTGTACCTTCAATTTTTTTCATCACTGTCTTATACTTTTCAGTGTATAAGCCTTTCACTTTCTTGGCTAAATTTATTTCTACATATTTTATCCTTTTTGGTATAATTATAAATGAGATTACTTTACGCTCTCTTTCTGATAGTTCATTGTTAATGTATGGAAATGCAACTAATTTCTGTATACTAATTTTGTGTCCTGCAAATTTACTGATTTTATTAGTTCCAACAGTTTTGTGTATGTACATATGTGGAATCTTTGGTATTTCTGTATATAATACCATGTCATCTGCAAGTAAAGACAATTTTACTTCTTCCTTTCTAATTTTGATGAGCTTTATTTCTTTTTCTTGCCTATTTTCTCTGGCTAGGACTTCCAATACTATGTTGAGTCCAAGTGGTAAGAGTGGGCACCCTTGTCTTGTTTCTGATCTTAAAGGAAAAGCTTTCAGCTTTTGACCATTGAGTGTAACAGCAATGTGGGCTTATGACATATGGCCTTTATTATGTGGTGGTACATTCCTTCTATACTCACTTTGTTGAGACGTTTTATTATGAACAAATGTTGAATTTTGTGAGCTGTTTTTCTGTATCTGTTGAGATGATCATATGATTTTTATCCTTCCTTTTGTTAATGTGATATAATACATTAATTTGTGGATGTTGAATCATCCTTGCATCCCTGGAATAGATCACACTTCATCATAGTGCATGTTCCTTTCAGTGTGAATTTAGTTTGCTAATACTTTGTTGAGGATTTTTATATCTAAGTTCATCAGGGACATGGTTTATAATTTCCTTTTCTTGTTTTGTCCTTTTCTGGTTTTAGTATCCAGGTAATGTCGACCTAAAATAAGTTTAAAAGTGTCCCCTCTTTTTCTATTTTTTGGAAGATTTTGAGAAGAAGTGGTATTAAATCTTTAAACGCTCAGTAAATTGGCCAGTGAAGCCATCTGTTCCTGGACTTTTGTGTTTTGAAAGATTTTTGATTACCAGTTCAATGACTTTACCAGTAATTATTCTGTTCAGATTTTTTTGCTTCCTCATTCAGTCTGGATATATTGTAAGTTACTAAAAATTTATTCATTTCTTCTATGTTGTTCATTTTGTAGGGCTATAATTGTTCATAATAATCTCATGATCCTTTGTATTTCTATGGTACCAGTTTTAATGTCTCCTCTTCCATTTCTGATTTTGATTCCCCTCTTTTCTACTTTGTTAATCTAGCTAAAGATAAATGTATTTTGTTTATCTTTTTCAAAAAAACCAACTCCTGGTTTCACTAATATTTTCTATTATCTTTTTAAATTCTTTCATTTATTCTTCTCTGATCTTTATTACCTTCTTTTACTAGCTTTGGGTTTTGTTTTTCTAGTTCCTTTGATGTGTAAAGTTATGTTGTTTGTTTATGATATTTTTTGCTTTCCTGATGTAAGTCTTTATTGCTATGAATTTCCCTCTTAGAACTGTTTTTGCTGCATCTCATTAATGTGGTATGTTGTATTTCCATTTTCACTTGTCTCAAGGTATTTTTTTTATTTCTCTTTTGATTTCTTCTTTAACCCATTGGTTCAGAAACCTGTTGTTTAATCTAGGCATATTTGTAAATTTTCCAGTTTTTTTTTTTCTCATAACTGATGTCTAGCTATATACCATTGTGTTTGGAAAAGATGCTTGATATGACTTCAGTCTGAAATTTAGTAAGATTTGTTTTATGAATTCCAAATAAAAACAAAAAGACTTGTTTTGTGGACTCATGCGATATATCCCAGAGAACATTCTATGTGTGCTTGAGAAAAATGTGTACTCTGTTGCTTTTGGGTGGAATGTTAAGTCCATCTGGTTTAATGTGTTAAGGTCAATGTTTCCTTATTAATTTTATGTCTGGACGATCTGTCCATTGATGAGAATAGGTTATTAAAGTCCACTACTATTATTATATTGCAATCTCTTTCTCCATTTAGGTCAGTTAATGTTTGCTTTATATATTTAGCTGCAACTATGCTAGATACATACATATTAACAAGTTATATTCTCTTGGCTGACTATATCATTATTATATAATGTCTTTTGTTATGAATTATGGCTTATTGTCTATTTTGTCTGGCATAAGTAGAGCTACCTCAGCTTTCTTTCTGATTTCCATTTTCATGGAATATCTCTTTTCATCCCTTCACTTTCATCTCTGTCACTTTTTTTTAAAATTGTTTAATGTTTGTTTATTTTTGAAAGAGACAGACACAGAGAGAGAGCACAAGCTAGGGAGAGGCATGGAAAGGGGGAGACACAGAATCCAAAGCAAAGAGCCCAACACAGAGCTCAAACTCACAAGCTGCGAGATCATGATCTGAGCTGAAGTCAGACACTTAACTGACCGAGTCACCCAGGCTCCCCTCAGTCTCTGTCCTTACATATGCAATGAGTCTTTGTAGATAGCATATTAATGTTATGGTTTTTTAATCCATTCAGCTACTATAACTTTTGACTGGAGAATTTAGTTCATTTATTGATGGCATTGTAATTATTGATAAGTATAAATATACTGTATTTCCCTTGTTTTCTGAGTGTTTCATACTTTTTCTTCTTGCTCTCTTTGTGATTTATTTCTCTACTGGTATGCTCAGATTCTTTTCTTATGTTTTCTGTATATACTATAGAATTTTGCTGTGTGGTTACCATGACGCTTACATAAAACAACTTACAGTAATTTATTTTAAGTTGATGACAACCTAACTTTAAAAACATTCTTAAAAAAATATAATAAAACATCCTAAAGCTCTACATTTCTATTCCTCTAACCAAATTATATGGATTTGTTTGTTTATTTTAATTCCAGTATCATTAACATACAGTGTTATACTAGTTTTGTGTGTACAATATAGTGATTCAGCAGTTCTATACATTACTCAGTGCTCATCATGATAAGTGTACTCTTCATCCCTTCACTTATTTCACCCATCTCCCGCTCAACTCCCCTCTGGTAACCGCCAGTTTGTTCTCTGTATTTAAGAGCCTGCTTTTAAGTTTGTCTCTTTTTTTCCTTGCTCATCTGTTATGTTTCTTAAATTCCACATATGAATGAAATCATATATTACTTCTCTTTCTCTGAATTATTTCACTTAGCACTATACCCTCTAGTGTGATCCATGTTGTTGCATATGGCAAGATTTATTTTTATATGGCTAAGTAATATTCCATTGTATATATGTACCACATCTTTGTCCATTCACCTCTTTTTTTATTTAATTTTAGTTTTTATTTATTTTGAGAAAGAGAGGGAGAAAGAGAATCCCAAGGAGGCTCACACTGTCAGCTGAGTTGGATGTGGGGCTGAATCTCACAGACCGTGAGATCATTACCTGAGCTGAAACCAAGAATTGGGCACTTGACTGACCGAGCCACCCAGGTGCCCCATCCATTCATCTCTTCATGAACACTTGGATTGCTTCCATATCTTTACTATTCTAAATAAGGCTGCAGTAAATATAGCGGCACATATATCTTTCTGAATTAGTTTTTTTCTATTGTTTGGGTAAATACCCAGTAGTGAAAGTACTGGATTGTATGGTGATTCTATTTTTAATTTTTTGAGGAATCTCCATACTGTTTTGCACCAGTTTGCATTCCCATCAACAGTGCATGAAGGTTCCGTTTTTTTCCACATCCTTGCCAACATTGGTTGTTTCTTGTGTTGTTGATTTTAGCCATTCTGATAGGTGTGAGGTAATATCTCATTGTGGTTTTGATTTGCATTTCCATGATGAGTGATGTTGAGCATCTTTTCATGTGTCTGTTGGCCATCTGGATGTCTTCTTTGGAGAAGTGTCTGTTCATGTCTTCTGCCCATTTTTTTTAAGTAGGCTTCATGCCCAGCATGGAACCCAACACAGGGTTTAAACTCACACCCCTGAGATCAAGACTTGAGCTGAGATCAAGGATCAGGTGCTTAACCAACTAAGCCACCCATCTGCCCTTTTTAAAATTGGATTATGGGGCGCCTGGGTGGCTCAGTCGGTTAAGCGGCCGACTTCGGCTCGGGTCATGATCTCATGGTTCGTGAGTTCGAGCCCCGGCCGACTTCGGCTCGGGTCATGATCTCATGGTTCGTGAGTTCGAGCCCCACGTCGGGCTCTGTGCTGACGGCTCGGAGCCTGGAGCCTGCTTCGGATTCTGTATCTCCCTCTTTCTCTCTGCCCTTCCCCAGTTCATGCTCTGTCTCTATGTCTCTCAAAAATAAATAAACATTTAAAAAATAAAATAAAATAAAATTGGATTATTTGGGGTTTTTGCTGTTGGGTTGTGTAAGCTCTTTATATATTTTTGGATATTAACCCCATGTCAGTTATATCACTTGCAAATCTGTTTTTCCATTCAGTAGGTTGTCTTTTTGTTTTCTGGATTGTTTACTTTGCTGTGCAAAAGCTTTGAATTTTTATATAGTCCCAATAGTTTATTTTTGCTTTTGTCTCCCTTGCCTCAGGAGACATATATAGAATAATGCTACTGCAGATGTCTAGAAAATTATTGCCTGTTCTGTCTTCTAGGTCTTTTATGGCTTCAGGTTCCACATTTTGGTCTTTTGAGTTTATATTTGTGTATGGTGTGAGAAAATGGTCTAGTTTCCTTCTTTTGTATTTAGCTGTCGAGTTTTCCCAACAACATGTGTCGAAGAGACCGTCTCTTTTTCAATTGCCTGTTCTCGTCCGCGTTGTAGTAGATCAATTGACCATATAATAATGGGTCTATTTCTGGGCTCTCTATTCTGTTCTATTGATCTATATGTCTGTTTTTTCTGCTGGGACCATATTGTTTGATTACTACAACTTTATAGTATAACCTGAAATCTTGGATTGTGATACCTCCAGTTTTGTTCTTTTTCAAGACTGTTTTGGTTATTGGGGTTCTTTTGTGGTTCTATACAAATTTGAGTATTACTTGCTCTAGTTATATGAAAAATGCTATTGAAACTTTGTTACAAGAATTGCATTAAATGTATAGAGTGCTTATGTAGTACAGACATTTTTAACAATATTTATTCCCTCAACCCATGAGTATGGGATACCTTTCCATTTGTTTGTATCAACTTCAATTTCGTTTATCAATGTTTTACAGTTTTCAGAGTGTAGGTCTTTCAGCTCTTGGGTTAAGTTTATTCCTAGGTATTTTATTATTGTAAATGGGATTTTTTTCTTAATTTCTCTTTCTTTCACTTTATCATTAGTGTATAGAAATACAATAAATTTCTTTATATTGATTTTTGAATCCTGCAACCTTGCTGAATTCATTTATCAGTTCTAGTAATTTTTTAAATTTTTTTTTGATGTTTATTTTTGTGAGAGATAGAGAGAGACAGAGTACAAGCAGAGGAGGGTCAGAGAGAGAGGGAGAAACAGAATCTGAAGCAGACTCCAGGCTCTGAGCTGTCAGCACAGAGCCCGACGTGGGGCTCCAACTCATGAACCGCGAGATCATGACTTGAGCTGAAGTTGGACGCTTAACCAACTGAGCCACCCAGGTGCCCCTATTCTGGTAATTTTTCGATGGAGCCTTTAAGGTTTTCTGTATAGTCTCATGTCATCTGCAAATAGAGGCAATTTTACTTCTTCCTTACCAACTTGGATTCCTTTTATTTTTCTTTCTTGTATGATTGCTGTGGCTAAGACTTCCTGTACTATGTTAAATAAAAGTGGTAAGAGTGGACATTCTTGTCTTCTTCCTGGCCTTAGGGAAAAAGCTCTCAATTTTTCACCATTGAGTATGATGTCAGCTGTAGGTTTTTCACTGTGCTTTATTATGTTGAGGTATATTCCCTCTTAACTTACTTTGTTGAAGATGAATGGATATTGTACTTTCTCAAATGCTTTTTCTACATCTATTGAAATGATCATATAGTTGTGATCATTTCTCTTGTCGATACAATGCATCACATGGATTGATTTGTGAATATCGAATCACACTTGCATCCCAGGAATAAATCCCAATTGATGGTGTTGAATGGTTCTTTAATGTATTGTTGGATACAGTTTGCTAATATTTTGTTAAGAATTTTTTGTGGTATCTTTATCTGGTTTTGGTATCAGGGTAATGCTGGCCTCATAGAATGAATTTGGAAGCCTTCCTTCCTCTTCTAATTTTTGGAATAGTTTCAGAAGATAGGCATTAATTCTTCTATAAATACTAGTAGAATTCACCTGTGAGGCCATCTGGTCCTGGGCTTTTGTTTCTTGGAAGTTCTTTTATTACTGATTTAATTTCATTGTCAATAACACGCTGTTCAAATATTCTATTTCTTCCTGGTTTGGTTTCCTGAGAGGTTATATGATTCTAGAAATTTATCCATTTCTTCTAGTTTGTGCAATTTGTTGGCATATAGTTTTTCATAACATTCTCTTACAACTGTTTGTATTTCTGTGGTGTTGGTTATTTCTCATCTGTAATTTCTAATTTTGTTTGAATCCTCTCTGTATTTCTGTGCTTTTCTCTCTGTCTCTGTCTCTCCCTATCTCTCTCTCTGTCTCTCTCTCTGTCTCTCTCTTTATTTTTTAATGAGTTTATCAAAATGTTGATCAAATTTGTTCATCTTTTCCCATAACCAGCTCCTGGTTTCATTGATCTGTTCTATTGGGTTTTTTTTTTTTTTTAAGTTTCTATTTCATTTATTTCTGCTCTAATCTTTATTATGTCTTTCCTTCTGTTAGAGGCAGTTAGTTAGGTTCTAGCAGGATGCCTGGAGGCCAGCAAAGAAGTCATGGCCGGCTATTGGGAAAGTCAGAGGCCTGTCCTGGCAGCCCTCCAAAACAAAACTCAAGACACTGGATCAAACCAGACAGGCCAAGATAGCTGACAAAATAAGCCAGAAACCCCCAAACAAATAAGGAAGGAAAAACTTGAAACACTGCTTCCAAGAATTCCCTGCCTCAGGTAACAAATATTCCTCCCCCTTGCTGACAACTGTTGATAAAAGATAGAAACTCAAACCCCAGCATGGCATCTCTCTCTCTCTCTCTCTCTCTCTCTCTCTCTCTCTCTCTCTCTCTCTTTCTCTCTTTCTCTCTCTCCCTTCCTCTCTCTCTCCCCCCTCCCTCTCCCCCTCCCCCTCCCCCTCCCCCTCCCCTTCCCTCTCCCTCTCGACTCCCACATCTCAAGAGAGTACTTTTGCTTTAACAAACTTTTCTGCTTGTGTCTCTCACCCACTGTGTTGCATCTGTCCTTGAATTCTTTCTTGTCATGAGACCAAGAGCCATCAGCAACATTTTTGAGATGGGCTGGGTCGAGGTTTCACGGCCTGCAGTCTCCCCAGTTAACCTGGTGACACTTCTACTGGTTTTTGAATTTTGTTTTTTTCTTCTTTTTCTTGCTCCTTCAGGTTTAAGGTTAGGTTGTATATTGGAGATTTTTCTTGCTTCGTAAGGTAGACCTGTATTGCTATAAACTTCCTTCTTAGAACAGCTTTTGCTGCCTCTTAAATATTTTGTATCATTAATTTCTATTTTCATTTGTCTCCTTGTATTTTTTTTATATCTTCTTTGATTTCTTGGTTGACCAATTCATTGTTAAGTAGCATGTTATTTAACTTCCATGTATTCGTGTTCTTTCAGGTTTTTTTTTTTCTTATGGTTGATCTCTAGTTTCATCACATTGTGGTTGGAAAGGATGCATGGTATGACTTCAATCTTTTTGAATTGGTTGAGGCTTGTTTTAAGGCCTAATATGTGATCTATTGTGGATAATGTTCCATGTGCAACTTGAAAAGAATGTATTTCTGTTGTTTAGGATGGAATGTTCTGAATATATCTGTTAGATCCATCTAATCCAATGTGTCCTCAAAGCCATTGTTTCCTTATTGATTTCCTGTTTGGATGACCTATCCACTGATGAAAGTGGGGTGTTAAAGTCTCCTACTATTATTGTATTCCTATCGATTTGTTCCTTTATGTTTGTTAATAGCTGCTTCATATATTTGGAGCTTTCATGTTGGATGCATAAATATTTACAGTTGTTATATCTTCTTGTTGGATTATTCCTTTTATGATTATGTAGCATCCTTCTTTGTCTCTTGTAATAGTCTTTGTTTTAAGGTCTATTTTGTCCAGTATAAGTATTGACACCCTGGCTTTCTTTTCCCTTCGATTTACATGATAAATGCTTCTCAGACATCCCTTCGCTTTCAGCCTGCATGTGCGTTTAGGTCTGAAATGAGTCTCTTGTAGGCAGCATATAGAGGGCCTTTTTTTATCCATTCTGTCACCCTTTGTCTTTTGATAATGAGCATTTAGCCTGTTTACATTCAAAGTAATTATTGATTGGTATGTATTTATTGCTATTTTGTTACTTGATTTGTTGTTGTTTTTGTAGTTCTTCTCTGTTCATTTGTCTTTAGTTGCATACCTATTATTGGTTTTGATTTGTGGTCACCATTAGGTTTATATATAACATTTATACATATAACAGCCCCCAGATTAGGGAAGTTTTTAGCTATTATTTCTTCAAATACATTTTCTGCCCCCCTTTCCCTTCTTCTCCTTCTGGGATTCCTATAATGTGAATTATGTTACCCTTGATGGTATCACTGAGTTCCCTTAATCTATTCTCTTTTTTATTCTTTTTTTCTTTGTCCTGTTTACCTTGATTTCCTTCCATTTCTCTGTCCTCCAGATTACTAATATGTTCTTTTGTACTCTCTACTCTAGTATTTATTCCATTTGGTGTATTTTTCATTTCAAGTTCTTCATCTCTAATTGGTTCTCTTTTGTGTTTTCCATCTCTTTGTTGAGGATCCTCCACTCTTTTCTCAAGTCCAATGGGTATCTTTATGGCCATTACTTTAAATTCTCTATCAGGCATATAACTTATCTCTGTTTTGCTTAGTTCTCTTGCTCTGATTTTTGTCTTATTCTTTAATTTGGAACATATTCCTCCATCTCCTGTTTTTGTCTAACTCTCTGTGTCTGTTTCTGTGCATTAAGAAAGTCAGTTATGTCTCCTACTCTTGAAAGTAGTGGTCTTATGAAGAAAAGGTCCTGTGGTGTTCTGCAGTGCAATATACCCTGTTCATCAGAAACTGGCACTTCAGGGGTGTCTCCTATGTGTGCCGCATGCCCCCTACTGTCGGGACTAAGCCACATTTGCTTTCTGTCCAGTTATCTGCAATAGCTGTCTTTGTCTGTTGTGGAGAGGGTTTGGTCCCGTATTGTTAATAGGCCAGTCTGGGGCTGCCCTGGGCTTGAGTTGAGTCAGAGGAGGCATTTGCCAGAACTGTGGTCACATCCAAATGCAGAGTACTTTCCCTGTGTTGTCCTGTGAGAGGCTTTCATTAGTGGGCAGGGCCTGCAGTCAGACCAGGTGTCTACCCCCCCCCATCACTTCTAGGGCTGCAGTGGAACTTGTCTGTGTGGTATCTTCCCCTCTTCCCAGGGCAAGAGCTAATTCGGGGTGGTGCTGACCAGTGTAAGGGCTCCTCGCACATTACCAGTCACGTGGTATTGCTTTGGATGATCCCTGCTGAGGGCAGGTTGGAAGGGGTGTCTTTGCAGAAGAACATGGGGGTGGGGCTCACAATGCTATCAAGGCTTACACTTTCTACTGTGGGAGAAGACCTGGAGCTGCTTTGGGGGAACTCCTGGGGAAGTGAGGTTAAAGGGGGAAGGTTCACTGGAGAACATGGGGGTGGGACCCAGGGTGTTAGCGTCGTGTGCACAGGTCTGCTCTGAGAGGGGATGTATTGCTACTTTGGAGAACAGCTGAGGGTTGGCTGTAGGGGGTGAACCCGAGAAGAGCATGAGGTGAGCTGCTGTTAACAAGCTGGGTGTAGAGTGTCAGCACTGTACTTATTCCCATAAGCGTCCATGTATCTCATCTGGTGGGTGGAGAGGGAAATGGTACCCACTGCCTCCTTAGTTCTCAAGAAGTCTCTAAAGATTCCTGCCCCTCCAGCACACATTCTGAGATTACTAAGTAAATCTCCTTCCCATATACTCCAGGTGTTTTTTCAAACTGCTGCTTCTATGTTGTATCTCTACAGGGCTATTTGTTATGCTGTCCCTTTAAGGGCAGAGACTCATTTTTTTCTATTGCTCTCTCATTCTCCCCAAGCTAAGCCACTGGTTTTTAAATTTCCTAGAGTTGAGCCCCACTGATTTTAAGAACTCACCAAATTAAGCTCCTCTGGTTTTTAGAGTCAAATATTATGGGGATTTGTCTCCCTATTGTGGGTCCCTGTGCCTGGGGCACCTGGGGTGGGGTCTGCTCCTTCATCTTCTTTGTGAGTGTGGTGTCCCTCCCTCCCAGGTCAGTTTTGTTCCTAATGACGTCTCTACCCTTCAGTTTGATTCCTGATCACACGTCCACCCTTCCTACCATTTTTCAGTGTGGCCTCTTCTCTATGATTAGCAGGGGAGAGTCTGCCAGTCATTTTCTGAGTTAGTGACAATGGTGTGGGTGTTATCTAGGTGCATCCATGGGACCAGGGGAACTTAGGATCTTCCTATTCCACTGTCTTTTCCAGACAGATGGGTTTTTGACATAAAACAAACTTTTATAGCCTTGGGATATCTCAGAAATTTTTCATTTTAAATTTGTAAGCCAAGAGTAGGTCATTTCAATTGATGAACTTTAAGTTGAAGGAGTATCATGTAATTCTTTTAAATCTTCTTATATATTATATATTCTGCATTTAGCTAGTACTCATTTTTACAGAAAAGGCATAAATGACCAGATTAGGAACCTCATCATGTCTCAGGTATCCATTCCAAACTCATTGCATTTCTAGTATTGTACGCATCACCATTGACTAATGACAAATGCAGCTCTGAAAGTCTTGTGCTTTAGAGCAAGAAACAACCAGCTGCTTTAACGACAAAAATGTCAGGAAGTCTGAAATTCCTTCAAGACCTGGATTTTAGATACCCTTATACAAGGCAGTGGAGATACAGAGATCCTTTTCATAATCTTCCAAATCACAGTGTAGATGGTTGCCTAATAATTCTTGGTCCCTAGGGGCACCTGGGTGGCTCAGTCAGTTGAGCATTTGACTTCAGCTTGGGTCATGACCTCTCAGTTCACGAGTTCAGGCTGTGTCAGGCTCTGTGCTCACAGCTCAGAGCCTGGAGCCTGCTTCGGATTCTGCGTCTCCTTCTCTCTCTGCCCCTTTCCCACTCACGCTCACTCTCTCTCTCTCAAAACTAAATAAACATTTTTAAAAAATAATTCTTGGTCCCTAAGTATAGTGCTTATAGCGTCTGGTAAACTCACCCAGACAAGATGGGAAGGCCTAGCCCCGAATGCCAAGATGGGATAGAGAGGGCAAAGAGGGGCCGCTGTGGTAATGTGATCTCTCCAGATGGATTCTTCCATTTTAGATGAAAAGGTCAGGCCTATGATCTTATTATTCTTTTGCAAACATTGCAATGGTTGACTTTATTACAGGGATTAAAGTCTATCATTTAAGTGATGTAATGTGAACAATTCTTTCTGAATCCTACATTAATTCTACAAGGCTCTGCATAGGCTTTGATTTAGTTAAATGTGTGGAGTAGTTCACAGCTAGCTAAATTCCAGCAACAACTACAATTGCTGTACTTAACTGCAGCTGCTGAGCTGCTAATTTTTCTTTATAACGGTGTTAGAGAATAGAATGATAGTACGTTACTTTGAATACAACAGGTGTGACTCTCCATTTGTCTGTACTATATTAAAATATGTTTTAAAATCATGTATTTTTTTTAAAACACTCAAACTTGAGTTACAGATTGTTTCTAGATTTTTTTCATGAAACTTTAAAATACAGTAAATAATGTACTCCACTGACAATTTTTTAAATGATTATTTAAGAGATTTTCATAATGCCTTAATGATAAGTGACACCTACATACGAGTGTCCCTTTTGAATTGGGCTCAGAGTCATTTAAAAAATAGTAGCTTGGGGGCGCCTGGGTAGCTCAGACAGTTAAGCGTCTGACTCTTGATTTTGGCTCAGGTCACGATCTCACAGTTCGTGAGTTCGAGCCCCGTGTCAGGCTCCACACTGACAGAGCCTGCTTGGGATTCTCTCTCTCTCCCTGCCCCTCCCCTGCTTGCTTGTACTCTCTCTCTCTCTCTCTCTCTCTCTCTCTCTCTCTCTCAGAATAAGTAAATAAGCTTTAAAAGATAATAGCATGGATGTTTCTCTTCCTTTACTGGCTAAATCCTGGATCAATATACTGAGTGGCAAAGCTGAGAGACCATAGTGGAGAACTAGGGGGGTAGGTAGGGGAAATTAAACATAAGTGCTCTGAAGTCCTGTGATGCCCGAAAGAATTTTTTTTAAAATGTAAGAACACATGAGGTGGCATGTTTACATTGTCCCTGAAAAAACACCACTCAAAAAACAAGAAACAAAACCCATAAGCCAGTACCATACTTATTATTTCAGGGAATACATCACAATAGCAGGGTTACTTGTATCATTTGCCTTGAAGTAACAGCTATGCCCCATTCATTGCCCACCACACCCGTATCTCACCTCTGAAGAAAATCAGGGAGGCCAAATGCCTTTTGGGAGTTTGAGGCAAAACCATGCTCTACAGAGGAATTCCACAGAAGGTAATGACAAACTGATCAATGTCATTCTTTCTTTATAATAGACACAAGTTCAAAGAGCTATGCAAAAATGGAAGTTCTGTCCTAACGTTTACCGAGGTCTGTGCTGTTGTTCCATGAGGCCTGCTGGGTAGCTGTCTTGAGGAGCAAGGGTGACAGAATAGCTAAGGGGAGATGATGACCTGTTAGACCTAACACGTTCTTGAATCCTTGCGAGAGACTGTTGTCACTAAAGGTAACCAAGAATGTCTTTTGCAATCCTGAAAAACCACTTTGTACATCAGAAACTGGGCTTCTCCTTCAGAAACGCCCACGAAGGCTGGGATAGAAGGAGGCTTGTTTTGGCCTCCCATTAATCTGTTGGAGATAACACAGTCTTTCCCCTTCCCGATACACAGGTGGTGCCACAAGTTCTAATTAAAGGTTAGCTGTCGATTCGGTGCATGTGAACCCTTTGATCTCACGACAGTGCCTTTCTGTGCAGCCCCTCACTCTAAAAATGCTGCACATTAAGGCCCGAATGTTGCAGATCCCGAATCGTCTTCCACCCGATCCCTGGTGCCAGCAAGTTACACTGATAAAACTGTGTAAATTGTATGGAGTCACCTGCTTCGTTTCTGGTCTCACAGTGACTTCTCAGTTTGAGGGATACTTTCCTGTCTCTCCTCTACCTTCTAACAGTAGAGATGAGAGTGATCCACAGACAACACCTTCCCTCCATGTTCCCAGCATGTTACCTACTTCACCGTCCAACTGCAAGGGCGGTTGGTGCTTGTAGAGCTGTTTTCTCCTTTTTTTTTTTTTTTTAATTTACTTTTGAGAGAGAGAGTGTGAGGGCAGGGAAGGGACATAGAGAGAGGGGGACACAGAATCCAAAGCAGGCTCCAGGCTCTGAGGTGTCAGCACAGAGCCCGATATGGGGCTTGAACTCACAAACCATGAGATCATGACCTGCGCTGAAGTCGGATGTTTAACCGACGGAGCCACCCAGGAGCCCCTGTTTTCTCCTTCTAAAGGCCAGGTGCCTGCACAGGAACCTACCTGTCTCTGAGATCTTATTTGGCCTCTGAGAAATTCTAAGTTCCAAGCTCATTGGCAGAACCTCAAATACCCATTTATTCATTCCTTCATATTAATCGTGCTTGGCCACCAGATACAGGGTGTATAAAGACGGCAAAATGTGTACAAAATACATATAAAACATGGTCTCTTCCCTCAAACTTACAATCAATGGCAGGAGCAACTCAAAGCAGATCAGAAAAAATCCAAGTGCTGTGAAGAAGAAGAGGAAGGACCAACAGCAAGGCCAGTGATTACCTGCTATGAGGGGATTCTAATTTACTGACATTCATGAGAAGAGACCAGTGGAGTCAGACCATCTGGTAATCAGCAGTCAAAATAGAGCTGCAGAAGTTTCCAGAAAGAATGACTGCCAAGCAAGAGAAATGAGGGTACGTCCTCGCTCACTAGGCTGTAGGAATGGGGGTCAGTAAGAGAGCTGAGTGGGGGATGCGGGGCCACAGCTGGAAGGTGCCCATAAGGCCTTATTGCTTAGTTCTCATCTCCCCCAGTTCTTCCTTTCTTGCCCAAGGACATCTTTTGGGAAAAGGCCACTCTTGCCTCAGTTGCTCTTCGCTCCCTGCATATTCCAAACCCTTTGGGCAGCCTCCAATTTCTAGCTCTTGAGAGGCATCCAGCTACTTGTGAATTCTCTTTGTCACAAAGCTCTCCAGGGTGATCTCCAGGGTGAACTTCCTCTCACGTGACCTGCAGGGAGCACACGCCCTCTCTCATCTCTTCCATCCACAGCAGAGCCTCTCACTGCCTCCTCCCTTCAGCATTGCCCTCGCCTCCCTCCGCTGCCACTGCCGCCTGCCCCAGACTCTTCCACTGCCCAGTCACTGACTCTCTGTTGCACACGCACCTCTCTCCTGGCTACAGGGTCAGCCACAGCTGCCCTGCTGTCTGAGCTGCGTCCAACCCTCTGTTCACTGATTTTTGTGGCCTCGCTCCCTAGCGGACTGCCCGAGAAGCTTCCGACTCACCCAGAGTCCGCACTTATACTCTGATCTTAATGGAGAGAATGAAACAGGGATGGGAGCCATTTAAGCCTCATCTGGATTTCTTTTTTTTTAAACAGATGAAACATACGTGTAGTGGTCTCTGATCACATGGCCAAGTTTCCCCTTGATTTCTTTCCTCCATGGATTTTTTAGCGTTCACGCTCCCTTACTGAAGAGAAAAGTGGACTCTAATTCCCTATATTGCTTAAATGACATACTTTAAAATAATTGTTTTCTATTTTAGGAATTTTTGCTGATCAAAAATTTACTGGTTTCAGTGTGGTCGTAACGTAAGAGTTGGGGAAAGGAACTTGCTGTCATGATATGAAAGGTAAGTACGTGAGAATCAAAAGGCCAGCATTTAACCATTCCACTCAGCTTTATTGTTATTTCGTTGTTTTTGTTATGCTTTTATTATTTTAATTCCAGTATAATTAATGTACAGTGTTATGTTAGTTTCTGGTGTACAATATCGTAATTCAACAATCTGATACACATTCAGCATTCATCAAGACAAGTATACTCTTAATCCTTCACCTATTTTACTCACCCCCTCGCCCATCTCCCCTCTGTTAACTACCCATTTGTTCACTATACTTAAGAGTCTTGGGTTGTCTTTTTCCTTTGTTCATTTGTTTTGTTACTTAACTTCTACATATGAGTGAAATCAGATGGTATTTGTCGTTCTGTAATGGACTTGTTTCACTGAGCATTATACTCTCTAACTCCATCCATGTCGTTGCAAATGGCAAGATTTCATTCTTTTTATGACTCAGTAATATTCCAGTGTGTGGAATCCCTTCATCTAGGGATGGACACTGTACCCATGGATTGCCTTCATCTCTTTAGCTATTGTAAATAATGGTGCAATAAACAAGGAGTCCATGTGTCTTTTCAAATTAGTGTTTTCATATTAACTGGGTAAATACCCAGTTGTGGAATTGCTGGATCATATGGTTATTTTATTTTCAATTTTTTGAGGAACCTCCATACTGCTTTCCACAGTGGATGCACCAGTTTGCATTCCTACCAACAGTGCATGAGGGTTCCTTTTTCTCTACATCCTTGCCAGCACTAGCTGTTTCTTCTGTTGTTTTGTTTTGTTTTACTCATTCTGATAGGTGTAAGGTGATATCTCATTGTGGTTTTGATCTGCATTTCTCTGATGATGAGTGATGTTGATTGAATTGTTTGGTTTTGGGGTGTTGAGTTGTAGAACTTCTTAATATATTTTTTACACTAACCCCTTGTCAGATATAGCATTTACAAATCTCTTCTTCCATTCAGTAGGTTTGTTGGTTGTTTCCTTTGCTGTGCAGAAACTTTTTATTTTGATGTACTCTTATAGTTTATTTTTGATTTTATTTTCCTTGCCACAGGAGACATATCTTAAAAAATATTGTTACAGCCAATGTCAGAGAAATTACTGTCTGTGCTCTCTTCAAGGAGTTTTATGGTTTCAGGTCTCACATTTAGGTCTTTAATCCACTTTGAGTTTATCTTTGTGTGTTATATAAGAAAATGGTCCAGGGGTGCCTGGGTGGCTCAATCAGCTATGTGTCTGACTCTGGACTTTGGCTCAGGTCATGATCTCACAGAGCCTGCTTGGGATTCTTTCTCTCCCTGTCTCTCTATCCCTCTGCCCCCTCAAAAATAAATAAACAAACTTAAAAAGAAAAAAAAAAGAAAATGGTTCAGTTTCATTCTTCTGCATGTAGCTGTCCAGGTTTCCTAACACTGTTTCCCATCGCATATTCTTGACTCCTTTGTAGTAGATTGAACATATAATCATGGATTTTATTTCTGGGCTCTCTATTCTGCTCTAGGGATTTATGTGTCTATTTTTGTGCTAGTACTATACTGTTTTGATTACTATAGATTTCTAGTATGTCTTGGAATCTAGAACTGTGATGTCTCTAGTTTTGATTTGGCTACCAGTGGTCTTTTGTGTTTCCATACAAATTTTAGGATTGCTTGTTCTATTGTGAAGATTTTTATTGGTATTTTGATATAGACTGCATTAAATCTCAGTAGGTTACTTTGAGTATTATCGATATTTTAATACTTTTTCCCAATCCATGAGCATGGGATATCTTTCCATTTGTTTGTGTCATCTTCAATCTCTTTTATTAATGTTTTATACTTTTCAGAGTACAAGTCTCTCACTTCCTTAGTTTGGTCTTAGGTATTTTACTCTTTTTAAAGTGCAGTAGTAAATGGGATTATTTTCTTAATTTCTTTTTCTGCTACTTCATTATTAGTGTATACAACGCAATGGATTTCTGTATATTGATTTTGAATTCTGCAGCCTTACTGAATTCATTTATTGGTTCTAGTAGTTTTTTGATGGAGTCCTTTTCTCTATATAGTCTTATGTCATCTGCAAATAGTGAAAGTTTTAGTTCTTCCTCACCAATTTGGATGTCTTTTATTCCTTTTTCTTGTATGAGTGCTGTGGCTAGAACCTCCAGCACTCTGCTGAATAAAAGTAGTGAGAGTGGACATTTTTGTCTTGTTCCTGATCTTAGAGGAAAAGCTCTCTATTTTTCACCATTGAGTATGATGTTAGCTGTGGGTTTTTTGTAAGTAGTCTTTATTATGTTGATCTACTTTCCCTCTAAGCCAGCTTTGTTGAGGATTTTTATCTCAAATGCATGTTGTACTTTGTAAAATGCTTTTTCAGCATCTATTGAAATTATCATGTGGTTTTTATCATTTCTCTTATTGATGTGATGTATCATGCTGATAGATTTGCAAATACTGAATTACACTTGTGTCCCAGAAATAAATCCCACTTGATTGTAGTGAACGATTTAGTGTATTGTTGGATTTAGTATGCTAATATTTTGTTGAGGATGTTTGCATTCATGTTGATCAGAGATATTGGTGTATAGTTCTTTTTTTTTTTATAGTGTCTTTATTTGGTTTTGCTATCTGAGTAATGCTGGCCTCATAGAATGAATTTGGAAGCTGTCCTTCCTCTTCTAGTTTTTGGAATAGTTTGAGAAGAAAAAGTATTACCTCTTCTTTAAATGTTCAGTAGAATTCATCTGTGAAGCCACCTGTTCCTGGACTGTTGCTTGTTGGGAATTTTTTTTATTACCAATTCAATTTCATTGTTGGTAATCAATCTGTTCACATATTCTATTTCTTCCTGGTTCAGGTTTGGGAGGTTATATGTTTCTAGGAATTTATCCATTTCTTCTAGGTTGTCCAATTTGTTGGCATATAGGTTTTCATAATACTCTCTTACAATCCATTGTATTTCTGTAGTGTTAGGTGATATTTCTCCTTTCATTTCTGACTTTGAGTTCTCTCTCTGTCTCTTTTTTGGATGAGTCGGGCTGAAGGTTTTTCAATTTTGTTGATCCTTTCAAAGAACCAGCTCCTGGCTCCATTGATCTGTTCTATTGGGTGTTGTTGCTGCTGCTGCTGCTGCTGCTGCTGCTGCTGTCGTCGTTTCTATTTCATTTATTTCTGTTCAAACTATTATTTCCTTCCTTCTGCTGGTTTGGGGATTTGTTTGTTGTTTTTCTTATTCCCTGCCGATGTAAGGTTAGGTTGTTTAAGATTTTTCTTCTTTCTTGAGATATTGTTATAATCTTCTCCTTAGAACAGGTTTTACTTCATCCCAATGAATTTGGACCATTTATGTTTTCATTTTCATTTGTTTCCACGTATTTTTTTAATTTTCTCTTTTTTTTTTTTTTTTTTTTGACCCATTCATTGTTTAGTAGCATGATATTTAACTTCCACGTATTTGTGTTCTTTGCAGATTTTTTCTCTGGTCAATTTCTAGCTTCATAGCATTGTGCTCAGAAAAGATGCATGGTATGACTTATATCTTTTTAAATTTGTTGAGACTTGCTTTGTGGCTAATATGTGATCTATGGTGGAGAATGTTCCAGGTGCACTTGAAAAGAATGCGTATTCTGTTGTTTAGGATGGAATGGTCTGAATATATGTTAAATCCTTCTGGTCTAGTGTGTCACTTAAAGGCATTGTTTCCTTGTTGATTTTCTGTTTGGATGATCTATCCATTGCTGTAAGTGGGGTTAAAGTCCCCTGCTATTACTGACTTTATATTTGTTAATAGCTGCTTTATATATTTGGGGGCTATCATGTTAGATGCATGAATATTTGCAAGTATTGTATCGTTGTTAGATTAGTCCCTTTATGATTATGTAGGGTTCTTTTTGTCTCTTGTAATAGTCTTTGTTTTAAGGTCTATTTTGTCAAATATAAGTATTGACGCCCTGACTTTCTTTTTGCTTCTATTTGCATGATAATTGTTTTTCCATCCCTTTACTTTCAGTCTGCATGTGTGTCTGAAATTAGTGTCTTATAGACAGTATACGTGCTGGTCTTGATTTTTTATCCACTCAGTCACCTTTTGTCCTTTGATATGAGAGTTTATTTAGTTCATTTACATTCAAAGTAATTATTGATAGGTACATACTTATTGCCATTTTGTTACTTTACAGTTGTTTTTGTAGTTGTTCTGTTCTTTTCTTCTCTTGCTCTCTTCTTGTGGTTTGCTGGCATTCTTTAGTGATATACTTGGATTCCTTTCTTATTTTTTGCATACCTATTACTGATTTTTGATTTGTGGTTTCCATTACGTTTATATACAACATCTTACACATATAGCTGCCTATGCTAGGCTGATGGTCACTTAAGTTTGAACCCATCTAAAAGCATATAAAGTTTTACTCCTCTCTCTTTCTCTCATGTTTTAGGTATATCATGTCATACTTTAAATCCTTTTATTTTGTTAATCTTTTGACTGATTTTTATAGATTTATTTGATTTTACTGATCGGACTTCTGCTTTCTATTTTTCTTACTCTTGCCTATGGTCTTCCCTTTCCACTCAAAAGAATCCCCTTTCATATTGCATCTAAGGTTGGGTTAATGGTGATGAATTCCTTTAACTTTTGTTTTTGTAGAAAACTCTTTATCTCTCCTTCCATTCTGAATGGTAGTCTTGCCAGATAGGGTATTCTTGGTTGCAGGTTTTTTCTTTCAGCACTTCAAATAAATCATGCCACTCCCATCTGGCCTGCAACGTTTCTGCTGAAAAACTACCTGATAGTCTTATGGGTTGTTGTTGTTTTTTTTCTGTAGCTGTTTTGCGCTTTTAAAACTCTCTATCACTATTTTTTGCCATTTTAATTACTATGTGTCATGGTGTGGACCCCCTTGGGTTGATTTTGTTGGGTACTCTCTGTGCCTCCTGGATCTGAGTTTCTGCTTCCCTACCCAGATTAGGGAAGTTTTCAGCTCTTGGTTTTTCAAATAAATTTTCGGCCCCTTTTCCTCTCTTCTTCTGGGATCCCTGTTATGCTAGATAGTGTCACTGAGTTCCCTTAACCTAGTCCCATTTTTTCTTTCTCCTGTTCATCATTATTGCTCTCCATCCACTACTCTGTTCTCCAGATCACTGATCTGTTCTTCTGCATTCTGTGGTCTTATTCCCTCTAAGGTATTTTTAATTTCAGTTATTGAGATCTTCATCTCTGATGGGTTCTTTATGTTTTCTCTTTGTTGAGGGTCTCAACTGAGGTCCTCCACTATTTTCTCAAGCCCAATGAGTAGCTTTATGGCCATTACTTTAAATTCTCTATCAGGTATATTACTCATTTCTGTTTGTTTAGCTCTTTTGCTGTGATTTTGTCCTATTCTTTCATTGGGACATATTCCTCTGTCTCCTCATTTTGTCTAAATCTCTGGGTCTGTTTCTGGGTGTTAGAAAAGTTAGCTGTGTCTCCTACTCTTGAAAGTAGTGTCTTTATGAAGAAGAGGTCCTGTGGTGCCTTGTGGTGCAGAGACCCCTGCTCACCAGAAACAGGTGCTTCAGGGGTGTCTCCTATATGTGTTGCATGCATGCTATTGTGACTGAGCTCCATTTGCTTTCAGTCCAGTTTTCTGCAATGGTTGTCATTGACTATGGGTAGGGTTTGGTCCCTGTGTCAAAGGGCCAGTATGGGACTACCTTGGGCTTGAGCTGAGCCAGATCAGGCATTTGCCAGAGCAGCAGTAGCACCCACTTGCAGGACACTCTCCCTACGTTGTACCCTGAGATGTTCACTAGTGGTGTGGCCTGCAGTCAGACCACATGTATGCACACAGCCACTGCTGGCACCATATTTGGACTGGTGTGTATGGTTTTCTTTACCTTTCCTCAGGGCAGGAGTCATGTGGAGGTGATGATAGCCCCTGTTGGAGCTTTCATACTACCAAACTTGTGGCATGGCTTCGGATGGACTTCTGAGTGTGGGCTGGAGGGGTGGGTGCACTTGTTAGCAAAGCTAACATGGAGAGTGATCATACTGTACTGGTTGCTGCAGGTATCTAGGCAAGGGGGCAGAGGAGAGAAATGGTGCTTGCCAGCTTTTTTGTTCCTGGGGAAATCTAAAGATCCCTGCCCCTCCAGCACACATTCTGAGATTAGTAAATACACCTTCCTGTATATCTAGGGCATTTTTAAAAGTGCTGCTTCTATACCGTATTTCAGTAGGGTTCTTTGCTATGCTGTCTCTTTAAGGGGAAGGACTCAGTTTCCTCTTGCTCTTTGAGCTGAGTCTGATGATTTTTAAAGTTCCCAGTGTTGAGCCCCGTTGATCATAAAAACTCACAAAGTTAAGTCCTTCTGGCTTTCAAAGGCAAGAATCATGGGGATTCATCTTCCCACCATGGGTCCCCCATGCCTGGGGTGCTGGGTGTGGAGTCTGCTAGTCTCATCTAACCATGCTTGAGGTGCCCTCCCTCCCACTGTCAGCTTTGAGGGGCAGTTTTGTTTCCAACTGCATCGCTGCCCTTCCTACCCTCTTTGAAGTGGCTTCTTCTCTACATTAAGCAGTGGAAAATCTGTTCTGCGAGTCTTTGGGTCATTTTCTGGGTTATTTACACTGATGTGGATTTTATCTAAGTGCATTCATGGGAGTAAGTGAGGTAAGGATCCTTCTACTCTGCCATCTTCCCTGGAAGGCCCAGTTCCACTCAACTTTGACTTCTCCTAATCTGATGACAGTCTATCAGAAAATGGCTCTATTTCCAGCATCTTTTTTATTTTCTTTCAAGGTCCTGTTGTGGCTTAACGACCTTTGCTTTTTTGGAGCTTCTTTCTCTTTGGGACACCACAGTTTATGAGAAGGGCTCTAGCTCCCAACCACTCCCCACTCTAGGTGCTCCTGATGAGCCCTCGTTACCATCCCAGGTCAACAGCTACCCTGCTCCACCTCCCCCAAAATAAGGAAAACATACCGATGGATTTTTATCATCTGCTTAAAGCATCTCCACATTTCAGAAGACATTTCACACAGAGGGGTTCAGGATCCTGGGAATCAGTCCATGATTTATTTTACAGTACATTCATATAAGTTCCTGCATTTCCAAGGTAACCAGATCACATTCAGGTTAGCACTGCTGGTAACAAAATTATACAACTACCCTGGCTTCAAAAACAAGATAGGATGATACACATTAACATCTCTTTCCCTTTAATACTGCAGAAGACAATATCTCACAAAAATAAAATCACATGCCTTTTACAATCCAGTGTGAAGGCATATTGATGTTAAAAGAAACCATTTTGGACATGGGGAGAAGAAGAAGAGTTTCAAAGCTGAAGAGATCTAAAATGTCCCCCAGTGCCATGTGTCTCTTCTGTCAGCTGGCACATTCAGTATCAATGCCTTGGGAAGAGAGGGACAGAGGAAAGCAAGGGATCATTTAACTTTGAAACTCATGGCTTCTTAAGCTACTTCTGTAAAAACTAGTTAAATAACCTAAAATGCTAAAAAGAGTTAATATTAACAAGGGATGGTAATATAGGGAGCACCTGGAGAAAATTCCTCCAGTCACTGAGGGGAAATAGAAGCTGCAGACATTTCACAAAATTGGAAAACTGTATCACATCCAGTAATACATTAAGTTTTGATAATACACTTTCACTTCACTGTATGAAAAGACTATGATCCATGTTCTAGTCTTGAATCTGTTCAGAAAAAGAGCCGTAACCTCCATCTGCAATATTTTCTATAGGCATCATTACCATCAAAGAGTGACCAATACCCAACCCTTGAAAAATATAACAAACCACAATGAGCTATAATAAAGGCTAGAATGAATTAGGTAGGAGAAAATTCAGATGTGTGAGAAGTAGAAGTTCAATTCATTTGGGTCATTTTCCTAGATAAAAAATGTTGTTAGAAAATGTTTTGGACCCAGGTCCAACATAGCTGGAATGATAAGTTGTTGAAAATGCGAGCCCCCATCCAGAAACCTCGTGCTTATGTAGCACCCTTCCCCTACAAGTTCAATGTGCTTTTGTATAATTACCAATTCATTACATAATGAAGTACATGATTCAGAATATACTTAGACCCACTGTTAATTCCAGTGACTAAAGAGTTCCTGCCACTTGCTGCCAAGAAATTTTTGAGTCCTACACTTATTAGGTCATAAATGGAATTTATACTCCTATTTGCTGACTCCAATAGAAATACTACCCCTTTCAAGACTCAAATATATGATGGAAGAGAGAATAAGACACTTAGTAAGAAAGCCACAAAACATCTGATGAAAAACCAGAGCCAGTGCATATGTTACAACCCCTGAAGACAGCCCCCAGCGGCGGGGTGAGTAGGGGGAGCAGTGATGTTTTTGAAACCAGAGTGACTTGTAACTAACTGCCTAACAGTAAATTCACATAGTAAAATGCAGAATAAGTCAACATATAGCCAAGGTTTACATTATATCTAGAAATATGTTTTATGCTTTAAAAAAAATTGCAATGCACTCCAAAAAAATTGTTCAGATAATTCATGTACAACAGAAGGCACTGTTATCCGCATAAATCCACTGATTCTGCATGGCAAAAACCTGAGACGTGCAATTCAATCCAATCCTCTAAACCCACCTTGGTCATTCATCCTCTGGAGACTATGATTTGTCCTTTTCAGACCACTGATTTTGTTCTTCTTTAATTTCATACATTACAGTAGCTGCTTAGAATATAGACTTCAGGGTGAGAGAGGTCAAAGGGGAAGAGGGAGTGGATAAATATGCTGCCTAAGGCCAGTTAACGGGCACGGCAGGAGGGTGGCAGGAGGGTGCCGAGAAGCAGCCCGCTCTTCTCCTCCCCTTGACCTTCACATTCCCCTGGTGAAGTAAAATAGAGTGATGACATCTGGTAGACTGATGTTCCTCCTTTCAGTTGTTGCTGGGCACAGTCCCAAAGTTAAATGCGGAGAGGACTCCTTTGTTTTCAAAAGTGAAGCCTCCCTGTTGTTCAATCTTCTTCTTTGCCTCTAGTATTTGTCAAGAAAAAGGGAAGGGGGAAAAAAGAGTATTTAAGGTGACAAAGTTGGAAATAACCTAAAATGAGCTAGATTTATTTTTACTTAGTATTGCAAAGGAATGTGACACAAGGTATTAGTTGTTCTGCCCAACCAAGCATCAGCCTTTTTTGGTTTTAATTCTAGTGTAGTTAACATACAGCATTATATTAGTTTCAGGTGTATAATACAGTGATTTAACACTTCCATACATTTCTCTGTGCTCATCAAGGTAAGTGTACTCCGAAACTCTTTCACCGGCCCTCCTACCCACCTCCCCTCTGGTTACTACAGAGAACAAACAGATGGTTAAGAGTGGGTTTTTTGGTTTGTCTCTTTTTTTCCCCTTTGTTCATTTGTTTCTTAAATTTCACATATGAGTGAAATCATATGGCATTTATCTTCCTCTGGCTTATCTTGCGTGGCATTATACTCTCTAGATCCATCTGTACTGTTGCAAATGATAGGATTTCATTCTTATTTATAGCTGAATAATATTCCATTGTATATCTATACCACAACTTCTAGATCCATTCACCTATTGATGGACATCTGGGCTGCTTCCATCAATCGCCTATTGTAAATAATGCTGCAATAAACATAGGGGTGTATGTGTGTGTGTGTGTGTGTGTATACACTAATTCAAAGGTATGTATATATATATACTTAAAGTATATAAATATATATATTTTTTTATTCTTTAGCTAAATACCCAGTAGTGCAATTACTGGATAGGGTAGTTCTATTTTTAACTTGCTGAGGCATCTCCAGTACTGTCTTCCACAGTGGCTGCACCAATTTGCATTCCCTCAACAGTGCACAAGGTTTCCTTCTTCTCTACATCTTGCCAACACCTATTGTCTTGTGTTTTTGATTTTAGCCCTTCTGACCAGTGTGAGGTGGTACCTCATTGTGATTTTGATTTGCATTTCCCTGATGATGAGTGCTGCTGAGCATCTTTTCGCATGTCTGCTGGCCATCTAGATGTCCTCTTTGGACAAATGTCTGTTCAAGTCTTCTGCCCATTTTTTAATTGGATTATTTGGTTTGGGGGTGTTGAGTTGTGTAAAGAACTTATACTAACCCTTTACTGGACTGTCATTTGCAAATATCTTCCCCATTCAGTAGGCTTTTAGTTTTGTTGGTTGTTTCCTTTGCTGTGCAGAAGCTTTTTATCATGATGTATCCCAACAGTTTATTTTCCCTTTTGTTTCCCTTACCTAAGGAAACATATCTAGAGAGATGCTGTTATGACTGATGTCAGAGAAATTAGTGCCTGTGCTCTCTTCTAGAAGTTTATGGTTTCATGTCTCACATTTATGTCCTTAATATATTTTGAGTTTATTTTTGTGTATGGTGTAAGAAAGTGGTCCAGTTTTTTTTTTCCATTGCATATTCTTGCCTTCTTTGTCACAGATTTATTGGCCATATAATTATGGGTTTATTTATGAGCTTTCCATTCTTGATCTTGATCTGTATGTCTATTTTCGTGCCAGTACTATACTGTTTTGATTACTACAGATTTGTAATACACCTTGGAATCTGGGATTGTGATACCTCTAGTTTTTTCTTTTCCACATTTCTTTGATTATTTGGGGTCTTTTGTGGTTCTGTATGAATTTTAAGACTGTTTGTTCTAGGGGCACCTGGGTGGCTCAGTTGGTAAGAGTCCAACTCCAGCTCAGGTCACGATCTCACAGTTCACAAGTTCGAGCCCTGCGTCCAGCTCTGTGCTGACAACTCAAAGCCTGGAGCCTGCTTCGGATTCTGTGTCTCCCTCTCTCTCTGCACCTCCCCTGCCCTTAAAAATAAATAAACCATAAAAAAATATGAAAAAATTTTTTGAAAAAAAGATTGTTCTAGTTCTGTGAAAAATATACTGTTGGTATTTTTATAGGGATTGCATTAAGTCTGTAGACTGCTTTGAGTAGTATGGACATTTTAACAATACTAATTCTTCCAATTGAGCACGGAATATCTTTCCATTTGTTTTGTGTCGTTTTCAATTGCTTTCATCAATATTTTATACTTTTCAAGCTATAGGTCTTTTACCTTCTCAGTTAAGTTTACTTGTAGGTATTTTATTCTTTTTGGTGCAATTGTTAATGGGATTGTTTTCTTAATTTCTCTGTCATTTCATTATTAGTGTATACAAATGCAACAGTTTTCTGCATGTTGATTTTGTGTCTCATGACCTTAGTGAACTTATTTATCAGTTCTAGTAGTTTTCAATGGAGTGTTTGTTTTCTGTGTATACAATCTCATGTCATCTGCAAATAGTGAAAGATTTACTTCCTCCTTATGAATCTGGATGCCTTTATCACTTTTCCTTATCTCAAGCTGTGGCTAAAACTTCCAGTACTATGTTGAATAAAAGTGGTGAGGGTGGACATCTTGTCTTGTTTCTGATCTCAGAAGACAAACTCAGTTTTTCACCATTGAGTATGATGTTAGCTGTGGGTTTTTCACATATAGTCTTAATTATGTAGAGCTATGTTCCATCTACAACTTTGTTAAGTGTTATTATCATGAATGGATATTGTACTTTGTCAAATGCTTTTTCTGCATCTATTGAAATGATCATATGGTTTTTATACTTTCTCTTACTAATGTGCTATATCACATTGATTTGCAACTATTGAACCACTCTTGCATGCTGGGAATAAATCTCACTTGATTGTGAGGATTTTTTTAACATACTGTTGGATTTATGGTGCTAAAATTTTGTTGAGGATTGTTGAATCTATCTTCACCAGAGATATTGGCCCTGTAGTTCTTTTTGTGGTATCTTTATTTGGTTTTGGTAGCAGAGTAATGCTGGCCTCATAAAATGAATTTGGAAGTTTTGCCTCCTCTTTTATTTCTTTGAAAAGTTTAAGAAAGGTATTAAGTCTTCTTTAAATGTTTGGTCGAATTCACCTGTGAAGTCATGTGGTCTTGGACTTTTGTTGGGAGTCTTTTTATTATTGATTCAATTTCATTCTCAGTAATTGATCTGTTCGAATAGTCTATTTCTTCCTGGTTCAGTTTTGGGAGTACTAGTTCAGTATTGGAAATGTTTCTAGGAATTGATCCATTTCTCAAAGATTGTCCAATTAATTGGTATCTAATTTTTCACAATATTCTCTTACAATCCTTTGTGTTTCTGTGGTGGTGTTACTTATCTCTCATTTCTGATTTTGAGTCCTCTCTTTCTCTCTGATGGGTACAGCTAAAGGTTTATCAATTTTGTTGATCTTTTCGCAGAACCAGCTCCTGGTTTTATTGATATGTTCTATTGTTTTTCAATTTCTTTATCATTTATTTCTGCTCTAATCATTATTATTTCTTTCCTTCTGCTGGTTTGGGGATTTATTCTTTGTTTTCCTTGCTTCCTTGGGTGTAAGGTTAGGTTAAGATTTTCCTTGTTTCTTGACGTAGACTGGTATTGTTATTATCTTCTCTCTTGAGAACGGCTTTTGCTGCTCCCAACAATCTTTGACCACTGTGTTTTCATTTGTCTCCAAGCATCTTTTTATTTCTTCTTTGATTTCTTGGTTGACTCATTCATTGTTTAGTAGCATGTTATTTAACCTCTATGTAATTGTATTCTTTCCAGGTTTCTTCTTGTGGTTCATTTCTTTCATAGTATTCTGAATTTGTCAAAACTTGTTTGGTGGCCTGATATATGATCTATTGTGGAGACTGTTTCATGTGCACTTGAAAAAAGTGTGTATTCTGCTGTTTTAGGACAGAGTGTTCCAAATATATCTGTTAAATCCATCATCTGGTCAATATGTCCTTCAAAGCCACTATTTCCTTGTTGATTTTCTGTTTGGATATCTCTTCATTGATATAAATGGGGTGTTAGAGTCCCCTACTATTTACTATATTACTATCAGTTAATAACAAATCAAGGAACTAATTGTTTCATGTATTTGTATGTTCCCATGTTGGGTGCATAGATATTTACAATTATCTTCTTGTTGGATTGTTCCCTTTATAATTACGTAGGGTCCTTTCTTTGTCTCTTGTAAGTCTTTGTTTTAACATCTATTTTGTCCAAGATAAGTATTGCTACCCTGCGTTTCTTTTTGCTTCCATTTGCATAATTGTTTTTCCTTCAGTCTATATGTGTCTTTGGGTCTGATAGGAGTCTCTTGAAGGCAGAATATAGATGGGTCTTGTTTTTTTCATCTATTCCATCACCCTCTGTTTTTGACTAGAAAATTTAGTCCATTTAAAGTAATTATAGGTATGTATGTATTGTCATTTTGTTACTTGTTCTGTGGTTATTTCTGTAGTTCTTCTCTATTCCTTTCTTCTCTTGCTCTCTTCCCTCCCCACAAGCTGGATTTCTTCAGTGATATACTTGGATTCCTTTCTATTTTTTGCATATCTATTACTGGTTTTGATTTGTGGTTACCATTAGGTTTGTATATAACATCTGTTTAATATAGCAGTCTATATTAAGTTGATGGTCACTTTAGTTTGAAACCATTCTTTAGTCCTGTCCTTCCTCCCCTCCCCCATATTTTAGGTATATGGTGTCATACATTACATCCTTTTATTTTGTGAGTCCTTTGGTATTTACAGATACACTTATTTTTACTTCTTTTGTGCTTCCTACTTTTCTTATGTCTTTTGTTTTCCACTGAAAGAGTCCCCTTTAACATTTCTTGTAGTGCTGGTTTAGTAGTCATAAATTTCTTTAACTTTTGTCTGGGAAACTCTTTATCTTTCTATTCTGAAAGATAGCCTTGCTGGATAGAGTATTATTGGTTGCAGATTTTTTTTCCTTCCAGCATTCTAAATACATCTTGTTGCTCGCATCTGACCTGCAAAATTTCTGCTAAAAAAATCCACTGATGACCTTGTGTATAACTTCCTCCTTCTCTCTTGCTGCTTTTAAAATTCTCTTTATCACTACTTTTTGCCATTTTAATTACTATGGGTCTTGGAATGGATTCCATTTGGTTAATTTTGTTAGGAAATCTCTGTACCTCCTGTATCTGGATTTCTGTTTTCTTCTCCAGATTAGGGAAGCTTTCAGCTATTATTTCTTCAAAAACTTTCTGCCCCCTTTTCTCTCTTCTTCTGGCCATGCCTATAATGTAAATGTTATCACACCTGATGGAGTCACTGAGCTCCCTAAGTCAATTCTCATTTTGCATAATTTGTCTTCCTCTTAATTACTTTCCATTATTCTGTCCTCCAGGTCGCCAATGCATTCTACTTCCTCTAGTCTTCTATTTATTCCATTTAGTGTAATTTTAATTTCAGTTACCATGTTCTTGATCTCTGACTGGATCTTTTTCAATGTTTTCTCTTTGTTAAGTATATCGCTGAAATCCTCCACTGTTGTCTCAAGTCCAGCAAGTATCTTTATGATCATTACTTTAAATTCTCTACCAGGCATATTACTTATCTCTGGCTTAGGTGTCTTGCTATTGTTTTGTCCTTTTCTTTCATTTGTGACATATTCCTGTCTCATGTTGTGTAACTTTCTGTGCTTCTGTATGTTAGGAAACTCAGCTACCATCTCTTGCTCTTGAAAGTAGTGGGTGGCGCTGGTCCTCCCCCAGACGGGACGTGTCTCCGCCGCTGAGACCATGCTGGGCAGAGTGATCTGCAAAGTATGCACAGGCAGGGTGCAGAGTTTTAACAAGGTTCTTGCGTCCTCCACAGGTGACCAGCTGCCACTGCTGGGACCGAGACCCCACAATGTGCACAGGAGAGAGGCAGGCCCAGATGAAAAGGGTGGGGCATAATATAAGCAAGTTAGGTAGTGAATGCCGGCTCCAGACTGGTTCCTGCAGGGGTCTGAGTTTATGCTGGAGGGCAAGGTTTTTTGAGGTTGCTAGGAGACTCCTAGGAATAGTCTTTCTGGGACAAACAGATTAGTAAATAATTCTCCCTCTTGTATGCCCCGGACATTTTTCAAAGTGCTGCTTCTATGCTGTGTCTTTAAAGGGATGGGTCTCAGTTTCCTATCACCCTCCAGGCTCTCCCAGAACTGAACCTGCCAAACCAGTCCTTCTGGTTGTCAGAACTCAGGAAATTCGGTCCCTCTGGTTTTCACAGGCAAATGTTATGCAGAGTCACCTTCCCAGGCAGGCTGGCACTACGAGGATCTGTTCTCTCCCTTCCCCACACCTGCAGGTTCCTCCCTCCAGTGGACAGACCCACAGCCCAGCATTTCTGCTCTCCCTATCCTCTCTGATGAGGACTCTTCCCTACATTTAGTTGTGGAGTTCATTCTGCCAGTCTTTGGGTCATTTTCTGGGTTATTTACCCTGATGTGAATGGTACCTAGTTGTATCTGAGGAATGAGGTGAGCTCAGGGTCCTCCCACTCGCCATCTTCCCTGGAAGTCCCTGAGCATCAGCTTTTAATAGGTCTATGTCAGCAAGCAGTTATGTTTACTCTCACAGAAAAACTCCTGAAAATGAACAAAAATGGAAAAACTACCTCCCTCATCTCAACTTCCAGGAAAAAGGAGCAAAATGAAAACAAGTCGCAAAGTTGTTTTTTAATAGCTCTATAGTCTAGAGCTGCTGCAAGTGTGCCTGGAATTCCCGTATCAGGGGGACCGATACAGACCCTGTGCAGGGCTGACAAGGGAATTCTACACAGGACAACTTAGGTTCTAAATTCCAGGCGCCTGTTCCATGTTTTCCACTAAAATATTTTCATAATTACAAAATCTTTTCCACTGATTTTCTAGGAGTGAAAATAATGTCTGCATAAAATAATTTCTCCAGGTCAAAAACTGAAAATCAACAAGAATCACCAACATGTAAAGCCCAGCAAAAGAAATGAGGAGTGTTCCTCTCCAGGAAGACAAACTCCTCGCAAGAATTCATGAAGTGCTTTGGTCTACCGGCAGTTAAGAGGCTTATTTAGATGGGGGACCCAACTGATTAACTCTCCCTCAGCGAGACTCATCCTAATCATTATGCCTTAACTTTGGCTCCAAAACAGAGGGTAAGTACATGAATAACAACTCCACTAAAAGACAACTATTAATGCACAGGATTTTGCAGAGCGAAGATACCATGAGTGATTAAAACACACAATAAGAATTATCTTGAAAGGCTGGCCTCTAACAATTTTTAAAACGGTCCTTATGTGCCACAAGGTTCATTAAGAAGGTCATAAGGCTGCTCAGTACTAAGGCTGACTACCGGCACGCTAACGCCCTCCAGTAGGGGAAGGCGCCTGGCTGACCTGCCACTGTCCTCCGGTGCTCTGCCAGGGTATACACCTCCTGCAGCGCCCTCCTCTGGTCCTCACTGAGTGGTGCCATCAGCAGCTGGTACCAGGCAGCATCCCGATTCTGCACAGCTGTTGCATTTGGGAGGAGTGTGTAGAAGAAGAAAAAGATAAGAGAGTCTAGTGAAAATTATCATTACAGAGAATAGAAGTACATGATCGAATTATGACAAAAGGACTGCAGAAAGGAAGAGACAAACTTATTCCAGCAAAGGATTATTTCTGAGTACCCACTCCGTATCTAACCATGTGGGGTATCGGAGGAAGGCCAGGACATGTCTGCATTGCCCAGTACTCTGCCTCCTTCGCCATCTCTTCCTCCTGGGGTTTTACCATGCTCCCTAAAATCCAGATCTTGGCAAACGCCTCTACTCACATGCTACCATCTTCCTCCAGATGCTCCCAGTACCTGCGGCTTCAGCCTCACCCCACACCAAGAACTCCAGTTGGTGCCTAAGGCAAATCCATCGACTAAGCCTCCCAGATTTTTCCATTTGGACAGCTCACCACAACTAAAACCAAATTTAACATCTAAACCAATTTTGAACAGATCCCAAAACAATTTTTAACCAAAGAAAATGAAGAAAGAATTTAGAGAAAATATCTGAAAATTTAGGGAGTAAAGACATACTTAGCAGAGCTTGTGTAAAAATTTGATATTCATCCACACTATTGTCAAGGTCAAGCGGAGTGCTGAATCCCTCAAGGGCAGTCTCTTCCAACACTTCTCATCCCAGTCATCCTCCTCCTCCTCCTCATCTTCACCTCTTCCATTATTCGACTGCATCGCTTGAGCAGTTACATTCGTCTCTCTTCATCACTTGAAATCTCCTCTGGCAATCCATTAATTATTTAAAAGGAATCAAAACACAAAAGGACAAAACATAAAATTCCATAGAACAAAAATTATAAAGTGACATTCTGGAAATGGAAAAACTACTGCCTATTTTTACATGAAATTCTAAAAATAAAACTTTATAGTTTGTTAAATTGAAAATGACTTGACAGGTGCCTGGATGGCTAGGTCAGTTAAGCATCTAACTTCAGCTCAGGTCATGATCTTGTGGTTTGTGAGTTCTAGCCCTACATCAGGCTCTGGGCTGACAGCTTGGAGCCTAGAGCCTGCTTCAGATTCTGTGTCTCCCTCTCTCTCAAAAATAAATAAACATTTTTAAAAATGACTTTATCCTTCTCACTGAAAACAATTTCCAAGTAACCCTAAATCTATAGTCCACTGGACATTACTACTGTTTTGCTATGGCTGCCTCATACTCATTTATATAAAAATTCTATTTAATCAGAGTCCCAAATTTTTTGTCAAAAAAGAATTGTGCAGTCAGTGCATTTTTTAAATATTTTTAATGTTTGTTTATTTGAGAGAAAGAGACACAGACTACAAACTGGGCTCTAGGCTCTGAGCTGTCAGCACAGAGCCTGACACAGGGCTCAAACTCAAGAACCACAAGATCACGACCTGAGCCGAAGTTGGACTGAGCCACCCAGGTGCCCCAGTGCATGTGTTTTAAATAACAATGACTTCCCATTGTGAATTTGGGTCTCTTAATAGTTAATTCAGTTGATTATGAACTACTCAGATGTGTTCAAATGAGGTCACTTCTGCTAATATAAACAGAAAAATATAGACATACAAAGAAAAAATAGCTACATGTATGTTGAAAAGTTGAAAGCTGAATTGTATATCACCATGGATTCTGTTTCTATTTTCAGTGCCGATCTGTTCTAAGCAGTTAGCCCAGTATTATAAATAACTGGAAGATAGTAAATGCAGAACAAAATCAACCCAAGATGGAAAAACCTAGAGTAAATCCAAACCAGGAAATATTATTCCAAAACTAGTTCTATAAAACATACCACACTAAAGCACCTGAATTAAATGGCAAAGAAGGTTTCGGGATAAGGCAAGAAACAGTTTTGATAATATATATGTCAAAGATAGCAAGGAATACCTTTTGGAATCATTGTATACTTCAGTAGAAATTGAACAGGAAAGTCTGGGAAATTGCCAGAATTTTTTTTCTCAAGTCATATTAGTTATAAGCCAACAGTTTACAAAAACAAAAAATTAGAACATTATATAACATACTGAAAAAAAAAAGAATTCTATAATTGTCGGCCTATACTTAGCAAAAAAATAAAGACCCTTCTAGTAAAGAAGCATTACTTCAAAAGTCCTACATAGAATTCAGGAAAGCAAATTAGATCAGAAGTTGTATTCTACATTAGGGGTTAGAGAAGAGTACCACTCCTTGTACCCAAATTAGGATGATGCTAGTTAAAGGCAAAATGTTTAAATCTACACTCGTATGTTTTACATGAAACGTTATTTTTCTCATTTAAAGAAATTCTGTTTTTAATAGATAATGAGTTTCTCAAATTCCCCATATGAGTGAAAACATAAGACCACAGGGGGAAGGGAAGGAAAAATAATTACAAATGGAGAGGGAGGCAAACCATAAGAGACTCCTAAATACAGAGCACAAACTGAGGGCTGATGGGAGCAGGGGGGTGGAGGAAATGGTTGATGGGTACTGAGGAGGGCACTTGTTGGGATGAGCAATGAGTGTTGTATTGAAGCATGGGAATCTACTCCTGAAGCCAAGAGCACACTGTATGTTACCTAACTTGACAATAAATTATATTTTTAAAAGAAGAAAGAAAGAAAGAAAGAAAGAAATCCTTTTAACTGGAAGAGGAAAAATTCCATTTGGAGTTGAATAAGGTTACTTCCTGTGCCCAAACAAGTGGTTTCACAATTATCATTAAATAAAGATCTAATATCCTTGACTCTAACAATCTTATTCTGACTCTCAATTAAGCAAATAACCTTCATTTATGTACTTTACTCCAAATTTAGTAACACATAAACCATAAATTTCTCCCAATTAGAATTTTTAAGAATCATTAAAAAAAACATCAGGCACTCTATTAATCTGCTACACTGATACTTCTCTTAACTAATGGTTCATTGAATTCATGCTGCTGACTTCACAGAAACTGTTAGCACAAACAATGAAATACTGGTTCCTAACTCATTGTCAAATCTATTTGATTCTGTTATAAATGTATATGAATTTCCCAGAATGTAACAACATTCATTAAGTGCAATTATTTAAATGTCAAAAAATGAACAAAGTTAAATTTACATTACATGTCAACCAAACCCAAAATATTTGTTAAATGTGCAACAAGCCAAAGAATGTAACTGTTTAATGAGTCCAAATAGACTAAAATTCAGAGAAAATGCACACTCAAATCAATTCTAGCATTCATTACATCAGAAGACTTTACCGTTTTCTTCCATATCCGCCTTCTCTGCTTTTGAGCGATCTTCCTGGTTGACCAGTTGTCTGGTAGCACAGACCTGCTTTAGGCCAAGGAAAAGGAAAAGAATTGAGGGCACGATCTGTCCCACCACAGCATCCACTGCAGGAGGCCGATTCTGCAATTCCAAAAGGATACTCAGTCCTATTATACACATCTTCCGGTCATGATGCCTACAAATCACAAAGAAAAAAAAAATGCACTCATGAGAAATGAGGACAATTGAAGAATCTACAAGAAAAAATGGCCAAGGTGATTTTAGGGTTCACTCAACGATTTATACAGAGGGATCCCCCATTTTGTACTACATGAAATCCTATATAAATCAAGTTCTGTAAACCAATCATTATCAAAGAGCTATAAAAGTCTATAATCAATATGGTGAATCCATCAATTTATGACTGATATGAATGCTTTATCTGCACCTTGACACAACAAGTTCTATTAAAGCAGGAATACCTGTATTTGACAGCATAAAATTCCTATCCAATGGAAAAAAAGAAAAATTCAGCCTGTGTCTTCATTAGATTGGTCTACAAGGTTTCTAGGCACATGCACTGTACACTTTCTAGTGCCAAAAGCTATTCAAAAACTCAGCATATAATAAGTTAATGACTATATGTAAGTCTATTAAATACTCTGCCATTACATAGTATAAGCAAAATTTGATTCTGAAGGAAAAAAAAAGTTTTTTTTAATGTTTATTTTTGAGAGGGAGAGACAGTGCACGAGCAGGGGAGGGGCAGAGAGAAAGAAAGAAAGAGAGAAAGAGAGAGAGAGAGAGAGAGAGAGAGAGAGACAGAATCCAAAGCAGGCTCTAGGCTGTCAGCACAGAGCCCAACACGGGGCTCAAACTCATGAACCATGAGATCAGGACCTGAGCCTAAGTTGGATGCTTAACCTACTGAGCCACCCAGGCACCCCTAAAGGAAAAAAGTTTGACCAGTATACATTTCATACATTTTTTATTTCTTCTGAATTGTTTAAAAATATTAAGAATGGGAAGACTACTATATTTAGTATAACACACTTAAAACTGCAGACGTGAACAAAAAAGATCGGCAGTGACTCAATTTGTTTAAAATAATGGTAATATGCAACAAACGGAATGATGATTACAAGCTTCAATTATTCATTATTTGCATTGCTTCATTTTTTTTTTTCCAGTGGGGAGAACATCTCTATTAAGATCCTGAGCACACACATGACCTGGCCCCTGGGGGAACAGGGTGGCTTAGGTGAAGAGGCAGACGGTGCCACTGGCCCCTGAGAAGACCCACAGCTGGGGTGGAGTGGAAAGCCACATCCAGTACACCCAGGTATTGGGTCAACATGTGTCCCCACAGCACCTTCACAGGCACCAGCAGCGGGATCTGCAGCAGGTCACTGCATACCATCCTTTGGCAGGCCATGACACGCCCACTGTCAGAGCCAGATGTGAAGACCTGGTACCAGGTGTGAAAGGCCACGGCCCTTAGGGCCCTCCTGTGGTTCCTCACCACCCTTTATGGCTCACCAGAAAGGTCCAGGTCAAACCACACCAGCTTGCTGTCACGGCTCTCACAGATGACCTAGTCCTCTGGAGGGTGCACTGCCAGGCTGGACACCCACTTGCAGTTCGGTCTCAGCTTCTGGGTGAGCTCCTGGCACAGGAGATAGTAAAGGCAGATGCTGTGCTGGGAAGCCACTAGCACAAAGGGTGGGACAGGGCAGAAGGCCACCTACGGCACCTGTCCGTGGCTCTGGCTGCAGTGTCAGCTCAGCTGGTGGATCAGCACCTGTGTGACAGCCAAGAAGTCCCCACACCCATGCCAGGTCAGCAGCGTCACCAGCTTCCCATGGGAGATGTGCAGCCACGGGTCCCCCTGGCGTTCCTCCTCTGAGGCCTCCAGCTGGTGGGCAGGCAGCACGGCGAGCTCCTCAGGGTGGGATAAAGGCACGCAGCAGCTGGTCCGTGCTGCCCACCACCAGCTGGGCTCTCAGGGCCCAGATCAGTAGCAGCACCGCGTCCTCTATGGCCACGGCCACCAGGCATTACTCCTCGGCATAACCCCCGCGGGCATAGTCCTCACGCAGCAGGCAGCAGCCACTTCCCAGAGCCATAGTAAGCCATCGTTGGAGCCTGAAGCCAGCCACTGGCCCTCTCCAGAATGACGCTCAGGTAGTGGACAAGGTTGCTGTGGCCCCTATAGACCAGGACTATGAGGAAAGGCTGCAGGTACTGCAGCCGGGACAGTTCGGGGATGAGGTCTTCAAGGTCCACATTTCACCCTCCTCTTGCACTGCCGTGGGCACAGCAGAGGTCAAGGCATCGCATGAAGCGTTCCTGGAGGAGGCAGCTACATACAGGGACAGCCCGAAGGTTCGAGAACTCATGTGGCGGGAAGCTGGGCTTCCTCTCGCCTGGTTCCCATTGCTCCCACTCCTCTTCGCTGGGTGGGTACGCAGGAGGTGGGTCGTAGAACTCAGTGTGGTGGGCAGGACCAGCGTGGGAGCAGGCCTGTGCATCGTGTGCCGGTCCGGCACAACATCGGAGTCTTCTGCGCCCATAGATCACTGAAGCTAGGGGTGGGGTTCTGCGGCCGGCGAAGCTGCATGCGGCCCATCTTAATGGCATATGGCCCCGGCGACAGACCTTCTCCTTCCTCACCAGGGATGGGATGAAGCTCTGCTTGTCAGCAGGTCGGTTGGTTACTGAGTGGATCACCAGGTCCCCAGTGAAGAAGTCCACAGCCAGCTCGTACAGATTGAAGCTCATGTCCCCTAACTGGCCCTTCTGCAGCCACCGTACTACGGCCACCTGCTCATCGGTCAGCCATAAGTCCCGTCCTGTCATCCAGGCATGCACCGTGCACCTGTAGTCAGGATCATCCATTTTGTCCAGAAACTGGTCCAGCTTGTCACAGGTATGCAGGCGCTTGGAGCTGTGCCTGCCACCCAGGTCGCTGCCCATGCGGGGGAAGTCCTCCTGCCACTCCGGGGCACACTGCTCATCATGTTCCAGATGAACCCCTCCTCAGAGCTGTGTTCCACATACTCTTCACAGCCCTGCACCCTCGCCATCTCTGTCCTGGGGGAAGAGGTCCCAGCCTGCACCTGCTGCCCAGTGGTGTTCTCCATCACCACTGATCCTATCTTCACTACTGTCACTGCCAGAATCTTCAAGCCTGAAAACATGCTCTCTGTCAGAGAAGTCACAATCTCTGCCATCTTGGAAGCTGGGAGCAGGGGCACAGATGAAAGAGAACTCCACCAGCTCCAACTCCAGCTCTGGCTCCAGCGGCTGCTTCCCAGGCGGTGCCCAGGTCACCGCCACACGCCCACCACACTACGCAGCCGGTCCCAACCCACTGCATTGCCTGATTCAAGTTACTAAAGCCAAAGGAGTACATTAACACGGGAACTGCACTGGACCTGAGGGTGCCCCCAAGTAGCGGGGGACAGTAGGTGTCAAGAGGATCACAGCAGGAAAGACGATTATCAAGTGGGACTCTAAAGGATCCAAGGAACCGCAAGCCAAGCCCGGCCCCGTGTGTGCAAGAGTAGAAACAGCCTATCTTTGGAAAACTGCTTCTCAATGTTAACAAAGAGATAAACATTCCAACTGCATAACTGTGAGTGGCAAAGCCTCTGCGCCCTAAATCTTTTTCAGAGGTAACTTTAAGCACAATTTCTTTTTAAAGTACATTCTTCCCTTCAAGCCTTTAATAAAAGAAATCTAAATCAAGGACAAATTCCGGTCTCGTACAATTAGAAAAATTAGAATACACAGTGTGCCCCTATCTTCCCGCGTACCTGTCCTGCCCTGCTAACTCACACCTCCGTCTCCTCTCTATCACTAGGCGTGTCCTGACTACTCCCACTGGAATTCTCTTCCCTCAGCGAATTTCTCTAAATGACATCTTATAAAACTTAAAAAACAAAACACTAGTTGTATCTAATGTTTTAAACAAATTAATAGGCAATCTAGCTCAAAGTTTAGCCTAAGAGTCACTAACAGGTGTCGGGTCACTTGAGGTGGGCACGTACCTACTACTCGGCGTCTCATTTTCCCTAAGTTTGAGAAGTAGGAGAGTGCTTCGCAGAAAGACAAACTCTCCCATCGGGGCAGCACCGGGGCTACAACGAACAATCCTTCCTTCTGGCCTCACATCTGAGAGGTCCTTTGAGATCTGCAGAGTTCAGTATCCTGGGACAGGTACGTCTTTACCAGCCTGGCATTTTCCTTAGAAACCTGACCGCAATTAGAATGTTTTTA
This sequence comes from Paguma larvata, assembly GCA_030068075.1. Taxonomy (NCBI): domain Eukaryota; kingdom Metazoa; phylum Chordata; class Mammalia; order Carnivora; family Viverridae; genus Paguma; species Paguma larvata. Next base: position 76,296,284 of record CM057828.1, on the reverse strand, counting down.
CCTACAGACACTTAATAGTCATGGAACCTGACAGACACTTAATTCTCGTTGCCTAAAGATCTAACGCTATCGTATAAGTCAAAAACAACTAGGGACAGGCTACTCCCTGGGAATATCTCCTAGGGAAAGTATATTCTTTCCACTAGACTGAAACAGTCTTAATTCTCTAAAAATTATAATTTATGTTAATACACTAAAAATAATTCTTAAAAATGAAAATTATCTCTCTATATGCTATTTTACAGTTTTAAAAGTCAACGTTCCAGAAACAGAAATGTGGAGTAAAATCCAAAAGACACATACCCAAGAAAACAATCCGTATCATTCATCCACTGATTTATAAACTGTACAGTTATCGGTCCAGGGTTGTGAGGCAACTGAATTTGTTCTAAAGTATGTAGCAGCAAATCAGGGTTGTAGTACAAGGCAGCAATGGCAACCTGAAGACACATGGTGCGGAGCTCGCTAGTCTTCACTCCTCGGGTTAATCTCTCCAAAACAAGCTGAACGAAGAGAGGAATGCACTAGAGGAATAAATGAAAAAGAGAGTCAACCATACACAGAGGAACCAGGTAACTTTTACAGAAAGTAGAATGTTGGTAGAGAGTGTTCTCAATAAATAAGACACCCTTAATGACAATCAAACCTTTGCTTACTTTGTTCTTGTAGTTATTAGACAAACTTATATTCTCATTAAGCACAGAGATTAAATGGCCAAAAAGAGGTCCTAGAGCAGTAAGAGGAAGGCTCCTTCCCTTCTCTTTTTTAATGTTTATTTTGAGAGACTGAGGGAGGGAAGGGCAGAGAGAGAGGGAGAATAACAAGCAAGCTCCATGCTGTCAGCGCAGAGCCTGATGTGGGGCTCGATCTCACAAACTGATTGTGACCTCAGCCGAAAGTAAGAGTCAGACGCTTAATCAACCGAGCCACCTAGGCGCCCCACGAGTTTCCTTCCTTCCTGAGTGCAGATTACAGTGAAGACTGTCCCACAAGAATCCACACTCAGGGGTGCCAGGGTGGCTCAGTTGGTTAGGTGGCCGACTTTGGCTCAGGTCATGATCTCGCGGTCTGTGAGTTCAAGCCCCGCATCGGGCTCTATGCTGACAGCTCAGAGCCTGGAGCCTGCTTCAGCTTCTGTGTCTCCCTCTCTCTCTGCCCCTCCCCCATTCATGCTCTGTCTCGCTCTCTGTCTCAAAAATAAATAAATATTAAAAAAAAAAAAAGAATCCACACTCAAATGATGGCAACAATCCAAATATAGACTCAGCCACTTCCAAATATAAGGTAAAATAACTAGGTTGGAATTTTTCTTTCTTAAATCAAATTGATTGGGACTGAAAATAAGCATGACATGATCAGATATGAGAGAAAATTCCTAAGTCACAAGATGTAAAGTACAGCATGGTGACTACATTTAATAATGCTGTATTACAAGGCACCTGGGCAGCTCAGTCAGTTAAGCATCTGACTTTGGTTCAGGTCATGATCTCACGGTTCATGGGTTTGAGCCCCACTTAGGTTGAGCCCTGCTTCTCTCTCTCTTTCTCTGCCCCTTGCTCACTTGCTCCCTGTCTCAAAAAAAAAAAAATTAATAATGCTGTATTACATATTTGAAAGTTGCTAAGAGTAGATATTAAAATTTCTTATCACAAGGGAAAACAATTTGTAACTATGTATGGTGCTGCATAGTAACTAGACTTATTGTGATCATTTTACAACATATATAAATATCAAATCATTATATTATCTCAATAAAATAAAAATAAGAAACTTCCTGTTAGTAGAAGACTGAAGACTTTGCATTCAAAAATGAAGGCATTTGACCCCAGTTCTACCATATTGATGAACTACTTTCATTAGAAGTATTTCCTTTTTCTTAAATTTTTTTCATGTTTTTATTTATTCTTGAGAGACAGAGAGAAAGAGTGTGAGCAGGGGAGGGGCAGAGAGAGAGGGAAACAGAATCTGAAGCAGGCTCCCAGCTCCAAGCTGTCAACACAGAGCCCAATGTGGGGCTCAAGCCCATGAACCACGAGATCATGACCTGAGCCAAAGTCAGATGCTTAACCAAATGAGCCACCCGGGAGCCCCTAGAAGTATTTCCCAAAAGGGGCGCCTGTGTGGCTCAGTCGGTTAAGCATCTGCCTTCGGCTCAGGTCTTGATCTCACACTTGGGTTCGTGAGTTTGAGCCCTGCATCGGGCTCACTGCTATTAGCGCATAGCCCATTTTAAATCCTCTGTCCCCCCCGCCTCCTCTACCCCTCCACCACTCACAAGCTGTCTCTCGCTCCCTCGCTCTCAAAAACAAAACAAAACAAAAAAAACTTAAAAAAGAATTTTTTAAGGAAGTATTTCCTAATAGTTATTTTCACTAAAAGGGATGGGCTGAAGTGATTTGTATAAAATAAAATTCTGAGGTGTTAATATAACCTCATCTTAAAATTAAACTTTAAAAATCAAGGCTTCAGGAAAGAAAAAAAAAAAAAGAAAAAAGAAAAGGGGCGCCTGGGTGGCTCAGTCGGTTAAGCATCCGGCTCCGGCTCAGGTCATGATCTCCCGGTCTGTGAGTTCGAGCCCCATGTCGGGCTCTGTGCTGACAGCTCGGAGCCCAACCCTGCTCGGGATTCTTTGTCTCCCTCTTTCTGTCTGCCTCTCCCCTGCTCACACTCTGTCTATCTCTCTCACAAGTAAACATTAAAAAAAATTTTTTTAAAAATCAAGGCTTCAGGGAGGATTAGAGAACTGGGCAGAGCACAGAGGAGCTTAAGGGCAGTGAAGACACTCTGTATGTTACTAGAATAGTGGCTACGTATCCTCATACATCTGTCCAAACCCATAAAATGCACAACACCAAGAATGAGCCCTAGTGCAAAGTGTGGGCTCTGGGTGATAACGATGCATTCTCAGTGTGGGCACATCGACCATCACCGGTGCACCGGCCTAGTGTAGACGTTGATAACGGAGGACACTATGCGTGTGTGGGTAAGGGGTGTGTGGGATATGTCTGTATCGTCTGCTCAATTTTGCTGTGAACCGGTAACTGCTCTAAATAATAGTCTATTAAACAATAAAGTTTCATGTAGAAATTTAAGAGTTAAATTTAATATTTTTTTGTGGTCCAAACTATAGATATATTAGGAGCAGAATACTAACTAGTCCTGTTTAGGAGGATATATAAAATTAAAACACATAACTACGCATGGTACTTTTAAGATTGAGATTTTTAGGGACACCTGGGTGGCTCAGTACGTTAAACTCTGACTCCTGATTTTGGTTCAAGTCATGATCTCACAGTCGTGAGGTCAAGCCCTGTATTTGGCTCCCCACGGAGCCAAATTATTACTAAGAGAGATTATTACTATGGGAGAAAGAGGAACCCTCTTGCAGTGTTGGTGGGAATGCAAACTGGTGCAGCCACTTGTGGAAAACAGTATGAAGGTTCCCCAAAAAGTTAAAAATACCATTACCCTATGATCTAGTAATCACACCACTGGGTATTTACCCAAAAAACACAAAAACACTAGTTCAAAGGGATACACGCAGCCCTGTTTACAGCACCATTATTTATAATAGCCGAATTATGGAAACAGTGTCTACCAACTAATGAATGGATAAAGAACGTGTGGTATGTGTAGCATATGTACATAATATGATACACATATATATATGATTCTATTGTATGTATACACACAATAGAATATTATTGAGCCAAAAGAACGAAATCTTGCCATTTGTAGTGACATGGATGGAACTAGAGAGTATAATGTTCAGCAAAATAATTCAGTAAAAGAAAAACAAATACCATATGATCTCACTCATATGTGGAATTTAAGAAACAAAACAAACAAGCAAGGAAAAAGGGAGAGAGGCGAACCAAAAACAGACTCGAATATAGAGAACTGATAGTTACCAGAGGGGAGGTGGGTGGGGGGATGGGTTAAACACGTGACGGGAATTAAGGAGTATACTTGAGATGAGCACGGAGTGTTGTATGGAAGTGTTGAATCACTCTATTGTACACCTGAAACTAGTATTAGACTGTGTGTTAAAATTTTTAAATTAAAATTTAAAAATTATGGTAAAATAATTATTGTAAATCAATGAAGCCATAAGAAAATGTAAACTAAGCTTGAAAAGCTCTTCTTGAGATATTTTAATAATAAAGTTTCATCTTAAATGTTTACTATTACCTGCAAAGCCATTAAGAATACAAAGAAACTCTGAGGTTTAAAACTAATAAAACTAAAACTATCCCTTTACATCAAAACACAATCAATTCTGGGGACTGATCATGCAGAATACTTCTAGAGACTAGTATGGAGTGATCTACGGGATGGATCTATTATTACGTGAAGAAGGTAAGATGGGAAAAAAATATGCATAGTATGCTACTGTTTAAAAAGGTGAGGAAGAATGAATACACTTCTTTGCTTACTTTTTACTTTATTTTAAATGTTTGTTTTTGAGAGAGAGAGCACAAGTGGGGAAGGGGCAGAGAGAGAGGCGGAACCCTAAGCAGGCTCCAGGCTCTGAGCTCCAAGCTGTTAGCAGAGAACCCGACATAGGGCTCGAACCCACAAACCATGAGATCATGACCTGAGCTCAACAAAGTCAGACACTTAACGGAGTGAGCCACCCAGGCGCCCCTGCTTACTTTTTAAAATGAAAGGATGAACTAAACACTGAGGGTGGGTGGACGGGGAGAGAGAATAAGGGGAGAGGAGAGAGGGATGGAAACCAGACTTCTCTGAATACATAAATTATTGTTTCATAAATTAGACCAGAATTATGTACATGTTTTATATAGTTAGAAAAAAATTTAAAACAATCCCTAACAGTTAAAACAAAATGAAATAAATGAATCAAACTATTTTAAATGACTTTAAAATTTATGATCTGACCTTAATTTGGCTACATGTATTCCTAGCATATGGATATACCCTGGATATACACAGCTACTAAAAAATTTTTAACTGTTAATAGTTATCATATGTTAGTGATAATGTTAGTACAATTACTCTTAGCCTGTGTGTACATATTAGTGGGATAAAGGAAGTGAATAATTATGACGAGAACCAGGATTTCTGGTATGGCAGACACAGATTCAGGTCAATTAGGTTAAGTAAAAATAATGTAGTCCTGAATTTGAACTATAAATATCTATGTGTACTAATGATAAGTATAAATCTTAAAATGATACAATATGTATTTCTTGGCTCTCTTGTGGAAATAGTGACCAATTCATTAACAATAAATATCCCTTGTGTTTGCAGTCTTGAATACCATTTCCCAGAGTAGGGCGGGAAATGTCCAGATGAACCTGGAACAACTAAACACTACTGGAGTCGCCTGTCGTGGGCATGTATGCGTCCACTCGCCCAAGTTTAAACAATTTTGTATACCTGAAATACACTGAAACACATCGAACGAATTTGAATCTGTAAGTTCATAATAATATTTAAAAAGCAAAAACACCTCACTGGTCATCTTTGGAGAATGTTAGGAAACAAATTTATTGTCTTGAATCACGGAAAATGAAAGGAAACAGTCAAACTGGTCCTCAGAGTAACCCGATAATTGATGAAAAAAAATTTCATAGAAATATTTCACCTAATAAATGAAAAAGGAATGACAGAATAATCACCACCAACAGCAGTAACATTATAAGATGAGAGACAACCAGACACTCTGTGCCTCCTGGTAGAAATACAAACCACCGTCTATAAGTATTCTTGCCAGAAGTATCACAAATGCATCTTAACCAAATCTCTAGAACTACCAAGTTACAGGAAATAAGAGGAATGTAATTCCAAGGCAATACAGTCCTTCAGCTCTACTTGAGTGCACTTAAACTGTAACCGCCCTAACATAAGAGATTCCCTAGTGACCCTAACCTTCTGACATAGAAATTCTTGAATACCAACTTCCCAATCCATCTAGAACCCAGTTTTAGGAGTAGAAACCCACTGCATTATACTAGAAATTTTTACTTGCTAACTTCAAATAGGTCTATCCAGCTAAAAGGCATTTTTTTTTTTTTTTAGTTTCAGGTATAGAATTTAGTGATTTAACAATTACATACAACACCCAGTGTTCATCGCAAGTGCCCTCCTTAATCCCCATCACCCATTTAACTCATCTCCCTACCCACCTCCCCTCTGGTAAGCATCAGTTTGTTCTCTATAGTCAGGAATCTGTTTCTTGGTATGCTTCTCTTTTTTCCCCATGTTTGTTTATTTTGTTTCTTAAATTCCACAAAGAGTAAAATCGTATGCTATTTGTCTTTCTCTGAATGACTTATTTCGCTTAGCATAACACTCTCTCCACATAACACTCTCTAGCTCCATCCATGTCATTGCAAATGGCAAGATTTCATTCTTTTTTTTTTTTATGGCTAATATTCCATCAAATACATCTTTACCTATTCATCAGTCAATGGACATTTGGAGTCGATGGGGATTTGGGTTCTTTCTATTGGGCCATTGTGGATAATGCTACTATAAACACTGGGGTGCATGTATCCCTTCAAGTTAGTATTTTTGTATCCTTTGTGTAAATACCTAGTACAGCAATTGCTGGACCAGAGGGCAGTTCTATTTTTAATAAAAGCAATTCTTTAATTCTTTTATTACCTATCAGACTCCTCCAAACTGAAATTTCAACTTCTTCCACTTTCCACAAACTCCTATTTTACTGAAAAGATAAAACTATTGGATTTAAGCTTCCACACCCCTTCTTTCTACCTCAAGACATCCTCGATGAGCATTATCCAAACAGCACTTTCACAACAATAGATGTTCCTTGAGTTTGGAAAACAAAAACATTCCAGCATTAAATTAATTTGGAATACACAGATACTAACACCCTCTTAGACACATTTTCAGATAAAAGCACAAGAAGTCAAGCAATAATGAAATCTGTTGAATGTGGTTTTATCCAGTATTTCCTAGACTTATCTGACCGTTGAATACTTTTTGTAATGAACACTTACTGACACTATTAAATGGTCACAGTTTGAATAATATCCTCACTCTATTCCCATCTACTGGTATCCATACAATCTGTAACTGTGGGAAAAGTCATCTTTATAACTTTCCAAGGAAAACCTGTGCTCTCACACTTTTCCCTGCCCTCCTCATCTAACACCTTGTTTTTTCAGATGTTTTCTGTGCAATGCTGTGATGGCCCCCACTGTAAATTTTATTCTAGGATTCTCTTCCCAATGCTACTAGCCTAGAGCAGAAGCAGTACCCTCAGACTCCAACTAGCAACAGTGTCCTTGCTCATCTTCACAGCCAGTGTAGGCAGAAGGCCAGTTTAGATTAAGGCTACTGCTAGCAGACTCATTATTCTAAGTCCCTAACTTTGATCATGTCATTTCTCTGCTCAATGGATTCTCTGTTCAATTGCTTATGGCAAGGGTTGGTAAACTTACAGTAAATATTTAATATTACTTTCGACTTTGCAGGCCATATATAGTCTCTGTTGCATAATTTTTTTCTTTAAACAGCCCTTCAAAAATGTAAAAACCACTCTTCATTCCTAGGCCATAAACACAAGTCACAGGCTGTATTTGGCCCACAGGCCATAGCTTGCCTACTTCTGGCTTAGAGGAGAGATTCTGAACTCTTTGGTATGGATATATTCCACACCTTCCTGGCATGATTAGATTCTACTGCTCAGGACTTTCCAAAAGCCATACAATACAACTGAACCCTTCTCTACTCTCACTCAAGTCCGGTGCTTTACTACCTCCTTGTTCTGTTGACATCACAATTTCTTTCTACCTCACCTACATCACCTAAAGCAGTACTCGCTGAAGGAGAAAATGAGCCTTCAAAAATACATGTAAAACTTTATCAATCCAGAAAGGAAGCTGGAAGGTCACTCTTCTCAAAAATAATGGAGAACTTGGTGGTAAGCAGCAAATAACAGGAGGCTGGTGGTTCCTCCTAATTAAAATAAAAAGATAAACCATAAGCTAGCAGTTCACATGAGAAAAACAGGAAAGAGACAGTCAAGAATAATCCTCCTGGGGTCAGAACTAACTCAAACATGGGCTTTGAAAACCTCAAAAGAGTGATTATAAATGTTTAAAATATAAAACATTTTTTTTTATGTTTATTTATTTTTGAGAGACAGAGCATGAGCAGGGGAAGGGGAGAGGGAGACACAGAATCCGAAGCAGGCTCCGGGCTCTGAGCTGTCAGCACAGAGCCCAATGCGGGGCTCGAACCCATGGACTGCGAAATCATGACATGAGCCAAAGTCAGATGCTTAACCGACTGTGCCACCCAGGCGCCCCTAAAAGAAAACATTTTTAAAGTACAGGAAGCTATGATGACCATGTCTCATCAAATATAAAATATCTATTAGGACATACAAATTGCAAAGAAGAATCAAATGGAAATTCTAGAGTTAAAAAATGCCAGAGGGCACCTGGCTGACTCAGCCAGTAGAGCATGCAGCTCTTGATCAAGGGGCTGTGAGTTCAAGCCCCACGTTGAGCAGTGAGCTTACTTTAAAAAAAAAAAATACCAAAAGCAAAATGAAAAATTCATTAGAAGGGCTCAACAATAGATCTGAACTGGCGGAAGAGAGACTAAGCAAATCTGAAGATAGATTGAAAAAGAGTATGTAATCCGAACACCAGATAAAAGAGAGAATAAAGAAAAGTGATCAGAGCCTCAAAGAAATGTGCAACACCATTAAGCACACCAATGTATATGTAATGGGAGAATCAGGAGGAGAGAAGAGAGAGAAAGAAGAAAAAATACTTGAAGAAATAATAGCTGGAAACATTCCAAATCTGATAAAAAAAAAAAAAACAACAATCTATATATCCAAGAGAGTCAACAAATCCAAGTAAGATAAATACAAAGACATTTCAGAGTAAAAATGTAAAAGAAAAGAGATAATGTTGACAGCAGCATAAGAAAAAACATATATCATGGCCAAGTACAAGGGAATGCTAATTAGATTAACAACTGGTAATCAATGTTTCTTGTCAGAAACAATGGAGACTCTATAAACAATGGGATGGTGTATTCAAATTGCTGAAAGAAAAAAATGATCAACTAAGAATTCAGTAAAATTGTCTATCAAAACTGAAAGTAAAATAAAAATACTCTCAGAAAACAAAACCAGAGAATTCATTGCTATCAGACCTTACCTTGAACTTACTAAAGGAAGTTCAAGCTGAAAGCAAGTGACCCAAAAGATAATTCAGACACACACACGCACACGCACACACAAGTTCCTGTAAATATAATTATGTAATTTTCAAAAACAGAAAAACAGTAGTTCTTTGACTTTCTCCTTTTAACTGTTTTAAAAAGAAAATGCAATTAAAAAAAGGAAAGAAAAGAAAAAGCAACTGCATGAAATAACATTTTAACACTGTATTGTTGAGACTATAAAACATAGAAATTAATATATTCAATATCAATAATACAAAGGAAATAGGAGCAACATGACACTGGAGTAAGCAAATGACACCAGATGGTAACTCTAATCCAAAGGAACAAATCAAAAGAATTGAGAAATGGTAAATAAGAGAGTTAATATGATAAACTCTATAAACATATACTTGGTTTGCCTTAGCTTCTTTAACACATAAAATTACAAACAACTGTATTCCTGGGTTTATAACATATATAAATGTAATATATATATATAACAGTAATAGTATAGTATAAAGAGGAGGAAGAAGAGATAGAACTATAGAGGAGTAATGCATCTATTATTTCTCACTAAAATTATGTTAATCTAAATCTGAAGTAGATTCTGGGGGCGCCCAGGTGGCTTAGTCGGTTGAGTGTCCGACTTCGGCTCAGGTCATGATCTCATGGTTCATGTGTGCGAGCCCCGCATCAGGCTCTGTGCTGAACACTTGCTCAGAGCCTGGAGCCTGCTTCAGATTCTGTGTCTCCTTCTCTCCCTGCTCTTCCTCCACTCGCACTGTGTCTCACTCTGTCTCTCAAAAATAAATAAATGCAAAAAAAGAAATTTTTTTAAAAAATAAAGTAGATTCTGTTAAGGTAAGATGTATACAGTAAGCCCTAGAGCAACCACTAAGAAAAAAAATTTTTTTGAAAGAGAGTACATGCACGCACAAGCTGTGGAGAGGCAGGGGGAGAGGAAGAGAGAGAATCTTAACAAAGCTACATGCCCAAGAAGCCTGATGCTGGGTCTGATCTCACCACCAGGAGATCATGACCTGAGCTAAAATCAAGAGTTGGACACTTAACCAACTGAGCTGCCCAGGCACCTAGAAAATTTTTTAAATAGTGAAAAAAAAACTAAAGAAATTAAAATGTGATGCCAGAAAATATTTACTCAGGGCACCTAAGTGGCTCGGTCAGTTAAGCATCTGCCTTCAGCTCAGGTCATGATCTCAAGGTTTGTGAGTTCAAGCCCTGCATCAGGTTCTGTGCTGACAGCTCAAAGCCTGGAGCCTGCTTCACATTCTGTGTCTCCCTCTCTCTGTTCCTCCTCCTTTAAGACGCTCTCTCCCTCAAAAATAAATATTTAAAAAAAATTTTTAAAGAAACTATTTATCTCAAAAGAAAGCAGTAAAAGAACAGGGGAACAAAAAAATGAGACATATAAAATAATAAAATGACAAACTAAATCCATGCATAACAATAACATTAAATATTAATAGATTAAACAATCAAAAGAGAATGTCGAATTGGATAAAAACAAAACAAAACAAGATTCAACTATATGCTATCTCCAGGAAACACACTTTAGATTCAAAAATATAAATAGCTTAAAAGTAAAAAGATGCAAAAAGATATACGAAGAGCAACCATAAGAAAGCCAGAGTGGCTATACTAATATTAGACAATATAAACATTAAAACAAACAAAAAAACATGTTACTAGAGACAAAGAAAAACATTTTTATTGAAAAAGAGGTGAACTCAGGAAGATACAGCATTTATAATCATACATGCATCTAAAAACAGAGCTCTAAAATATTTGAAGCAAAAACTCACAGAAATAAAGGGAGAAATAGACAAATTCAACAACAGCTGGAGACTTCACTTTCAATAATGGATAAGGGGCGCCTGGGTGTCTCAGTCAGTTAAACATCTGACTTTTGGTTTCAGCTCAGGTCATGATCTCACAGTTCGTAAGTTCAAGTCCCGAGTTAGGCTCTGCACTAACAATATGGGACCTGCTTGGGATTCTCTCTCCCTCTTTCTCTGCCCCTCCCCTGCTTGTGCTCTTTCTCTCTCTCAAAATAAATAAATAAATATGAAAAAAAATTTTTTAAATAAAGAACAATGATGGATGAGTAGGGGTACCCAGATGGGACAGTCAGTTGAGCATCCAACTCTTGGTTTTGGCTCAGGTATGATCCCAGGGTTGTGGGATTGAGACCCACATCAGGTTCCGTGCTTTGCAAGGAGTCTGCTTAAGATTCATTCTCTCTCTCTCTCTCTCTCTCTCCCCCACTCTCTCTCTCTAAAATAATATAAAAATTTTTTAAATAATGGATGAGTAGAAGATCAGCAAAGAGATAGGAAACTTAAGCAACATTATAAACCAACTAGATCTAACAAAAATCTGTAGAACACTCCACCCAACAACAGCAAAATACATATTATTCTTAAATGCAGTGGAACAATATCAGGACAGACTATATTTGGTGCCATAAAACAAACCCCAATAAATTTAAAAAGAATGGAATTATAAAAAGTGTGTTCTCAAATCACAATGGAGTAAAATTAGGAACAGTAACAGAGGGGCACCTGGGTGGCTCAGTCCACTGGTCAAAGGTCCAACTTTAGTTCAGGTCGTGATCTCACAGTTCATTAGTTCAAGTCCCACATTAGGCTCTCTGCTGTCAGCACAGAGATCCCTTCAGATCCCCTGTCCCCCTCTCAGCTCCCCACCAGCTTGCAAGCATGTGCACACACACTCTCTCTCAAAAATAAACATTAAAAAAAAAAAAAGAAGAAAGAAATCAGTAACAGAATTTGGGAAATTCACAAATACTTGGAAATTAAACAACACACTCCTAAATAGCCAATGAGTCCAGAATAAATAACAAGAAAAATGAGAACATATTTTGAGATAAATGAATGCAGCTAAAACAGCATTTAGAGAAAAATTTATAGTTATAGATGTCTGTATTTAAAAAATAATTCAAACCATAAAATAACCCTCCACCTTAAGATAGTGGAAATAGGGGTATCTGAGTAGCTTAGTCGGTTAAGGGTACAACTCTTGATCTTGGCTCAGGTCATGATCTCATGGTTTGTGAGTTCGAGCCCTGATTGCAGAGCCTGCTTAGGATTCCGCCTCTCCCTCTCTCTGCCCCTGCCCAAGCTGAGCACACATGTGTTCTCTCTCTCTCAAAATAAATAAATAAACTTAAAAAAAATAAGATACTGGAAATAAAAGAGCAAACTAAACTCAAAGCAAATGGAAGAGAAGAAATGATAAAGATTAGAGCAGAAACCAATGAAATAGAAAATAGAAAAACAATAGTGAACAAAATCATAAATTGGTTATTTGAAAAGGTCGACAAAATTGACAAACCTTTAGCGCAACTGACCAAAAGATAAAAAAGAGAGAGAGAAGACTCTAATTACCAAAATTGGAAACAAAATAGGGTCATGATACCAACCTACAGAAATAAAAAAATATGAACTTCATGCCAACAAATTAGTTAACATAGATTAAACAGAGAAATTCCTAGAAAGATGCAAACTACTGAAATTAACTCAAAAGTACACAGAAATATAAATACACCTATAGTAAATAAAGATGTAGAAAAAGCATTTGACAAAATTCAACACGTTTCATGATAAAAATAGTCAACAAACTATGAACAAACAGGAAATCCCTCAACCTGATAAAAAGCATCTATGAAAAACCCACAGCTAACATCAGACTTAATGGTGAAAGGAATGTTTCCCCCTAAGATTAGAAACAACACCTCTCCTTTCACCACATCTATTCAACATTGTACTAGACCTTCTAGCCAAGGCAATTAGGTGAGAAAAATAAAAAGCACCTAGACTGGTAATCCTAAAAAGTTTACTGAAACATTAATAAACAAGCTTGGCAAGGTTGCAGGATACACAATAAATATATATTTTAAAAATGTATTTCTAAACACAGGCAATAAGGGACTTGAAAATGAAATTAAGAAAATAATTCCATCTACAATGGCATTAAAAAGTCTAAAATACTTAAGAATATTTTAACAAAAGAACTGCAAAACTTATACTATAAAAACTAAACAATATTTTTGAAAGAAATTTGACCTAAATAGAAGGAAAGACATCCCATGTTCAGGGATCAAAAGACTAAGTATTCTTAAAATGGCAATACTTCCCAGATCTACACTGAACCTACAGATTCAGCACAATGCCTCTCAGAATACCAGCTGAGTTCTTCGCTGAAATTGACAAGCTGTCCTAAGTTTCACATGGAAACGCAAGGACTCAGAACAGTCAAAACAGTCTTGCCAAAGAACAAAACTGGAAGACTAGAACTTCCTAATTTCAAAACTTAACACAAAGTTATAGTAATAAAGATATTGTAGTCTTAGATTAAGGATAAAAAAAATCAATCAAATAGAATGAGAATCCACAAAGGAACCCTCACCCTTATAGTCAATTCATTTGACAAGGGTGTCAAGACAATTCAATAGGGAAAGAATAGTTTTTTCAATAAATAGTACTGAGACAACTTGCTATCCACATGTAGAATAATGAATTTGAACTCCTTCCTCATGCCACACAGAAAATTTAACTCAAAATGAATTAAAGACCTAAATGTTACAGCTAAAACCATAAAACTCCTAGAAGAAAACACAGGGAAATCTCTCTGAATTTGCATTTAGCAAATTCAGTACACATAACACCAACTATAAGCAACAAAAGAAAAAAACAGATAAACTGGGCATCATCAAAATTAAAAACTGCTTCAAACAACACCATTAACAAAGTGATCACACAATTGGGGCACCGAGGTGGCTCAGTCAGTTAAGCTTCTGACTTCAGCTCAGGTCAGGATCTCACAGTTCATGAGTTTGAGCCCTGCATTGGGCTCTGTGCTGACAGTGTGGAGCCTGCTTGGGATTCTCTCTTTCTCTCTCTCTCTCTCTCTGACCCTCTCCCACTTGCACTCTATCTCAAAATAAATAAAACTTAAGAAAAAAAGATTTAAGAAAGTGATAACACAATCCATAGATTGGGAGAAAATTTTTGCAAATTGTGTATCTGACAATGGACTTGAATTTAGAACATATAAATAACCCCCATAACTCAATAATAAACAACAACAAAAAAACAATTAAAATGGGCAAAGAATCGAATAGACACTTCTCAAAAAAAAGATATACAAATGTCTATATGAAAAGATGCTCAACATCATTAGCCATCAAGCAAATGCAAATCAGAACTGTAACATACTACTTCACACCTACAGGGATGGCTATAACAAAAAGACAAAGCAAGAATTGATGAGGATATAGACAAACTGGAAGCCTCATTCACTGCTGGTAGGAATGGGAAATGGTGCAGCTGCTTTGGAAAAAGTTTGGCAGTTCCTCAATTAAACAAAGAATTACCACTCCTAGATATATTCCAAGAGAAATGAAAGCATGTCCACACAAAAATCTGCATATAAATGTGCATAACATTATTCACGGCCAAAAAGTGGGAATAATCAGGGGCACCCGGCTGGCTCAGTCAGTAGGCATGTGACTCCTGATCTCAGGGTCATGACTTTATGCCCCTCGTTGAAGATGGGGCATAAACTTAAAAAAAAAAACTTAAAAAAAAAAAGTGGCTATAATCCAAACATCCAACAACTAATGAAGAGCTAAAATAAATGTGATATATCCACACAATGGAATGGAATATTTGGCAATAAAAAGAAATGAAGTACTAGTACACATGCTACCACACAATGAACCTTTAAAACATGCTAAATGAGAAAGGTCATTCAAAAAGGACCACAAGATTCCATTTACATGAAATGTCTTAAACAGACAAATCCCTAAAATAAGAAAAGTAGAATAATGGTTGCCTCGGCTGGGGGGTAGTTGCTAAGGGGAAATGAGGAGTGACAATGAATGGGTACAGAGTTCTTTGGGAGATAGTAATGGAATGCTCTAAAACCAACCAAAGTAACTATAAAATCCTAGGAATAAGCCTAATCAAAGAGGTGAAAAATCTATACACTGAAAACTATAGCAAGCTTGTGAAAGAAACTGAAAACCATTCCATGCTCATGGATTGGAAGAACAAATATTGTTAAAATGTCAATACTACCCAAAGCAATCTACATATTCAACTCAATCCCTATCAAAATAACACCAGCATTCTTCAAAGAGTTAGAATAAACAATCCTAAAATTTGTATGGAACCAGAAAAGACCCCGAATAGCCAAAGCAATCTGGAAAAGAAAACCGAAGCTGGAGGCATCACACTCCTAGACTTCAAGACGTAGTACAAAACTGCAGTCATCAAGACAGTATGGTACTGGCACAAAAACAGACAGATCAATGGAACAGAACAGAGAACCCAGAAATGGACCCACAAACGTATGGCCAACTAATCTCTGACAAAGCAGGAAAGAATATCCAATGGAAAAAAGACATTTTCTTCAGCAGCTAGCGTTGGGAAAACTGGACAGTGACATGCAGAAGAATGAACCTGTACCCCTTTCTTACACCATACACAAAAATAAACTCAAAATGGATGTAAGACCTAAATGTTAAGACAGGAAGCCATCAAAATCCTAGAGGAGTAAACAGGCAAAAACCTCTTTGACCTTTGCCATAGCAACTTTTTACTTGACATGCTTCTGGAGCAAGTGAAATGAAAAGCAAAAATGAATGATTGGGACCTCATCAAAATAAAAAGCTTCTGCATAGTGAAGAAAACAATAAGCAAAACTAAAAGGCAACCAATGGAATGGGAAAATATATTTGCAAATGACATATCAGATAAAGGGATAGTATCCAAAAATCTATAAAGAACTTATCAAACTCAACACCCAAAAAACAGATAATCCAGTGAAGAAATGAGCAAAAGACATGAACAGACACTTCTCCAAAGAAGACATCCAGATGGCTAACAGACGTGAAAAAATGCTCAACATCACTCATCATCAGGGAAATACAAACCAAATCCACAATGAGATACCACCCACACCTGTCAGAATAGCTAAAATTAACAACTCAGGCAACAACAGATGTGGAGAAAGAGGAACCCTTTTGCACTGCTGGTGGGAATGCAAACTGGTGCAGTCACTCTAGAAAACAGTATAGTGGTTCCTCAAAAAATTAAAAATAGAACTACCCTACAATCGAGCAGTTACACTACTAGGTATTTATCCAAAGGATACAGGAGTGCTGTTTTGAAGGGGCACATACACCAATGTTTATAGCAGTACTGTCGACAAGAGCCAAAGTATGGAAAGAGTCCAAATGTCCATCAACAGATGGATAGATAAAGAAGATGTGGTACATATATATAGTGGAATATTACTCGGCAATCAAAAAAGAATGAAATCTTGCCATTTGCAACAACGTGGATGGAACTAGAGTGTATTATGTTAAGTGAAATAAGTCAGTCAGAGAAAGACAAATATATGATTTCATTCATATGTGGAATTTAAGATACAAAACAGATGAACATAAGGGAAGGGATGCAAAAATAATAAAAATGAGAGGGAGACAAACCATAAGAAAACAAACTGAAGGTTGCTGGAGGGGTATTGGGTGGGGGGATGGGATAAATGGGCAAGGGGCATTAAGGAGGACACTTGTTGGGTGTTTTAAGTAAGTGATGAATCACTAATTTCTATTCCTGAAATCATTATTACACCATTTATGTTAACTAACTTGGATTTAAATTTAAAAGTTAATTAAAAATTAAAAAATAAAACCGACTATATGAATAGTTGCATGATTCTGTGAATATATTAAAAAGCCACTGAATCCACTGTAAATGAGTGAATTATATGGTATGTGAATTATAGCTTAAGAAAGCTGTTACCAAAAAATACATGAAGCAAAAGTTACAGAACTGAAAGAAAAAAGACAACTCCACCACTTTACTTGAAGCCTTCTTTTTTCTCAGTAACTATCATACCATGATTACACCAAATATCAAATTAATCTTTGTTGAAAATTAATAAAATTAATAATACTTTTTAATAAAACTTATTTTGAGGGAGAGAGAGAGCAGGGGAGGGGCAGCGAGACAGAAAGAGATAGAGAATCCCAAGCAGGCTAAGTGCTGTCAGCACAGAGCCCAATGTGAGGCTCAAACTCACAAACCTTGAGATCATGACTTGAGCTGAAATCAAGAGGTGGACACTCAACCAACTGAGGAACCCAGGCGCCCCTATAATACTTTTTAAATCAGTAAAAGAAACTTTTTCTTTTTTGTACAATATCTTCCTTTCTGGTTAAAAGAATAAATCTGAGAATATTTCAATAGAATCTACAAAAACAAAGGGAAAATGCAAATCTCTGGGAAACCAATTAAGTAGAATTTACATATTCATCTCCTTCATGATTCGCCTGATAGCCTCTTAAATTATTACATATTTTTCTGTTCATTTCTTTCTCCACTAGAATGCAAGGTGCAATTTTCAAATTGCATGGGTATTTTTCTTTGCCATTTAATAGGATTTGTACCAGGAAGCACAAACTATAGGCTATCTTTTTAATTTTCCGTCATATATATAAGCAAAATGTCAATCAGGTAAATTTTCAGTATAAACATCAAGTGCAAACTTTCCATACATGTATTACCTGATCGATTCCCTTTCCTTTGCACTGAAGAATGATGACTTCAAGGAGTTTGGCTGCATGACATTCTGCATCTTCTCCTGCATCTCCACATAGTACCTATAGTAATCACAATTTAGCTCAGCAATGAATGGCATTGCAGAGAATCCAATCAACTCTACATGAAGCAAATACCTCATAAAAATTCATGTGTACAAACACGGCTTTGCTTTCTAAGTTTACCTTGCCCACTCAAAGAAGGAAGGTCAAAATAAAGTCCATCTGTCTTCTTTATCTGCGCTAATTCCTTATAAGAAGTAACGATTCACCTATTTAATTTTGGATTAATAAAGTAAGCTATAGGAGTTAACTGTCCAGATAAATGAAGCTTCCTTTAAAGGCAACAAAAAAATAAAATGAAATCAAAAGAAATTTTAAAACCTTACTTTTATACAATGAAACAAACCCTGTAGTTTTCTGTTTCTTTTGAGTTCTTGTCCACATATATATGCACTTCTTCAAAATAATAATCACAATTTGATATCACACACCTTTTAATTTCTCCATTTGGGCTTTAAACTACAAACATTTTCCATGGATGTTATAACCATTTAGGGCTATAAGTATTACAGTAGATAAATATAACATTTACTAGGTATTCTCTATTGTCAATGCTGTATTTTCACTATTATAAACAATTCTATAATGCACATGTTCATACACAAAATTTGGGATACAACTGCCTTATAATAAGGTTCCCAGAGAGATTCACAGAGTAGAGGCAAGCTTATACTGGAAATTAAGAAATACAGAAAAATTAATAAGAGTTCAAACACAAGCTGTAAGAACAGACTTAACCCAAAGAATAAAGAGGAGACAAATTAAAAATACAAACAAGAAGAGGTAACAGAGAGAAACAAAACACAGACTCATTGAATAAAGACAACAAAGTAGACAGCTTTTGTCAAAATTATTCTTAAAAAGCAAAAAGAGTAAAATTTTTAAAATATTAGAAATTATAGTTGCAAACAAAATACTTAAGCTATTTGTTTAAAAAAAGTGAAAGAGACACAAATACAGACAAAGGAGAGATTAAAAATAAGTAAATACTATGGAGAACATTATTTTCCTTATATATTTGAAAACTCAGATTAATTGGATAATTTCCTAGGCAAATACAATTTAAGAAAACTGAATTAAAAAGAAATTCCAGATAAGGAAGACAGATTGAACATCACATTTAATTTTATTACTTCCCAAAAGACCATTAAAATGATAGCAAAGAGATTTTAGGAGGCATAAATCCACAAAGACAGAGAAAGGGATAGCTATAAAATTTTGGAAACTGGAAAACAGATGGGTCAGTGAGTTGAATCCTAAGCAGAAAGCTGGCAATGCCAAGAAACAACGCTACTTACATAAAATTTAAAATTTACCTCTAGGGCAATGTATTTACATCTAGATTCTAAATGTAAATAGGCTCTGGAACCAGAATGCCTTGGTTCAAATTCCAGCACTGCCACTTATTATCTGTGTTTTCAAAAAAACTTATTAACCTCTGTGTCTTACTGTCCCCATCACGGTGGCATTGTACAATACAGAAAGAATAAACAAATCACTCCCTTTTCCCCAAATACACAAGTATTCACTTGTGTTTTTTTGTTGGTTGGTTGGTTGGTTGGTTCGTTGGTTGGTTTTGGTCCCCACCTCCAAAAGGAGAAGAACCAAAATATATTTCAGTAATTTAAAAAATGGGCTCTGGAGCCAGACCAGGTGGGTTCAAATATGGCTCCAACACAGACCAGCTCTGTGACCTAGGACAATGCACTAAACCTCAGGCACGATGCAAAAAATTGTACCTTGGTCTCTGACCAAAAAGTGCTACCTTCCTCATAACGTTGTCAAGATACAATAAGTTAATATATATAAAATGCTTAGCAAGTACCTGGTATACAGTAAGAATTCAGTAAGTAGTAGCTATTATTAAAAACCACGAATAGGATATATATTTTAACTACTTGGTAAGCCTAAGGACATCACTGTGAGCGTCACTTTTACCCCAACTGCTGTAATACAGAGCAGTTGTACTAATGGGTGTAGGACTGTTACGTTTTTTGCTTGCTGCTTTTTCTTTCCCTTTCCCTCACTAGCAACTGTCTACATAACTTAGGAGAAAATACTAAAGACTGCCAAGTGATTATGATTTAATAAACTAGGTTATTACAGAGCTAAAGGAGTCTTTAAAAATCATGATTCTACTCCTTCCATTTATATGTGATGAAACTCAGTGACCTTCCAAAAATCTACCAGGCTCTTTACAACTGAACTGAGACCTTCATCAGATGTGCTGACCGTCAGCTCAGAACTCTTAACAGATTTTGGTACACATCTCTTTTAGTGAGAAAGACAGGTTGTACACTAGATACTTTAGTCCCAACTCCAAGGTCAAACTTAGATATTTGGCAGCTCTATACAATACAGTTTTATACTTATGTGTATATAAATATCCACCTAAAGGAGAAAGAAAAATATTACTTATACTCATCAATGATTCCAAGATATAACCAGTAGAGGGCAAAATCTAACCTGTGACAAAGACAACACAGTAGACATGTTTGCATGTAAATCTAACAGGAGCTAGCATACGGCTAACAAATCATCCTGTATTGAGCTAAATGATGCTGTTTTTCCAACTATTCCAATTTTTTGTCTTATGTTATTTATAATCAAAATATATACATCTAGTTGTTTCACATTCAATTAAAAAATCAGCGACTGACAAACTGTGTGCTTATTTTCTTAGCACTCTTCTTTCATCAAGTAGTAAGTCTGCATTTTTTGAAGGAAAAAACAAAATTATTTACTCTGACCATTATAAAGTATACAGCTATAAAAGTGACAAGCATTCTTAAGCACAACACGAATATAAAATTTTTAAATTTTAATTCCAAGCTCTATAAGAGAATACAAAATTGCAAATATATGTTGATGAAGGCAATACAAAAATAAAGGTATAAGAAACAAATTGAAAGAGTGTCCTGCAGTAAAACACTCAAACATTAGTAAGAACCACTACAACAACTGATTAGGACATGCTTACCTTTCTACACATTGTAAAAAGTATTTCTAAATGCTTTGGATTCGATAATAAAGTATTTGTATCTATTGTCACATAATTATGCAGGAGAGGCATCATATCTGGAAAAAAATTCAAAATCCCAATGAGACTTGAGTAACAGAGGTAGAAATAAACTATTCCCACTGAAGCCATATTTCCGTTGCGCCCACATACTACTATCTTCCTTCACAGCCACAAAATGCTAGTAAGGAAAGTGACAGATCTGCCCTATTTATAGATGAGGAAAATGTGGATCAGAAAGATTAAAATGCTCACCATTTACTATAGTGATTGTTCTGAAGGTTTGTCCTGTTCTCCATAGGACTCATCACCATTTCACACTCTGTATATTTTCTTGCTTGTCTGTGTGTTCCCCACCTTCCCTCCCCCCAACTAGAATGGAAGCGTCAAAAGAGCAAGTGCTGTCTACTTTGTTCACTGCTATACTGCTGTGCTTAGAACAGTGCTTGAAATATAGATAGTATTCAGAGAATACTAACTGAATTAATGTATGGATATTTGTTCTGACTGCAAACTAATTTGAGATACAAGAGGAAACAGGCTTCCTCCTATTGCCTATATCCCTAGCTCTGGAAAACACTGCTCTGATACCATCACCCTTTACTCGACAGGGAAATCACAACTGCTTTCTTATTAGCACCAGAATCATATATATCTTAATGTCAAGTGTCAAAGGAAATAATGTCTAGACACAGAAAAGCAAAAATGTTACATGGTCAAAGCCATACCTGTAAAGTATTCAAAACAATCCTGTTGAAACACCTCGTATAATATACCTAGCAGCTGCCACATTTGAGGGGAAATGCCATGGCAGGTTAAACTATATGCCAGTGAAAGAATTTCTTCATAGAATTCTAGAAGGAAGAAAATCTCTAGTTAGAATGCTAGGAAACAGCAAAAATTAAACACAAAGACCACAGAAGGGAGGATTTAGACTATCTACCTGCATACATTCTTCAGCACCTAACATACTTGAGCACCCCTTTCTCAGACTTCCTGTCTTCAGATACCTGTATTAGCCACCTTCCATCTCTTACCAAGCTCTGCCCCCTACCCAATAGGACAGGGCAAAGATTTGTTTTTACCAAATTTCCCTAGAATACTGGAAATATATACTTTCTTGATAATGTATACTAAAATAGTTATAACTCTAATCTATATTAGAAACGGGTACAAGAAGGAATTGTTGTATATCTCTCATGCACAGGACTGCTAACTTACAAATAATTAATATTCTTTGGGAAGTTTAATTAAGCTAGGCTAAAATATCTTCCAGTCTCACATATTTTTACAAACTATATTCTAGACCGTATTTTGTCAATTTACAAATCCTGTAAAATTTGTGCAGTATTTTTAAATTTATCTCAAGTCAATGATACCCAATATAAAATAGAAGAGTCCAAAAGGAATGTTCTTATATTTGCGTATATATTTATTATTGCTCTCAGTCAAAAGGACACATCTAAACATACAATCAGATTATACGAATCTCAATACAAAATTTTTCAAATAATTCCCACCATGTCACTGAACAAGTCTTTTAATGTTTATTTATTTTTGAGTGAGAGAGAGAGAGAGAGAGAGAGAGAGAACATGAGTGGAGGAGGGGCAGAGGGAGAGGGAGAGGGAGACACAGATCCAAAGCAGGCTCCAGGCTCTGAGCTGTCAGCACAGAGCCCAATACAGGGCTTGAACTCATGAGCTGTGAGATCATGACCTGAGCCAAAGTCAGATGCTCAACCAACTGAGCCACCCAGGAGCCCCTCCTCTTATTTAAAAGGAACTAATATTCACCCTGGAAGCTTGGAGATAACATTATTATTTTTCAATGTTTATTTTCGAGAGACACAGAGAGAGAGAAAAGAAAGAGAGAGAGCAAGCGGGGGAAAAGTAGAGAGACAGAGACATATGATCCAAAGTGGGCTCCATGTTGACAGCAGTGAGCCCAAGGTGGGGCCCAAACCCACGAACCTACCACTGAGATCATAACCTGAACAGAAGTCGGACGCTCAACCAATTGAGCCAGCCAGGTGTGCCTGTAATGTTATTTAAAACAATATATTTGGGGCTTCTGGGTAGCTCAGTTGGTTAAGTGCCTGACTTCAACTCAGGTCATGATCTCAAGATTCGTGAATTCAACCCCTGCATTGGGATCTCTGCACCTGCTTCAGATCCTCTGTCTCTTTCTCTGCCCCTCCCCTGCTCTTTCTCTCTCCTTCTCTCTCAAAAAATTAAACATTAAAAACAAACAATATATTCAAAAGCTAGTAAGACAGATGCCTTGCCAAGAACAAAATAAAATGGAAATTACAGATATTGGGAAAGAATCTGTTCATAAGACAATCACTTAAAAAAAACAGCGTTATCTGACTATGAAACATCTTAAAGTTCTATTCATCATTACCCCACACCTTGGACATGAGAAAAGGAGAGCAAACGCCTCTTCCTAACATAAAGCCTAAAGACAGAAAAGAAGCCCAATATTTCCTTGCACACGCTCAGCACATATGCACAACCCAACACTCAGATGCTGAAGACCAGGACTCTGAAGCTTGACAGAGAAACTTGAAGGCACGAAGCTGTTGCAGATTACTTTCTGTGGCTGTGCTGGAGGCTGGACTGTGGTGGGCAGCGTCTAGGACCCAGTGTGGACAAAGACAGCACTGGCTTTCCCCGCAGACTGCTTCTATGGTACAATTATGCTGGCTCCAGCCAATTCCAGCCTTCCCACGGATTCAGTGAGCTACCAAACATCCTTCCACTACATTCCATTTATGCTTGAATTCACCAAAAGTTATTTCAATCGTTCTCAACCAAGAAGACTCTTAGGGTAGGGTAGTTATACTAACTTTCATTTCTTGCATAAGATAAAGCAGCTAAAGCAGTAATAGCTAAACCTGGCTTCTAATAGCAAATGAAATCTCATGAGTAAATTAGCAATGAAAACAGGCAAAGGAGGAAAGGAAAGTAGGACAATGGAAACAGACTGGACCATGGACACAAACAAAATCAGGCTGCTGTGGTGGGGAAAAACAAACTCAGCCCATGACATCTTACAGAACAAGTATTTTTTTTGTTTTAATCTAAGATCCTGCGTGGCCAAATATTGGTTCAAAAAGGGCCATTAATATTACATCACAGCTAAAAACACAAGAAATATCACCTGTCCCCTTAAAGCTAGGGATGGGATACTAGACAGTCAATTGAAGCCATGGCTTTCTCATCTGTCCATTTCACCCAAAATAGGCCCCTTTCCTTAACATCCTGACATTGCAGTTGCTCAAATCAAATAGCTGGTATAGTCAGAGGGTTAGTATAAACTACTTATCTTACTTCACGGCGTCACTCCTCAAGATCACTTTACTTTAAATTTAAACGGAGAATTTTCTGTTACAATCTCTTCCATGAGTAAAGACATAAGTGAATATGTTCTTTTTTTGCTTAATCTCTAGGGTTATGATCCAGAAATCTTCATTTGAACTAGCTCCTTGGTTATTCTTACGCACACCAAAGTTTGAGAACTACAGCTTTATAGCCATGATTTCAAAAGTAAGGGGTGTGTACCCTCGGCAGTGTACGGAAGTGGGAAAATAATATATACATAATACATCATATATATATGAGAACACATTACACAGAGAGACACTTAATCCCATCCTTTTACATTTCTGTTTTTATGTATGTAAATGTAGTTTAGTAACATGTATATTGCCTATAACATGTATTCAAATATCATTCACATATATTAGAAATGCATGCTCAATTTTTTACTAATGGTGTGAGAAAAATTTTAGAGACAAATGCTCTTAAGTAGTAACATGCTTTTCTTTCAACTTTCTGTCTGCACACTAGATAGGCTGCAACTCCCTCTGGGGCACGGGACTCGGGGCTGCCACCTTCAAAGTGCTTGGATACTAGAAAAACAGCGCCTTCTACAAATTCCCATCAGTTTGCAACATCCTGATTCTATTAGTTACTGATTAGTTACTGATTCAATTCACAAGTTGGGCTCTATAATAGATACCAGAACGATAATTATTTCAGACTTCTGATAAGACATAGGTCTATCATTTCACATTTTTCAATTCCAAGACTAGAAATTCTTAATTGGTAGTATTAAATTTTTCTCTAAATGAAAATACAGATATCTAATACTAGAAAGTATATCCAAAAACGGAAGAAAACGAAAGCTTCTCTCCCTCAAAATTGTCCATATTGTTGAATCTGAAAGGCTAAAAATGCACTTTAAGTTTACCAAATTAAAAAATGTCAATTTACCTTTTTACTCTACCTTTGAACTTACCAATTACATGCTTCTGTAAAACAAGATCAATGATCCGCAAACAGATGTTCTCTAACTGCTGAGTAACCTAAAGACAAATTTAAACATTTAGTTTAAGATCCATAGTGATAACCGGGGTACCTGGGTGGCTCAGTCAGTTGAGGATCCGACTTCAGGTCAGGTCATGATCTCACAGTTGGTGAGTTTTGTTTGAGCCCCATATCGAGCTCGCTGCTGTCAGCACAGAGCCCACGTCAGATCCTCTGCCCTCCTCTCTTGACCCTCCCCGGCTTGTGCTCTCTCAAAAATAAATAAACATTAAAATAAATAAATAAAAATAAAAGATAAAATGAAATCCATTGTAATAACCCTTACTCTATAAATACTAGCCAATAAAAAAAATAAACAAGACTTTTGAGGGAGAATGAGTCGACAATTCTAAATTTCAAGTGAAAACTATAACCAAGAAATTCTGAAAAGTAGACTAATGATAGAAGTGAGAGTTAAATCCGAAATAAAGTTATAAATTAAATTAGTTCTTTACTTCATATTTTATATCAAAATAAGTTCCTAATGAAAGATTTCAATGTGAAAACTTGGGCCAAAAGAATACTAGAAGAAATGAAAAGAAGTTGTGTATAATCCTGAAGATGGAAAATGGCTCAAAGCCCAGAAATCGGAAACAAATATACTGAGCCATTTGATTTCAAAAATTAAAAATATCTGCATAGCGTAGGGAAAAGTCAAAAATAAATGAAGAATTGAGGGAAATATTTTCAAATGGTATCACAGACAAAGATCAAATTCCCTCCCATGAAATCGAGTCAACAGGGAAAAAGGGCAAAGGTCATGAAAAATAAATACAAACAGACCTTAAGCTTATAACAAGATATTTCTCTAATACACGAGAAGGGTACAAATTCTAAGCCCGAGATTACCACTTTTCACCTATCAAACTGGCAGTGATCAAAAAGTACACAGCTGGGAAGAGAGACACTGCTGTACACTGACACAGGAAGTGTAACGTGGCCAAGTTAGCAATATCTCTCGAGCATACTCGACGTACATCCTTTGACCCAGCAAGTCCACTTCACGGAATCTGCCCTCCAGACATATTATTACCTGTGCGAACAACATGTTAAAAGGCCATTCGCTGCAGCAGAGTTTGTGATTAGTAACAACCAAAGGCCTGTTGTTTAGAAAGGGACGGGTAAACAACATTTATTAATGAGGGAATGGCTGAATAAACTGACATATAAAGGAATATTATGCAACTACTAAAAATATTTAACTTTACTGACTAATATGGAAGGACCCCACAAATAATTCAAAAATGGCAGATAAAAACTGTGTACCATCATTTTCATAAAAAAAAATATACACACTCATTGTTTTTGCTTAGATATTATAAGAGAAAATACCTCAGGAAGGATATAAAAACCTAGGAGAGGAGCTACCTCCACAGAGGAGAATGCTATCTAGGGAGCTGAGGGAGAAGGTGAAATTTCACTGAATGCCTTTTGAACTTTTCGACATATGCTGTACTAAATATTTTTTAAATAAGCAAAAATTAAATTCCACCATGGGTTACGTTGTCCATCTAAGTATCCTATTGCAACTTTTGAGTACATTCTTTGAATATCCAGCTTTTTTTTATACCAAAGAAATTTTATTTTTTTATTTTTAATAATTTATTGTCAGACTGGTTCCCATACAACACCCAGTGCTCATCTCAACAAGTGTCCATCGCCCACTCTCCCCCGCTTTCATCCCCCCCTCAGTTGGTTCTTAGTCTTTGAGAGTCTCTTAAGTTTTGAATATCCAGCTTTAAACTACTGTCTTAAAGTTCAAATGATCCAAAATCTCTGGTTTGAAAATTTGTCATATATTTAAAATCATTTAAGGAAAACTACATATATGTAAACATGTGGTTTAGATTTCTAATTTTGTTCTGCATTAAGTGTTTTGCATGTATTCACAAACATGTGATTTGTCCTTTTAAAGAAATATTTTTCTCAAAGTTTGCTTTTAGTCCAGCCAAAGTTCAAAATCCCAGGACAGGCAGTCAGGAGACCAAGATTCCAGTCCTTGTGCTGCCTCTTTATCTATGACCTTCATAAAGCCACTCACTCAAGGCTTCACATTTTTTTCATAGGTAAGCAAGCTGGATTGGATTAGCGCCCCTCAATTTTAAATCATGCCTCCTTTGATAATCACAATAAGCTCACATGTTCCTTTAACTTATCTGAAATGCAAAATTAATTTAATATCAAGAGCAAAAAAATAAAAAAGGTAAAGTACTGTTTTTACTCATTTTACTATTGCTCATCTTTCACACACAAATATTTTAGAAAACTGGATTAGGGAATTTCTAAGGTGTCTCCAAGTTTAAAACACAAGTTCTGCATATAAGGCAAAAGAATTATCCGTAAGTATGCTTGCTGTAATTTAATTTGAAACATCTCACTGTTCCTGAGTGGCCCATACAGTTTTAACAAGGATACAAAAATAAAACAAAATAATGAATATGGAAATAAAAGTTCACATTAAGGCTTTTAGGTGAAGGAGGCCTGCCCAGGAGAAGAACACTGAACTGTTTAAGAATCTGGTAATTTTCCACTGGTGTGTGATAAACACAGGATAAATCAACAGCCACAGGGTTTAACAATGCTATTTAAAGAACCAGCACCTGCTTCCTAAGTCCCACTGTATGAAACAGGAGCTGCCGCCATTGCTAAGCAGGTCAGCCTGAGCTCACAGAAGTAACCAACTCAAATCTGAGAGGCAATGTAATACTTGGGGAGGAGGGTGATAGGCTTCCGGTGGAGATAAATGGATATATTATCAGAATAATCTGACTGCAAACCCATAATTCTATGGTCCAAAGCAAGTCTCTTGATACTACATAAACCTGTTTTCCATTTCTGCAAAAGGACACTACTATTTACCAGCTCTAATGATCTTACGGTGACATGAGTAATCCTATTGGCTAATAGAGGGGAAAGCACCTAATAACTGCACAAATTCTTATCCCAATACTGTTCTGGAATTCAGTTTAAGAAAGATGATGTTTTAAGCTCTTCTTCCTTTCCATTCTCATGATGTTTGTTACATTCAAATTTTGTTCCACTACTTAATATCTGCCACTGTGATTGAATGGCTAACACTCTCTACAAGAAGACAAGACTGTGGGTTCCAAAAGGCAGAGCTCATGTTTTATTCAATTTGATATTCCCCAAAAACCTAGCCTGGAACACAGTAGATGTGATGAACTAAACTCAGTTTAATAATACAGAGATATCCTATATACCTTACAACAACATGTAATATTTCCCCCCTCAATCATTTTAATATGTTCTTTTAAAATTTGAAGGTAATTTTTAAAAGCTAGCAACATATATACTAGCAATTTTTTTTAACATTTATTTATTTTGAAAGAGAGTGAATAGAGAAGGGGCAGAGACAGAGAGGGAGAAAGAGAATCCCAAGCCGACTCTGCAGCTGTCAGCACAGCTGACACAGAACTCGAACTCACGAATCATGACCTGATCCAAAACCAAGAGTCGGACACTTAACCAAGTGAGCCACCCAGGCGCCCCTAAATAGAATTTTAAAGTCATGCCCATTGATCATATCAATTTCAGTTAATGTTACTATAATGACATAATAAAACATGAAGAACTCCCACCTCTTTATGATCTTCTACAACCGTCAAGATAGTATCAATAGTGTGTAAAATTCCCATAGCCATTACTGTTTTGTCTTCAATTTCTTCATATTCATCACTTTGAAGAACTTTGCCAAATATCTCAGCCTATGAACATAACATAAACATATTTGACAGTGAGTAGTGTTATACCTACCCCTTGCCGTTGTTATAATTATGTTAATAAAAGGGCAGTGGCACTCATCTAGATGTCAGCATTGCTTAAACATAAGTTATAAATTTTACCAAGTAAATCAATGATAGAAACAGTCATGTTTTAAATATAGCCACTTTTTCCTTACCTCGTCACTAGAGTGGAATATATATTAGTTATAACAATTAGATAGCTATTATTTAACTTCTGGTTGTCATCGAACAAATAAATCCAAAGTCTAAGAAAACTGAAGTCTAGCACTACTCAAATGAAAAATTTGATAGAAGGTCAAAGTCAAGAAAACAATGAAAATGAAAAAACGACAGACATGGAAGGCAGGAGAAAAAAAGGTAAGAAAATTAAAGACTCAGTCCTGATCCAATATTCCTTATCAGAACTATAGAACAGGAAAAAAAATCGTATGGAGTTATTAATCAAATAAGTAATGTGAGAAATTGCCCAACTGAAAGAAATGAGTTTCCAGATTCGAAGTCCACAAAGTGAAAATTTACAAGGCTCACATCAAAGCACATCATTATGAAATCTCGGAATATTAGAGATGAAAAGAAATGATCCCAATGCTATTAGATTTAAGTCTAGTTAAATACAGAAATTAACAACTGTCAGAATTATTAGAGAAAACATTTTTAAATTAACATTTCAATTACATATAAAACTGAACTCCAAATTTTGGAATTTATTTTTTTAACTTTTTATCGTCAAATTGGTTTCCAGACAACACCCAGTGCTCATCCCGACCAGTGCCCTCCTCAGTGCCCGTCACCCACTCGCCCCCCTCCCACACCCCCCTCCAAATTTTGGAATTTAATTTACCTAAATCAGTCAAGGCTTTTATTTTTATTATTCAAGCTGGATTTACTTTCAAACTAACATAAAACTGTGCCCATTCTTACCAAATGCTGTGTCATATCAACGGCAATTGAGGCTACTTCTTGACTATATTCACAAATCATCTTCTGGATAACATTAGTAACATCATCATTTTCTGTCTCTCTAACAATGTGCAATAGCTCCTGCATGATAGGCCTTACGTGTGGCTTCATATATTCCTTAGCTAATGCAATAAAACAAACAAGATTAGTAAAAAAAAAAAAAAAAAATTAGGTATTCACAAGTGGCGATAGGAATTAACTTGGTCACGAGGTTAACTGACACAGGGTGATAGGTTCTTGACAGATACTTGCTTTATGGTAAATAAGATACAAAGCTGTACCAGGGCACCTGGGTGGCTCAGTTGGTTAAGTCGACTCTTGGTTTTGGTTCAGGTCATGATCTTATGGTTTGTGAGTTCGAGGCCCGCATCAGGCTCTGCACTGGAAGCACAGATCCTGCTTGGGATTCTGGGTCTCCCTCTCTCTCTGCCCCTCCCCCACAAGCACATTCTCTTTCTCTCAAAATAAAAAACTAAAAAGTAAACCTGTACCAAAATGATCTTCACCAACACATCCATTTCCCCTTAAGTAATTAGAGGTAATCAATCTCACAGAGGAAAGAACTGTCCTGCCCAAAATGCCAAGACCTTTCATTGAGAAATCCTAATTATACAAATACTGTATCATTGGGATGACTTACAGAACAAGTATAACCAAGACAGAAGTATAAAAAATCATGTACAGAAAAACTATGCACAATACCCCCTTCCATATATCCTTGTAGAATATTCAGTCTTCCCACTAAAACACTGCTGAACAGAAGTAAATTAGATTCATGTTCTTCATAACACTGAATTTACTTTCCAAGGTTTACTTGAACTTTGAGCAGAATATTCTTCTGAACAAACGAGTTATCTGTGTTATCACTTACCAGAAATTCCACTCGCTACTTTCCAAACTAGCAGAATCGCAGAATCCTAGACTTTGAAAGGTCTCTTGAGCCATCTAGTCTGACCCCCTGAATTTAAATATATGGAAATCTAACCGTTGACAGGTGATATGCTTTTGCCCAGGCTTACACAGCAACCTAGCAGCACAATCAAAACTAGACACCAGGTCTCCTGATTCCCAGCCTACTCCAGTGCCTGGTAATTATCAACTTATTCACTAATCTAAAATTTTTCTGGAAACCAGTCAATAGGAACTCCTAAAAAGGGCAAGAATAAACTCCTATAAAATTCTGAGGGAACAAAACCTCAGACATCATTTAAACTTTGCACCTTAAGACTCCGAGAAATCAATCTTATTAGGATAAGAAGACAGTATTTGAGAAGATCATGTCAAAAAATAAAATAACACAAACCTTTTAAAAGGTATTTTTGGCTTTACCTTGTGTCTGGTTAGAAATTAAGGACTGAAGAGCAAGGGCAGCTTCAACTTTGACAGGCATCTCCTTATCTTCGACCAGGCTCTTCTTCGCCAGTTCGACCGCACTTCTTAGATTGAGCTCGTTATGAAACTTCAAAGAACTGAATGCATGAAGTACCCAACAGGACTGTAAGAAGAAATTAAGTGGGAAACTGTTAGGATTATGGCATTTTATAATGAAGCCAAGCATATAAGAACTTCTTACTAAGTAAAATATCGTTAACTGTACCAAGTACTGTTTGTTTATGTTTTTACTAACATATTAGCTTTAGTTTCTAACTTCTGAATTTCCCCCCTTTTTATTTAAAAAGGCAGTTTTGTTCTTCTAAATTATCCATATGCAATTTTTCACAGGGAAAAGAAAATGGGCCTAACTCAAGTGCCTCTGAAAAAAGAAATCTGTTTATGGTTAATAAATATTATGATGATAACTAATTTGTTATTTATATGTAAGAGCTACTACAAACCAATGTTTGACTTTCATTTGCTGGCCTTCATGGTAAACAAATGAAATATTATTTTCACTTACATAAGGACTTAGCAAACTTCTTTTTGCTCATATAAGGTATGAAGAATTTTAAATCTTATATAGATTACCAAACTTTAAACTATCAGACCACAGAATCACATTATAACTTTAATTCTCCATGTACATAAAACACAATTAATGGTAATTTGAATTGCCAAAGACTTTTAGCAAGAGAATTACAATTTACACAGCCTGTTGAAGGTAACAGCCTACCTATAAAAACACTTGTATGCCCTCCACACCTCTAATCTACATGTGCCCAAATCCTTCTCCAGTGAACATTGCCATCTGTTTATAAAAAGGCTCTAATGTGTAAGACATTTTTAACATATGTTCTTTACAGTAAGACATTTTTTGTGTTGATGTAATTATAAAGATAAATACTAGGCTCTCGAATTAAAGTTCTATTTTTATTACTCCTTAAAAGATATTGATTCTAGAAGCCATGTACACTTAGGGCACAAATAAGTTTCTGTGAATTATTATTTTCCCCATTTTTCTAAGGCATATCAACCTAATATACTATCTGTACTAATCAAGTTTTTAGCCAAACTAGAATTTCAGGCTGTTTTGGACACTGAAAATTAATCAGTTTACAAATTTACACTGTACTACTGCTATACCATGGGGGGTAGGGTGAAAATTTAAAGCAGCTGGAATTATGGGGCACCTGGGTGGC
Organism: Paguma larvata; assembly: GCA_030068075.1. Lineage (NCBI taxonomy): Eukaryota > Metazoa > Chordata > Mammalia > Carnivora > Viverridae > Paguma > Paguma larvata. The sequence continues at coordinate 76,263,701 of CM057828.1, read as the reverse complement.
TCAGTCAGTTGAGCGGCCGACTTCAGCTCAGGTCATGATCTCACAGTCTGTGAGTTCAAGCCCTGCATCAGGCTCTGTGCTGACAGCTCAGAGCCTGGAGCCTGCTTCGGATTCTGTGTCTCCCTCTCTCTTTCTGCCCTTCCCCTGCTCATGCTCTGTCTCTCAAAAATAAATAAAACATTAAAAAAAAATTAAAGCAGCTGGAATTAAAATCCATAAATCCTTTATTTATTAGTTTGTTCTTTATTCAGCTTAAGTGACCGTAAAAAACATTCTAACTGACTTTATTTTGTCCCAATACATGGTAAAAAGTCAATTTATCTAAAAACATTTAGTTCAAAAATTATCTTACAAATGAACACTTTTTAAGGTTATTTTTCTTAATAATCCCTACACCCATCGTGAAGCTTGATCTCACAACCCCAAGATTAAGAATCACATGCTCTTTGAACACAGCCAGCCAGGTGTCCCACAAATGAACATTTTAAGAAACATAATGGAAATATGGAAAACTTACTCTAGCTCGAAGATATCCCAGGTTAGACAGTAAGAGTGGAAATACATGATTCTGTAGCAACAATTCCATTTGGTCCTTGAATAAACTCTTCTGTTAGGAGACAGATAGGAAGCTTTAACTTATCAATGCCTTTTTCATACATAAAAATCACAACCTAATAAGGTGTTTATTATGTCTTATGCTTAATATAGTTCTCTGTATAATTTTATAAAATTATTTGACCTACATATTGTATGTTTTAAAACAAGACAGAAATAATACCTTACAAATAATTTGCTACTGATTGACTTTTGTAGCAACAAATAACACTGAAGTCATTTTGCCTCCTTTTTTAATTTAGCAAGTTTCAGGTTGAAAAATGACAAAAGTAAAATTTTCGTTTTAATCAAAGAAACAGGTGACAGAAAAAAAGGATGTTTACAGTCAACTCAATTATGCAGAAGCAGTCACAAGTTTTAAATTATTCATAACTTTCATATCCTCTCCTTTGCCTGTGCTCAAGTAAATTATATTTTGAGTAGCTGAACCTTTAATAAAATATCGGCAAGGGAACCAATCACATGCAGGGCTCCATCTTTCTTCCTAGGGTCAAAGTTCGGGTCTGTCAGGATTTGATAACAGAATGCCATCATTTTTGGCAAGACCTAGAGAAACAGAAGAATCTGCTTAGTCTACATGAGCTTTCACTGCCGAACTGCTACAGTATTAAATAGGATGTACAAATTTTCTAAACTAAAGCCGTTTTATTGTGTTTTATCAAGCAATTACAATTAAGAAAACAACCCTTTTCCCTTACTAGGACAGAAAAATATTCTTAAAGTGATAGGTTATAATGAAATATATAATTTGTCCAATACTAGGGGTATAACAGAGTGTCAAGTTCACACAGCGCATCTCTCAATTTTGGATTTAAAAAGAATAACTGTATACCTCTTTTCTTTTCTTTGCAGCAGTATATAACAGAGTCTGGGCTGCTGTAGTAGGAGAAGCATAATCTTCAAAAATATCTAAGATTTTAAAAGGTTAAACCAAATTAGTAAAAATACAATTACTTATTATAGATTTTAAACCTGACTGACCACTATCTAAGACAAAAAAATAAAACAGTCCACATATGACACTGGTTTACAGCATAAAAAAGCTAAAGAGATATCAGTGCTCCCATGCACAACAATTATTTATCAAACTACAGGCTGTTCTTTTAAACAAGCATATTAAAGAGAACAATACATAGCTGGCATATCTGTTTCACAGGAAAAGTGCTTTCTCTCTATTGAAAAAGAACAAAAATTTATTTAGTGCTTACTATGTGTCAGCACTGTTCTAGGCTCTGGGACACAAAGATCAAACAAAATGGGCTCTCACAGATCTCACATGATGAAAAAAAGAAACGATTATACACATACACACATAATAGGTCAGGCTAAGAACAAATACACAACAGGGTAAGCAGAAAGAGAGTGATGGAGGATGGAGAGTGACGGAAATGGGGTGTCAGGGAAACCCTCTTTAATTCTCTGTTAGGATAACACTTAAGCAGAAATTGAATGGATGAGAGCAAAAACTCTGCAAGGAATTCTGAAGAGAAAGCTCTCTGAGCCAAGGAAACCACAAGTGTATAAGGCCTGATGGACTGCTAGGCCAGGGCTCGGCTCTGTCAACAGGTAGAATCAGCAGGTATTCAATGGGCGTTTATTAAATACATACCTACTTAAAACACACCACTTAATGTCATGAGAAATTTCACAAATTTCAGAAAAGGCAGTTATGGATAAGAATCTGAAAACTTGAAAAGTATCTTATATGACCATATTTAAATATACATAAAAAAATCTAAGTCTTTGCTAAAATATAAAATACAAATGCAATAATACTAATAACTAGCATTTATTGAGTGCCAGGCACCATACTAATGAGATTATCTACTGTGCCCTGCACTTACTCTTTGGCAGATATATGCAAAATTTTATAGGCATCTAATATTCTACTCTAAGCAGTTAAAGAAGTTAGTAAGCTATTATCCTACCTAATCCCCCCAACACTATTAGTATTGCTGATTTTATAACTGAAAACACTCCATCTCAGAGAGAGTAAGTCACTTGCCCACAATCACACAGTAAGTGACCAAGCTGGGCACCTGGGTGCCTCAGTCAGTTAAGAATCCACCTTCGGCTCAGGTCATGATCTCACAGTTCATGAGTTCAAGCCCTGCCTCGGGCTTCTGTGCGGATAGCTTAGAGTCTGGAGCCTGTTTCAGATTCTGTGTCTCCCTCTCTCTCTGTCCCTCCCCCCCCTCATGCTCTGTCTCTCTCTCTCCCAATCCCTCTCTCTCTCGAAATTAAATAAACATTAAAAAAAATTTTTTAATAAAATTAAAAACATAAGTGACTAACCAGCATCACATCCATACTGTCTTAACACCAAGAGCCTGAGCTCTCATAGGTTTACTAAATCTAAAAACATTATTAGTATCAGGCAATGCATTAGGTAAGAATATTTGGTTCATATAAATAACTGTAAATGATAAAGATGAAAAAAAATTACATAATTCTATAATTGTTCTTTCCTATGGTATCCAAAAGTAAAATATATGTATCAAATAGTAGGCACTATGTTCTAGTACACAAAAGAAAATTATTTTCCAAAAAAGTACTTCAGTTAGTCTTGAATTGTCCATATTCTCTTTTAATCAATAAAATGTAAATTCTGTCAATCAACACTCACAGTTCTTAATTATTATATTTCTAAAAACTGAGATACGATCTTATTCACGTGAAGAATAAGTGAAATAATGATAGCTTTCTGAACACTGAACAAATACTCTGCACATTATAAAAACACACAGGTATCACGGAAAAACTAAACACTTAAAGAAAATCTTGAAGAAGACAGAAGAAAGATTAGCTAATCATTCTGCTCCAGAAAACAGAAGCATTAGGAAGGAGAAATAAATCAGGCATACGTAAAATGATTTTCAAAAGGAAAAGGTAGAATGGAGGGATAAAGTAGATGTAAATGCGGTTTCTCATTCGTTTGCTTTTCCCCTACTTTTTCTCCAAGACAAGAGGCACTCCCTCACTCAATGGACCAAATAATACTAAATACAAAGCACTGTAAAAATAACATAACCCAATAATCTATACCAGCATCTATACCAGCAGGCTGAACTCAAGTAGCCAGAGACACCAGGCCCAACAAGGAAAAAGCACTGCATTGTCACCATCATCAACATGACGTGGGTGGGGCTAGTTTTATCGATTATTTATTTCAACAGTTATTGAAGGTAGACTAGAGCCAAATACTAGTAGAGGAATGGAGAGGTGTAGAAGGGATAGAGAATGCAAAATAAAGCAAATAAACAAGATAAAGTCCCTGTCCTCAAATGGCTATAAGCTGCAGGAGAAACAGAAGTGTACAAATAACATTTTGCTATGTTAAGTGCCTGTGTATTCCATGAACCAACTCATTTAAACCGGGGATAAAAGGCAAGCATCCTACACAGTTCAATAACTTCCAGAAAGATCCAAGCAAAAAGTACCTCCAGAGAATGGGGCCACGCAGTGGTAATCTCACTCTCTTCTGGAATACTCGATCACTAAGGTAAAGAGGCATACTAAATTGGGACGCTCCTAAAATATGCAGAAATCCAAACAATCTCCAGGACCAAGAATGACCCAATCTACAAGTGGGTATCCCAAAACGTAGAGACAGGGATGGTCCCTCCCATCAGCATCACAACAGGAAAGCTTGTAGCTGGCTCCATGACCGCGTCAGCACCCTGAGAGGGGTGAACAGAACAGCTTTCCATCTTCTATGTTTGAATGCCTCAAGTCCACTGGCTCAACACAAGATCAAACTCTGAGTTTCAGAGTCTATCATGCAAAGCAGACCTTTGGAAATTTAAAAAAGTAATAAAATCTGCTTAAAAATATAAATTTAGTTGTATTACTTCACATATCAAGGGACTGATGAGGAATAAAATCATCTCGATTACCGAATTTCATTCTTATATATTCATATGGATCTTCTTGCCACAGCTCTTCATCCTCATCTTTATAACACATCACAGAAAAAATCACATCTTCAGAGATATTCTAAGAAGAGAAAAAACAAAATAAAACAACAAATGGCCACGGGCTATTCAAGTTTGGGGAATACTACTAATGTATTTACTAAGAGCCTTTATGGTATTAGTTTTTCAAACTGTTATATTAATCTTTGCTCAGTTTGCACTGGCTGAGGGGAAAGCAGGAAAGCAAGAGCCTGGGGGTGCGCGGCACAAAGAGTTAAACTTAAGACTGTTTTTAAACAACTGATTAAAATATAAAGAGATGAGTAGAAATGCTATTCTTTGAAGCAACAGCAGGGATAATAAAGTTTTACTAACAAATCAATATTAAACACACCTTAATTCTTTAAAGAAGAGAAATAGTTATCAAGCCAAGATCATATTTATTATTGTATTTCTTATTGTGAACATTTTTACATTTTCGTTTTGGTCCAAAATGTCAATGTGCCAGCAATATTAAAATTTCTTTTCCTCTCCATTTTCAAAAACCTAATTTCCTACTCTTTCGGGTTTCAGTCAGAAAAAAAATCATATCCAAGAGCCTCTATGTACACTGCTGCTAATGCTCTACTAAGCCCGTTTGTGCTCTAACAATTATATATGTAGAAATAGGGTATCTTCTCACTTATTCCAAATTAAATTCTAGGAGAAAAAATCCAACCAAGAGATTGGACTTTTTTTATTCCTATACAACAGCGATGTAAAAATAAGGCCAATGGCATCAAGTAAAGAAAAAAATTCACTCTTACTTTTTAAGATCCTAGTAAATAAAATCAGTACCATTGTTAACTGCAAAGAAATTATCATTATTTCATGAAGGGGATTAGACAAATGTTATTAAGATGTCCACAGAAAACAATACCAAAGATATTATATTTATAAAACCAGTAATAAGATAATACTAAACAAATTCTATCCTGGACACCAAAAGCAAAGTAACTTGTTTTCCTTTTTAGGTACTAACACAGAGATTACAGAATTTAAGATTTCATAGTTTGAGATGAAAAAAAATTCAGTTCCTAACATGCCTGAATTACCTAAAATTATCTATGCGCAAATAAGAGTTTATTCATTAATGGCCCGTAATTTTTTATTCTCATTTATTCTTTAATTAAATAGTGATGCTGGAGTCTACCTTAAAGTAAACAATTGATATAGAAACAGAAAACTTTTAACTTCTGCTACAGAACTTAATCCAAAAAGAGAAATAAAAGCCTGGTTAGCTTATATCTACAAAAGAAAATGATCATGCTTCAGGCTTCACCTCCTGAAAAATAATACTATCTTAGTACAGCCCTGGTGACTCTTTTCAAAATGCTATCGCATACAATACCACAGCTGATCCTAGCGACCTTCAGATAAGAAGAATAGAAGGGTCCCTGGGTGGCTTAGTTGGTTGAATGTACGACTTCAGCTCAGGTCACGATCTCTGGTTCATGAGTTCCAGCCTTGTGTCGGGCTCTGTGCAGACAGCTGAGAGCGTGGAGCCTGCTTTAGAGTCTATGTCTCCCTTTCTCTCTCCCTCTCTCTCTGCCCCTCTTCCGCTCATGCTCTTTCAAAAATAAATAAAAACTTTAAAATTAAAAAAAAGGAAGATAAGAAGGATAGAAAAACACCAGCTGACTGAACAGAGGAGAAACTGAGGCTACATGAGACTTGAAGCAAGACCAAATGAATCCAAGTCTTACAACTCTTTAAACTTGAAAGCCTCACTCTTCTCAAATACTTAAATTTCCAAGCCTTTCATATTAAATATAAGACTACATGTATTTGAAATCATTAATAAAAATAAAAATATATTAAATAGGACATATAGGATTAGTGACACTTACTTTGTCTAGAAAACCTAACTTTACCAGAGAATAATTTTGGAGAGCTATTTCCTGACACTGACCTGTATATGCGGCTTCATTTGCTTCCAGGTGACAGAGTGAACAATCCCTTGATTGAGATAGTTGAATGCTTGCTGAAGAACACGGGGGGCTACATACTCCTTCTGTCTATATTGGTCTAAAATTTTTAGTAGTACCTACAGGTAAATGGGAAAAGAACATAAATAATTTTAAGGTTAAGGAGAGGGGCATTTTAAGCATGACATAAAACCCAGAATCTACAGAGATAAAAATAAACAGATTTTTAGAGAAACCAGTATTTTGTGAGAAAACTTATGGACAGTTTTAATTATTAGATGGGTCCAAGTTATATTGAACTGAACCCAGTCTCAGTGTCACTGAGATTTCCAGCCTTCTGTCCTACTTCTAACCTGTGGAACAACTCAGAATAAGTCATAAGTCTATGCTCTATTCCACATAACTAAGCTCTAGTTAAGACTCCTGTTAAGAGAAATAATAACGACAGACTTCACTAAATGAACACTGAAAACATCTATTTGATATTAATATTTGATAAAGCTGCATTTCAAACTAGAAGAGAAATGAGAAGTTATCCAAAAAACAGTATCATAACAAATGATTAGCCCCATGGAAAAAAAATAATAAATTGGCTCCCTAACTAAATTCCATACCAAAATCAATTCCAGAGGAGAACTCTTTCAACAACAAAAATGAAAGCATAGAATGCCTAGAAGAAAATATTGAAGAATTTAATTTTATAATCCCAGACCACAGAAAGTCTGTAAACTAACACAAAGCTGAAAAGTTATACTTTTATAGTTTCATGTTTTAAAAAAACTGTTTCTAAGGAAGGAACCATGCCCAAAGTGGCTATGACTGTCCCAAGGACCCTCCATCAGAGGCGGCACTACAACAAAATCCAAATCTTCCCTTCCCTTGTCCCACAGCACTTCATGGTAGCAAGCTTCAACCTAAACTGCTGAATAGATAAAAAGAGTTCTTTCAAAACACATACAGACTTTATAAACTCGGAACATGAATTCAGTTCGAGTTATGTAAAATTCAGATTTATAAGAATTGGGGGGCATTACCTAGATGCCCTTTCTGCAATGCGGGCCAAAAGGGGATGCTATAGAACATGGCTCTTCCTAAGACAGTTTGGCTCATCGAAAGAAACAACAGCAAAGGAGACAACAGGTTTTGATAAGAAAACAATTTTTATATACTAGGAATATATACCTTACATACCCAAGATACAAATAGTTTATGACATGGATGCAAAGCCATGAAATCTGAATGTGTGTGTACGTACAAAACATACACATTTACATGACACTGGAAAAACTCAGCTGAATACACTTCAAGAGGGCATCAACTTTAGGATGCTTAATGAGTTTAACTACAGTGGAAATAACAGAAGACAGAACTGACCGGCTTTCTGATTATCCTAGTTTCCACTGTGAACGGCTGAACAGATAATTTTATTCATTATTAGCTAATATTCCCTACAGCCTGTCTCGTGGGCCAACAAAATAATTTGTGAGAAAATTACAGCCGTAGCCTTCCTGAATTGTGGCAAGGTACTTTTTAGAAATGATAATACATAAAATGACAGGAGACAAAATGATATCACTGATAATATCACTGATAATAAAGAAGACTAATATGCACAGATTCATAAAAATCTGGAAAAACCCTCTATATCATTAAAGCCTTTTACTTTGTTCAATTAATCTTTGCTTCCTCACTGTGGTCCTGATACAGCCAGTGCTTGAATAGTTATTAAATTTTATTTGTTGAAATATAAACAAAAATGTGATTCAAATGGCAATACAGATCAACCAATCTTTAGGCTCAAATGTCCTTCGTAGATTTTAAATATTAGTACCAACTTGGATTATTTCTCAAGAACTCCTAATTTGCACTGTATAGAATGGTTCCCAAATTTCCATAAACACGTGTAAGTTCTCAACTGAAGGTCTTAACTTCTGAGCTCTAACCTTCTTGAAATAAATCAATTCATTACATAAATCTTCTGATACAAAAGTTTAGGACAAAGAGGCGAGGATCAAAGGAACAGAGAGTAAGAAACCCATAAGAGGTCAGAGAATTAACAGAAGAACCCATTCTAAGCACTGGTCACTGCGACATGGGTATCAAATAAACTTAAAAGGTTTGAATCTAGCATCTAGGGAGTTTGGAAGGACACTTCTTGTGGAAGGTACCCTAGGACGTTTGGTTCTAAAACTGGCTGTACTATATTAGATTCCCAGAGCTGCCATTTTATCCCCTATAAATATATAATTTCTTAATATGTTTATAACCTACTTTGAATAGAAATAACTATTTTCAAGAGTAACTGTCCTTCTATTTAAAAAGCATATGTTTATTACCTGCTGAATTCCCACTGCATAGGTTTTCAAAAAGAATTCAGAAAATTCAAAGTATTCTTTTGTGACATTTCCTGGGCTTCCATATCTTAAAACACAAAGAGAAAATGTTTAAATATTGTAAATTTTTAAAACAACAGCATGCTCGCTAGTTTAAATACTATCCCTTGTTGAAAAATCTATGCTATTCCTAGATATTTCAATGAACTAAACAATGTCATGCCCGTTCTTTTTTTTTTTTTTTTTTTTTACAGAAGAACAGAAAGATCCAGAGAAGACTGTCCACATCATTATAATCTCAAAACCAATAATCACAGTTTAGCCTACCTTAAAACAAACAAAGGGTGACACTTTTTCTTGCCTGCTGTGGCTTTAAAGACTAACAGTGAGGAGCGCCTGGGTGACTCAGTCGGTTAAGCATCTGACTTCCTTAACTTTGGCTGAGGTCATGATCTCATGGTTCCTGAGTTCCAACCCTGCAGTCAGGCTCTGAGCTGACAGCCCAGAGCCTTCAGCCTTCAGGTCTCCCTCTCGCTCTGCCCCTCCCCTAATCATGTGCGCATGTGCGCTGTCACTCAAAAATAAAAACTAAAACAAAAAAACAACAAAACAAGGCTAACAGCGATATACTGGGGAGCATCAAGAGACCTATCCGATTTTATTATACTCAGTACTGAGGTATTGACCATAAGATCGCAAATCTAATAAACAGAATTACCGTTCAAAGAGACGAGCTACAATATGCAGTGCCCACTTCTTACACTTCCACCAGACTAGTTCTGGTCTATCATCCTCATCAATCTGCAGAGTCTCCTAAGAGGACAAAAGCACCCAGATTAAACTGCTGCATAATAAAATGGTTTATGCAAATAACAAAAGCAAAAATAAATCTTATTATAGATTAAGTAATATTAAAGTGAGTTTAGGTTGCCATACAAATGCAAATTCTTACGTATAGATTGCTAGGTAGGAATTAAATAAGCAGAGCAAATTTCAACTAACTAATGCTATTGTTCACATTTGTCTTCTATCTTCAAAAGGTCCAAACAAATGTAAAACAAAATACACAACACCATGTCCCTTGAGGAAACTCTGGGATAACAGGAAGGTTTTATATCTTGATCTGGGTAATAGTGATACAGGTGTATGTCAAAATTCACCGATCTGTTACCTAAGCTTTGTGGATTTGTATATAAATTAAACCTCAATATAATTTGTCTCAAGATATGGATAAAAGAAAGAATACTGCGTATTTGAAGACAAGCTTACATTTAAAAATACGTAATTTAATTCAGTTATTTTGACTAGTTATTAGGTTAATTTGATTAGTGAAATACAGCATCACTGTTATTACAGATAAAAATGAGACACCATTAACATTAAAAAAAAAAGTTGGGGGGACGCCTGGGTGGCTCGGTCAGTTAAGCAGCTGACTTCAGCTCAGGTCATGATCTCGCGGTTCGTGGGTTTGAGCCTCGCATGGAGCTCCATGCTGACAGCTCAGAACCTGGATCCTGGATTCTATGTCTCCCTCTCTCTCTCTGCCCCTCCCCTGTTCCGGCTGTCTCTCAAAAATAAATAACCATTAAAAAAAGTAATAATAAAAAAAAGAGACACCATCTTTCATCTCTCAAACTGGCAACCTTAGAATTTAACATGACAGACATTCTCAGTCCCTACTTAATAAAGTATAAGCCAGGACAATGTTTCTAGAGAGCATTTTGCAAGATCTGTCAAAATCTTAAATGCTTCTAGGAGTTTTTCCGAAGAAAATAACCATGTATGTGCATAAAAATTTAACGACATACATCCTTATAGTTAAAACACTAACGCCCTAAAGCCCCCTAAGTGTCCAGTAAATGAAGCATTCAACAAAAAATGACATTATAAAAATATTCGTAATCATAAAAAAATTTAGTAGAGATTTTAAATGAAAAATTAATTTCAAAACAGTACTTACATATACCATATTTATAAATAAAATGTGGCTATAGATAGGCCCAAAGGAAAAAAAAAGGCCAGAAAAGTAACCACCAAGTTTTAAAAATGGTTTCTCTCTCTCTCAAAATAAATCAATAAACTTAAAAAGTGGGGAGCACTTGGGGATGCAGTCGGTTAAGCATCCAACTCTTGATCTCCACTCAGGTCATGATCTCGCACTTCAGGAGTTCAAGCCCCACATCTGGCTCTGCGCTAATGGCACAGAGCCTGCTTGAGAGTCTGTCTCTCCTCTCTCTGCCCCTCCCCAACTTGTGCTCGCGTACTCACTCTCTCTCTCAAAATAAATAAGTACACATAATTTAAAAAATTAAAAACTAAAAAAGGATTCTATCATCTTTAGTAAGACTAAGTATAGTTATCTTATTACTTTTGCTTATCTGAACTTTATAAAAATAAGTATTACTACTTTTATTAGAATAGTAATTTTTTTTTTTTACAAACAGCAGGCTAAGATAATAAATCAGTCCACCACAAATATCCCCAACCCAAGTTTTCCCAGTTTTTGTTAAGAAGAGAAGCCCTTCCTTACAGGAGGAACTGTCCTGTCGATAATAGTTCGAAAGATCTCCATCCACGCTGTCATGGTTTGGTTACTCACTAGTTGAAGAGGCAATGCATACTGAAAACAAAAGAACGACGTCATCAAACAATAATTCCTCCCCTCCAAAAAAGCCAGCAATTTCGTCTATATTGGAAGGTTGAAATATATCAAATGGCTAACATTTGACCATAAAAATCATAATTTCATATAGTTCAACTTAAATTTAACTTAAAATAGGTCTATAAGCATATATACATAAACTAAAATTTTGAATATCTAGAAATATACATTCCATGAATTGCTTCTCTGGGCTACTTTTTTAAAATGAAAAAAAAAAAACAACTCTACTACAGTAAGGTCTCATTTATTCAGCATGAGATTCTAAGCAAGTGATTTTTACCATCTGCCCCTTGTGTATCAAACTTTTCCTTTTAACCACTTTTTTCCCAGCTTTATTGAGATATAATTGAGATGTAACATTGTGTAAGCTTAAGATACACAATGTGATGATCTGATGCATACACACACACACACACACACACACACACACACACAGTGAAATGATTACCAAAATAAGGTTAACACCTCCATCACCTCACACAATTACCTTTTTGTGGTGAGAACTCATTTTAGCCACTTAAATGAAAATCTTTACCTCAGGACACATTTTTTTCAATTACTTTCCTCTATATTGCAACATCGCACCCTAGCTACTCTATAACCACAGCATGAGTCCCAGAAATAAGGCACAGTGCCTCTGCACCCATGCATTTCAAAACCTCTACACCCTAGGACACAATGACTCTAGCTGGGGAAAACGCACCTCTAAGCAAGGAATTACAACATGGCATGATACACAATACGGATAAGAACAGTACACTGTTGTTAAAGGCATGCAGAGGAGGGTTGCCTCATCCAGGCTGGGGGTATCAGGAACATCTTTCTAGAAGTGACACACAAGCTGAGACCTGGAGAAAGAGCAAAACTGGCCAGGGCATAAAGGACAAGAGTGTTCCAGGCAGAAGTATAGCCTTTCGGAGGCTGAGAACGAGAAAGGGCGTGATGTACTCCCGAAGCTGAAAGGATTCTGGGACCGCTGGAGTGTAAAGTACAAAGGTAAGAATGGTAAAAGATACAGTGGAGCCACGGAGGGTTTTATAGGCCACGTTAGGAAGTTCCCAGCTTAAGAGCAATGCGGAATTGTTCGGGCCCAAGACAGGGAGCAGGGAGGAGTGGATTCAACGTCAGTGGGAGAGTGACGAGGAGTTCACTTCCGGACAAACTGAATTCTGAAGTGTGTATAGAATATCCGCATGCCCTGTACACAATAAATGTTTAATAAATGCTACTTACACAAAGTCAATTAAATTGTATATTTCTTAAAACAAATTTTTCTGCCTCTTCCCAAATTATCAGACATTAACTTTCCCCTTACATTATCATTGTATTGTACCTCTTAAAGCTGCCTAAATTTTTGCTTCCAGGATTCCCAGAGGGAGCATATTACTTCAGTAGCATATAATAGATTACCAAAATGATTAAAAATGTTGAGGTTCTGCATTGGTTTTTTAGGTTTATAGCAGCACGTGTTGAGAGAAAACATTTTAGACTTTGCCCTCTTAGCAAAGCAGAGGTGGAGGCTTTAGGAAAATTATTTCATCAGCCTCTTACTTCCTGATTCCTACTATGCTTCTCTGGATGGAAAAGGGAAGTCTAGCCTCTGTACAATAGGATATTACCGTAGCTAACAGCAAAACATCTCACTGAACAAAAAATATTTGCCTCAAAGTAGAGTGTTTCTCCCAAGAAAAATTTCTGAACAGTGTTTTAATAAAAAGCCAAATGTACTATATATCTTCCTTGTCTACTAGTTTAAAAAAAGGATGGGGTGGTGGGATATAGTTTCTAAGTATCCTAGTTTCTTCTCTCTTCTCAGATACACTTCCTCCTCTCTTCCATCTCCCCACAAAAGGCTAAGCTGGAAAAAAGAAAAAAAAAAAACCTACCTCAGATCATCCTCTCTTAAAAGTTTAAAAGATGCATCTAAAAATATAAATCGTTATTAAAGTGAAATATTCTGTGACACTACAAAAGGACTTAATTAAGTGACATATGAAGCCAAGAACAAAACCAACTGTCTTGGCTCTCTGGCTTGACAACACTACCCTCCTGCCGTGACTGATCTAACTAAAGAGGCATGTTAGGGGCACCCTGGGCGGCTCAGTCAGTCAAGCATCTGACTTTTGATTTCGGCTCAGGTCATGATCTCACAGTTGTGAGAGATTAGGATTCTCTCTTCCTCTCTCTCTGTCCCTCCCCCATCCTGCGTTCACTCTCTCAAAATAAATAAACTTAAAAAAAGGTATGCTAACAGAAGTTTGCTCATTCATCATAAGTCTGACAACAATTATTCTTCCTCCACCCAGATCTAAATAATTTATCTACATCTTTCAAGGATTAAATTTTAAATATTTTTATATTTAAAACATTCCATGTCTGTCCTCTTCCAATTATGTTTTAGACTCTCATATTAATATTCTTTATAGCTTTCAAATAATAAAAAGGAAATATTTTAAGTGAAGGAAAATGAGGCACTAAATCTTCTTTGTTAGCTTTAAATTGGGTCAAATTGCAAAGAAACTATCACCAGTATGATTTCCCAGTAAAAGAGGGACCCTCTTCTTTTCCTTCTTCTTCTCCCATAATCCTAATTTACCCGTAGGCAGAATGCTGATGGGTTAAACAAGTAATTTAGGGCAGTTAATTACCCTGGTTGCTCCTTACCCAGCACTTCAGACACTGGAGTGAAAGGCACGGTCACTGAATCTCAGCTCTGACAGTAAGATAACCTGGAATGATTAAGTTAATTCTGAGATCTTGGTTCTCTCAGAGAATTTGTTTTGTTTTGTTTTTTTCAAGAAATACATGTGAGGGGCACCAGGGTGGCTCGGTCAGTTAAGTGTCCAACTCTTGATTTCAGCTCAGCTCATGATCTCAGTTTGTGAGATCAAGCCCTGTGTCAGGCTCTGCACTCTTGGGATTTTCTCTCTCCTCTCTCTCTGTTCCCCTCATCCCACTCTCAATAAATAAAACATTCAAAATAAATAAATAATAAATAAATAAATACATGTGAGAATATACAGCTTTTAACAGTAACTGACACTTATTAAGCACTTTCCATATGTCAGGCAGAAATACAAGATCCCATATTTTTCTTCTGCAATAGAAACTTACCTGAACAAGTGCGTAAAAGATTTTCAGAATCTGTTTCTGTAGTAAAACAGAATAATGTGAGGAATCAGGAAGGAGCTGCATGATTTGTTGCTGAATACGAGGCAGAAATATTTGCATTGCTGCTATAAGAGGCTCTCTTTCCTCTGCTTTCTTATATCTACATGAGCAAAGACAAAACGAGAAAAAAATCATTTCTCCCCCTACAAAAGAGCTATAAATAACAAATGAAAAATATTTTTTAAATAGATAAAGATAATGAAACAAAACATTCCAAATGATGGCTTACATTTTGTTTGGATTGTCAGAATAAACTTGGAAGAAACTCTGAAAGAGCACATCCCTGTTTTAGGCAGAGAAACCTAAAATCTTTCTAGAAAGATTTAGATTGATTTAAAAGCATTCTATTTTGCAAATTTCCTAAATGAATTTTTTTTACTACATAAGTTTCATCATACCACAACTCTTCCTATAAAATACAAGTTGATATGCCTTTTGAAATGGATGTTCCTATCATAATGTCGGGGAAAAAACATTTCTTATAATACGCTAAAGTGAGAAGTTAAAATGGTTTGCAAACTTAGGTGCTCTTAGATCATTTCAATTGCTCCCAATTTAAAATATCTTCTAAACACTCTACAGAGTCTGAACTAACTAGTTTTTAATGATAGGACTCTGCATACCGAAGAAGGAAGCAATCCTATTGGAAACTGGAAAGCAATGCTATTAAATGTGACAATAGTCTTCTATCTCCCAAGCAACTTTTATGGAAAGGAAGGTCACTAGCAGAGAAAATTCAACATTTTCTATCTTGCATCCAAAAAGTTAAATGTTTGGTTTACTTAACAATGTGCGCACCTGAAAGCAAATGTTAAAGTACCTCTATATGAGAGTTTCCAAGGAAAGCTATTAATAAATGGGCCTCTGAAACTGACAAATTCAAAGAAACGCTGCATATTTTATCACTGCCTTAGACATTAGCAATGTACATTAGCGGATTAAAGGTTCTTTGAACTATTGTAGTAAATAAACACATTTGCGCTTAACCCAACATTTCCCGAACTAACCTGATTCTGCAGAACGCCCATACAGCAGACCTCTCTAGGCAATTTAATTTTTCTAAGTAACACAAGGCTGGTATCTTCAGCCAACAGAAATCAACTTACTCATATGTCTTCACCAGTTGATACAGACATAATAAACTGCCAAGCCAGCTTCCACTGCTCTGTGATTGCAAGTAATAGTCTATCTTGTCGACTACCGCTGGCCAGTGACCAGGGAAATCATATTTAATGATGGCACGGAGACACATTGTTAACTGGACTCTATAAGGTGGGGGAAAAAAGTCCAAAATCTAAGTAGTTATAAATATCAGGTTTCAAATACCTCTAATATTTTACATAAAAACACTCTAACTCCTGTTTACCTATATTATATAGTTACATATCTGGGGTAGGAGGGTTAAAACAACAGTCCTATAAAGAAAAACCTCCTCGGTATCTTCACTTACAAAAAAAAACCAGAATAGGTAATTTCCTAACATGAATTAAAACTTTAAAACAGGATTATCCTAAATACTGCTTTGGGGAAAAAAAAGAATTTAAAAGTAAAAATTCATTTACATTTTTGCCAAAAAAAAGACAATAAATCCACCTCAGTGCTGCAAAATTTTCCAGCTTTTGGATATCCTATCCTAAGGGGAAAACAAACCAAAACAAAGTATTGTATCATTTCAACTGGAAAAAGCCTAAAAATAGTCGAAGTAGGTAAAACAGAGGCCGTCATAACAGTGGGGATCATCTCTGTGAGCCAAAACCTTGAACCATCCATTATCGGTTAATAGGCACCACAGTATGCTGCTCCTATCAAAGCTTCCTGAGATAATAATTTTTGTACTTTAAGAATAAGAAACAAGTATTAGCTGGCAATTCTTGAAGATGAAAGCTAAGAGTTATTTGCAAAGAAATGAAGAAAAAAGCAGTAAGAAAGACATAAAGCGGAATTCTCTTTAATTTTTTTTAATGTCTTTTAATGTCTTATTTATTTTTGAGAAAGAGACTGGGTATGAGCGAAGGAGGGGCAGAGAGAGAGGGAGACACAGAATCTGAAGCAGGCTCCAGGCTCTGAGCTGTCAAAACAGAGCCTGATGCAAGGGCTCTGTTTTGAGAGCTCAGAGCCTGATGCAAGGGACTCGAACCCATGAACCGTGAGATCATGACCTGAGCCGAAATCTGATGCTCAACCCACTGAGCCACCGATGTGCCCCGAGAGAATTCTCTTTAATAACACCACAAAGTTAAGTGATAAAAGATGTGACCTCATAACATTTAAGTCAGTAACCATTTCTCCAATGGGATCCCTACTGTATGAGATTGAAAAAAAAAAAATAAGGAAAAAAATTTTTCTTCTACAAACAATACGTCCTTATGTGGTCATCTGCAAATGGTTAGAAAGTGAACCTGGCTAAATTAGGAGTCCATAGTGCCAAAAAAAAAAAAAAAAAAGTGTGTGTTCAGTCGATTAGCCAATAACTTGGATTCTCTGAAATGAAACACACAAAACAATGCCTTTATGTTACAAAATCCATTTGAAACATTTCCTTTGCAATACTCTTAAACTTTGTAAATAAGTCTTCAAGAGTGATTACAATTAAGCCTTCAGAACATAAAAGAAGCAACTGCCTCACAATAAAGATAAAAGTCTCCTCTTGCACCACCAGCAGTTGTTCCTAAACAATAAACAGGTTATATTTGTGTGCAATAAAACTGAAACTTTTCATTTTTCTAAACTTCATCTTCAGGCGACCACCTCCGCCCCCACCGTAATCCTTTCTTATTCCAACCCGAGCCAAGAATGGCGATGAGCGGCCATCCTTCATAGGGTACTGTGTGGAAGCATCACGTGATTCAGAGAGACCGGAAATATAAAGACTTGACAAGACACAGACACATGAGGGTAGCACAGGGGAGCCACTGCCAGGTTGGCGTTTGGGGATCCACTGAGAATAATGGTGATTTTCTTTAATCAATATACCTCCTTTCTCCTCTTAACTAACAAAAGAACTGCACAGAGGAGTTCAATGTTTATTCTCCTTCCTCTTGTTCCCCTCCCACATTTTCCCCTTTCTACTGCTTATGACATAATGTACATGAGACACTCAGGGATAAAGTTATATCTCATCTCTTAACATTAGTTTCATTCCCCTACTTCAGGTTCACCTATTTCCCTTTACCTCTTCAACAGAAACCTAATTACCAGCTCACATTGAAAAACATCTGTTTTCCTTTTTCAAAATTCCAAATTTTTATGCCTCGAGAGCTCTGCGGTGCAACAGGGAAGCCGCTAGCTGTATGTGAACACTTTAACCAATATTAGATGAAAAATTCCTGAGTCACAGCAGCCACATTTCAAGTACTCAATAGCCCATGTCTGCCACATGGCTAAACACTGGACAGGGTGGACACGGACGGCCATCATCACAGAAAGGTCTATTGGACAGTGCTGCTCTACAGCGTCTAATCTGAATTTTTTTTTTTTGGCATTTATTTTGAGAGAGAGAGAGAGACAGAGCATGAGCAGGGAAAGGGCAGAGAGAGAGAGGGAGACACAGAATCTGAAAGCAGGCTCCAGGCTCTGAGCCATCAGCACAGAGCCTGACACGGGGCCTGAACCCATGAGCGAGATCATGACCTGAGCTGAAGTTGGATGCTCAACCGACTGAGCCACCCAGGCGCCCCTGAATTTTACTTTTTTAATGTTTGTTTATTCTTTTGAGAGAGAGAAAGAGAGAGCATGCCAGAGAGGGGCAGAGAGAGAGGGAAAGAGAGAATCCCAAGAAGGCTCCATGCCATCAACCCGGAGCCCGACGCAGGGCTCAATCCCACAAATAGCGAGGTTATGACCTGAGCTGAGAGATCAAGAGTTGGACACACAACCCACTAAGCCATCCAGTTGTCCCTCTAACCTGATTTTCAAAGACCAGGGGCGCTTGGGTGGCTCCATGGATTAAGCATCTGACTCTGGATTTCAGCTCAGGTCATGATCTCATGGTTCATGAGTTCCGGCCCCGCGTCAGGCTCTGCGCTGACAGCATGGAGCCTGCTTGGGATTCTCCCTCTCTCCTCCTCTCTCTGCCCCTCCCCTGCTCATGTTTTCTCTTTCTCAAAATAAACTTTTAAATAAAATAAATTTTTAAAAAACTAAAAAAAAAAAAAAACAAAACAGAGCCAATCTTCTAGCTTATACCTACTCTATTCTGTTTTCTCCAAAGGAAACAATACTTAGTTCATAAAAAATGAATTAAAAGATAGGTGAAATATAAAGAAAAGTGGTAGGTTAAAGTTCCAAGAAGTCAATTTCCCTGTATCAGGGTGGGGGGAGAGAAGGAGGCAGATAGTAAAACATAAAGAGAGCAAAACTAAGAACATGGATTATTTAAATAGCAGGGATTTATATAAAGTATGATTTCTGCCTTAACTCTTTTTGTGGCTAATTATGGCAACTAAATCTTCTTCAAATTATTTTGAGGCAAAGAATTGCAAATGCATAGACAAATAAGTAAAACAATATTTTTTTAGTGCCCACCTTCATTACTTTACCCCTTGAGAAATACGAACTTGAGGCTGATGATTAAATCCAACCTCTCCCATCCAAATATTTTGTGCTTGCTACTAATCATAGATAGTATCATGTACCTCACTAAATCTGGAGACCGAATTATTCCTTCCACAATGTTATCACGTATTTGCTGGCGATCATTTTCATGAATGTTGAATGGAAATACTGCTTCCCCTGGTGGAGGTTCTCGGTCAGGCCAGTACTGTGTCACCATGTTCTTCAAGTAAATGGCAGCTAAGATAGAGGAAAACAATGCTAATGTAGCGGTATTGAAAAGATGGCTTTAATTCAGCTTAACAGAGCATGAAAGGCTAAGCCCTCCACTGCTAAACATGATACTCAGCAAAAATGGAACATCTCACAATTATAAACAGACAAGAAGGGAAGGGAAAAATGTATAAGAATTTAAAGTTTCTCTTTAGCTAATAAAGCAAAGTTAAGCAGAAAACATTTCATTAAGTCAAGCTTCAGAGTTTATATGACAGAAAAATGATTGAGGAATCAAGTATACATCCTTAGACTAAACGCAAGGTAGTCTAAACGAAACCATACTAAATGTACTCTAATATCATAAAAATCGTACCGTTCATAATGCCTAATGCTGAGTTTACAACAGGTGAAATTCTACTGTCCTTCATGTAGACTGCTTTTCCTGCTCATTTCCTTTCACTGACTACTATCTTGTACACACTACCATATTTGAAATACTGCTAATTTTTGTCTAACCCTTCTGAAATAATTACCACTTATAAATACAATAATAGGGAAAAAGACATCAACCTTCAAATGTTTTTGTAAAATCTCAGGAAATTTCTTAGCTGTTTATTTCTATCAAAATACATAACGAATCACTTTGTTCCTATTCTTTCCAACCATCTTCAACAGTTAGCAAAAGGCTTCTGAAAGAAACAAGCTGACATACTACAACGGGGTTTTGATAGGGAACATGAAGCTCTTTAATTATCCCAGCTGAACAGTGACTGTAAATACTCACTTATAGTATCATATACTTAACATATACATAATATATAATAAAGGATGTGACCTACAAAGCCACATAACCTTCCTCCCTTCAATTTCTCCTCTTCCTTCTTGCCCCCACCATCCCCTCCCTTCATCCCAGTTTTAACATAAAACTAAATTGGTTCACAGAAGCATTATAACACCAAGAATAAACCAATATGTTTTACATTGGCTATAATATAACTGAAATTTAATGAAGCTATGAACTTGACATACCATAAGCTCCTCTTTCATTAGTTTTGATTCAACAAAGGTCTGAAAAAGACAATTCCACTCAGGTTTTCCATTTTTTTGGAAAAAAACAAAAATTATTTGAGAGAGACAGAAAGATGTGCCTTGAGTTTTCTTCTTATTTTTAATTAGGTTACGCAAGCTCTGGACTAAGCACCATCTTTTATCCTGGTCATCTATTATATTATTAGCAATAAAAATTTATAGGCTGTTGAAAACCTAAATAAGTGATCTAAGAATATGGTCCAATCTGTCAGTAGTTCAGAATGACTTAGACTAATCTCGGCAAAAAGAAAATCAACTATATATTTTTAAACATTTATTTATTTATTTTGAGAGAGAGTGCAAGCAGGGGAGAGGTGAGAGAGAGAGAGAGAGAGAAATTCCCAGCAGGCTCTGCACTGTCAACACAGAGCCCTACATGGGGCTCAAACCCATGAACCATGAGATCATGACCTGAGCCAAAATCAAGAGTTGGACACTTACCCAACTTAGCCACCCAGGCACCCCAAATATCAGTTATATTATACACAAGACCAAATTTTAATCTCTACAGAACAAGTCTTGAAAATAGCACCTTTCTGACAGCAAAGATATAGACATGGTAAAATAGTGGACTCATCTATAATTTAGTCATTAAATGCTATTAATTTTTATCACAAAAAAATATTTTTATCATAGGGCTCCACACAAGATGGCCTACATAAAAGGCACAGCAATTTGTATACGTTATAATAAACCTTGAGGTGCCTGGGTGGCTCAGTGCGTTGAGTGTCCGACTCTTGATTTCGGCTCGGGTCATGATCCCAGGCTCACGTGATCGAGCCCCAGCTCAAGGCTCCACGCCGAGCATGGAGCCTGCTTAAGCATCTCTCTCTCTCTCTCTCCTTCTGCCCCTCCCACACTCTCTTTCTCAAATAAAAATTTTTAAAAATCACAAAATAAATCTTCAATTAGTTAAACCAAAATTGAACTTAATGTAAAAATTTTAAAGAAGAATATTAATTTCTCTTATGGATAATAATGTATTGCTAAGAATGATAAGGGGAAAGTACCAAAGATAATTCAAATTATCAATAACCTAAAAATCTCCCTTTAATTATTTAAAGTTATCTAACCATTTGCCAGAGCTAAGACACAAAACACAAATATCATCTTAATCCAGTCATAAAGAAATTATTAAACTTTGTTTTTCTGCAAAATTCTCTTACAATTCCAAGCATCTTTAGTTTGAAATTAACTTTCTAAAGCTTACACACAACACAGTTCCCTGAAGAAAAATGAATCACCATTTAAGCCCTAAACTCTGGACCCAGACCCACAACCACTCAGGTCAGTCAATCCCATAAGTTCAAAGGGGAACAGGTGCCATTATGAACTCACAGAAGCAAAATGCTGTGCTTTGTGAGTTGATGTTTCTAAGCTTTTCTATTCTTCAGTGTATTTAGTAGCCCTCCTCCCCCCTCTCAGTTGAATCTGTTAACGGCTAGGAAATCAAATAAAGTGTGTAAATTATATCCCGAACAACATTAAATAGATTCTAAGAGCCAAGGAACTTCAAATAAGACCCATGAATTTTAATGAAAGAGCTTCTTGTAATGAATGCTTCTGGACTGATCAGAGGCATATTTCTGGTTTTCTCTAGGGTCTGTATTCTCGAACACTAAGGTTAACCTTAAAGAATAACTTGTGAATTGCTTAGCTGTCAGCTGAGGTTTTATATCCTCTCCCTATCCATCTTTTAGAAATACATACAAAAAGTCAGGAGAACAAAAAGCAAGCAACTGACAGAAAACAGAAACCATGCTAGTCTTTAAATTAGAGTCTCCACGCCAGCCACTAACAATGCTTCTTCGGGTCTAATGTAACACCCGCTCTTCAACTACCACTTTTATTTTTTTTAAATCTTTTTTTAAAGATTTTATTTTTAAGTAATCTTCACACCAAACATCAAGCTTGAATTCACAACCCCCAAATGAAGTGTCACACATTTTAAATCCAAACCAGTTTTCTGCTTACAGCAACTCCAAAATGTACTAAAGAAAGGATATTTCTGAACCTAAGTTTACATATATTAGAGGGTCTCCTCACAGGCAAGGAGTAAAAAACTGGAAGCAAAGTCACTTGAGAGATTCTTAATCATAACTATACTAAATTTAAAAAGGGCTCCTTTCTCTGTATATCAAATGATAATATTAATAATGCCTTTTGCCTCTCAATATCGCAAAAGGAAATAAGAGAACATCCAAATTTATTTTATTTTGCTTACCAATATCAAAATATTACATTTTCCCCCTATTTCTCCACATAAGGTAATAAGAGACATTCACTAATGTGCAAGAATATTTTAGTATTGCCCATAAACCAAAATATCAAGAACTGAATATTCTGCAGAACTATGTCTTTCCACTTAATACCAGCATAATTTTTTACAGTTTTATGCAGGCTAATTTTTTTTTAGCAAAGATCACATCATTCATTTTTAAATGTCATGATAAAACGATAAATTACTTGTCTAGGTGTCACCATAAGGTTCTTAGAGCATCCTTGTATTTTAAACATAGATTAAATAAGACAGAAAATTTATAAGTGGCATTTAAATTTAGGATAGTTATAATGTAGAATTTTACACTGTGTATTTCAGATTCTATGATACAATGGATACTCTAAGAAAATTATCTAATAAATTAAAAAATTAACCAGGATAAACTCTGTCCTGTGACTAACAGATTTGAAATCTACATAAATTATGAAGAAAAACTGCCTATAAATGTTATTTACATTTTATATCAAAACTTAATTACCTAAGTTGTTAAGGTTCAAAGTTACATAGAGGATATGAGAAATCTAGCACTTAATACAGTATGATACAAAAAGTAAGCAAAAGCAACTTGATGAGAAGATTCAAAATTCTAAATGTCGGGGAGCCTGGGTGGCTCAGTCAGTTGAGCATCCAAGTCTCGATTTCAGCTCAGATCATGATCCCATGGTTGTGGGATTGAGCCCCTCATCTGGCTCCAGGCTGAGCATGAAGCCTACTTAAGAGTCTCTCTTTCTCTTTCTCTCTTTCTCTCCCTCCACCCCTGTCCCCTACTCACATTCTCTCTAAAAACAAAATTAAAATTAAAATAAAAAATAAAGAGTGTAGGGGTGCCTGGGTGGCTCAGTCGGTTTAGCATCTGACTTCAGCTCAGGTCATGATCTCACGGTTCGTGAGTTCGAGCCCGGCATTGGGCTTGGTGCTGTCAGCTCAGGGCGTGCTTTGGATCCTCTGTCTCCTTCTCTCTGTCCGTGCCCTACTCGCAGGGACATGTGCACATGCATCCTCTCTCTCTCTCAAAAATAAATAAAACATTTTTTAAAAGTAAAATAAATAAAATAAAAAATGTTAAATATCATTTGTATCCACTGACCCAGCATCTCCTTTTCTTATCATTTATTCTATGAAAATATTCCCACAAATATCCATAGATAAATTCTCATTTAGAGCTTTGTCTCCATCAACAACAACAAAAGGGACGATAAAAGAAATACCAATCAATATCAAATTATTTAGGGGTACCTGGGTGGCTCAGTCAGTTGACTGTGAGTTCAAGCCCTACCTTGGGTCCCCTGCTGCCAATGCAGAGCCTGCTTCTCATCCTCTCTTTCCTTCTCTCTCTGCCCCTCCCCTGGCTCACACTCTCTCTCAAAACGGAATAAACATTTATAAGAATATATATACATCAAATTGTTTAAATAAACTATAGTAGTGGGGCGCCTGGGTGGCTCAGTCAGTTAAGCGGCCGACTTCGGCTCAGGTCATGATCTCATGGTTCCTGGATTCCAGCCCCACACCAGGCTGTGCTGACAGCTCAGAGCCTGCAGCCTGCTTCCGATTTTGTGTCTCCCTCTCTCCCTGCCCCTCCCTTACTCATACTCTGTCTCTCTCTCAAAAATAAAAGAAATTTTTTTAAACTACAGTAGTTAGTTGACCATAGGTATCAATGGGCGTGAAATTAAGGGCAATCCACTGAGGTTTTGTATTGTTTATATGTCATGTAAAGAAGACATATTCAGTAAAATGCTTTAAGAGCTTTAAAAATACTATTTCTACAAAGCTTCACAGGAACTTCATGATGGCCCAATAAATACTTATTTAGGTTATTAAAATAGGTTCCCTTTAGCAAAATTTTATTTCAGAACAGCCCTATTTTATAAAACAAAGATTAAACAACTGAGAATTATGGTTTCAAAAAATCTACACAGAAGTCTTATAAACCTTTTTAAGGTAATAATTGTAACATGTATGTTTTTCTATAGGTTTTTCTTTGTTTTCTTTTTTAATGTTTATTTATATTTGAGAGAGAAAGACAGAGCATAAGCAGAGGAGGGGCAGAGAGAGAGGGAGATACAGAATCCGAAGCAGGCTCCAGGCTCTGAGCTGTCAGCACTGAGCCCAAAGTGGGGCTTGAACCCACGAACCATGAGATCGTGACCTGAGCTGAAGTCAAACATTTAACGAACTTGAGCCACCCAGGCTCCCTCTATAGGAAATGATACATATTGCTATTAAGTATTTTCCCAAAGCTAATGATTCTTTACCTTTCTGTTATGTTCAAGAAAAACTAAGTTCATCAGCATGTGGAGTATAATCTCATCTCTACAAAACTGTTAATCTGTCCTTCTCAACATATGCGAAAACTAATGTTCACCTAATATTAACGATGGCCATTTCTGAGCAATGAAAATACTGAGCCATTTTTTTACTTTCTTTGTATTTTTCTGTATTGCCCAAATTATTTATAATGAGTATATCATAAGCAACATAATTCTTAAAAGTCATTTCAAATTTTTAGCATTTGTCATTTTACTCCCTTTATCTTGAAAATAGTATCTTTTCAGGACTCATGACACTCCAAGGCTTTTTCCATTTTTTGCTTTCTGGGCTCTAATGACCAGCTCATTAAAAAGGCAAAAAGAGGAAAACACAGCATCATGGAACTACCGTAAAGACCCACAGACTTAAAAGTAAGTTTCATGTTTAAAACAAAAGTCCTGGGGTGCCTGGGTGGCTCGATCAGTTAGGCAGTCAACTTCGGCTCTGGTGGGGATCTCACGGTTCGTGGGTTCAAGCTCCACATCAAGGAGCCTGCTTTGGATTCTGTGTCTCCCTCTCTCTGCCCCTCTCCTGTGCATGCTCTCTCCCAAAAACAAACAAATCTTAAAAAAAATTTTTTTAAACAAAAGTCCTTCTCCCCAAACATGTGGTTAGGATCATCTGTGCATATATTACCTCCATGATCTGACTTATGAATGGAGCTCAAACCCACATATATAAATTCATAGTCTTAAACTATAGGTCCAAAGAGTGGGCCACGAGGAATTAAAAAAAAAAAAAAAAAAGTTAGGGAGATTAAGCTATTAAAATTGTGAAAGCCAAGGGGAAAAATGGCAAAGTTACAACGGAATCAGCAGGTAAAAAGGAAAGAAGAGGAAAAGCTAGGGGAGATATAAGGACTCAGTACTACCTCTAAGTTTCCAGAGAAAAAGAAAGTGAGTGTTTAAGCCATTAGAAATCCTTTATGTGTACTTCCATTTTTTAAAGAAATCACAGATACTTAGATTTAAAACAAAACTCTAGTTCTACTTTTACCTATAAATAATTTATAAAAGATAAAAAAAAAAAAACCCTACTCACCTGCCTGGCGTACTGGGAATTCCACATGGTCAGAGACTATAATCCGAAGTAAACTGGGGGCAAAATTGATGATCTTGTAGGACTGAAATCACAAAGAAGTATTTATAAAACAGGGCAATATAAACAAGTAACTGTTAACACTGTTACTGAATACATTACTTGCAAAGAAAAGGAAAACTTTTAAAGTGAGAGAAATTCGCCAAGGCAAAATTAAGATTAGCAAAATGCTTCACATCAAAATTGGAGTAAGTTGGTGAATAAAGGAGTAAGAACATTTTTATGTATTTTTAACATATTGTCAAAATGCTCTCTAGAAAGTATGTAGCAATTTACATTCCCAAAAGTAGAATACACCCATCTATCCAGTACAAGAATTAGCATTTTGCATTCCTTCGAAACTTTAAAACCTTACTCTTAAATATCATTTCTGCTAAGTCGAAATTTTATCAACAAAAAGGTTGGCTATTTGTTTTCTTCTACAAATTCATTATTCCCTTCATCCTTTTTTTAAATAGAATATTTGTTTTATCGAAAGCTATTTGTGAATTTAAAATCTTAACCTTTTATTGCACCTATACATTCCAAGTGTTTCTTCCCAGCATATTTGTGCTTCAGTTTTGCTTACATTGTTTTTGACAAACAGAAACGTGGAAAACGTGGGCTACAGAAAACAGGAGGTCCAATACAGGAAAACGGACAGGATAATGTTAATTATCTGTACATGAGCTATGGAGAGGAATCAGTCCAGACTGGAACAACAAGCCGCACGAGACAGTGTTTGAGAGGTGTCATCACCAGCTACTCAGTTGGTGGAGCATCTTTTAAACTCAACACCCAGGGGCGCCTGGATGGCTCAGTAGGTTAAGCATCTGACTTCAGCTCAGGTCATGAGTTCACAAGTTCAAGCTCCGTGTCAGGCTCTGAGCTGTCAGTACAGCACAGGAGCCTGCTTCGGATTCTGTATCTCCCTCGCTTTCTGCCCCTCCCCTACTCATGCTCTGTCTCTCTCTCTCTCTGTCTCAAAAATAAATAAACGTTAAAAAAAAAAAACTAAATAGACTTGAGGCCCAAGTGAGCCTATGCTGAATGCCTGCTGCCTAGATCACTTCCCACACACACATTATACTTCAAACTACTCCTAAGTTTGGCCATGGTGACTTTAGAAGTTAAAAAATACAGGGGCTCCTGGGTGGCTCAGTCGGTTAAGCATCCGACTTCAGCTCCGGTCATGATCTCATGGTTCATGTTAGAACGCCGCATCGGGGCTCCGTGCCGACGGCTCAGGGCCTGGAGCCTGCTTCGGATTCTGTGTCTCCCTCTCTCCCTGCCGTTCTCCTGCTCATGCTGTCTCTCCCTCCTTCAAAAATAGACATTAAAAAAAAATTTTTTTATAAGTTAAAAAATACAGAGCAGTCCGTTCCTTCTGACTGTATTCCCTCCAGATGTCTACTACCTGGACCACGTGACCACCCTGTCAAATTCCCAGAGCCTACACTTGCCCTTGTCCACAGACATTCCCAGAAAGGACTCAAATTCTCAGTGAGGCTAAAGCCGACAATGGTGCAGAGAATCCGTTCAGCTTATCTTCTCCCAGGACCCTGGATCTATGGTGGCATCCCTTTCAATATACTGTTAGGTTTATGTATGCCACTCAACTTATTAATTTATGCCACTCAAGGGTCCGGCTAGGCGAGTGGAGGAAGCGGGCGGAAGATGGTAACTCTCGCGAGGATTTACTCTGCTCCTGGCTAGCCTGGATTGGGGGTGTTTTTTAAAGGGTGAGGTGCAAGGGTCGTTGTCTTTTGGGTCCTTCTTTAGTGCTTGGAATGGGCGTCTGAAGGTCTGCGACGCGTGGCTAGCCGCTCCGGCCCGCTCGCGCGACTTGAACTGCGTCTGAGAAGTCTGAACGAAACGCCTTAGGCTTAGTGGCTTTATAGCTGACGAAGTGCTTCTGCCAACGCGCGTCACTGCTGAACGGACTAGTGTGCAGGCTCCCAGCCCGGGTGTCCGGATTAGGAAACTTTCCCCGGGTGGACCGTGTCCCCGCCACCCGCAGGGGCAGGAAGCAGGTTCCAGCTCCTCTCAGTGCTAGGATGGGTTCATTTTGGACCTGGAACTTTGTGGAGGCGGGAGGGGAACACCAGGGTTGCGGGAGGTTGGAAACGTTGAAGTATCTGATTTTGGTCTGAGCTTTTGGGAACGGAGGTGGGGAGAGTTGAAGCAAAATGGGCAGCTATATAAGTTAGAACTTTATTTTTTTGAATTTAGATTTTTAGCTATATTTCTCTTCACCTCAGTTGGATTTATTCAAATATTTGGGCCCGAGCTGTGTGCTAGGTCCACTTTACCTGAGGATGCTGAAGTGAACCAGATAGAACAGTGCCAACCTTCGTGAAGCTTTTAGTTTCGTTGGATTTGTAACCATTCGTGATTGTATACTTTTGTATAATAATTTCATAAATACGTAGAAAGAGTGTAATAAAAGAGTGTTAAAAAAATTTATGCCACTCAACTTATTAATTTATCACCTTTCCTATTCATTTATTCATTAATAGCATTTAAGATAAACGTTTGACTAAAATATCTGGAGAAAATTGGCATCTTTAAAATATCAATCCTTTCCTTCCAAGAACATTATGTTTTCCAAATCTTTCTATAAAATTTTGAATTATAATTGTTCTTCCTTTCATCCTGTATAAATCTCAGAATCTTAACTCTGTTGTATATAAAGTAAATTCTCTTTCATTTATCATTGAAACCACTATTTTAAAGTTTTTTTTATTTTTTTAACGTTTATTCATTTTTGAGAGACACAGCATGAAGAGGGGAGGAGCAGAGAGAGAGGGAGACACAGAACCTGAAGCAGGCTCCAGGCCGTCAGCACAGAGTCTGATGCAGGGCTTAAACTTACTGACTGCAAGATCATGACCTGAGCTGAAGTCGGATGCCCAACCGACTGAGCCACCCAGGCGCCCCTAAAGTAGTTTTTAAGAAAATAAATTTTTTTTAACAGCAGTTTACAGGAGTCAAAATTAATACAGATTTAACCCAATCTAACCTATGCTTACATTATTATTAAATAACTCATGTTTATAACATTTGAGTTACTGAAAGATCTTATAGTGAATAAAAGATTAAAACTTTACTGGGGGCGCCTGGGTGGCACAGTCAGTTAAGCGGCCAACTTCGGCTCAGGTCATGATCTCATGCCTCGTGAGTTTGAGCCCCGCATCCGGCTCTGTGCTAACAGCTCAGAGCCTGGAGCCTGCTTTAAATTCTGTGTCTCGCTGTTTCTCTACCCCTCCCCCACCCACACTGTCTCTCTCTCTCTCTCTCTCTCTTTCAAAAATAAAATAAACATTAAAAAAAAAACTCTACAGTTTGGGGCACTTAGGTGGCTTGGCTGGTTGTGTCCAACTCTTGATTTCAGCTCAGGTCACGATCTCAGTTTGTGAGCATGAACTCCACACTGGGCTCTGCGTGGACAGCGTGGAGCCTGCTTGAGATTCTCTCTCTCTCTCTGCCCCTACCCTACTTGCACTCTATCTCTGTCTCTCTCTGTCTCAAAATAAATTAAAAAAAAAAAAAAAAACATCTATATAATCTACCTAGTCTATATAATTAGATACTTATCTTGATATACATAAGTACAAAGTAACCTTTACACCTGATTAATGGTACCTATTTAAAAATACTTATTGTGGAGATTGCTTTTATTTCAACACTATGGCCTCTATACACATTTGGAACTCTTCTTTTTGCAATTGTTTGCCATCTCAATGAACTTGCGCAACTTTTTCTCTTCTCCTTTCAGCCCTGATTCAGTCTGTGTTAATCTGGCCAGTTAAACCATTCGCGGTAAATTCAGACAGAGCCTCATACGACTTTCCTCACAAACATTTCTCCAATTACTTTTTCCGCCTTGGGCTTCGAGTTTCTAAGAAAATAGAAAAAAAAAAAGACATTTCTCGATATTTATATCTGTGAAATTTTCTGAAAATAGTTGGCTTCCTGGGGCACCTGGGTAGTTCAGTCAGTTAAGCCTGATCTCAGGTCAGGTGACAATCTCACGGTTCTCGAGTTCAAGCCCAGCAACTGGCTCTCTGCTGTCAGCACAGAGCCTGCTTCAGATACTCTGTCCCCACCTCTCTCTCTCTCTCTCTGCCCCGCCCCTGCTCATGCTCTCTCTCTCAAAAATAAATAAGTATTTAAATAAATAAACAGATATATAAATAAATGAATGAATGAATAAGAGTTTGCTTACTTACCTAAGTTCTGCATCTGATGAGAACTCACTTAAAGCAAAGATCTGATGTTCCCCACTCTCTGCCTCACTGCTCCCACTACATTAACTTTTCTACCCTCCAACATCCAAGTCGAAGGCCTTTACTGGACTCGCTCTTCCCTCTGCTGCCCTCCCAGTCCTTCACTTGGTTCGCTCCTTCACAACGTCTAGGTCTCTGCTCAGGAGAATGACCACCCTATTTGCTGCTGCTAAAGGGACTTCTGGGTCTAGTGACAAGGAGGAATGTGTATAGGATGCATTCTTAATATCCTCAGAGAAAACTGAAAATGTGTTTTCCCATAGAAACAGTATCATACACTGCAATCGAGGAACCAGTCACTGGTAACAGAAATATGTTGGCTACAGAAAAATAGAGTCTCAAACAAGAATTTACCCTTCAGAACAGAACGAAGGCTGTTGTTTTGAAACTGCCTACTCTTCTACCTAGCAACTGACAAATCATCAGGACACTGCCCCCACTTCCTATGCAGAGCATATTTGCTGAGGGGGGACCTAGACTAAAATAAATGAACTGGACCCTAATCACTTATGGTAGATTACCCACCCATTTATCCAACAAAGCAGGATGTCACAGTGGTGATAGAGAATAAGCATACAAAATCCAACATTGTAACCATATTTTGCTATAAGGTTATGCAACATTATACTTGCCTTCTACTTACAGACAATTCGAAACAAAACAAAACTCAGTAAGAGCATATTACACTCCAAAGGATTACAAAAAATATAAATACTACATGAGTGGAACAACAATTAAGTTACTTTTAGAAGTTGCAGAGGAAATTACAGTCTGTGATGAAATGAGTGGATATGGGGCAGGGCAGAGTGAGGACGAAATGGATTTGGATTGAAATACCCTGAAGAAAAATGTAGAATTGGGTCCCAAGGGTCTCTCCTAGTTCTGCAGGCTTTCCCACCAACCTTTCTCCTTCTGTGCAGTCTGCACTTACATACTGATGAATCAGAAACAAAGCACAGGATAGGCTAACAGAGGCAGGAAGGTACAGCGTGACATCGAAGATACGATCCCTATTGACACTGTCAAAGTAGCATCTGGGGGTCACAAATGGGCCAACTCCCCTATTCATACCCGTAGACTGCAAGTTCAGCTCTTGCTTTGTGCCTTCTAACCAACCCCTGGATTGCTATTCTTCTAAGCCAATCAACATATGGTACCTCTACTCTGCAAAGCCTGAGACAGGTACTGGCTTTAACTTTCCCCTAGCCAGCAAGGGTCCGTTTCTTTTTGAAGTGCCAACACGTCCTTTTTAAGCTTCAGTTTAACTCCACCAGTGTTTTCACTCTCTCTTTTATCTCTTGAGAATCCTGAATTCACATTTACTCCAAACACCACGCAGATTTCCCACTGGATTTCAAAGATTCAAAACGCACAGCTGCACTTGAAAGTCAATTCCGACCAGGGAAAACCTCAGTGAACTCCTGTAGAAACTTTTACTTAAGTTGCTCTCACACTTCAGGAAGCACAGAATCACCCAGTTAGCTAATGAACTCATAATTAGGCCCCACCCCCAGAGTTTCTGATTCTCTAAATGCGAAGCCCCATAATTTCCATTTCCAACAAGTTCCCAGGTGATGCTGATTCCTTTACATTCCTTAAAATGTAATCCTTAATGACCCCAACTTCAATCAGCTGCCACTCTACTCTAGCGGGGGGGGGGGTTGCATTTTAATTCGTACTTTTTGGTGAGAGGTCTATCATTCATTTACAGGTGAGGAGGGAAAACATAAGGTAAATATTGGGATCATTACAATTTCTAAATGTCAGGGGTCACGGTGGAACAAGATCGGGGCTAGTAAGAACAGAGAAGACAAAGTCTTACACATTTTAGCGCTTATAAGAGATCCCTCCAAACACGAATTACTCGACGTGCCTTTGGTAAAGCAGCACCACCATGAGAACTGCGTGTTCTTCCCCCAGCACTCTCCCGGCAGCGCTTCCCGGCACTCCGACAAAACTCTGCCCGTCAGTGTCAAAAGCAGTCCTACCAAGCGCACAGAAGCAGGCGCTGGGCAGCCCGACAAAGGGCTGGCGTGGAGCAGGGCTGAACTCGGATCTGAACTGGAAGCGCCTTCTCCCACCCGCGTCCCTCCGGCAGCGCACTCGGGGAAATCACGCCCCGCAAACACTGGCGAAGCTCGCCAAAGCCTCTTGGTTCCTCCGGACCGAGCGGGCTCAACAAACTGCACCGCGGAAGGAAAACGACACGAAAAGATGCAAAGGTGGCCAACAGGTGCGCGAGTTGTTCAGAAAAGACCCAGCCAGGGCGCGCCGCGGACCTGGACCCCGGGGCGGGGGCGGGGGCGCGGGAGGGCCGGGCCGAGCGCGGCGCCGGGGTCCGAAGCCCCGGGCGGGGCGGGGATCAGGGGCGCCGAGGACCGAGAGCCCGGCGAGCCCGCGGGGGATGGGGGCGGGAGGCGCCGCAGGCCCGCTGCTCACCTGGTTGAGCTCGTTCTCAGCTGCGATTCGCAGCTTCGGGTCGATGGTGCCCTTCAGCGCCTGGATGATTCGGTTGAGGTCCATCTCCCCGGGCGGGGGCTCCGCGGCCCCCGGACCAGTAGGCCAGACTGCAGCTTGAGTTTTTCTTTTGACCCTCTCAGCCTCCTCCTCCGCGACCCCCGGACTACCTCACTCCCCACCCCCCGCCACCGTCGCCACCTGCAGCCACTTGCTGCGCCACTCTGACTCCGCGCCCCCTGTCCTCCCTTTCTACCCCCCACAACTCGCTCTCCATTCACCCTTTTACGACAGCCGGTGGGAGGCGGGAGAAGGGAGAAGAGGAAGCGGCGCTTCCTTTACGGCGGCCTCTTCCCTAGGGCGTGATTCTATGGCCGCTCCCAAAGGCGGCCCCCATGCTGCTGTACGGAAAACGGTAGTGGCTTCTCTCCTGGAGAGAAACTGCGCGCGCCGGCTCCAGCAGGCGGCCGCCATGCTGCCGTACGGAAAACATTCTCAGCCGCTTCCCAGATGAGTTGTTACAAGCGGGCTCGATGTCTCTTTACAGCTGCTTCGTAATTAAGCATATATAGATGGAATGGCATATTTCCGTAGCACGCAAACCGTTTGGGCATCACACCTGAACCTGTTCCACGGCAGACTTGTTGGGACCTTAAGATCATCTAGCTCACATGAGGACAGAGTTCCCTTGGTTTGTGGGAGCCATCATTCATTCATTCATTCAGTCAGTCACAGAACAGTCGTTAAACATATGTTTTTGAACCAGAGTACTGAGATATTTAGATACCACATTTCAACAAGATAAATGAGATGCAGGTTACTATGAAGGAACTTCTAATCTGATAGAAGAGACAGATGTACAAATATTTAAAGTAATTGTGGAAATAAAGGAACCAGAGAAACTATGTGCCTGAGGGTTTCTGAAAAATGTCCTACCTTCTCAGAAAAGTAGTGAAAAGCAAGAAGGGTTATGCAGTTTCCACCCACTGTGGCCATACTTGGCCCAATAAATGCAATGGCATAGTGGCTGGTGATATGTCTTACTGCTTCCAGTTCTGCCCCTCTTTAATCCATTCTCCACACAGACATCAGAGCATTTCTTAAAGGTCGATACTGCCACCTCCCTTCCTTGATGATTTCCCATAAATTTCAAGATAAAAATACAAACTCCTTAGCACTCCAGGGTCTTAGGAAACCTAGTGCCTTTCAACTGTTCCAACCCTCAAGACTCTTCTCAAATTCTCTACCTTGTCTCATAGAGCCCTGCAAAGATGAGCAAAGCCATCGAGCTCAACTCAGTCAAACACGAATTAATCTCTGGTTACTCCTCTTCACTTCCTTGCCTCCAATCCAAATCCAATCCTCTCCAATCTCTTCTGGGACCTGGCTCTATAAATCTCTCTTTTCCATACATTTTTCATTAAAATAAATGTTTAGTATTATTACATGCCCACACTTGACAAATTTGTAAAACTTTTTCCTATATTTCAACCCCTTTCTCCCCACTGATTCAACCTCAGCCTAAAAATATCTCCATGAGTTAAAAAAAAAAACACAATCTTTCTCTGGTAATGCTAATTATTAATCATTCTTTTTCACTTTTCATTCCAAAGAATGGTCTTTACGTCTTGTCTCTACTTCCTGACTTCCGACTCATGCTTCAATCAGCCATCCCCAGGCTTCTGCTCTCATTTCCACCACTGAAACTTCCAAGCAACAATCAACACTGATTCTTCAGATACCAAATGCAAGAGACATTGTCAGTTCTCATCCTCAAACGTCTCTCTCTTTGGTATCTGGCACTATATTATGTGCCCTTCTTCTTTTTTGTTTCCTTATTTTCTCTTAAAGAATATATTTGCTATGTTTTGATTACTGACTTGATCACCCAACTCTTAAACACGAATGCTTCTCAGGACTCTATCTTCAACCCTCTTTCTCTTCAACCCATTCTGCTTTTGTCATTTCATCCACTTAAGTGCTTTATCCACAAAACTGCTCCTAACCAAGATCTCTTTTCTTGAACTAGATATTGCAAATACCTGCTGTCTTTCTACCCAGATATACCCAAATCCTTTAAGACGCATGTCTAAAACTGAACTCTGGTAGTACTGAAGATGGTTTGGAGTAGGGAGAGATTTGATGCAGTCATTTCAATAATGTAAGAAGAGATAAAAGACTAAAAAAAAAAGTGACACCACCACATGCTGGCAAGGATGCAAAGAAACTGGATCACTCATATATTGTTGGTAGGAGTTTAAAATGATACCACCTCTCGGGAAAACAGTGGTTAAACAAGCTGTCAACACTTATACCATGCAATACTATGGAGCAATAAAAAGGAATGATACATTCAACAACCAGGATGAATCTTCGGAGAATTAAACTAAGTGAAAAGAGCCAATCCCAGAAGGTCACATACTATCTGATTCCATTTATATAACTTTTTAAATATAACATTCTTAAAATAACAAATTACAGAAACAACAGATCAGTGGTTGTGAGGGCTTAAATGGTGCTGGGGACAAGAGTGAAGCGGGCATTACTATAAAACGGCAACATGAGGGATCCTTCTGGTGATGGATATGTTCTTATCTCTGCTGTACCAATCTCAATATCCTGGTTGTAATATTGTATCATAGTGTTGCAAGATGTTACCATGGAGGAAATTAACGGGTATTATTGTATCCATCTGTATTATTTCTTAAAACCATGTGAGAACCTACAATTATCTCAAATAAAAAATCTGACAAAATACATAATTAAAGAGAATTGATGCTCCCATTAAAACTGTAGTCTTTGGAAAGACTCAGTGAAGATAAATTACTAAAAAACAATGCTGTCAAATTAGTAGTGTCTAAGGCAACAGGAAAAAAACCACATAAGTATCTATGATTCTGCTCTCAGATTTCTTTGCAAGTATTTTAAAATAGCTTTCCCTAAACTATAACTTATGTTTAAATTCTATATGGCTCGTTGTTTTTGTGTCCCCTTTTTTCTATTACGTTACATGAGAGGATGTCTTTATTTCTTGATACACTCACATTATTTATGGTAGAATTTGAGCCAGCTATATTGTCTTGTACTATCATGGTTTGCGTATGCCTCTCCTCTTTGTACCTGTTTCCTCATCTCCTTCCAAGAGTTGTTGTGCAGACTAAATGAGATCAGCACATTGTACATGTTACATAGTCGATATTAACTATCTTTGTATTCTCCTTAAAACAGAGACCTTACTCACCCTTTGTTGAATGAGACATAGTGAGACGTAGTCTCACACTATGCCTGGTACATAAAAAGCAATCAACAAATAATGGTTGAACAAGTAAGTGTATGCACGTGAGATACGGGGTCTGAAACAGGATATCGACAATAGAAATTAAGAAGGTAAGACAGATATGAGACATTTCTCAGGTTGAATCAACAGGAATTTGGGACTTACACAATATATAAAGGAACAAAGGGAAGTCCAGAAGGATTCCGAAGTTTCAAGCTTTGATGACTTATGGGAGTCATGAACCAGGGAAAACAGGAGTAT
This sequence comes from Paguma larvata, assembly GCA_030068075.1. Lineage (NCBI taxonomy): Eukaryota > Metazoa > Chordata > Mammalia > Carnivora > Viverridae > Paguma > Paguma larvata. Next base: position 76,227,228 of record CM057828.1, on the reverse strand, counting down.
TAAGTTTTGGAGAGATCAGTTTGCCTTTCAACATGTTGAACTAGACGTGCTTAGGAGATCTACAGCTAGAGGTTTCCAGGGACGACTGGAAATTCACATCTAGCACTCCCAGAAGAGCTGGGTGAGGAGGCAGGAAGCTATGGCAGAGGGTTAGAGGAAGGGGCGCAGGAGCTGTTAGAGAAGTGAGTCGTCTGTCTCTATAGGTGACTTGGCACAGAGCCATGGACATTACCGAGAAACACGGCACAGAGTGAGAATAGCTGGCACGATGACAACTCAAATTACAGGAAGTAGTTTTTACTCCAAGCACTGCCACTGTAGCCTTTCAGATTTCACATGTTTAGTCCTCAAAATGGAATATCACACAGCTGTCCTCCCCATCTGCTGGTCTATGTTAGGAGGCTTGAATCTAGTCCATACAGTAAAGAGAAAACGGGAGTAAAAACTCAACACATGAAGATCCCCATCTGTAAGTTTTAAACCATGATAATCTGAACGTGAATACCTCTACCCCAAAGTGTCTACACTGGCATGGCTCTACACCATAGCATCTGAAATATACAAGAGAATATACACACGTTTTCTAAATATAAGACCCTTAGTATTTGGATAATAAAAGTCAATGGCAGTCTCCTTTAAAATGTCACATGTAACCAAAAACCCTGAATGGACTTCTCTACAAGAATGTGACAGACCTCTCAGTTTTAAGAATAAAAATTCAGGGGAGCCTGGTGGCTCAGTCGGGTAAGCATCTGACTTGATTTCGGCTCAGGTCATGATCGCCCAAACTGTGAGATGAAGCCCTGCATTGTCAGGCTTTGCACTGACAGCACACAGAGCCTACTTGGGATCCTCTTTTCCTCCCTCTCTCTCTCTCTCTCTCTCTCTGCCCCTCCCCTGCTCACATTCTGCCCCTCTCTCTCTCTCAAAAATATTTTTAAAAAATTTTAAAAAATGCTAGGCTGCATTTGGACTTTAGTGAAGTATGGCTCCAGTACTTCTGCTAGTGGCCTTAGAAAGTCAATCTCCAAAAGACTCTATCTTCTTATCCTGAAACAGTATCTACCTCTCTAGGGCCACTGTGAGGATCCAATAAAATCATACGTGAGGTGAAATGCAAATGAGTGAAAAGTGGAAGGTAGTTAGGTTTTTATGATAAAACTCTGCCATGTGCTGTCCCAGGCTTAATGATAATGAAAACAAACCCTCAGGCTCTATGCAAAGATGAGGTGGTATAAGAACCATAAAACCTACCACTTTATCTCTTACTTTAAAATTTTTAACAGGGGCACCTGGGTGGCTAGGTTGGTTAAGCATCCGACTCTTAATTTTGGCTCAGGTCATGACTTCACGGCTCATGGGTTCAAGCCCCGCATCAGGTTCTGTGCGCTAAGAGCGGGGAGCCTGCTTGGGATTCTCTTTCTCAGTCTCTCTGCCCCTCCCCCACGTACACGCTTTCAAACTTTAAAAAAAAAAAAAAAAAAAGTAACCAAAAAAGTGATATGTACATTTCAAGTTCTACAGCAAGATTCAGAATGAAAAGTAGAAGTTCTCCTCCCTCCTCCTATACCTCCCCTCCTTTCCTTAGAGTCAACATTATTAAATTTCTTGTAAGTACTACCAGAAAAAAATGACCAGAGTAATCATAGATACATTCTTTGGGAAATGTTTACAGAAACAATATTGCAGTCTGCTCTGTATCTTCCCTACTGGCGGGCATCTAGCTTGTTGCTATCATCACTAATACTATACAGAGTATCTATATGCATGCATCATGGCAGAATCCCAAACCTATCTGTAAGATTCCTGTAGTGAAGTTTCTGGGTCCAAAAGCATATGCTTTCTTATCTTCAGTTATTGCCAAGTTACTCTCCCAAAATACCACTTTTATTCCCATCTACAGTGTGAGTGTCCATTTCCCCAAATGCTTGCCAAAATATGCACTTAAAAACTCTATGTATGCTTATTGATTTGTTTTCTATCTATGTTTATACAAACTGCCTGTTCACACATGTTGTCCTTTTCTCTTTTTTTGGCCATCTTTTTCTTGATTTCTTCCCATTGCAGGGGGTCATTTGTCTTTTGACATTATTCCCACCAAACAAAAGTTTTGGAGAATAAATTCTATGTGTAAAATTTGTTAATCCTTTACATCTTCTGGGTTTTGTGTCCCCTTTAGAAAGTTCTTCATTCTCCCACATTAGTGCCCCCATCCTCCACTCCAAATCACACTATCATGAAGCCCAAAGTCGACTAGTCCCACCTCTGCATTCAAAGCTTCTAATTATATTTTTGGCACTCCATTCTTAAATATGAACAGTCAACCAATTATCATAAGATTTTGAGGAAATATAACAGCACAGATAAGAAACTAGAACAAATAGGAAAAGTATAGGGAATAAACTACAGAGGGAAGAAAACTTTATCCTTAGAAATAGAAAACAATGCAATTATGAAACGAGAACAGCATACATACATGTAGGAACAATCGGATAAAAGAAGTATACTTATAAATCTTAAATGTAGCAGAAATTTAAAACTGTGAAAAGATAGGAATATAAAAATCAAGGAAATATCCCGGAAAGTGAAACTTAGAGACAAAAGATGAAATTAAAGAACTGGTCCAAGGAGGCCTAGCCTCTAAATACTAAGAGTTCCAGATATAAAACAGGGAGAAAAAAAAAGTGTAACAGAATCAAAGAAATAACTCAAGTTTCTCCTTTGGCAATATTTATAATAGCCAAGACACAGAAGCAATCTAAGTACCCACTGATGGATGACTAGACAAATAAGAAGTGATACACACACACACACACACACACACACCATGGAATATTACTCAGCCGTTAAAAGGATGAGATCTTGCCATTTGCAACAAGATAGATGAACCCAACAGGCACTATGCTAAGTGGAGTAAGTCAGAGAAAGACAAATACATATGATTATAATTATATGTGGAATCTAAAAAACAAAACGAAAACAGAAACAGAGCCATAAATACAGAGAACTCGTGGTTACCTGAGGGGAAGGAACGGGAGAATGAAAGAAATGAGTCAAAGAGAGTCGGAGACACTGGCTTCCGGTTACAGAACGAATAAGTCATGAGATGAAAGCCACAGCATAGGGAACAGTCAATGGTATTTTAACAGCCTTGTATATAGTGGCAGATGGCAGCTACCCTTGTGGTGAACACGGCATCATGCAGAAGAGTGATTTGCTCTCAGCAAATGAAATGGATGAAAATGATACACCTGATATGTGTGAACATCAGAATGTCATTCATCTTGGTAGCCCCAGAACCAGGTACAAATTACATAACCCACATACTAGAAAGATTAATCATTTAGTTCAAAAAAGAAGCCACTGAAGTAAAATGAATAAAGAAAAAAATGTTTGGAAAATTTAGAATTAGTGAGCCTATGGCCTCCCCATATCGATAATGGGTAACAGTATTTTATAATCTGGCATTCGGCATCTCGCACTGATAACAACTGTGATGTACCCAGCAGTTGTCAGCAGTTGCTCAAAAGCTGAAGACTGAGGACAAAGCTATTGGCCTAATCATTAAAGTGGTGATTAAGAATACCCCTGAGATAAATTATCAAGTAGAGGACCTAGGGAGACAAATCTAAATTTTTCACCAAAATAAAGTGTATGGCAGGAAAGCAGAGTGGAAATCCTATGGAAAAACTTTAATGTCGATATGCCAACAATTATTTCACCATGTAAAATACATAAACCATCATCCTTCCTATCACGAGAATCACAACAGAACAGCAGCCATTATAGCTAAGGAATTAAAATTGGAAATCAGGAAAGATTAAAGTATAAAAACTCAGTATGTAATGTCAAAGCAGTGTAAAAATACAGCTATTATGGGGTTGAGGAAGTTAAAACAATGAGGTGGTCGACAAATAATTGGTACAGAAAGCGAGTATGCAAACCTGTCAAAAAAAAAACATTTCCTGCTTTAAATACCTGCATTTATTTATTAAATCATTATAGAGGAGATAACAGTAGCTCACAATTCTTGGGGGGCAGTTCATTCACGAAAGACTAAAAAATTTAAAGTGAAAGAAGAAAACTCCAGGGCGAATTTAATACATAGAAAAACTTTCTCAGAGCCCCTGGGTGGCTCAATTGGTTGAGCCCCCGACTTCAGCTCCGGTCACGATCTCACAGTTTGTGGGTTTGAGCCCTGCGTCGGGACTGTGCTGACAGCTCAGAGCCTGGATCCTGCTTTGGATTCTGTCTCCCTTTCTCTCTGTCCCTTCCCTGATCATGCTCTCTCTCGCTCTCAAAAACAAACATTAAATTAAAAAAAAAATTGCTCTCTCCCACCTCAACCTCCAGTAAGAAAGCTAAGGATCCATATATTCAGGGACTACATGGTAACTATATGGAATGCCTTTCCTCTTCAGTTGTATCTACAAGACCTTCCCAGTAAAATAGAAGTTCTTTAGATGAGGTCCATAAATGGGCTTCACATACCTGTGGACCCTCACTCCATCTCTTGCAAATACATCTAAAGTCTATGCATATGTACATCTTTCTATAAAGATACCTGGACTTTCACTAAAACTTTCCCGAAGTACTGTGTCTTCAAAAAGTTATATTATTTCAGAATGAAGGATCTTGTCCATTCATTCTCAGAAGTCTAAGAATTGTTCATTTCTAATTCATTGTCTGTAGACTCAGGAAAATACTTTTTCATTTAGAATACTCTCCTAAAACATGACTATCATCATAAGGGGATACCCTAGTTAATGAATCTCTTTGTCAGATTCTTTTAAAAATATAAAAAAGGAGATGCTCACAATATTTTAAATACTTTAAATACATTAACTAAATACGTTATGCAGGAGAAAAGACTAAAGATCTTAATGTAGTAGAAAACAAAATGGCTAAAAAAAAAAAGCTGAGAAAGGCCTTGTTGAACATGATTTACAACTCTTCTTAAACATCAAGTTTTCCCCTTAGTCATTTAATATTTCTGCTTTTCCATATATTTTTTGGTTTGTATTCTGGACATAAGACCCACTAACTTATTTAACTAGAATACTAACATCCCTAAACCACAAAATACCTACCATGAGTTTTAAAAATTGTGAATTAATGACATTACATCCTCCAGCTTGAGATTATTCTAACAAGGAGAGTTGAAAGAGTTTAATTGATGAACCCATGCCCAGATGAAAAATATTGACTATAGGGGCCCCTGGGTGGCTCAGTCAGTTAAGCATCTGACCCTTGATTTCAGCTCAGATCATTTCATGGTTCATGATTTCGAGCCCCACACTGACAATGTGGAGCCTATGTGGGATTCTCTCTCCCTCTCTCTTAAATATATTAAGAAAAACTTTTTTCTTCACATTTTTGGGAGACAGAGACAGACAGAGTACGAGTGGGGGAGAGGCAGAGAGAGAGGAAGACACAGAATTTGAAGTAGGTTTCAGGCTCTGAGCTGTCAGCACAGAGCCGAAATCAGGCTGGAACTCATGGACCATGAGATCATGACCTGAGCCAAAACTGGACGCTTAACTGACTGAGCTACCCAGATGCCCCTAAGTAAATGAATTTAAAAAATATATATTGACTATAATAATTTAATGCTTTTTGTTTTTTTAAGTTTTATTTTTGAGAGACAGAGTGTTAGTGGGAGAGAAGCAGAGTGAGAGGGAGACACAGAATCTGAAGCAGGGCGCAGGCTCTGAGCTGTCAGCACAGGGCCCGACATGGGGCTCGACCTCACGAACTGTGAGATCACGACCGGAACCGAAGTCAGATGCTCAAACGATGGAGCCATCCCGGCGCCCCATAATTTAATGCTCTTATATGATTTCCCTGACATTACTTAACATCTCAGAGTGAGAGGTGTTAAACAGAGAACTTTCAAAACAAGATCAAAACAAGAAATTTCTGCCTTATCAAGTGACTTGCCCTGGTTGCAGGTTAACAATGCCCTTCTCCAACCCTTCCTATATTCCCAAATACTGCAATAAAAATGCTTACTGTGCTTTAATAAAATTAAGCTCTTATTCATGAGAAACATATATAAGTTTAAATTGTGAAGTGTGAGAATATACGTCTAAAATGGACACTAAATTCTGTCAGTGCCTGCTACACTAATACTACATAAGACAATATACACACACCCAGAATTCTGTACGTTTTTGGAATGGAAAAAAATCATAGCACCTAACATCTATTAAATGCTTACATGCCAGGCAATGTGTTAGGCAAGTCTGTTAAATATACTCTTAGTTGAACTTCACATTTGCCCTATGAGGTTATGGAAATAGTCTCTTACAAAACAGAGAGAGATCTTAGAGGTAAAATAACTTGCCCAAGATCAATAACTAAGTGGCAAAATCAGGACTCAAGCACAGCATTGCCTGACATCTTTGCTTCCTGATGAATAAACATTCTGCCTGTTCACACTGAGAATCCACTAGAAAGTGCAAGTTTCACTGATGGCAGACCAGTAATATTAGCTATGTATCTACTATTGTATCTTGTATTATACAAGTAGTAGGTACTTAAAAATAGCTAACTAACAGATAATAACATGTCTTACTGCAAGGAGAAGTGCTATTCAGCCCATGGAAAACAGATGAAATTCTTCTGATGAATGACATGTATAATATCAGAGAAAACTCTAAAAAGAGCTATTATATATATAGTCTCATTTTAAAAATAATAGTATGAACCCATGAATAAACACCCATCCAAAAGTTATCAGTGATGCACAGCAGAGAATTAAATATTTCACCTCTCAACTAAATGTTTAATCAAATCAGAACACTGAAGGTGCATGTAACTTTTTTATTGAGGCACAACAAGGCATTGTAACTTGCCTGAACTTGAGGCAGTCAGTTTAGTAAGCTGAACGTTAATACAGTTAAGGATTAAGTGCAAACAATATACATTCACAGCTTGACTAGCGAGGCTACATCACAATTTATAAAGTGCCAGATTAGTGCTAATTGTCATTCAGCTTGAAATTTTTCACCTTGGGGAGGAAAACAAAAAAAGTAAGGACCTCCACCTTCCTCTAGGAATGAAAACATTCTCCTAAACCAGTCACAAGGGCAAAGACTACTTCTCCTTTAACCCCACTAATTAGAACACCATTCTTTTACTGTCAACTCTGTACTGACTTTCAATCTTGATAAAGAAGATAGCCTGAAAATGTAGAGTATTTCCAACTACTTCCATAAATTGCTCCCCTGTGCAAACGTAACCATATCTGGTCTCCCTGGAAGAGCTGAAGAATTGCATGATTGCTAGCAGTTTCATGGTCTGGAGCACCATCATTGGCATAGGCAGATACCAAGACCTCTTCATTCTTCATGAGGTTGACGTACAGTGGCACGTTCACTGCCAGCTTTAGCATGTGAAAAATGAACACGTAAGTGCCGTTCACCGGGCAATTAAATCTACCAAGCTGAAGATCGAAAGTTTCTCCCAAGTTGTTCAGAAGAAGATCAAACACGATAGGTTGGTCTAAAGTTCCAGGGGCGAGGTTAGAGGTTCTGGCTGCAGAGAAGGCAACTCGCATCTGCTGAGGCAGGGGGTAGACGTGAACTGGCAGGATGGTGGCTGCTGGATTTGTCACGGGCACATCCACAGGGGTCATGCTACGGGAGTCTCCTTGTCCAGAGTCACCACTGTTAAACGTTTCGTTGTCTCTTTCTGGGCTGCTCACCTGAGAAGAATCACTCCACCCTGCTGTTTTATTAGCAACAGTGAGTTTCTCATAATGAAGCAGTTAGCTTTGAACACAATATTTAACATTAGTCGGCTACTGAAATACAGATAAAAATACATTTTATAGTAAATTCTAAAACAAAAACAACAAAGTATAACTACAGTATACTTTTCTAAAATTTTCTAGCAATAGGCTTTCATATTACTATTAAGCCAAAAAGGACCCAGATGATCTTGTCTATTGGCCTCATTTTTTTAAGAAAATGAGGCTCCAGGAAATGCTAAGTTACTAGTTAAGAGTAGCAAAGTCTGAAACCCAGCTTTGAACACTCCTTTTACTTCTTTGTTTCTTCTGTAATTCTCAGTTCTTCATTCCTCAATGATAAATCTACTCAAAGTATCTAATGCACCAGGACTCAAGAAAACAGATTACATAAAGGAACAACTTTTAGAACTACTAGCCATACAGATACTCTGTTATGATACTAAGTCCCGTGATGAATGCTTGTTCTTCATTTCCAACTTAATGTGATATCATGAAATCATAATGTTGTAAGAACTACACAAAGATAGTATATAAGATATAAGGCCAAGGCAGTGTGAATACTGACTTAAAAGGAAAAGATTCTGTTTTCTTGTGATAAAGTTAATCTTCAATAATTCTTGATTTTCTCAGTTACAGTAAATCTTTTCCACTAAAGGTTCTACTAAACCTTCACATTTTAAAAAGTATTATATCTTCTGAAATTTCAAGTCATGGTGTCTTAATTGTTGCTTTTTCCTATCTTTCAATGTAGTGACACTAGAGCATCTAGAAATGCCATTACAAGAACCTTCATCCTGAATCATCACATGAAACTATTTGAAATATGCAAGATGAACAGGTATCGAAGGCTGAATTATGCTGTGGTGTCAAACTGAAAAAGCACACACGTACACTTTAATTTAAATGGACAACTGATCGCCACAGCTGTTCAGTAGTCTAGCATCTCCCTCAGGTCTTCAGCAGTAAGTTTATGCAAAATGAAAACTTTAAAAGCTAAATGGCAAAAACAATGTACTTTGGGGAGAACTTCACGGAAGATAAAGAAAGATCTAGAGGTATGTTCTGTGTGCCCAGTTGATTATCCTCACCTCTTGAATTTGTCCGAGGACCACCAGATGTCCCTCCTCGCTTGTAACACTGCTGGAAATTATCCTGAAATGAACACAGAATATTTAACCGAGGCAACAAAAATGCAAGGTGATAGTTCTTTCCCAGTGTTCTCAGCTGGTAAATTTGTAGGATTAAAGTCCTCTTAGCCATTTCTCTAGCCTTCCCTAGCAGCTACAGGGGCTCACATGTTTCCAAACACTAAGAAAAGCAAAAAGGGCAACAACAGCTATACCTGGTTCATCTGTGCACTAACCTGACCAACTAGGTATGCTAATAATTGCAAAAACAAGAAGGCGTCCAGGAAACACTCTGTAAAAGATACAATGTGAGGTAATGAGGGAAATTCAGAAATATGGTCTGGTGCTCTATCCCTTACCTCAAGACAAAAGGAAATATTAAGGGAAGAACACAGACTATTTCAATCTTACTCTATTTATAAATCGAATTGTGAGGACAATTATAAACCATGTCAGGGTTTGGTTTTGTTTTGACAGAGAAGTTGATAAGAATTATACCATATGAATGTACTATTGCCTGAAAGCATAATTTAAAATCTTCAAGAAAAAAATGTTCAGGAGGCAACATTTCAAATGGACTCCCGGGTATGTTAAACTCAGCTTCCATACAACTCACAAAAAGAATGATCGGCGGCAGGATTAGATTAACATGCAATAAAAAATTTAAGCAGGACAAGAAGGCACACAATAATTAAGTCCCCTATTCTAAACTCCTAATCCTCTCCCAAAAGCAACCACTATTTATTATCTTATGTGTCCTCAGAAAAATATTTTTTTTAACCGTAAGCTCTCCACTTCATGTGGGGATTGACCTCATGACCCCGAGGATCGAAAATCACATGCTCTACTGACTGAGCCAGCCAGTCACCCCAGTAAGAAATTGAAAGCAGCACACAAAATTCCAGAATACTGGTGTTAAGAACAGCTCCACTACAGGCACCTGGGAGGCTCAGTCGGCTGAGCATCCAAATTCAGCTCAGGTCATGATCTCACAGTTCCTGAGTTCAAGCCCCACGGTGGACTGGCTGCTGTCAGCCTGTCAGTGCAGAGCCTGTCTCAGATCCTCTGTCCTCCTCTCTATTTGCCCCTCCCCTGCTTACACTGTCTCTTTCATAAATAAATAAATACATTTTTAAAAATTGAAAAAAAAGGAAACTGTTCATTAGTGTCTGGCATTATGGTGCTGAGCCTTTATGTATATAAACCCACTTAATCCCACTTAGGATATCTCAGAGAGTAATGCTCTCAACACTTCAGAGCAGGATGAGTAACTGGCGGATGAGTCTTGTCTAACAGATGAGGAACCAGAGTTCAGAAAGTTAACTCAACATACCTAAGGTCACACAACAAAGGAAGTGATGAAATCAGGGACCAAACCCAAGTCATTTAGGTGATTTGCTGTGTTCTTCAAGGTCTGTTCTTCACCCCCTTCTCAATACTCTTTGTATAGACATCTGCCTTACCTCATGTAACTAACTGGAAGCCTCTCAAAAATAGGTACTTTATATCACAACAGAACTCAGTGGGAAAACACATATATACTTAAAGGCTTATAAAATTTCAAAACTGAACATTCTGATGTATGCAGTAATACCCATAGATAACCGGTAATAAGCAGGTCCCAAGGTTTTTAAGGTGAAATGTCTAACCACTTAACAGTCTTTCACCATATGTAGTAGAGAAAATCTGAGCTATTCAAATAAAAATAAAAAAGTTAAATTTATGAAAAAGGCCTTTGCTACACCAAATACCTAGAAAAGTTAAGTTGAAAGCAATGTAATAACGTTGGGGCACCTGGGTAGCTCAGTTGGTTAAGCACCCAACTCTTGATTTCATTTCATGAGCCCAGAATCATGGGCTCAAGCTCTGCGCTGAGCATGGAGCCTGTGTGAGATTCTGTCTCTCCCCGACTTGTGCATGTGTTCTCTCTCAAAAAAAAAGCAAAATAATAAGCACATAGGGTCTGGAGTTAGGAAACATGCAGTCTCATCTTAAATCTACCATTCACTTGTTGAGTGACCTTAGATAAGTAATTTAACTTCTTTCTGAATGCCAGTTTCTCTGAAAAAGTGGAGGAGTGAATGAGTTAACGCAAACAACATGATAAAGTCCTTAAGACCTTCTACATTCTTTGTAACAGGCAACTGTCATTTATCTTCTGTGGGTTACTGGAAAAGCTTCCAAATCAATTCACCACAGTACCCGACAAGTAGTTCTAAAACAAAAAGTGCGTTGGGGTACCTAGGTGGCTCAGTTAAGCATCAGACTTTGGCTCAGGTCATGATCTCATGGTTTGTGGGTTCGAGGCCCGCATTGGGCTCTGTGCTGACAGCTAAAAGCCTGAAGCCTGCTTTGGATGCTATCTCTATCTCTCTCTGCCCCTCCGCTGCTCACATTCTGTCTGTCTTTCTCTCTCAAAAATAAACATTTAAAAAAATTAAAAAACAAAACAAAAAGAGTGCCTTATACAAAATACACTATGACTCGGCTATAGTTTAATCACCAGGTTAACATCAACAACTATACTATTATTCAACTATGACAACTATTCTTACCCTTTGGGAATAAGGTGTTCCAGGATACTCTCTAGCTTGGAACTGTAGCTGGCTATAATTTCCATTGGTAACTGAAGGTGGTCCTCTATAAGTATCAAAACCTAATAAATAAACAACTTAAATAAAATTATGGGCAAAATTATACTAAACTTTTAAATAGTCTAATTCTATACCACTTTAAAAATTAAACTGATCCTATAATACCATCATTAGATTTATGCCTTTTAAAAGCAAACTCTACTAATATTGCTTCCATAGGAAAACACATATTTATAAAATGCCACTAACTTCAAATAAGCCAAAGTGCAGAGATTTACTACTGCTGTAATGCAGATGGGGTTCAGAAAGGCACAGGGTTAATTAAGGCCTGTCTGGCGCCATTGTGCTAATACCAAGAGAACACTTGGAGCAGTATCTAAGACTTAAGAGAATATCGCTCTTAAGTGATACATAACATAGTCTCAAATTTATATTTTTATCTACGGTATCCTCTGAGAGAAAAATAACTAGAAAATGGGCACTGATTATGACATATTTTGAGCAGTCAGTTCAATTAACAAAAAGTACTCAAATATAAAAACCCAAATACATGTCTGGAAAAGCAAGATGCTCAACCTTTCACTTCAGCAAGTCACAGGATCAATCTGCTTTTCATACAAAAAGTTCCTCTGTTATATAGGCAACAGGTATACTAGAAACACTGTATTTTACAGAACTATGGAATTTTCTACCCAATATGGAGGGCAACTAAAAAAGGAACAAAGTAAAGTAAAAAATAGTTCAAGCTAAGTAAATATATAAACAAAATAATTCAGTATAATTAAATTTTGTTCAAAGCATACCTTTATAACCACCAGGGGACCGATACGAATTGGTTAGTAATCTCCCACCACGAGTACATCCTCTAACAGATCCCCGGCTATTGACAAATGGTTGAGAGGGTCTGGGAAATACATTCGTCTGTGCTGGGTAAAAGGCAAGGCTACCATTGCTTACTTGAATAGTTCCATCGGGATAACTTGCTGCTTAAGGAAACAGTTTTAAGTCCAAGAGTTAAATGGTAACAAAGATTTAATATTCTTTATACTAAAAAGTCACTGTATATAAAAACCTTTAATATAATTTTCTCCCTTTGAAAAAAACACAGGTGCTATATATTATATGTATGTATATATAGAGATCCTGGTATCTATACATTATATATATTTTGGTAATATTATTCAGCCTTAAAAAGGTAGGGAATTCTGATACATGTTACAACATGGGTGAATCTTGAAGACACTATGCTGAACGAAATAGGCCAGTCACAAAAGGACTAATACTACGTGTTTCCATTTACTCTAGAAAGTACCTAGAGTAGTCAAATTCATAGAGTAGAATGGTAGTTGCCAGGAGGCTGCAGGAAGAGGGGAATGGAGAGTTAGTGTTAAATGGGTACAGAGTTTCAGGTGGGGAAGAAATTGTTATGTATATTTTGCCGCAATTAAAGGGAAAAAAGGCTAAATAAATACTCCTGATCAAGGAGTAAATGACAACGAATTTTAATTAATACTGTACCTAAGACGGCATAGGACAAATATCCCTTATGTAAATCATCTGCCCTATATCTGTCTCAGTACAGGTGAGAGCAGAAGATATTGGTGGCTAGGTCCAAGGATTTACATTTAGTACCTCTGGTGAGTAACCAGTATCTAAAATGTTCAATTCATTTGCTCAGGCTTAAGTTTTTAAAAACTCAAGGGGGATCTGAAATAGCAACACTAAGAATATACACGTGTTTATCAAATTAGGAAACAAATACAAAGTTGCCTATTCTTTCGCGAATTAGGATAGCGTGAAAGAGCAAAACAGTTTTTCATCTCTAAGCAAACAATGGAATAAGCATACTAAGTTATATCTTTGCATTAATCAATGCTTTATGGTAAAGGGAAAAAGAGAAATGGCCAGATAGCTATCTGTCTGTGCTAAAAATTTAACAGAGTGACTTTAAAACCTTCAAATAAACAGCTATATATATAGCCCTATCTACTATCACTGTCCATAGTAATCAAAGTGATCAGATGTAACATGAACCTACTTCAAGGTTTAAACGACCATCTCGGTTCTACCTCTACGTTAAGTTAAAATAAGTGAACTTAACTAAATCAAAGGAAGGCATGTAATTGTTTCTCAACACTTGAACATGTGAAGGAAATAATGCTGACTAGTTAAAAAGGAACTCTAAGTATCCCTACTAAATTGCCTTCCATTCTACTGTCATCTACGTCTTCAAAAGATCATATGCAAAGATCTTACCAGTCTCTTGAGAAAGGACAGTGTGTTCTACATGTATAGCTGGCAGTTGGCACTGGGGTGGTGTTTGTGTACTTGCTGTAGTAAAACTTTGATTGTAGCCAGGTGAGTAAGGGGATTCTTTCATTTCTTGTTCTTTCCGTGGAGGCAGAGGTGCATTAACATTAAACACCTTAAAGACAAAGGGTACACTGAGTCCTTTGTAATGTTTTCATAGAAAAGGATTAAAGATGACATCCCACAAAATTCTGCAACATTCAAAAACTTCTATGTGACAGGCGAAGAACTGAATGGACATTTCTCACAAGAAGAGAAATGGCCAATAAGCACATGAAAAGACGCTCAACGTCACATTCGTTAGGGAAATACAGATCAAAACCACACTAATATACCAACCACTTCATACTCATTAGGATGGCTGTGACCAAAAAAAGAGAAAATCAAAGTGTTGGCGAAGACGTGGTGTAATTTGGGCCCGGTGCATTACCGGTAGGAATGTAAAATGGTGCCACCAACTATAAACAACAGTATGATTGTTCCTCAAAAAGTTAAACATGGAATCACCATGTGATTCAGCAAATCCACTTCTACCATAAACCGAAAAGCACTGAAAGCAGAGGCTCAGGAACATCAGTGTTCACAGCAGCATCATTCACAATAGGCAAAAGGTGCAAACAACCCAGATGTCCAACATCTGAATGAATAAACAAAATTTGGTCTAGACATACAACAGAATATTATGTAGCCATAAAAAAGAAATAAAATTCTGATCCATAATACATGATTAACTTTGAAAATATTTTGCTGAATGAAATAAGTCATAGACAAAAGGACAAATATTGTGATTCCACTTATATGAATACTTAGAACAGGTAATGGGGCAAAAAGTAGATAGGTTACTATAAACTGGAGACAGGGAGGAATAAAAAGCTAGTATTTAATGAGTACAGTTTACTGGTTTGGATGATGAAAAAGGTTTTGGAAACAGTGGAAATGGTTGTACAACACTGTGGATGTACTGAATGCCACTGAATTATATACACTTAAAAATGGTTAAAATAGTAAATTTTGTCATGCGTATTTTACTATGGCAAAAATATTTGGTTTCCAATAGATATAAACTCAAATACAAAAATTAATCTTCCTGCTATTATAATAATGCTGAGTATGAAAGCTACATAAGGGCAAGAGGGTACTTTTTCAAAAATTAAAGATGAATGAAAAAAATCTACCACCTACTAAATTTCTACCACATGGCAGGCAATGACCTGTCCAGACTTTGGCCACTGTCTTAAAATAGCACTTCCATTACTCTCTAGCCCCCTTACCTGCTCCATTTTTCCCCGTGACACAGAGCACTTGATATATATACATATCATGTACATATATCAATATGTACATACGTGTATGTGATGTGTAATTGAGATATATATATACATATATGTATATTTTTCTCTCTAGCCTTCCCACCTCTATTATCAAATGTAAGCTTCTTGAGCACAAGACTTGTCTCTTCTTCACTGCCAAAACCCAACCCCAGTGATTAAGAACAGCATCTGATTTCATCACTCCATGTTTGTTGAATGAATAAATAAGGAACAAATGAGGACCAATTTTTACTGGATAGGATTCAAACAGGTACAGAATACAAAGTGGCATGAGCAAAAAAGATACTGTAACAAGAACATACAAGGCAAGCACAGGAAACTTGCCTGGAAGGTTCTACCAAATTTTAAGAGTTGTTAAGTGTCAAGTAAAGGACTCTGAATTTCATTCTGTAATGAACCACTGTTTGCTTTTTAAATAGGAATGAGAAAAAAGGTAACAAAACCTATGTGGAGATACTGTGCAGGAGAGGCTGACAGGGTCAGAGGGAGAACAAAGAAACTAAGCAGTTCTAAGCGGCCAGCAGGAAGTGATAAAACTAGTGAATTCAGGTGTCTGATTTCACCAGTTTATCTCCCTGCATTGTCTCTGCTTTCCATTGCTCCTCCACCGGCCATACCCGACCACCATCTCTCACAAGTACTAGAGTGGGGCATTAAGCATCATCAGATACTTACTGGCTAAGAGTTTTTGGTTTTTTTTCTGAAGAACTATTTTATACTATCCTGTTTTACAGATTAGACATATAAACTTAGTTATCTTACTGTAAAAAATGTTTTAAACAATTTGCAGAGGAATATATAATTCAGAATTCCACAGAAATCAGAACAATTATCCAAAAATCAGCATAAGATCAAGATGAAACCAAATGAAAGTTTCAAGAATGACAGAACACCCAAGTTGTGTCCTGTATTTCAGGTTACTGATGCTATGGGACATCGCTAGTGTGATATTAGTAATGGTTAGTATTATTAAGCTGTTCATAGAAAATTATGTTTCTCACCCACACATTTTATTTATTAATATGAATCCGCAGCTTTGACTGTTACTAGCTTTCTTTCTGAGTGGGGAAAATGTTTTGATAAAATACCCATTCGAAATTCTCAAGGCTCTGGATTTAATACTCTTTCACCAGAAACCATATTTCCATTGGACAAAATCAAGTATCAACCCAAGTAAGAGCAATACAAAAGGCAAAGTTTTTCACATAGTAAGTACCCAATAATGGATGTAAGAGAAACAATGGCTTTTTAACAGGAACAATGAACTGCAATCACCATTCAGGTTTCATACTCACTGTCTGCATGGCTTGAAAGGGCGCTGTGTTAATGGTTACTGAACTACTACTTGCTGGAGGTGACTGGAAGCCCTGTTCAGAGCCCTTTGACATGGGAGGATTTGAAGAAGCTAGTGAAGATGGTTGCTTGCTTGGGGGAACTGCTGCCTGGGAAGGAGAAATGCAGCATCAGCCAATCACCTGCCATATAACAAGCAGTTAACTTACACTAAACCCCAGACTGGCATAAGTCAGCAAGTTCTATAGGATGACATTTGGACACAGGAATGCAAAAGAATAGCTTCTGCTTACAATTTCAAATCACAACTGCTGAGGGTGCACGCTGGCGTTGGCTTTGCACAGCCTGCTGACTAAGTGAAAGAGTCTTACTATTAATCAGTCTAACAGATGAGGTGCTGAACTTTTTATGAGTCCCTAGGCTTTTCAAACCCTGATATGGTATTTTCCAGCTAAGAATCTAATACTATTCCAAATCTATAAAAATTAAGAAAAATCTTGGGTTAGTTGCTTAGTCAATGTTAATTTTTCTTGGTTTTAAAATTTTATTCCTGGATTTCTAAGTTGGTTGCCTAAAAAAGGAAATCAAACCTGATCTAACTAAATAATCCTTATTCATGGTAATAAGCAAGTCCTTGATATAAGATTCCAAATCCAAAGATACCAAAATACCAATCCCAATCAGATTATAAAACAATCAGATTATGAAGCACAGAGCTGTGACTCACTTGGTCACTTTCCTCTTCTTAAAATGAGGAACCAAGTAATTTTAATTTAGACCAAGTCTGCACCATAAAAACGAATGTGTATCTATATTTTCTTATATTCTATAATAAATACATTCTCTTGTTTAACATTGAACCAAAAATAATAAAATCTAAGAGTTGCTAAATTAATCCAAAAAATTATGCTATCTTGCTATATCTATTTCAAGGATTTGCTCAAATTTAGCACACTATCACTTTAGAATTGAAAGCACAAACATAATATAGTTGACTCTTGAAAAACTCAGGTTAGGAGTACTGACCCCCCAGACAAAAATCCACATATAACTCTTGACTCCCCAAAAACCTAACTACTAATAGCCTATAGTGATGGAAAGGAAGCCTTACCAATAATATAAACAAACAGTCAATTAACATATTTTGTAAGGTATATGTATCATATATTGTGTGCTTACAATAAAGTAACCTAGAGAAAAGACCCAGTGTCCATCAATTGATGAATGGATAAGGAAGACGCTGTGCGTGCATGTCTGTGTGTGTAATGAAATATTATTCAGCCATAAAAAAGAATGAAACTTTGCCATTTGCAACAACATGGATAAGCTAGAGAGTATAATGCTAAGCAAAATAAGTCAGCCAGAGAAAGAAAAATACCCTAGGATTTCACTCATATGTGGAATTTAAGAAACGAGCAAAGGGGGAAAAAAGAGAGAGAAAAGACAGAAAGAAGACAAACCAAGAACCAAGACTCTTAAGTACAAAGAACCAGCTGATGGTTACCGGAGGGGAGATGGGATAAATACGTGATGGAAATTTTTAGGAGTACATTCATTGTGAGGTCATTTAAATCACAGACTGATTTAAGGAAGTGTTGAGTCACAATATGGAACACCTGAAACTAATATTTCGCTGCATGCTAACTAAATGGAATTAAAATTAAAACCTGATTACAAAAGAAAAGAAAATCATAAGGAAAATACATGTACAGTACTGTAGTTATCAAAAAAATGTATTAGTGGACCTTCACAATTCAAGACCATGTTTGTTCAAGGGTCAACTGTTGTACTGTCAAAATCCTTTGACAAAATTAGCCGAAAAGAAAATGTAACTTATTCCTCTGGAGGTAGTGCTAATGTTAACACAATAAATTTATGGAGTCTTCAGTTACATAAGCACATTTTTCTGCTAAGGATTCCTTCAATATAATATACATAGTGAGAAACTTGACTTAATCATATCTAGAACTGTACATCTTTTTTGACACCAGCAGTTTAGAAATATTTATTGTATGTGATAATGCAATACACTATTAAGTTAACTTATATGGTGAAGTCAGAGCAAAGTTACCTGTAATTCCAAGACCACAACATCTACAGAAAGCAATACATTAGTCAAGTATAAATATTAAATCATTCAAGTGATCATGCCTATAATGCATAAGTTAAGCTGGTTCTGCTATTCTTTCAGACAGAAAAGAAATTAAGACAATTGGCCTCTTATTACCTCAGGAGCCTCTGAGGTCATAAACTCTGTTTCAGATCCCGAAGAAGCCTGATCAGTAGTAACCAAGCAAGCGTTTGAGCTACAAGTAACTGAAGAAGTAGCCTAGACACAGGAAGATATAAAACATGGTAAAAGGCACATTTTGTTCACTTTTTATTTATTGAGTCCTGAGTGTCCTAACATGTAACTCTTACCAAGCACTCACTGGTGCCAAATTCTATGCTAAACACTTCATACATATTCATCTATTTGATCCTAACAATGACCCTGTGAGGTAGGTACAACCATTCCCATTTTATTGACAATAAGGCATAGGCAAAGAAAAGTAATATACCCAATATCACACAAAAATTGTTAGTGCTGGGAGTCAAACCCAAGCAGTCAACTAAATTGCCTTTCCAGGCCTGGTCATGGAAGCTACACTTCTAATCCAGTCCTCACTTATCAAGATTCTTGGCCCTGGAAACCTGGATCCAGATTTTCCCTCTGGCCCTCAACAGCAGTTGACTGGAAGCAGCTCAGGGCACACTGAACACTGTAGGGACAGCTCTGTCAAGGAACACAGTAACTGCGCGTTGGCTCCCTTCGCTCCCAGGGTCTTAAAGAGATAGGCAGAAGTACAAATACGAATGATAAGCTCAGGGCGCCTGGGAGGCTCGGGTCATGATCTCGGGCTCATGAGTTCGAGCCCCGCATCAGGCTCTGTGCTGACAGCTCAGAGCCTAGAGTCTGCTTCGGATTCTGTGTCTCCCTCTCTCTCTGCCCCTCCCCCATTCAGACTCTGTCTCTCTGCCCCTCAAGAATAAATAAACATTAAAATTTAAAAAAAGATGAACTCTATATAAATCACGGGCGCACCAAAATTCTAACAAGAAGTTAAAGCTAATAATGTTTATAAAACAAAAATGGAAAGATAGCAAGCACAGAAAGAACTAAGGCTGTGACAACTGTAATAATAAAAAACTAAGAAAGTGACTACAAAAGAATTTTATGACACAAAAATCTTAGAACATAACAGGGAGAGATCTATAAAAATCTAGTAATCACAAAGTCTGAACTGTCCATGAATCTACTCCTTTTATCTCAATCTCAGAAGCCCCAGTAATAAAATGGGTAAATCGGAAACTAATGAATGGCAACCAAATATCCAGAGCAGTTATGTTTCAGCGACCTTGTCGAGGAGGTCATCATAATAGGTGCTTCTTGGGAAGGAGATGGGGGCCAAGTTTTAAAAAACTCTTAAGAAAAAATTGTTTAAATCATTTTGAAACTTTATATACCTAAATAAATAGGTATAATTTAGATCCAACTAAAATATTAGAACTATTGCAATACTGTAGTGTTTCTAAAGTAGGTCTTTCTTCTGGCCCTCTCTTTAAAATAATGAGATAATTGCCCAAAGTAATTGGAACTGAGTATTGTAGGGACACAACTCTCTTGTGGGAAGATTTACAATTGCTAAGCTAAGAAAACTCAGGGTACTTGATACTTAAGCTTTTAAATTTAAGTTAAAAGGTTCACTGAAAACAATGAAAAAAATAAAGACAACTTCTTCACATTAGTATTTCTTTAGAAGTTGTGGTAATTCTTGCTTCCAAGTTACTGCTGTTTAAGCAGACCAGCTGAAGGTAATTTTGGGTGTTGGTGAGTAAATATGATGCTAGAGACCAATGGTTCCCAAACAATGCATGTACAGATTCACCCAGGAAGCTTATTACAAATATAGATGACCAGATAACACCCCAGTAGGTCGAAGGTGGTATCTAGAAATACGTATCTTTAGTGGCGTCTGGATGGCTCAGTTGGTGAAGCCTCTGACTTCGGCTCAGGTCATGATCTCATGGTCTGTGAGTTCAAGCCCCGCGTCAGGCCCTGTGCTGACAGCTCAGAGCCTGGAGCCTGCTCCGGAATCTTTGTCTCCCTCTCTCTCTGCCCTTCCCCTGCTCACGCTATGTCTCTATGTCTCTCAAAAATAAATAAACGTTTAAAAAATTAAAAAAAAAAAAAAAGCTTTAACTTGTCCATTGAAAGCCTCAGGTGGAACCCTCACAGCTAGAACAGATAAAATGGAAACCTTAAAGCAGTGAGTGGGGTGAGGAACTCAGCTCTACAAATACATTTTGAAAACTGAGCCATACCTTATCGATCTAAATATAAACCCCTGTAAACAAACGGTATTTACTCAGAAGGTTTTGGACAGGAAGGCAACAACTCTTGAGCCATCTGGTCAAAATATTTAATCTGTCAGAGCCACTACTGTTAAGAAAATTGCCACAGGGGAGGGACCCCTGAGAATTTTTTTTAAGGTAATGACCAGAAAATTATCAAACCTTGTACTTTTTTTTTTCCTTAAACTTACTATCGGTAGAAGTACAATGTGGCATCTGAGATCTCAATAATCTGGCCCCTTTATATCTTGAAGGTGTTCTGTGAAAATCAGTTCCTCAGAACGTCAATTCTCATGTGTGAAGGGAGGCAGGAGATTAGCTAACCATATGCTAAACAAAATTAGTACCTTTCTTTGGACTCTTGACTATGCTGCTCTACCAAGTGACTTAAGTACCTCAATGGCAAAGTAAGATTCCCAGACAAGCTATCTCCGAATTCTTCCGGCTTGTTCTTTCCTTACTAAAGTCGGCCAGACTTCTCTATTTGAACAGATGTCTTCCTCATGATCATTAGGTAACCTTCCGAGAACCAGTTGTACTTAATCTAAAAAACTAGATATCCTTAGAACACTTTCAATAATTTAGTTAGGTATATTAGAATCAGCGAGTCTGATCTTTCTTACCAAAGCAAGAGTTTCTTCCCTGAATAACAAAGAAAGAAAAAGACAGCAAAGAAAGATTACTTGGGAGAAGTTACCTGTAATGGCTCTTGAAGAAAATCACTTTGACTGGATAGATTTTGTTCTGTAGATGCTGCAGAGAGTGAAATCAATAGTAACTACTGACGGAGGAAAAAAGTTAATGCATATCAACTGGGTGGAAACAAAGTTTATACTTTAAAAAATAAGCAGTAGCTAGAAAAACTAGGTCTCCAGGCCATGATAAATTTTCTGTTAGCGCTCTAAAGGGTACATAATGACGTTTTAAAGTTAAATGGGCAAATGCAGCATTTCAAAGCTTCCAAAAAAAACTATCGCTTGAGAAAAATCACAAGCAATAGTAATCTGGAAGATAAAATCTAAGCTATCATGAATAGTAATCAACTGATACACTCAAGTTCCAAGTTTCAAAAGAACTCTTAGCTGGGTCATATGTCTTTTCAGGTTTTTTTTCCTTTGATCATATATATTAATATATTTTTCAATTATATAGTTTTGGGTTGGTTTCTTCGTGTTAATGTCCATCACATTTGTTAAATACCCTTTATTATCTTTACTTCATCCAGAAATTACTACACCTTCTAGTTGGTGTCTGCTCACTACAACTCGAATATGGCTTCAATTACCTCATTCCTCCCCAGAGACAAATGAGTGTAGAGTAAAAAGCCTAAAGATTAGAAGTCAGGCCAGATCCAATTCCTGGCACTGTGTTAATCAATGTACTAAATATCACTGATGTAATATCACTCATAATTAGGATCAAAAAGTTTCAGTACTAGATTTACAGAGTCAAAAGGACTCCAGTCACTTCAAAATTGGCAAAACTAGCTTGCAATTCTCCAATCAACTACCTGGAGACCTTCTCTAGAAGGCAAACAGGTCAGGTGAGCACACTAATGTCTTAATGGTAATTTACCCATATATAACTGAAGACACATAGATACATTTAGAATAAATTGACACACACAGTTTAACGCCTAAGGTATCTAGAGTAAAATTATTTTTAAGAGAAAAAAAATGTTAGACCTATGCATGTTTACTCTCAGTTATGACTACATACCTACTGGGCTACCTGGAGTAGTTGAAGGCGGCTGTGACGATGGAATTGCACTTGAAGGTTTGTCAAAATCCAGAATAGATTCCTAAAGACAAGATTTTTGAATCATGGCTAGAAACAAACAATTCTTTTAAAAGCTATTACCATTGGTGCGCCTGCGTGGCTCAGTCAGTTGGGCGTCTGACTCTCAGTATTTGCTCAGGTCATGCTCTCACAGTTGGGGGGATCAAGCCCCATGCTGTGTTCTGTGCTGACAGCATGGAGCCTACTTGGATTTCTCTCTCACTCTGTCTCTCTGCCCTTCCTGTGCTTTCTTTCAAAAATAAATAAACTTTAAAAAAATAAACTGTTTAAAAGCTATTACCATTGCATTACTCATGATACTGTCCATAGCTATTAGCTATAAGAATCTAGCTAATAACTATCTCAAAATGTTGATAGCTTAGTTTTTTTTAAGTGTTTGTTTATGAGAGAGAGAGCACGCTCATGAGCAGTGGAGAGGCAGAGAGAGAGAGAATCCTAAGCAGGCTCCATGCTATCAGCAGAGCCCGAAGCAGAGCTCGATCCCACACAGTGAGATCATGACCTGAGCCAAAATCAAGAATTGGACGCTTAACCAACTGAGCCACCCAAATGCCCCAGTAACTTGGCCTTCATAAGAGAAAGAGTTAAGAGTTAACAATAAAATCTGAAGTGGAAGTCTCAAACCTTAAAATTATGTCAAGTATTTCCAAGGCTTAACTTGAGAAAAAAAAAAAAAACCCTGACTTGAGCTCTTAAACATTAGCATTAATTCTGTAACCTTACTTTTATTATGCCCAACCAATGAGGGTTTAACAATCTTATCTCAACCACTAAAGTAGTTCGTTCACGCTCTTTGACCTTTCTTAATGGAAAACCATTCTCTCTCCCATCTGCCTATCTTAGTTCCCAAATGTTTCCAACATTAAGCTACCCTTGTAGTAATCACTTTTCACCTCCAAATAACCTAAAGGGGTAAGGAATTCCCTCATTTTACAAGTAAAGGGCTACGGGCTAAATAACTTGCCACAGATTTTATAGCTAGTAAATAGCAGAACCGGGATCTAATCGCAAGTCTAATTCCAAAGCTCAAGATCCTTTTACTACACAAAAAGATCTTATTTGTCTACTTCTTCCCTCCGTAATATCACACTATTCTAAAGTCTGTAAGACTCTGTATAACACTATTTAGCACTCAACTACTGCCACAAGTTAAAATCTTGTACAACTGGAATATAAACTCCTTGAAGGCGATAAATGTCTTACGATGTTCTACACACAATAGCACCTACCAGAATGCCAAGCACAGGATAGGTTCTCATAGTCTGAGTGGAAACTACCAATTATCTACAGCAGAAAATATATTTGAACACTTATACTTTTTACATGTTTAATTCATTACATTACTCAGGACAAACACATTTAGGAATAAGAACTATTATCCTCATTTTTCAAAAAAGAATCAAGGCAAAGAGTGAAGTAACTTGCCTAACTGCGAGACCCAGGAAGTGGCAGAGCCAGGATTCCCATGCATTCCCAACACCAGAACCTATGCTCTTAACAACTTCATTATAATGCTTCAGATTAGAAGCTAGTAGCCCCAGGAATACCATTTAAGATTCACTTAAGAATGACTCATACTTGCATAAAGTTACAAGTTCCTTGAATCTGGGTCATCAGATCCTGCAGTTTTTCTTTCCTCAATACTGGATCCTTTGGAAGGGTCGAGGAAGAACCTACAGGCTGATGCATAGGCTTAGGCACCTACAAAATAAACCCACAATAAGTGAAATTCACATTCAACAGCCTAATTCAGGAAACTCAACTTATCACTACATCTTAATGAAACCAAAACACATAGCAAAGTTCATTTATCAGATTTATCTCAGGTAAATAATTTCCACAATACATTTTCTAAATAATTTAAGCAAACTTTAAACACTTTTTCCCTTTCACAACACCTTTAATGGGTATCTTTCTAAAAGATCCTTTTTTTTAAAGGGAAGACCCAAAGTAATGAAACTTCCTGGACAAAGTTTTTGATTACGGACAATCAGCTTATGATATTCTTTATAAGACACCATTAACTTTAAGACACACAAATGATTTCTTTCCCCAGAGAAAAAATTACTATCACCACATCCCATTTTCAAATGTCTCTTTCAGAAACATTAAGATGAAAAAATGATACAAACACATCCTAGGATTGAAAAAATATATTTTGTTATCAACTTAAGTATACTTTGGGGACTAATGATGTTTATAAAGTGGTTAGTCCTCACGCTAAATGGCTTATGTATGCTGTATACCCTGAATAAGACCTAATGCTGATATGGTTAACTTTTTTATCATTTATTTTTTTGAGATGGAGAAACAGAGCATGAGCAGGGGAAGAGCAGAGAGAGAGGGAGACACAGAATCCCAAGCAGGCTCCAGGCTCTGAGCTGTCAGCACAGAGCCCGACGCGGGGCTCGAACCCACAGAGTGTGAGATCATGACCTGAGCCGAAGTCGGCCACTTCACCAACTGAGCCACCCAGGCGCCTGATATGTTTAACTTTTTACAGTGGTCAGTGTGTCTGTCTCCTACCAGCTCCTCTTCTCCACCTTCCAATTCACTGGGAAGCCTAGGCTTGTCAAAAGTATCACATAAAATAACACTTAATAAATCCTAAGTGAATATATGAAAGACTCTTTTAGGAGAAAAGTATGAGCTTTAGTGATTAATTTCATGTTGTCTAGTTGTTTAGCTTTGAACTCTATTTTGCCCTTGACTGTAACTTAGTCATGTTCTAGATAGCTGAAACTGCAAGACAGACAGTGTACTGTACAGAGAAGTGTCCTCGAAGTCACTGAAAGACCCTGCAAATTCAATATAATGCAGAATGTACCATAACGACAAATTAAATGAGTTTTGGCCTTTCCAACTAATTTTAAATACTATTCAACAAATAGCATAAAATTTGGCTATACTTAATGGAATTTTAAATTGGATTTCTTAAAACAGCTTTACTGAAATATTAAATTAGGTTTTTACAAATAAGTTTCTCAAAATAGTTGTCATATTACAATTACTGTTGTGCTGTGTCTAGTTAATGAAATAAGGCTATCAATCTTCTACAGGGTCAGGAAGAAGCTAAAATTGTTATTAGCACTTGAAGAAAAGAAGAAAGGCAAGCAAAAGGAGGCAAGTAACTCTAAAGTTCTCTTCCCATGAGGCAAAACTGAGGTAGTGGCAGTTTATTCATAAAAAGCAATGCTTTGATTTCTCGAAGCAAATTTTTTCACACTGTTAGGGGACCAAAGATTTACCAGAGAGCCTCTGGCTAAAATGGCATGGAAGTGCAGGGAACACTATTAGACAGAGATGGAAAACACGGGGAAGGTAAGTTCACGTTTCTTAGCAAACAAGGAAGTAACAAGCTTGTATTTAAATAGGAGTAAATAACTTGTAATTTAATAAACAAATAGTGTATCCAAGGCTTATTCATTATAAGCCTTATCTTCCTGAAAGAGGTTATCATGAACAGAATGAGGTCTTCTATTTGAACTAAATCTCATACTCCAAACCTAGTTACAGAATATTTAAAGCCTGTAGTTTCCACCTCCAGAAAATTCTCATTTTGAAACAGAAATAGAGACCTAATTCAGATCTACCCCACCTACCAGAATATCTGCAACCCCCATGTACCTTCTTTAAAGAGCACAGGCTAATCTGAGTGATTACAGAGTGAAAGAAACTCAAGAGAATACAGAAACGTAACTTCTATCAAAGAAAGTCATCCATGTGCCAGGTGGAGATGATGAGTAAACAGAGTAAAACAAGCCCCTCATCTCCTGACATGCATCTACATTTCCCATGTGTTCGCGCTATGGTCTTGTCCGAGCTAGTCACTATTTTCATGTCATATCATGTCATTAAAATTTTGGCATTCAAACAATTATTTTCTAACTGGAAATTTCATCTCATCTTAGGCTTAAAACACAGACTAAGTCTACTTCCAATTTCAAGGGGACAACCAATTATGTATTAAAGAGTTAAGTGAAATACTTTACACGTGAATTTAACATGGATTTGGGAGATTCTTTTTAAGACTAAAAGGTTGTAATTACCACCAGTCCTTATTTATGCCTACATTGACCAGAGCAGACTGATAAAAACAAACTCACATCTTTGGGTTCAGTATTAAACTTCCTGGGCAGGAGCTGGTCATTTGGTATGAGGCTTGCTGGAGCTACCCCCCAGGACTTTGGAGAAATCTGTGATTGTGGTGTTAAAGGGCGTTTTTGACTCTCGACATTATTTTCCCAGGATTTTGGAGTCTCTGGCTGTCTTGAATCCTGGTCTTCACACATGGGAGCGGTCCATGACTTGGTGATGTCCTGTTCATTCTGCACAGAAGGTGTCCAAGACTTTGGAGATTGCTTCTTTGGATCCTGTTCTTTCTGCATCTGAACGGGCCAAGGCTTTGGGGTCTCCTGCTTCTTCTGTTCTTCTTGAGCATATCCTGCTTTGGATTTAGGAGTTTCCTGCTTCCACTGGCTAGGAGCTGGCTTAGGTTTAGAGACATCCTGCTTCTTCTGCTCTTCCTGCAGAGTAGACCTGAGTTTTGGATCTTGTTTCCTCTGTTCTAAGGAAACTGCAGGCTTTGATACCTCCTGGTGCTTAACAGAAGGCTCCCAGGACTTGAAGGATTCCTGTTTCTTCTCCTGACCATCGGGTTCAGTAAGCATATCCCAACATTTGGGGAGATTTGGTTTTCTAGCATAATCTGCTTCCCAAGATTGCTCTTCATCTTGTTTGCTTGAATAATCTACTTCTGTCATGTAACGTCTGTTAAGAAACTAGACCAGAGGAAAATATGTGCTTGAATCACAAGATTTATTATGAAAGAACTTGAGAGACCTTGAGAGGAACACTGAACTCTATTAGTATTCCTATGTCCATTGGTCTGAGACACTGTATTAAGAAGAAATTTCTGTCCTTATCCTACTTGAAAAGGCTATCCTATTTTTTTTCCATTCCTTTTCCCTCAATTAACAGAAATAAAACCTTTGATACTTCACAAGTAGCAATGAATACTTGACCCACCTAAAACCAGTAAGAAATGCACATCACTGTGCCACCTTTGCTTGATTCGGGCTCTTTGACCAAGGTTATTCTGCCTCTGCCAGCCTCAGACAACTCTACCACTCAACTCCCTAAAACGTTAAGGCAGAGGATATAGTTCAACTACACACATTCACACTATTTAACCTTAAGCCTTATATTTCCTGAATTAGCAGACTTTTCTTTATTTCTATATCAATCAAACTGTCACTTTGACTCTTCGATTTTTTTCAGTCAACATCAATTTCAGTGTCACTTGAAAAGAGAACAAATATTCTATTACCAACGTGAGTAAATTCTAACAAGAGCAAATTCCTACCCATCTTTAAAGGGTCAAGAACAGTAGCTAACACTTGAGCAATTATTGCGCACCAGGCCAAATTCTAAGTAATTTAGAATTTAACTCCTTTCATCCTTACAAGAACATAAGGCAGGCTTTACTATTATCCCCATTTTATATATGAGGAGAGTGAAATAAGGCTAGACATCTTAGCCAAAGTCACTAAGCTCATAAGCTGCAAAACTAGGATTTGAGTTTAAGAAATCTAGTTCCAGAGCCTCAATTCCTAAATGCAGCACTATACAAAAGTCTCAAAGACCAAAATCAGCAAATTACCTTTCAGAAACTTACCTCTTGTGGTTGTATCTCTGGCTGTGCAAGTTCCATAAGAGACTCTGAAAAGATAAAAGGAGTATTAAAAAAATACTAAAGTACATTTTTAGACTGATTACAAGTGTAATTAATTCTAGTAACATATTTTAGAAAGAAAGAAAAGGGAAAGTACAAAGAAACATATTCATGGCAGGAGTAATTCTCACTATTCCTTGTTGGTCAAAAAACATGTGGTCTGAGACCAGCCTAAACTCCTAGTTCTCCTTATGTGATACTTTTCTAAAGTCAAGTTGCAGTTAAAAACTGATTGAAAATATGACTATCTCCTCTTATGCACAAATACAGCTTCTTTCAAGGTCAAATTTACCTCTGGTCCCATGGGGTAAAAATTAGTCATGTCAGCTTGAAACAGAGGCCTTAAAGGCCTCCTACAAGACAGTTAAGGTTGGAAACACTAAAACATTAGACTAAGTGTCAAGAAATAATAGAAAGTAGACAAAAGAAATGACTTGAATTAGCAGCCTAATTCAAGGTAGGTACCTACTCTACCCCCCATAGAAGTGATATTCTTTTTAATAAATTGAGCCTCAAGAGACAAGAGCACAAGCGCCATTCACTCAAAATATTTCTTCTCTTAAGAAATGTGGAATTTTGAAAACTATATTTAGTGATTTGGGTCACTATTTTCTGAATATGTTAACCTGAGATTATTTATATTCTCATTCTACTACCATATTGGATTTTACTATAAGCATTTTAAGCAACAATTTTAAATGGAATTATCCTACTAACAGTTTAACAAAGAGGTTCATTCAAATTCCATACATAAAGGCCCCATTTGAGCAGTGTATTCGCTTGTAACAAAGGATAACCTTATGTTTGTTTTAACAAAGTTCACTCTAAATCACGGGAATAAAGCCTAGAGACATATTCTAAACCTAAGTTTCTGCTGCTGCCAGTAAAGATTTCCATGCATGTAGAAATTAACAAATTAAAATAAGGCAATCCTTTTACAATGATTTGACTCATTTTGTGTATTAAAAATGCAACCACTATAAAGAATTTCTGAGAGTGGTACATATATACAATGGACTACTTACTATGTGGCAAGGAGAAAAAATGAAATCTGGCCATGTGTAGCAACATGGATGCAACTGGAGGGTATTATGTTAAGTGAAATAAGTCAGTCAGAAAAAGACAGATACCATATGTTTCCACGAATAGGTGGACTTTGTGAGACTAAGCAAAAACCAGGGGGAGGGGAAGAGGGGAAAGGAAAAAAGACACAGAGGGAGGGAGATAAAACATAAGAGACTCTCAAAGACTAAGAACAAACTGAGGGTGAGGGACGGTGAGGGGGGTGAAGAGGCGGGAGAAGGGGTGAGGGGCATTAAAGAGGGCACGTGTTGGGATGAAGGCTGGGTGTTATATGTAAACCAATGTGAAAATAAATTATAATAAAAAAATTAAAATAAAGAATTTCTGAGAACACAACAAACCTGACTCTTTGACAGATTCAGTTTTCAATAGTTGTTTTTTCTTCTCTGATTTTATTAGCATTTCTTCCTCCAATGACACTTCTTTCTCCTTCGCATTTTTTGGGACTGGGATACTTTCAAAATAGCCTGAGTTCAGCAATTTAGACAGCAGATCTTTCATGTGTTTGTCTAAGAAAGAGTGATTAAGACTTAGTTATCACATAACCTAACAGTTCATGGAAAATTATTTGGAATAGAAATCCTAATATAATTTTATCCTAGTTATAGTATGTCAATATCCCACATTGAGAGGATTCAAAGAACTGGTCGGTACCATGAACAGTAAATGTGCAAGCCATCTTTCTGTCATGCTGAATAAATATAAACTTTAAAGATCAGAATCACAAAGGTTAGCAAGTCACTTAAGTTTCTCTGGGCCTCCAAATGGCTAAAATCAGAGACCCTAATCAAAGGCTATAATAATGTTACAAAAAGCACACATCTGTTCCCTGAACTGATAGAAAAGTCATTTCTCCCATCTGTCCCAAAGACATCACAACTGGCAATCACTCTATCTTCCAAGTAATTAAGGCTTTATAGAAGTAAAAGTTCCCCAAATGCAACCATTAGAAAAACCCTATCTTAGACAATCTCTAAAGGATTTTTAAACTGCAAAATCCCCGGATAAAGATTTTTACCCTGAATTATGCTGTGACTACTAGCATATCAACATTTGAAGAACAAGAAAAATCTTAAAATGATGATAAAGTAGCTGCACCATAAACAGATCTAAAGTCTATTTCATTTTTAATATTCCCCTAAAACCGTATTTCCCCAGTTCTCTTTGGGTGCCCATACTTGATTTGGGTCTATTACTCCTTTCATAGGAGTACTATGACAGGCTTTAAAAAAATTTTTTAATGTTTATTTTTGAGAGAGAGTGAGAGACAGAGCACGAGCGGAGGAGCGGCAGAGAGAGAGGGAGACACAAAAACGGAAGAAGGCCCCCAAGCTCTGAGCTGTCAGCACAGAGCCCGACGCGGGGCTCGAGCTTACAAGCTATGAGATCATGACCTGAGCCAAAGTAGGAAGCTTAACCAATTGAGCCACCCAGGTAACTTTTTTTTTTTTAAATAACCTTTGAGGTATAATTTACAAACAACAAAGTTCAGTCATTTTAAGTGTACAGTTTTACCAAATACCAGTCATGGTACTTCCACCAGAACTATGATATAAAACATTTTCATCACAAGTTCCCTCATGTCCCTTTTGTATCAATCCCCTCCTCCCACTCCCTGGCAACCACTAACCTGCTATCATTCTAGTTGTCTTTTCTAAAATTCCACATAAATAGGATCATACAGTCAGTATCCATTTTTTAATCAGGCTTCTTTCATTCATCATAATTATTTTGAGATTCATCCACATTGTTGCATGGATGTTCATTCCTTTTTTATTCCTGAGTAGATTCTATCGTATGGACATACCAGATTTTGTTTACCAATTATCAGTTGATGTACATCTAGGTTTAGTTCAGTTTGGGGCTATCACGAACGAAGCTGGAATGAACATTCATGTCCAGTACTTATGTGAACATATGTTTACAATTCTCTTGGGTCCTGGCAATGTAATTAATTGGTCATTTGGTAAGCGTACAGTTGTAAGAAACTGCCAAACTATGTCCCAAAGTTATTAATATCATTTCGCATTTTAACCAAGAAAAAATTTCTATAATTTAATCTTGAAAGGACTTAGAAACTTTGAGATTGTTATACTACAGACTTAGATATTTTTAAAAAGAAAGCTATCACTAATAACAAAAATGTTTACCAGCTTCTAGTGTTTTCATTATCTTAAGCTAGAAAATAAAATTATGTACTTCTTGTTCATTTGTACTTGGTCATTTGGCCAAAGTCTATTTAGGAAGCCAAAAAGACTCTTTCTCTTTCTCTCCAGATCATTTGCAGATCAACAAACAATGCTTCAGTAGACTGTGTAGTCAAGTCATTCATATTTTCTTATGCAGATCCAATGCATAATAACCACTGTGTGGATTTAAGAGTCTTAAATAGAACAGGTATGGTACTACTATGCAGAGAACTGAACCCCAAAATGGTCAAGCCAGTGTTGAAGCCATCACTAGTCTTTAGCTTATTCCTGAATCATAGTGACTTGCCACTTAAAAACTCTCCCTAGGTTCCATTTAGTGAGTACAATTATACAGTAGCTGCTTTTATCTGAACTAAACAGAGATCATTCTCCCAATGAATACAGTATTGTCAGACATGTAAGTTCTAAAAACTGACAGTTTCAGCCCTCGATATCATACTAAACTTCTAAATATAAAGTCTAGTATTTACTGCATAAGTCCAGAGTAGAGAAAACTCACATGTCGTTCCAACCACTGCTTTTTCACTACCTTCCAAAAGGTCCCAAAAGTACAAGGATGACTGCTCCATCTGGTCTTCAACACTAACAAGGAAAAGCAGCAGGAGAACAAAGTAGCTTTAGAGGTACATACATTTATACACACAGAGCAGTACAACTTATATGACAGAACTCATCAACAGTCAGGACATTCAATGTTAATTTTGTCTTTTTACTCTCTCAAAAAGTTAAAATTTTATAAAAGATGACTAAATGCCCATTAATGAGTTTCAAATATAAGCATTTTCTCTTAAAACAACTGAAGTATTTTCCCAAATAGAGCTATTTAGGAACAGACCAAAAAGAGTTTAAGGCCATCACTGCAGTGTCATTAATTATCAAGTGTATGTCCTAGAAGAAAGAACAGTGGAATGGCAATATTAAGACTGCATTTGACTTTAAAGACAGCAGTTTATTTTTCAAGTTATGTTTCACTTACACATATTAAAGTAAGTTACATTCCCTAAATCCATCAAAGAGAAGGAAACAACCAAATTGGTGATGATGAGGGCCTAGTCTATCAGAATAGGAATTAAAAAAAAGATACATATGGCTATACATAATTCACAGTTTTATTAGGTTTTATCCTGATACAGGACTGATTTCCAGCAACGGTTGAAATCTGACTCTGCTTTTGCACGGCCAAAGACACAACACTGGAAGGACCTGTATCTAACAGCAGAAGCACAGAGATCTGTTCATTAGCTGATTTCCTCCATCAACGCAAAAACGGATAACCATAGGGGGAAAAACTGGGTAGCCTCGATTTGCTGGTTTTGTATTTTAAAATTATCAGTTTTGTTTCTCAGGATTTATTCACAGTATAAGAATACCACCGAATAATTCTCACGTTGACAGTTTAATGATACTGGTCAAGTTAAATTTTATTAACCTCCACTTAAATATAGCAGGAGTAAGAAGGCAAAGACTCTCAGGTAATACAATATCCTGAGACACTTACAAAAGCACCTTTAAGTATATATATAATTAATACTAGGAGAGGCACAAAACGTGATGAGACATCATTTTTGAAAATCAATGTTTACAATAAAAAAAACCACATTAATGAGATCATTCAAATGGACTTTCCTATTCTAGACAGCCTATCAACCCGATCAGGATCTGATCTGGCCAACATTTCCCATGGTGAATCACATTAATGTTTTCTTAATTATTATATATGTACGTGTGTGTATACACAATTAGTATCTATATATATATAGAACTAAAATCTAGGCTACCATGTTATGTGTTCTCTTTCAGGAAAATATTTTCTTTGGCTTACCTCAGACTTTCATTCCTTTCAGGGCAGGTCAGTTTTGAAAATTTAATGAGGTAGTCAAGTTCTTTTAAAGGCAAATACACTGCACCATTCAAGCCCCCTTTGAAATCCTTCTGTACATGTTCCTGCATCAAGTTCTGTAATACATACTGAACTTGAAGTATAGTACGAAGTTTCTTCTTCTCGGCCTCCAGCTTTAGCATGTGCTCTCTTCTCTGGGCCTTCTTCTGCGCTTTAAGTAGCTGTTAAAAAAAATGTTAATGAAAGTTGATAACTCTCTACCACCTCATATTAGCAATTCATAATACACAAAAATCTAATGCCAAGAGTTAAAATTAGATGATAAATCTTATATTTATATATATACATATATATACGTGTGTGTGTATAAAACACTGACTGTGAAATTAACAGGTTCATTTAATCCCTTTCCTTTTTCAGTTATGACATTTCAGTATATCGCAGGCAACCAAAGCTCAGAAAGTCAAAATACCTGACTCCCAGCTCCAGGCTATATCTAGTCCCTCTGATATCACCATGATAAGAAACAAGTATCTATCACTGATGCACATATTAATCCTAAAATTTAACTTTTCCAAATTTATGTATAAGCCTTTTTTATGCCAAAGATTTTAAGAAAATGCTCTAGGTTAGTTTTGAAGTTTTTGTTTTTGGTTTTTTAAAAATTCTTGTTCCAGAGGAAGAATATTTAAACTAAAAAGGTCAATTTTCAACCAACCAAAGATACTGGCTAAAGCATAAGGAATTGAAAATCAACCAGAAATAAAATGTCTTATGAATGTAATGCTCAAAGACATACAGAGCAAATAGTTTTTTTGTTTTTTAAGTAAAACTAAGAGATACTTTCTTAATAGTTTGTCAGCCTGGATGGAGCTATATTTCTCAATATTTTGCTGACGAAAAATACACATAGTTAGTAGAACACAAATTTCCCCTCAAAAACACGAGTATGTAAATTGAGCAGCCTGAGTCCACTCTAAAGCTCGGAACTATAATACCTTAAAGTCTGACATAACACATGAGTCCCAGAAGTGGCTTCCCATCTATAAAATACCAATCAATAAAAAGTACCATCTATTTCTAGTAAGATACCTAAAAGGTCTTTTCTTCTCACAGTTGTTATTCTAATTGTAATGTTTCCATCATAACTGGACATTTTCCAAGTATAAAGATTAAGAGAACAAAACAAAATTCCTTTCTTGGAGGTATGAAGGTCACTTAATAAATTTAACTTGTGCTACTACCAGGGACAAGAGATCACAAGTGAAGGTAACATTTTGAGAATGAGAAATGGACTGACTGGTTGGGGTTTACGGGGGGCAAGGATATTTTCAGGTCGGCAAACGCTCACAAAAGCATTTAACCAAGACCTCAATATGGACTTACACCAACAACATTTACCAAAACTAAAGTATTCTCAGTTTCCATTTGAGGAGGAAGGAGAATAGAGGTGGCAATTCTAGCTCTCCAAGACAGTGAGATTCTCTTGGACAGTTCCATGATGGTACAGAGAAAGGCAACTGACACTGAAGGCATCTTCAAACTTATACCCCAGGATTACCTCAGATCTCTCTTTAGCCATACCCAAGGCTGGATTGTGTTCTTATGGGCTCCAGACACCCTGAATTGCCCCTATCAAAGTACCTATTACATTAAAAGGTTATCTTTTTATTTATCTGCATCCCCGTAGGTTTCAGCGATGTGAAGACTATAGCTCTGTTGTTTACCAACATATCACTAATGCCCAGAATAAAGCCTGACAGATGACTGGACCTCAGATATTTGTTGAATCAATCAAGTATCAAGTAAGAAAGTATACTGCCTCCTATAACATAACCAGAAAACTACTGACAACACCCTATTTCTCCTTATTTATATAGAAACTAAAGTCAGGTTACATTTTCTTCTCTTCTTTCAGTCGAGGACTGGTTTGTAAAGAAGCAGAAAATATGGGTGCCTGGGTGGAGTTAAGCCTCTGATTTCGGCTCAGGTCATAATCTCACAGTTCATGAATTCAAGTCCTGCTTTGGGTGAGTTCGAGTGCCGACTCTCTCTCTCTCTCTCTCTCTCTCTCTGCACATCGCTCACTTGTACCCACTCTCTCTCTCAAAAAAAAAAAAGGGAGGGAGGCAGAAGACATGAAGTCAACCACTATCGACAAATCACAATGAATTATAAATTTATTTTCTGATCCCTGTCTTAGCATGATAAATCCCCACCAAGGGACAGAGCTTATGTCATAAAGACAAAGAGAAGTAAGATAGACAGAAAGGCTTCCAACGTTAGTTTGAAAGGAAAGAAAATGTTACACACATTAAACTGATTCTCATAAAAGTGGTTTGACAAAAGAAAGGCCTTAGTAAAAGGAAAGTCAAAAAATTACTAGGCTGGAAGGTATTTGGCCAGCACCTTTCCGGTCTTTATTCATTGAGGCATGTTCCAACGTACCTTAACATCTCACCTAAAGTGAAAGTAAATCCACAGTACAAATTAGAAAAAATAACCTCATAGATAGCAACAAAATGTGGTAAACAGGTTAACTATCTCTGGACAACAGCAGTGGAAGAGCTTGTAAATAGAGATACTCCATTCTTGTATAAAGAACACAGTTTTCTGAAACAAAGAGTAGTTACAGTCCTACTCTCACTCTACGACTTACTGGCTATATGATTTTGAAGAAGTTCCTTTTGTTCTGAGCATCCGGTTCCTTATCTGTAAAAGGGGGCTATCTACATCAATTTCCCAGATTACTGTAAAAGTCAAGTGGACTCACAGAAGTACCTGGCACATGGAAGATGTTTAAAAAAAGATTTAAATCTAAAAATAAGAATTCAAAAAACAAAATATACTTTGATAAAATGAACACCAGAATGAAAAACTAAAATTTTTTTTTAATTTTTTAATGTTTATTTATTTTTGAGAGAAACAGAGCACAAGTGGGGGAGGGGCAGAGAGAGAAGGAGACACAGAATCGGAAGCAGGCTCCAGGCTCTGAGCTGTCAGAGCCAGACGCGGGGCTCGAAACCGTGAGATCATGACCTGAGCTGAAGCTGGGCACTTAACCAACTGAGCCACCAGGCACGCCAAAACTAAAATTATGAAATAACTTTGAGTAAAGAGAGTTAATAGAAAATTTTAAGTATTATAAAAGTATACTTCCAAACATTCAACCAGAAAGAAGATACGAAATATCTTTTCATAGTGAAGTGGGTTAAAACTAAATAAATTTAGGGGCGCCTGGGTGGCTCAGTCGGTTAAGCATCCGACTTCGGCTCAGGTCATGATCTCACGGTCTGTGAGTTCGAGCCCCACATCGGGCTCTGTGCTGATGGCTCAGAGCCTGGAGCATCCTTCTGATTCTGTGACTCCCTCTCTCTCTGCCCCTCCCCTGCTCACATTCTGTCTCTCTCTCTCTCTCTCAAAAATAAATAAAACATTAAAAAAAATTTTTTAAAGAAAAAAACTAAATAGATTTAATGGCGGAATGATTAATCATAAGAAAAAAAACTATTTAAAAGTATCTAAAACTGGGGCGCCTGGGTGGCTCAGTTGGTTGAGCGGCCGACTTCGGCTCAGGTCATGATCTCCCTGAGTTCTAGCCCTGTGTCGGGCTCTGTGCTGACAGCTCAGAGCCTGGAGCCTGCTTCAGATTCTGTGTCTCCCTCTCTCTCTGCCCTTCTCCTGCTCACGCTCTGTGTCTATGTCTCAAAAATAAATAAATGTTTAAAAAAAAACAGGGAAGAATACTTCACTAGTGAATACTTCAGGCTTCATATTAATTACTAACTCTGTCACAGACAAAAGTTTGGACTGCCAACATAGATATCCTAACAAGCTGTGAACCCAGACTTAACTCTATCTAACATGAATCACAAATCTTCCTGGTAATAACTGTCATGGTCTCAAGAAAAAGAGTCTACCAATTCTGTTTCTGAACTTACAACCTGTGTCATACATATTTACAAGCCTATATTCTAAAAACTCTTCTATAAAATATATCCATCAAAATAGTTTTTATTTCCCTTCTCAATGATTTCTAAAACTCCACAGTGAATACACATTGGATAACTAATACTTTATTCACAGTGTCTCATATCCAGATACCATTTGTGCTCTCTTGAGACTCTAGAAATCTGAAAACGTTAGTTCTTCAATAGCTATTGTCAACCCCCTAACCCCCAATAAAATATCAGGAGTGAGATGGATGGTAACTGAACACCATTAATGAATATTTTCTTCAAGGTCCGTGGTTAAAGTGGTTTCAGAAAGAGCAAAGAAAAGGTACTCACATCTTGGCTCAGTCCAGAAAAGGTTTTCTGAAGTTCCTTGGCAAATTCTAAGTTATGTAATACTTCTTCATATTTTTCCACCGCTTCCTACCAATAGGATAAGAAAACACGAATTCTGTTAACTTCTAAATACAAATATGTCAAAAAAAAGTGTTCCTATAAAAAGAGTACACAAGACTTAAGACTTTATGAACTAGCCATACTCAAAAAAGTAGGGAGAGAGAGCATTTAATAGAAGTTATATAAAGTTAAACTTTAAGATTCAATTTTTATGCTAGAAATCTGAACCATAATAACAGACCTGAGTCCCTAACTATAAAGTATAAGGTCAGAGAGCCCTGTGTTTTGTTTTTTTAATGTTTACTTATTTTTGAGAGAGAGAGAGACAGAGTGGGAGCGAGGAAGGGTCAGAGAGAGAGGGAGAAACAGAATCTGCTGTCAGCAGAGCCCAAAGCCAGGTTTGAACCCACAAGCTGTGAGATCATGACCTGAGCTCAAGTTGGGAGCTTTAACTGACTAAGCCACACAGGCACCCAAGACCTGTGGTTTTTAAAATTTTTTCTTAATGTTTTATTTTATTTTTGAGAGAGAGAGAGAGAGAGAGAGACAGACAGAACATGAGTTGGGGAGAGGCAGACAGAGAGGGAGAAACAGAATCCGAAGCAGGCTCCAGACTCTGAGCTGTCAGCACAGAGCCCAATGTGGGGCTCAAACTCAGATTGCAATATCATGACCTGAGCCGAAGTCAGATGCTTTACCAACTGAGCCACCCAGGCGCCCTTACACCTGTGGTTTTTAAAAGCAATGAATCAATAGGACTCCTCTGTCAATATTCTTTCACTACTCAAATATAGTACACAAGTAGCAGAATGAAGATCACAGATAAATAAGCAATTTCAAGAAATTTATACTATGGTAGAAAAGGCTTGTAAACAATTACCTATAGCAGACAAATTACGTATTATAACAACAATACTGTAAATTTTTTTAATGTTTATTTTCTGGGGGGGAAGGGGGGGGAGAAGGGGCAGAGACAGAGGGAGACACAAAATCCAAAGCAGGCTCCAGGCTCTGATCTGTCAGCAGAGTCCGATGTAGGACTCAAACCCATGAGCAGCAAGATAATGACAGACTGAGCCAACAAGATGCCCCCCCATATTGCAGAGTTTTTTATTAAGTAGGCTCCACGCTGGGCATGGAACCCAAAGAGAGCTTGAACTCATGACCCTGAGATCAAGACCTGACTGAACTGACCAAGCCACCCAGGCATCCTGAAAATATTATAAATTTAAGGGACAATTTTTTTTTAAGATTTCACAGATGAACAAAGTTGGTAATTAGAAAAGGCATAGATTTTTTTAATGAGACTTTAATCTATATAGAAAAATATAGGGCTAATATGAAACAGAACAAGGTGGGAAACTTGTCTAACCATATAAAGATACATAGTATTTTAAAGTCTCCATATTTTAAGCAATACAGGATCCCACTTCTAGGTACCTACCTGAAAGAAATGAAAACATATAACCACATAAAGACTTACAAAATGTGGAATAACCGTTCAAAGGCATACTCATCAGCTATAAAAAGGAAGGAATTAATGACACACACTACACAAAGGATGAACCTCGAAAACATAATCATAACTCAAATAAGCTACATAGGAAAGACGATCTTTTGTGACATCCAGAAAAAACAATCTTATAGAGATAGAAAGCAAATCAGGACACAAAAAGGAACTTGAAAGGGTTACAGAAATGTCTGAAAACTAGATTTTCATGGAAGCTGCATAACTCTACAAATTTACTATAAATCATTGTCTTATATACTTACAATGGGTTAATTTTATGATCTGTATATGATACTTCAAAAAGCTGTTCTAGGGGTGCCCTGGGTGGCTCAGTCGGTTGAGCGGCCGACTTCAGCTCAGGTCACGATCTCACGGTTTGTGAGTTCGAGCCCCGCGTCGGGCTCTGTGCTGACAGCTCAGAGCCTGGAGCCTGCTTCAGATTCTGTGTCTCCCTCTCTCTCTGCCCCTTACCCCGCTCATGCTCTGCCTCTCTCTGTCTCAAAAATAAACAAACATTAAAAAAAAAAAAAAGCTGTTCTAAATCAGTCTGATAAAACTAAGACTTTACAAAGGCATAGCGTATACCTATATACTACTATATAACTACATACTACCAGTATTAGCATAAATTAGTACAATAATTTTAGAAAAGTTTGACATTTTTACCTATGACGTTAACTATGGGCATACCCTATCAGCCCATGACTGGTAATTTTTCAGGTATGCACTGAAAAATTTCACACTTGTATCTCTATAACAAATATTAAGATTGCTCAAAGTAGACCATCAACTACTTACAAACTACTACTAAGTAGAAAAAAGCAAATAAAATGTAACGACTTTCGTGAATATAAAAATCCTAAATATAATGAGTGAAAAAGACAAACTGCATAACACAGTATGGTAACATTTATTATAAGGTATGAAAAATCAACTCTAGCAGATTTAAGGGCAACAAACAAGTGCTATTCAAATAAAGCAAGGAAATGGCAGTGGGGAGTCCAGAGTCGGGTTATAGTAAAGAGAAAGTACTGGGAAGGAGCTTCGGTGCTGTTGGTAACGTACTACTGGAGCTGAGTGGTAGCTTCTGATGCTTGCTTTATTATGCAATATAACCTAGAAGCGACACTTTGTTGGAGCCTTACTATTTCATAATAAAGGCAAAGAGGTTTCCCAACCATAGGATCCTGCACAAATAACATAATCATAGTATACAGCCATCAGAGGTATATAAAACCAGAAGGGAATACCCCCTCATATTTACTTCCAAATGGTATTAACTTTAATTCAAGAATAGCAGCATTAAATGGGAATTACCTTAACTTCCCATCATCCAATGCGAATCCATCCTTTCTTCCTCCCTTTTTTTGCTTACTGGAGGAAATATCCTTCTACCTGTGCTTCTACCTGTGCCTTTTCAGTTATGCCTTCATAAGAAATCTTACTCTAGGATTCCCTTTTTAAAATCTTGAATTTCTCCCTCTCTGTTGAAGCTTAAACCAGTACTTAAGAAGTTCAAGTCTCGGGAGCCTGGCTGGCTTTGTTAAGCATGACTTCGGCGCCCATCATGATCTCACAGTTCATGAGTTCGAGCCCCATATGGGGTGAGCTCAAGCCCTGCTTCAGGTGAACGCAAGCTCTGCTTCAGGTACAACACAAGCCCCAAGTGAACCCCACTTCTCTGTCCCTTGTGGGATTCTCTGTCCCTCGCTTGCTTGCACCCTCTCTCTCAAAAACATAAATAAATATAAGTAAATATAAAAATAAAGAAAAGTTCAAGTCTCCCCCAACCAAAGTAAGAAAAAAAAAAGTGCCTTTCTGGCAACCACCTCCTTTCATTCTCAGACAAAATTTCAAAAATGTCTAGTCTCTATTGCATCTTCAGCTCTTATCAACCCAGATTCTGTTTCCACCATTCCA
The DNA here is from genome assembly GCA_030068075.1 of Paguma larvata. Taxonomy (NCBI): domain Eukaryota; kingdom Metazoa; phylum Chordata; class Mammalia; order Carnivora; family Viverridae; genus Paguma; species Paguma larvata. The sequence continues at coordinate 76,185,976 of CM057828.1, read as the reverse complement.
CCAGAACTATCCTGACAAAAGTCAACAAAGTCCATACCATCTTTTAAACCCATGGATCTTTTATAACTTTCATTCTGCTTTACTTCTCAAAAGACTTCCACATGAACGAAACTTCCAGCTCTACAAACATCTCGTTTTTAATAGCACTAAACTTTTTTCCTCCCACATCTCCAGGTTTTATTTACAAGTAATTTTTCCATAAACTTCTCTCACCCCAGTTTTTATCACTTATGAAATAAACAGGACCTACATCACAGAGATGTTGGCCAATTCAAATCACTCAAAATGGTACCTGACCCTAAAAAGTAACTTCGCTATACATATTTTTAACCTTTATTATACAAACATTAAATGTCAAAGGTCCTCAGTACTCTGTCCTATGCTTTTCTCCTTTCTATATTCTCACCCCAAGATAGTCTCATCTTTCCCACTGGTTTCAATTAGCAACCATACAAGTGAGGTTATCTGTAGACTAAATTTCTTTGTGCTCCAGACCTGTAACTCAAAATACTTATTAGGTATTACCCACCCCTTAATGCTTCACAGCCACATTAAAAATCAATGGTCCTGTGGCACCTGGGTAGCTCAGTCATCATCTCATGGCTCATGAGTTTGAGCCCCGCATCAGGCTCTGTGCTGACAGCTGAGAGCCTGGAGCCCGCTTCGGATTCTGTGTCCCCCCTCTCTCTGCCCCGCCCCTGCTTGCGCTCTCACGTGCTCACTCTCAAAAATAAACAAACATTAGAAAAAAAAAATTTTTTTTAAATCAGTGGTCCAAAATTGAGCTTTTTATCCTCTCCCCCCAAAACCTTCTTCTCTTCCAGGGTTTCCAGGACCAATAAATGGTTCCGTCATCCATCCAAGTGTTCTAGCCAGAAATCTGGAACCCATTCTTGGCTCTTCCTTCTACTACAGCCTATCACTAAGCTATGTTAATTCTCTCTCTTGAATCTACCTATTTAAACTCCTTTGTTGCCACTTTGGTACCAGCAAGGTAGCTATAAACTCTGACCCAGACTACAGCCAACCATGATCTAGTCTTCTTACACCCACATTACCACCTCCAAATCATTACTCACCCTAAAATGTGATTTTATTCATTACAAATCTAGTTACTTTCTGCTTAAAACCTATCTATATCATTTCTGATGACCTGGAGAAAAAACACAGTCTTTAAGTGGGAAATATAGATGTATATGTGGCCATTCCAACTACATCACTGCATCCATACTGGCCTTCTCAGTTTCTTAGAAAGGCTCTTTGTAAAAACATTCTTTCCCTACTCAGGACTTTAACACATGCTAGCATCTGCCTAGCCTGCTCTTCTTCCTCCTTCCCATTTTAACTTGTTAGGTCCAGCTCATTTTTTAGGTCTTAACTATAAAGCACTTCTTTCTCAAGGAAGCTGTCCTCGATTCTCCAAACTAGGTTAGATTCCTCATTAGAATCCATTATCACTCTGTCCCTCACCCTAACACCATCACATTTTTACTCACTTATTTCCTACCTCTCTTTCCATCATACTCTATCTGTGAGGGCAAAGATTGCATTTGTCCCTTACATTATAACCCTAGCATTTAAGCACAGAATCTCCCAGTGTGAATACTTAATATATTGTGGTTGAATTAATAAAACAGTTCACAACATGATTTTAGCCTCAAATATGCTAAAGATTCTTGGGGCGACCTACGTGGCTTAGTCAGTTAAGTATCCCACTCTTGATTTCGGCTCAGATCATGATCTCAGTTTGTGAGACAGAGCCCCAAGTCAGGCTCACTTGGGATTCTCTCTCTCCCGCTCTCTGTCCCTCCCCTACTGGCATGCACACACTCTTTCCCTCAAAATAAATATGCCTTAAAAAAACTAAATAAAAATGTCTTAAAAGAAAATATGCTAAAATTCTGGATAGAATTTTTAAACTTTTGAAGAGAATCACATACTGAGATTTGTTTCCAAAAAAAGGACACTAGAGTAGGACTGGTGAACTGAAAAGGAAGATCTCAAGACAAGAATATTAATTAGGAGGCCCATGTAACATCTGAGTGGTTTGCCTTGATGAGGCCAACTGCTGTGGGACTACAAAGCAGAAAAGATTTCATATTACTTAATGAGTTTTGCATTACGCACTAAATATAACATAGGGTCAGAGTTTAGCATCTAGAGATGGATACCAAATCTTTATTTTTTTTAATAAAAATTTCACTGAAGCTGAAAGTACCCCTTTGCCTTTTGCTCAAGCACTCACTTGAATCTCAGTTCTCCATTTCAAGTCCAGATCTGAACCAAAATAAATACTAAAATTATAAATGGGACTCTAAAAAATTTCATTAAACAATCTTCTTACTATTTCAAAGGAAAAAAAAATCTAGGTTTATGTTAGAAATCTCAATGAAATCTTATTAGTCTTTAGCTTTGCCTTGACAGAGTTAGAGTTACCTGTTAAAAGGATTACAAAAGTCCTGCAGATCACAGAAAGCTTTATTTACAATATTAAGACCATGTTGGGTTAAAGATATACAAACTGAAATTACAAAATTTTTAGCCAACAATATTGGAAATACAATATCAAACTTGTAGCTAAAGCAGTACTTGAAGGAAAATTCACAGCCTTCAATGCAAACCAATGGAAAAAGAAAAGGAAACAAATGAATTAAACACTTAACTCAAAGTTAGAAAGTGAAGCAAATAAAACAAAGGAAAGCAGAAAAAGAGAAAACTAAAATAAACCCAGAAGCTAACTTAAAAAACAAACACTAGCTAACTTAATTAAAAGTAAACTGGGAAAATACAACCACATAAAATTAGAAATAAAGAGAAAGTGGGGTGCTTGGGTGGCTCAGTCGGTTGAACATTCAACTCCTGACTTCAGCTCAGATCATAATCCCAGTCTTACTTTGTAAGAATTGAACAGAAGGAGGTGAAAGAAAAATTGTGTCTTTTAAACTATTTTCTAACTTCTGAACTATGTGAATTATTACCAACTTCAAAAACTAAACTTAGAACGTTTTAACTAAATACTATACTACTGATGATGGTACTCGGAGGGATCAGATTACAGATTTTTTTCTTCCAATTTATCTACATTTTTAAAATTTCTACCTTAAATATATATTGCTTATATGAGGAGACATTAGTTCCCCAAAATACCACACACTAAGGGTGCCTGGGTGGCTCAGTAAGTAAAGTATCCAACTCTTGATTTTGGCCCAGATCATGATCTCACATTCATGATAGAGCCCCATGTCAGGCTCTGTGCTGACAGTGTGGAGCCTGCTTGGGATTTTCTCTCTCTCTCTGCCCCTACCCTGCCTGCACACTCTATCTCTAAATAAACTAAAAAAAAAAAAATAGGGGCACCTGAGTGGCTCAGTCAGTTAAGCATCCAATGTTAGCTCAGGTCATGATTTCACAGTCCATGAGTTCAAGCCTTGCATCAGGCTCTGTGCTGACAGCTCAGAGCCTGGAACCTGCTTCAGATTGTCTCCCTCCCTCTTTACCCCTCCCCCACTCACACGCTGTCTCTCAAAAATGAATGTTAAAAAAAAAAAGAGTACCACAAACTATGCTTCATTTTATCTAAAAACATAACATTCATTTTATATTTAGTAAATCCTTTTGTAATAAATGTTTCACATGTCTACTATATTCTCTAAACTATACTAAGTACTAGGAAAACAACAATGAACAGAAACTCTACTTCAAGGAAACTTACATTTTAAGAGAAAGAGAAACAAAATAAACTTTAGTTTCTCAGAGAAGCACTACTAGTTAAAAAATTAAAACAAGGCAAAGAGCTAACGAGTGTGAATGGAGGAATGGAGGTATGGTGGTGTGTCAGGACAAGCCTTCAAATAAAAAGCTGAAGGAAGTTGGAAATTGAGCCAATTAGACACCTAGGGAAAAAGCATCCCAGGCAGTAGGAACAGCACAAAGTGCAAAGAGCCTTGAAGCAGAAGCGTGCCTGGGATGGTTGAGTAACAGCAAGAAGGCCAGTGTGGCCACAATGAGGCTAGAAAGGGACAGAGAAGTGCCGGAAACGCAATAAAGACGTGAGAGGAAGTGGTGGGAATGTTTTGTAGGAATGTGTAGGCCACAGTAAGGACATTCTGCCACATGACGGGAACCAATGAACAGTTGAACAGAGGAATGACCGACTGACTCGTGTCCGAACAGAATGACTGAGGCTACCATGTTGAGAACAAGCTCGGAGATAGAGCAGAAATAGAAAAACCTGTGAGGAAGCTATTACAGTAATGGAGATAAAAGATGATGTGGCCTGGACCAGAATGGCAGAAGCGAATTTGAGAAATGGCCAGTTTCCGGATTTACTCTGAAGGTAGAACTGACCTTGCTAATGGGCTAGATGTGTGGTATCAGGAAATAGAGGAGAAATTCTCCAAGGTTTTTGGCAACTCCATCCTTTTAGTTTCCCCGAGCCATTAACTGACATCACTAAGATTAGAGAAGGAACAGCTTTGGGGGTTGGGAGATGCCAAATAAGCAACTGAACACAGGAACCTCAAGTTCCAAGGGCTTATCTATTGGCAACATAAATTTGGCAGTTGTCAGCATTTAACTCCAGAAATCAAACTTAATACTACAGAAGCAACATGTAGTTATGAAAACAGTAATGAAATACTGAGACTACAGTTCACCTGGCCAGAGCTCTGAAATACATCATGTCCTTGACCTTTCCTAGAGAGCTACCCGTAAGAACCAACCTCTATCCCTCTACCCCCCCCACTTCCCCCAAAATCAAGACTACCATATCAGAACACTTCCTTCAAGGATATTTACACAAAGAAAAATATTATCGCTTTAAAAGTTATTGAACATACCATGACCACTCTGAGAACAAAGCTATGTTGAAATGCTGGATGCCCAGCTAAGTCCTCTCACCAGCTATGTGAGCACATCATTCTCAGAGCTCACACAATTCAAATCTGTGCCTCAGCAAAATTATAATTTACTACATCACAAAAATTCTAGGTCAGTGAAGAGGAGTCAATACGGGAGGGGAAAAGACCTCGGATGCCAGGATGTATGAGATGCAACCAAAACTCTTAGTTGAAAAAGATAAAGATGATAGGTCTACAGACTAGGTCAAATAACTATTAATTCTGTCCCTTCTTAGTCAAGATATATGATTAGACATACACTAAGAATTTTTATTTCCATATTGCCAAAACTTTCAATCAGATATCAGCAAGTTACCAGGTATACCATGGACAAGTTAAACAATAGTTTTAAAAGTTGCAAATAGTCTTTCATACTAAGATTAAAAAAAAAAAAAGCCAGATATCCAGTAAACGTGCCTCCTGAGAGGTGACTGACATGGCAATCTAGGATAGAAAAAAGTAAGGAGAAAACAAAAAAGGACTAAGGAGAAGCAAAAGGAGAAAACCTAGGAAAGCTAGAATAAATACTCTTTCACATTTTATAACAGAAAGATGCCAGGTTTAGAAAATGCCAATAAAAAGAGGAAAGCTAGTCTTCCCTCCACCTCTTTGGTTCACCCAAACAAAACTTTAATTTAAATCCATATGTTAACCCTTAGAGACAGTACGTTTTGACTCTTATTTAGCAACCCATACCTCTATCCATACCATCTGCTTGCTAGAGCAAAAGAAGTCTGTAAGATCTCGTAAGTGAAGAAAACAAAGTCTTCTGAAAAAAAACCAGTGGATTCTCACTCTTCTTTATTGGCCTTATCAAATCTTTGCTCTCACCAAACCCATCTAGAATTTTATTAAGGAAAAAAACAAAAACAACAAGTGTGACCAAAGGATTATATACCACTTACCAACTGGTCTGGATTAAGTTGCTCTCCATTTTTCAGGCGATCCTTGTAGTCTTCAAGTTTGAGCTACAAAAGAGAAACGTGTATCTACTGTAGTCTCATAAAATTCTGAAAAAAATAAACTAAATACTGGACTGTTTCTGATGAAAACAAAGTTCCTGAAGTAAGCTATCAATCTGTAAGAATACCGGTTTACTACAAGGCAGGCAACAACTGTAGATAAGGCCCAGCCAGGGAAAGAAAATATTACTATCAACATTAGTCTGGAATTAGAAAAGTTAAGCAGTAATAAAACTCTTTTCTCTTCATGTCCTCTACTTATAATCAACTACTGAACACACAGAGACTTATCCAGTCAATCATATGCCCCTCCCCCAGTGGTGCTTGATCAGGGACAATTTTGACCCGCAGGGATCTATGGCAGCGTCTGGAGATATTCTTGGTTGTCACTACTTGGAGGATGGGAGGGAGGTGGAGAGTACCTCTGGCATCTTGCGAGTGGGACCAAAGGATGCTGCAAATCATCCTACAAGCCCCAGGATAGCTCCTCCACACACACACCCCTTCCGCAACGAAAGAATTATCTGGCACAAAAATGTCAACAGTGTTGCGGCTGAGAAATCCTGTTCTAACCTCATGCTTAAACTATTAGTTACCTGTTGAATCATGTGGCATTTGTCCAACAGCAAACTTCTCCATGGAAGTGTAGAAATGTAAATGGTATTTTCTCTAGCATTATGATAGCCTTAGCTCAAAGCTTTTATTCATATTAAGTTTCATTATTTCAGTAAATACATGACAAATTGCATTTATTGTCCCCAGAATTATGACATGACCCACTACAGTATTCTAAAAGCAATGTTTAGGCTCCTCCCATATTGGTGTTAGAGCTTTAAATTGTTTTTCCAGAAGCTTGAAACAAAAGCATTGGTACAAACCAGGTAAGTATTCAAAATTAAAGAGGTACTAACGCTAAACTAAAGCATATAAGTATACACATATATGTGGTTCCTCCACCTGCGAAGAAGACATCAACGAGTCTCCATCAACAGATCCTGCTTTGAACAGATCCTGCTCTGACTAGTTTCCCACAGTGGCAGGGAATTTGTGCTGACCCAGGCACACTCACCTTATCACACTTGTGATCAACAGCATGCATTCAAAAGACAACTGATGAGAGCTAGGGTTACCGAGAAGCTACTAGTCACTCGTCTTTCTTCCCTACCTTCACTACCTTGGCACGGGGGTGGGGGGGTGAGGTCAACAGAGTCAACCAGACGCATAAAAATCTCTTCATACTCCTCCATTAAAAGCAACTTTCCTATGGTTGAACTAGATCCTGGAATAAAAATACGGAAGCATTTCCAGGTCCAGACAGTCAACCACTCGCCTTACTATCATGAGCAAAAGGGAATCATGACACAACAAAGCAACGTGCAGCGCTGCTTCACAGGCTACATGACTCAGGAAATAAGGAGGGATTTGGATCTCTCCATCAGCATTCACTGTAAGGTCCGGCTGATCATAACCTGAGTCGCTTTATAAGGCTTTCTACGATGTTCACCTACCAATCTTCAATGATCACCTAGCAACACAAAAATCAGTGCTAAAACATTTTCTGGCTCTCCCAGCGCCGAAGCTTCCAATGACTGCAGCAGCTCTACTGCAATATCAACCGCTGCAGAAAGTCACAAGGAAAACAAGCTAAAAAAAAAAATTCAGGCTCTTACTCATCTATGAAAAGAAACCTTAATACTACACTCAGAGAATTAATCTGACTTAAAGTTGCTGGCTCTTCAAGTATTTCAACAGCAGCATGCATAATAATTTTACTATGAAGAATATTTTCATTTGGTTATGCTGATAAATCAAACAGAAAATGCTTAATATACCCAATATTTAACCTGTTTGTATGTTTTTAGCTGCTAAATCCCAAGGCTAGGTAAATCTTTTAGGAAAGAATACCTGAGCCCCTACCGAAAGCAAAAATGCCAGTTCCCTAACCCTTATTAAAGATGGTACATATACAGGGACGGGAGGGAAAAAAAGGTACCTTCTTTTTCTCGATGTTTCTAATTTTGTGTTTAAGGCATATGAGTCCATTATCAATATAGGTCTCATATGCTTGGGAAGGAGAGGCCGCAGAACTGAGAGCAGACTGCAAAGGGCTCATGGCCCGCTGGCTTTCCCCATGCTGACTGTGGTTCACTTGGGGCTTGGCTGACTTCATATTCCCCTCTCTTCCCTCCTCTGAATGGCCTGAAGGTGACTGGTAACCAAAAGGAGATGAAGAGAGTTGCACCATTGAAACAGATGAAGCTGAAGGAAGGAAAAAAAAAAAAAAGTTAAGTATAAAAGTAAATTAAGACTAGAGGGACATACAGAGACTTGAACTTCTCTGAAAAGTCTAGACCACTCCCTCAAAATTCTCTTGCAAAGTGAGTTCAAAACCCAGTGATGCTAGGTACTGGGTTTCCATCTAACTACTTTTAAGGAGATTAGTGCCAAGCACCAGCGCCTTTACTTACGTAGGCGAAATCTACAATATATGGGATGTTTCCAGAAATTCAACTTTCCACATAGGGAGAACTGCTAATCAAGCAATGGCTTCAGAGCTCCTCTCTTCTCGTAAGGGCAAGGCACATTCTGAATAATTTCTATGGTCAAATGATGACACACAAAAAATAAGCTCTCCCTATTAGGACCTTAAAGCAGCCTTGTAACCTCTTTACGTTACCCTCACACTACCCCAAACCCAATCATTAATAAGGCCATTTAAAAGAAAAATCCCGAACACACAATTCTCATTCCACTGAGTAGCTTCTTGAACAAGACCCCCTAACTTCCCTTTGGTTGCTCCGGGGCCTACAAGGCAAGTCCCTCACTGCTGGACATTTGTAGGAGGTACTTGCGAGCGCCCCGAGTTGATTTTCCGTTCTGTTTAGATTAACCCATAACCACTCACCGCACCGGTTTATAGGCTCATCCTCGCGAGCCTTGAACCGCCCTGGTCAGCGGTCCTTGCAACTCGCAACCTTCACCCCCGCGCATCCCCTTACGAAGCGCCCCAAAGCAAGGGCATAACAGGCCCCATGCACGCCAGCGCCGATCCTCGGTCCCCGCAGGGGCCCGCGCGAGAGTCTCTCCTCTATTGGGTGGTCACTTAAGCGCCCCGAGGGCACCGACCCCCGCCCTTTCCCACAGCCTCCGGACGCCCAGGCAGCAGGCTGGGGCCCCTTCTGCGGATGCCTCTGGAGAGGCCGACCTGGAGGAAAATGCACGGACCACCTGCCCTCGACGGCCCCGCCCCGGGGATGCCGAGCTGCACTTCCACCCCACCGCGGCGGCGGCCGCCCAGCCCTGCCTTCCCCTCCCCACGCCGCCGTAGTTCGGCTTCACCTCCGCTGGCCGCCGAGGCCGCTGCCGCTGCCGCTGCCGCAGCCCGGGCCCGCCTTCGAAAGCCGGCGGGAGCCAGGAGAGCTGCGGAGGTGGACCGGCGCCACCCCGCACTTGCGTCTCCTCCTCCCGCCTCCTCCCTCTCCTCTCCCAGTCCTCGCTGGCGGCGTCTGCGGCGCCGGGCGCTCCGCCGACTCAGCCGCTCTCGCCCAGGCCCGCCCTTTCCGCCGCGCGCGGGTCTTATATAGGCGCGCCCCGCCCCCATCCTCCCGCACGCGCAGCCTCGGGCCGCCCCGGCACCGCCTCCTTCCGGGGCCCCTGCCCCGCCGCCGCCGCCGCGGCCGCCGCCGCGGGTCGCGGGACCCGGAGGGCGTTTGTTCCAGGCCGGGCTGCGGCGAGAAGTCGGTCGCGAGAGGGCGCGTTCTCCCCGCGATTGCGCAGATTGCAGGGGGACCAGGTGGGCCCGGTGTTTCGCCGAGAGCCAACCAGCGGTAGACCCAGCGGCCCTGCCTAACCTTGCTGATTGCATGCGGTAACTAGAGGATGCGCGACCTTGAGCAGGTGATTTCGATCGCCCGAAAAGGGCGGCACGCCCTTTGTGGAATTACCTGTGAAATGCGCTTTGAGCTTCTCTGGGGGTTTAGGTGGGCACTCTTGAAATGCAGGCGTGCCATTGCCCTACCAGATTCCATCCTTCATGGTAGGGTGGGGAAAAATCCCTTTTTCTTCTGAAAGGACTCTGCCTTTGAGAGCAGAATGCCCTAATCAGCATAAAAAAACGGAGTGAGTGATTCCGCAACCTTCAATATAAGATTATGTTTACTTAGGCTGTGTCATTTGTTGCTTCGAAGCAGATGGATTTGTTGGCACTCAGAGAAAAATCTTAGTAAGGCTGCATAAAATCAAGAGAAAAGGCTAGAAACACATCAGTGTTTCTGAAGGAAGGCATGGTGTTTAACGAATAAGGTGGGGGGGAAACACCCAGCAACATCTGGACCCCAACATGTGTCCAGCTATTACACGACATAGAATTGATTTAGCTCCTGTCCCTGAGGCTCTAATAAGATTTATTTTGACTGGCAAGAATAGAGAAAAATCAGAAGTATAATCAAGGAAACAAAGGTCCAGTTTAAAAAGTGTTAGCCAAACCCACACCAAAATTATCATGATTTTTAACATTTCTTGATACAGTATTTTGCCACTTTCATCTGTGTTCTTTTCAGTCCCTCCTGAAGTAATGTACCTTAATGTTGCATTTTAGCTTTGAATCTCTGAATCCCACATGTGACCTTGAGGGTCAGACAAATACTACATTGTCCATTTGTTTCATTGTTTATAACTAGAGAGAACAGAAGCTGTTGAGCATAAAGGGAAACAAAAAACTAGACATAGTTTTTTAAAAAAGAATGTTATTTCAGTCATATTAATCGTGAAATATTTGCCTTCTAATTGACCAGGATAAAACCTTCTCCTGGGTCAGAGAGATCTGGCCATAGGTCCTAAATGTTCCTGTAAATGTAATAATTTTGAATAAATCTGTATGGATTTATTTCCCAAAATGGATTCAGGAAGTGAACCGAGAAAAAATACAAAAACAAAAATAATGAAACTTCAAGTCCCGTAAGGTGCAGTCTGTATAAGCATAACATAGCATTTGCAGGAGTTTGTATCTCAGTAGCTACTGTTGCAGTAATGTCTTCTGAATAAATTTAAAAAGTGATTCAGAAAGAAACCTTTCCTGCTAGAGAAGATCTTTTAGGCCAATAAATCGGCTTATTTTAGAAGGACATGCCCAGGGGCACCTGGGTGGCTCAGTCCGTGAAGCTTCTGACTCTTGATTTCAGCTCACGTCATGATCTCAAGGGGGTTTGTGAATTCTGAGCCCATATCAGGTTCTGTGCACTTATCGCAGAGCCTGCTTGGGATTCTCTCTCTATCTCTCTCTCTCTCTCTGCCCGACCCCTTCTCTCTCTCTCTCTCTCAAAAAATAAACTGATAAAAATTTTCAAAAAAAAAAAAAAAGGACATGCCCAAAGCACAATTTTATCATCTATTTTCCTCTCCCCCACTCCCTGTTTTCTACAGCACCTTGATTTGTCTCACCAACTATGAGGCAGTATTTGTGGAAAGTCACCTCTAAGCTTGGCAAAGAAATACTATTTTTAAAATGTGATTTTTAAAAAAATGTTTCAAGTCAACAGAGGAAGAACACATAGAATCATTCATTCAACAAATATTTATTATTATATGTCAGTTATATCTCAATATACGGGGGGGTGGGCAGAGGACAAATATTTATTGGGCATCTGCTGTGTGTTGGCTGATAGAGGTATAATGGTGAGCAAGACAAATATAAGCATGCTCTCCTGGAACTAAGCAGGAATTCAGTAAAAGCTACAGGAATAAATAGCAAAAACAATGAAGTCAATAGAATAGAAAAACAAAAATACTAAAGACTTATGATGGCTGGTTTGTTCGATTTCTATAAAAACAGCCAAACTTTACAACCCTTGAAAATGTGAAGGTTTTAAATATGCATTGTCTGGCAAATGTATGTTTCCTCCAGGGATGGTTACATTGTAGTCACTTAATGTTAATGTAGCTTCATGTTGTTGAAACTGGAAAGATTAATTCACCAAAAGATGCTGAAGTTGCTAGCATGTGAGTGGAGATAGGAGAAATGATCTTAGATATTTTGTTATAAGTGACAGAAATCTCCTTCTTAGTGGCTCTTCAGGGCTTTGTAAAGTGTTAACGTGGGGAAAAAAGGTGGGGGGCGGACCGGGAAAAATAACAAGAAGGCTGAGAAAAGCAGAGATTCTCAAGAACAGTTAACATAGTAAAATTGTTTAAAATATTGCACATTTGGGGCACCTGGGTGGCTCCATCGGTTGAGTGTCTGACTCATGATCTCAGCTCAAGGTTGTGAGTGCAAGCCCTGTGTTGGGCTCTGCGCTGGGCGTGAAGCCTACTTTTAAAAAATAAAATTAAATAGATAAAATAAAATAAAAAATAAAAATGGAACCTTCACATGCTTGCAGATTCATGAGGTGTCTTTTCAAGTATTTGAGGAGAGAAACTTATAAAGGACTGGCCAATACAGACTTCAGGTAGGAAAAATAGTTGCCATAATAGTTTGAGGCATTTTTTAGAAATTCCTGCACCTTCTAAGGTTAATATTCTTGTGGGCTTATTTTTTCATAAAATTATAGTACCGCATTCCCAGTGGTTTTGTTTATTCTGTTTTTCTGAAATTAATGCGTGAATAGTGCTTCACCATTAAGTCCCTTCGAAATAAAAATTCTCAGGGTGTCTGGCTGGCTCAGTCAAAGGAACATGCAACAGGAAGCTACATTAACTTGAAATGACTAGCATAACCATCCCTGGAGGAATCATGAGTTCGAGGCCTCACGCTGGGTGTAGAGATTACTAAAAAAATAATAAAAAATTTCTTAGGAAAGAAGTGATTAGCGTAGAACTTACGAATGCCTTTGTGGTCACTAATATCAAGCCCTATATAAACACACAATCTCTGTCCAACTTCCAGATACTGTAAGGTGGTAACAACAAAGACTTTGAGCCCCGCAAATTCTAACTTCTGCCAGGAGTGATCTAGTTGAGTGATCTTGGGCAATTTACCCAAATTATCTGGGCCTCAGATCCTTGAGCTATAAGACAGAGATAATAATACCTGCTCAAACAGTGTTTTAAGGACTTTAGCCCATTTATGTAAAAACAGATCTTGGGGCACCTGGCGGGGTCAGGCAGGGGAGGATGCAACTCTTGATCTCGGGGTTGTAGGTTTGAGCCCCACAGTGGGTATAGGGATTGCTTGAAAATAAAATGTTTAAAAAAAAAAAGAAAGAAAAAGCATCTTTCTTGGTAAGAGGCCGTGAAAACCTATGAGACTCTTCATTTGCTGCTTTTCTGACAGTGCAGAGCCCCACAGGTCTCTGGTAGCCTGAGGACAACTGGAGCATTTTAGGGCTGTGAAACCCCTCCCTTATCTTAAAGATAAGATAAGAAAAGCTTCTGGGCATTTGGGAGTTTTCTGAGAACCTAAAGAATCTAGGTCTCCTGCCTACTAGAGCAAGGGTCATTCCCCTTTTCCTTGCTACTTCCACAGAAAATTTAGGCCATTACACTAGAATTGAAGCTAAAAAAAATAAACAATTCACTATTACTGTATCTTCAAAGGAATTCAATCCTTTGAATAAGACATCTTAAAACAGTCATGTACTTTGACCCAATAGTCCTTATTTTAGGAAGTTCACCTATAGAAATAATCAGGGATAGAGACAAATTTATTTATAGAAATGCTAATTATAGCATTTTTTTAAAGTTTATTCATTTATTTAGTGAGAGGGCGGGGGAGGGGCAGAGAGAGGGAGACAGAATCTGAAGCAGCTCCAGGCTCCAAGCTGTCAGCACAGGGCCTATCATGGGGCTCCATTTTAGAAACCGTGACATCTTGACCTGAGCTGAAATCAGAGTCCTGTGCTCAACGACTGAGCCACCCAGGCGCCCCATAAGTGATGAAAAATTGTAAACAGCAACCTAGGCATTCAGTGATAGAATAATAACTAAACAAGTTGACTCTGATCCATGAATTATAATTCAGGCAGTACAAATAATCTTTTATTTAAAAAAAAAAATTTTTTTGAGAGCAAGAACAGGAGCGGGGGAGAGGCAGAGAGGGAGGGGGACAGAAAATTTGAAGCCGGCTCTGCTGACAGCAGAGCCCTGATTCGGGGCTCAAACCCACAAACATGAGATTGTGACCTGAGCTAGAGTCACATGCTTCATCAACTGAGCCACCCAAGTGCCCCCAAATAATCTTTTTAAAAGATTTTCAAATAACATGATATTATGTGAAGTTTTCAAAAGCAGAATAATAACATGATATAAACATTATTTGGTACAATAGTGATTTTACAAAATGTTTAATTTTAAATATGCACAGAAAAAGCTAGAAGACATTTTCCTCTATTGTTTATAGCATATATTTATCCTATATAGCAAGTGAGATAGAAAATTTACCCCAGACATGAAAACTACTCTCTCTAAAGATAACCACTATTAATATTTTTCCTTACCTTCCAGGCTTATTTCCAAGCAAATACCTATATAGATTTTTTTACAAAAACAGGAATGTACTAAAATTTTATGGTAATTCTATTTTCACTCAAAATATAGAAAGCATTTTTCTACTAGAACAAATTTAAGGCCATTTGGGTGGCTCAGTCAGTTCAACATCTGACTCTTGATTTCAGCTCAGGTCATGATTTCAGTATTCATGGGATTGAGCCCCATGTCAGACTCTGTGCTGATAGCACAGAGCCTGCTTGGGATTCTCTCTCTCTTTGCCCCTCCCCTGCTCTCTCTCTCTTTCTCTCCCTTTCCCTCTCTCAAAATAAATAAACATTTTTTAAAGATAAACTGGACTTCATCAAAAGTGAAAACTTTCTGTGCTTCAAAGGATACAATGAAGAAAGTGAAAAGAAAAAATTAAGTTTCCTTGAGACATATAACTTTGCCATCAGTTTTGACGTGGAAACATTGTAATACATAAATGTTGTTGTACAACAGTAGTTTTGAGAGTAAAACATGGGGGCCCCTGGGTGGCTCAGTCAGTTGGCCTCTGACGTTGGCTGAGGGCATGATCTCGCGGTTCTTAGTTAGTTCAAGCCCTGCGTCAGGCTCTATCCTGACAGCTCAGAGCCTGGAGCTGCTTCAGATTCTATGTCTCCTTCTCTCTCTGACCCTCTCCTGCTCACGCTCTGTCTCTGTCTCTCTCTCTCTCTCAAAAATAAATAATAAAACATTAAAAAATTAAAAACCAAAAGCATTTTTTAAAAAGTGAAATATGAAAGGTTTAAAAGGTTGAAAAAAAGCAAGCTCTTGTCTCTACTTATTGAGACATGTTAGCTTTTCCTTTGTATTTCCATTGTATTAGATAAATAAATGTGAGTGTAAAATTGCATTAAAAAGAGTAAGGGAAAAGAATCCACAGCATTGGAAAAATATTTGCAAATCACATATCTGATAACATACTTATATCGATAATATATATGGCATAAGTGTTATTACATGCAATACTTTATATATTTTTATATGAGAATATATGAAGAACGCTTACACTAATAAAAAGATAAACCAATTTAAAATGGGTAAAAAAATCTGATTAGAAATTTCTTCCAAGAAGATATACAAATAGCCAATAAGTACATGAAAATATCCTCAATATCATTGTTCATCAAAAATTCAAATCAGGGGCGCCTGGGTGGCTCAGTCGGTTAAGCGGCCGACTTCGGCTCAGGTCATGATCTCGCGGTCTGTGAGTTCGAGCCCCGCGTTGGGCTCTGTGCTGACGGCTCAGAGCCTGGAGCCTGCTTCTTCAGATTCTGTGTCTCCTTCTCTCTCTGCCCTTCCCCTGCTCATACTCTGTCTCTATGTCTCTCAAAAATAAATAAATGTTAAAAAAAAAAATTAAAAAAAAATTCAAATCAAAACACAGGGAGATTCCACTTCACACCTACTAGGATGGCTGTAATCAGAATGACAGATAATCACAAATGTTGGTGAGGATGTAGATAAACTGGTTGGAACTCTCATACACAGCTGGTGAGAGTGTAAAACAGTGTAGCCACACTGGACAACAGTCTGGCAGTTCCTCAAACAGTTAAACACACAGTTTCCATATGATCCAGCAATGCCAACCATATACTCCTACGTATATTCCAAGAGAAATGAAAGCATATCTCCACACAGAAATCAAAACACAAATTTTCATAGCAGCGTTATTCACATAATCACGAAAGGAGAAACAGCCCAAATGTCACTGGTCTCATCAACCAATGAGTGAATAAATAAAACATGGTACACAAAGGAATATTACTCAATTATAAAAAAGAATGAAGTACTGATACTTGACACCGCAAAGATGAACCCAGAAAACACTGCATTATAGGGAAAAAGGCTAGACACAAGGACCACATACTATATGATTCCATTTATGTGAAATATGCAGAATAGACCAGTAGTAGATTGGTGGTTGCCTGAGGTTTGGGGGTAGTTTTAGAGGGAAATGGAGAATGGCTGCTAACCGCATAGTGTCCTTGTGGGGTGACAAAAATCTTCTAAAGTTGACATTGGTGATGGTTGCACAATTCCGTGAGTGTCCTAACAACCAATAAATTGTAAGCTTTAAATGGGCAAATTGTATGGTGTTGTAGGTTATTCGTGTCCACAAAAAAATCTGTTGGGGTCCTAACCCCCAATACCTGAGAATGTGACGTTACTTGGAAATAAGGTCTTTGCAGATGTACCCAAGTTATGGTGAGGTCACACGGGATGAAGGCAAGCCCTAAATCCAATGATTTGTGTCATTGTGAGAAGAGGGATTTGAAGACACAGCGGATGCAGGGGGAAAGAAGGCCGTATGAAGACAGACAGATTGAAACCCTGCAACTACAAGGCAAAGAACACCAAGGATAACCAACAGCCACCAGAAACCAGGAAGAGGCCAGGAGGGATGCTTCCCCCCGAACCTGTAGAGGGATCATGGCCCTGCTGACACCGTGATATGGACTTTTAGACTCGGGAACTGTGAAAGAATAAATCTCTGTTGATTTAAGCCACTTTGTGGTCATTGGTTATAGCAGCCCTACAAAACCGACTTATACAGTGTGTAGACTTAAGCCTAATAAAGCTGTTTGGGGTTTTTTAATGTTTATTTATTTATTTTTGAAAGAGAACGCATGTGAGCAGGAGAGGGGCAGATAGAGAGAGGAGAGAGAGAATCCCAAGCAGGCTCCGTGCTGTCGGTGCAGAACCCGATGTGGGGCTCGATCCCTCGAACCATGAGATGATGGTGACCTGAGCCAAAATCAGGAGTCAAACACTTAACCAACTGAGCCACTCGGGCACCCCTGTTTCGTTTTTTGGCTTTTTTGGTTTTAGTTTTGTCCTGAGTGGAAATCTCTGTACTCTAATGGCAGAGAGCATTAGAGGTGTAGAAAGCAAAGGAAAGCCCTCACTGTGCAGACTCCCCCTGGGGGGACAGGAAGTCATGTTTCGTGCACACAAACTGTCCTAGCTGCCAGGCGGTATCGTTCATTGGCTCCTGGGTCTTTTATTCTTTCTTCTCTCAGGAACGCTTCTCCCACCTGGGTTTAATTCTGTCACTGGGCCGCAAACAAAGCAATCTTGTTCTCTCCATTTTCTTACATCACTGATTTTCTCAGTTTATTTCAGATTCTCAGATTTCCTAGGGAGAGGTCGGACCAGAAAAGAGTCTGAGATACTTTGCATTCTTCTAGAACCAAAAATTTGCCCCAACTAATGCTTATTTTCCAAAATTAGATATTGTCTCATTTGTGCCTTTGGGGTTTTAATTTACAGAGGTGACTGAGTGACAACACGGAGAGGTCAATGCCATTGAAAGAAGATCCGTGTTCCTTACATTTCCCAGGAGGAGGGTGCTTGTCACAACACCCAGGGCCGCGTGGGAAGCATCAGGTTCTGGTGAGGAGGCAGAAGCAGGAGTGAGGGGAAGGCGTAAGGTCAGAGCCATCGTTGGGGTTTCTGCAGGAACAATGCAGAGTACAATAAACGTTTGGCGATTGGTTGGTCTGAATAATTTCGGCAGGCTTTGGGCTATAGGTCGTGGTCTCTGATTGCCATGGGTTGAGTGAAGGCAGAGGAAACACCAGCTCACTGTGCTGGAGTTAGTATAAGAAGACATGTGAGTTCCAGACAAGCTGACTTGCAGGAGATGGGTATACGCTGGCTGTGTTCACAAATGCCACATAGACCTCCGAATCCGAAAGCACAGAACAGATACCCCATTAATTACTACCTTCAGCCCGAGTCTCCCGTCTACTCAGCTACACTGTTGGAGAGGTTAGCAGCTAAATAATATTCCCTGTTGTCTGGGAACCAAACTTGTGTTTCTACTTTATTCAGTCATTACCTCTGCCCCACATCCCTCCTACCTGCCAGTGTGTCCTAACAGGTCTCGTCATGTAACTCCTCTACCATCAGTCAGAGATCAGAACTTCGGTCTCTCCCTACTGCCCTCAAGATAAAATGTTCTTTGTAAATTATTTAAATTTTACTTTTGAATCGCTAAGGCAGTGCAACCACCCTGCAGAAGGAAATGTCTCCCTTCCCTCTTATCCTCACTTCCCTTCCCCCACGATAGTTTCTCGTGTATCTTTCTGTAGATTTTCATGCATATACCATAAGTACACACGTATATTCTACCACCACCAACTGTCTTTTTTAGCCAAATGTTTGCATACAAACACTGCTGCACCTTGTTTTTTTTTTCTCCTAACAGCATATTTTTGCAGTCATCCCATACCCCTGTACAAGGAGCTTCCTCTTTCAAACCAACATAGTTTTGTGTTGTTTAAACGTATTATTGCACCAGTTGATTTAACCAGTCCTCTAGTGAATAATACTAAGGGTATTTCTAACCTTTTGCCATTACAAACAATGCTGCAATGAATAGTCTTATCCATATAGCATTTTGCACATTTTTGAGTGTGTATCTGGTGGATAGATCCTTAAAAGCAGAATTACTGAATCAGTTGTACTTTTGATAGGTGTTTCCAAATCAAATCCAACTCCTTCCCCCAAAAAAAGCGGTAACATCTAGATTCCCATCAGCAACACACAATGAGGCCGGTTTATCCTCACCCTCATTAACATGGGTAGCATTTGCCATGTGCCCAGCTCACGTCCAAAGACCCGTCAGTGTGATTTACAATTGTCACCATCTGCACCCTTGTGCCGGAGGGTCCACCCTCCCTAACCACAATTGCAGAAGGTGCTTTTTGGGTTTGGGGGGAAGTCAGATGCACAGAAAAGTACCCCACCCCCAACACGCAAATACACACGGGGCAGCCCTCACCGATGACTTTTCAGGTCCTTCATCCCTCAAGTGGGGGTAATTCTGAAGTTTATATGGTGCATTAACTCCCGGAGTTTCCCACAGGTGGTTGGCTTAATAACATACCTTTCCTTAGCTGCCTGACTTTTTCTATGTCACTTTACTACTTCCCTTTCCAGTGTCCCTTCCCAGCTGTCCAGTTTGAAATGCCTTCCTTGGTTTTTTGTTTGTTTGAAATCAAAATCAGGCAAAAGTGGGTGGGCAGCTCCATCTCCCCAAAAGTGATTGAGCTACTTCTCGTTAGTTGATATGAATGTTCCTATATCTGTTTCATGCTCGTCACAATGTAGATATTTTTCTGTCTTTTGGAAACTAATCTCCTTAAAACCATTCTGTTTTAATTAAAGCTTTAAAGCAGATGTCTGTGCCAGAATAAACTCAGTGAATTACCTATTTTAAAAATAAGAATATTCGGGGCGCCTGGGTGGCTCAGTCGGTTAAGCGGCCGACTTCGGCTCAGGTCATGATCTCACTGTCTGTGAGTTCGAGCCCCGCGTCAGGCTCTGTGCTGACACCTCAGAGCCTGGAGCCTGCTTCGGATTCTGTGTCTCCCTCTCTCTTTGCCCTCCTCCTGCTCACGCTCTGTCTCTATGTCTCAAAAATAAATAAACATTAAAAAAAAAAAAAGAATATTTACCTTAATCTCAGGAAGAATCCTGAGAGAATGTATACTGTCTACCAGTATACCGGGCAAAGAAATGATTCCTGGGCCATGGAGAAGAAAGGGAAGGAAATACGTTGATTTTAGTAGGAAATTTTTTTGAAAGATGTAGACTTTTAAAAACTTCCTAATAGGGGCGCCTGGATGGCTCAGTCAGTGAAGCATCCGATTTTGGCTCAGGTCATGATCTCACTCTGCGTCATGCTCTATGCCGACAGCTCAGAGCCTGGGGCCTGCTTCGGATTCTGTGTCTCCCTCTCTCTCTGCCCCTTCCCCACTCATGCTCTGTCTCTCTCTCTCTCTCAAAAATAAAACAAAATAACATTTAAAAAAATTAAAAATAAAAAAATAAAAACTCCCTAATAGTTTTTTCAAAATGCCTAACAACTAACGAGTTAAACCACACGAGGAGGAATGACTAAAGGAACTTCACTTAAATGTTTCTTCATTGATGCAATTCCCTTTTTCTAAGAAAGAGACTTACATTCAGACACAGGTAGGTAAGAGCATTAGCAAAGTGTAAGTCAGCTTCTTACAACTTTAGTTTTTTTACTTCTAAAATGGGATAATAATTCACAGGACCGTTTTTGTGGTTAAATGAGCTGGTAGACCTACTTAACATATCGCTTGGAATATAATAAAGACTCAATAATTGGTAGTTATTCCTATGAAGACAGTTTCTGCTCTGATGGCATTGTCTACTCTGGAAGATGAGTTGGAAGAACACATCCCATGAGAGTTCTTGACCATGAGGACAGTCCAGGAAAGGAAGTAGGGCACCACATAAAGCATTCATAAGACAAACCCCACATGTCAGGAGGGTGCAAATCAAGAAGACAAGAGAGTCTCTTTCCCACACTTTGCATTGCTCAGTGTGTCCAGACTTTCATAAATGTGTAGAAGGTGCATCACTAGAGCTGCTACATACAAGAATTGACAGGTCTCTTGTCAATACCGGAGTCGGCATATTCTCTTCTCTGAGGCTTTTGCTACCCCCACTTACCACAAGCAATGCTAATATTACTAATTCCAAAAACATCTTTGAGAATTGCAGCAACACTGCCTCCCCTTCAGAGCAATCTGTGCTATGTTTGTGAAAAGCAAAATTTGGGGGGTGAGAGGTAGGAGGTAAGAAGTGGGAATTGGTGGAGAGAAATATTATATATATGTATATATATATCTCATGAGACCACAAGACCTGGCCTAAAAGCCAGGCAGGCAGAGTTCTGAGTCTGGCTCTTTCAACAATAGCGTTTGTAAACTTGGGTCAACTATTTTGTTTGCCTGTAACAACCACACAGTAAGTCATCAGCAAGTGCTGTCAACTCTACCCTAAGGTATATCTCCATTCTTTCCACTTCCTTCTATATATTCTACCACCTAAGCCAGGCTGCCATCTTCTCCTGTATAGAATACAGGAGGAGCCTCTTCTGGAGTTCTTGCTTGCCTCCTGGCCCCACTACGATCTACCCTAAACACTGAAACAGAGAAATATTTAGGCATTTTTTTAAATGTTTATTTATCTATTTTGAGAGGGAGAGTGCATGCACCTGAGCAGGCGAGGGGCAGAGAGAGGGAGAGAGAGAATCCCGAGCAGGCTCAGTCCTGTCAGCACAGAGCCCCACACAGGGCTCAATCCCACGAACCATGAGATCATGACCTGAGCAGAAACCAAGAGTTGGACACTTAACCGACTGAGCCACCCAGGTGCTCCCTATTTAGACATTTTATTTTATTTTTTTAATTTTTAATGTTTATTTTTGAGAAAGACAGAAAAAGCACAAGCAGGGGAAGGTCAGAGAAAGAGAGAGGAAGACACAGAACTGAAGCAGGCTCCAGGCTCCAAGCTATCAGCACAGAGCCTGACTCCGGGCTCAAACCCACAAACTAGAGGTGGTGGCCTGAGGTCAAATCAGACGCTTAACCACTGAGCCACTCAGGTGCCCCTAGGCATTTTAAATCTAACATAATCCTCTGCTCAAAACTCTGAATGGTTTTCTACCACTTAGAAAAAAATCCATACTTACAATAGCCCTTATCATATTAACACGCCCCTAAACTCTCTAACCTTACTGTGGCTGCCACACTCTAGGGTGGCTCCCGGGATCCCCACCTTCTGGTATTCATGCCTTGCATAATCCTCCTTCCTAGAGGAGGTGGGACCTGGACATAGTTTAACCAGTAGAATACAACAAAGGTGTTGGCTGTCACTTCCCTAATAACATCACATAACACTGTAAACCATCTGGCTAGGAGTCTCCCTCCCCCTTGCCGGCGGCTTCGAGAAAGCAAACACCCATGATGGGAAGCCCCACATAGCAAGGGATTGAGGGCCGTCTCCAGTGGACAGCAAGAAGTGGAGGCCCTCAGTCCAACGGCCCACAAGACACTGAATTCTTCCAATAACTTCCTGAACTTGGAAGTAAATCCTCAGATGAGCCTCAGAGAAGAACTCAAGCCTCCGTGATGCCTTGATTGTAGTTTTGCAGAAATCCCAGCTAGAGCTGTGCCTGGACACCTGACCTGCAGAAGCTGTGTTGTTTTAAGCCGCTACGAGGGTGGTGATATTGTTACGCAGCAATACCTGCTTCTTATCTCCCACCACACTCCTTCTCACGCTCTAGTCTGCCTCCCCTGGGCCTCCTGCTGCTGTCCCCATACATCATGATTATTCCCTCCTCAGGGGCCTTACACTTGCCACGCCCTCTGCGTAGAAGGCTCTTAACCAAACTCTTCAGTTAGCTGACTTTTTCTGGTCACACAGGCCTTGGCTCTAATGTTCACTCTCGTCTACGTAATCTAAACAGCCACCCTGACATTAGCGCATCATACTGTCTTAATTATACATAGAGCTTCTTACTTCCTGTAAAAAATGTGTTTCTTCAGTTTCCTCACACTAGAAAGTGAGCTGTTCGAGATCACAGGCTTTGTCCACCTTGTTTCCTACCGTTTGCTTAGAACCCAAAACCGTGCCTGGTACCAGTCAACATTTAGTAAAACGGTTAGTAAATACTCATATTATAAAATGAGCATTTGGGCAGTATTTAAGATCTGTCCAGTGCCAAAATGATCTCAGGTCCATAAGGGACATATGCAAACACATTCATTGTATCGGTAACTGCGGTATAGTGAGTGGGAGATAATCTGGGTGCCCATCGCTGGGAGGATCAGTCAGCAGAATGTGGTAATGCACGCGTGAAGGGCTGTGGAGCATTAGAAGCAACTGTCAGAAGCACACTGAAACACGGCTGAACTGAAAGCCAAGACTAGGCTGTATAAGACGCACATTTTTTGGAAACCAAACTCCATGGGCACACAAAAGTGCATATTTTGTAATAACAACACGGGCAAATAAAACCACATTAAATAGAACACTTTTCTCTAGGAGAGGATGGAGCGGCAAGTGGCAAGTGAGGTTGAGAGAGAATAAATAAAACAAGAGAAGGAACTTGCACAGACCAACGATGATGATGGGCTAGGAACTGGGAAGTATAATTAATTCAGACTTCTGCAGCCGAGAGCCAGACTGAAGGCCAAGCAGAACTGTGTGATTCAGAGATCACAGGAGACACCGTAAGGTGCCACCAGTCTAAAGATAAGCAGGGCCGGATTGAACACTAGAAGGTGACCTACGCTACAAGTCGCACTGTCATGGATGACTCTGCCTTTCCATCCTTCTCCTTATGGGCCCAGGCATCTGGATGCTTCCAACTTTTTTCTCGAATTAATCTCCACCAGCCTTGGGTGTCCATCATGGTCAGACATAGGCTCAATGTTCTGAACACCGCTGCTTCCCAGTCGCTGCCATGCTCTTCCACTGGGAAGTATGCCGTGCCTGGTGATCTCTCTTTGTGTGATGTAGAGCTTTTAATGATCAATGTCATAGTTTACGTCAAAGTCTCTCAAGTCGTTTTGATTATCCGAGGCTAATTTTCTAGCATATTCCTCAGGAAGAGTTCTAGGAATAATACTGAGTCCGTAAGAGTCGGTCTGTAGCCTTTCTACTTAAGTCGGCTTGAAAGAATGTAAATCCTTGGCTCACATTTTCTTTTCTTAGCACACAACTTCAGACCTCCATGTTGCAGCTTATGTTTTTCTCCACCTGGAATGTCCTTCCTGCTTGTCATCTGTCAAACTCTGTTGAGCCTTCCGGACCAGTGTTGTCTCTCCACTACTAGGAAGCCTTTCCTAGCTCCTCTGACTTAATTCAGCTCTACTTTCAATGGTATTCTTCTGGAACTTTATACATTTCTCTGTTGTATCACTTAACACATTATACAAAGCTACAACATATTAAGCACTTACTATGCGCCAGGCACAGCTGAGCTATGTAGTGGACTAATTACATGTAGAGCACTATAATTTTATTTGGAATTAAAAATTGCCTCATATTTTGCCTAGATTTCACACACACACAAAATTATGAGTTTTACTTTTTCCTCGGGGACTTCATTAATTTTCAGTCATTACACCATCCCTAAACCCTCACTCAGTTGTCTCTATCTCAATATGTGTCAACACTTCGGGTACTATAGGATTTCGTTTTCGGGGAGATCTCCCTCTCAGAGCTTTTTGGGTGGCTTGTGTATGGAATGTTGGCTCCGTGGTGCTATCTGAGGTTTACCTTTACCATCATCTGGGGGTTCCCTTTGCCTCGTGTGTGTGTGTGTGTGTGTGATGGATTTTCTATTTCCTGGATCTTATATTATCCCTTTTCTTGAGTTCCTTCCCTGAACTTTTAGAAGAAGGGAACATGAAAGGTGAACTATTAGAGATGAAAACTTTCTCTACCAATCACATACCCTCCATGTGACTGATAAAGCACCTACTTCATAATTCCAAGTTGATAATATTTTTCTATCAGAATATTGAAGACATTTCTATTGTCTTCCAGTTTTCAGTGTTACTATTGAACAGTCAATGCGATTATTATTTTGAATCTTTTATATTTGAATTTTTTCAACGTAGAAGCTTTTTATTTAGTATTTTTTATTTTATTATTTATTTTGAGAGAGACAGAGAGCAAGAGAGAACGTGAGTGGGGGAGGAGAGAGAGAGGGAAAGAGATTGAGAGAAAGAGAGAGTCCCAAGCAGGCTCCACACTGTCAGTGCAGAGCCCAATGCAGGGCTTGAACTCACAAACTGTGAGCCAAAATCAAGAGTCAGATGCTTTACCGACTGAGGCACCCAGGCACCCCAACCTAGAAGCTTTTATAATCATCTTTTTATCTCGGGGTTCTAAAATTTCAAGATGAAGTGCCTTGGTGAACTCAGTGGGCCCTATCAAATTTTAAAAATAATTTCTCCATGGGGAGCCTGTCTGGCTCAGTCAGAACACCGTGTGACTTTTGATCTCGAGGTCATGATTTGAGCCCCCATACTGGGTATAGAGATTACTTAAAATAAAATTTTAAAACTAATGAAATAAAATAATTTCTCCAATAACTTCCTCTTTCCATCTATCTTATCTCTCTAGCCTTTTACTTGTTTATTTCTCTCTCTCCCTCTCCCCCCATTATTCAAGTATTGTATCTCCTAGGTTGATTTTCTAATTTCCTTTTATTTGCTTTTCTATTTTTTCATCATTTTCTCTTTTTGTTCTACGTTTTGAGAGATTTCTGCACCTTTAATTTACAACCCTACTTTTTAAAAAGTTTTTCAGACAGTTACTTTTATATTTCTTTTTTTTTTTAATTTTTTTTAATCTTTATTTTTGAGACAGAGAGAGAGAGAGAGAGAGAGACAGAGTGTGAGCAGGGGAGGGGAAGAGAGAGACGGAGACACAGAATCAGAAGCAGGCTCCAGGCTCTGAGCTGTCAGCACAGAGCCTGACGTGGGGCTCCAACTCACAGACCGCGAGATCATGGCCTGAGCTGAAGTCGGTCACTTAACCGACTGAGCCACCCAGGTGCCCCAACTTTATATTTCTTAAAGCGAAATTATGGAAAGAAAACAAATACCAGCCCCTGGTCATGTTCGACACATGGGAATAGGTGCTAAACATACAGCTTTTTAAAAATCAATGGATTTCAACCCCCAACCTGCCCCTCTGCAAGCCTTGGGGCCGTGCTCCATAGAATTCAGAAACCAGGGACTTTCTGCTCACAGCCAGGTGAAAGAAAACCAAACTCGTTAAGGTCAAAAAAATAAGGAAAATATGAAGTTTAAAGTTTGGTACCACAGACACTTTTATACCTTGTTCATCACAAAGAGCAGAAAAACCAAAGCAATCTCTGCCCAGGTTTAGTAACGAATGATCTGAAATCCACATTGATTGGGACTATGTTAAAATTTTTAAATTCTTTAAAAAAAGAAAAAGAGGGGCGCCTGGGTGGCTCAGTCGGTTAAGCGGCCGACTTCAGCTCAGGTCATGATCTCGCAGTCTGTGAGTTCGAGCCCCACATCGGGCTCTGTGCTGACGGCTCAGAGCCTGGAGCCTGCTTCACATTCTGTGTCTCCCTCTCTCTCTCTGCCCTTCCCCTGCTCACATTCTGTCTCTATATCTCTCAAAAATAAATTAAAAAATGTTTAAAAAAAGAAAAAGAAAAACAAGTGACTTCCCATTGCTCTCTTTTCCTTAGAAATAATTACATTTTAAAAGTACTTTTTTTAAAAAAATTTTTAGTGGCGCCTGGGTGGCTCAGTCGGTTGAGTGTCTGACTTCGGCTCAGGTCATGATCTCGCAGTCCGTGAGTTCGAGCCCCATGTCGGGCTCTGTGCTGACAGCTCAGAGCCTGGAGCCTGCTTCAGATTCTGTGTCTCCCTCTCTCTCTGCTCCTCCCCCACTCATGCTCTGTCTCTCTCTGTCTCAAAAATAATAAACATTAAAAAAAAATTTTTTTAATGTTTACTTATTTTTGAGAGAGAGAGAGAGACAGACAGAGCATGAACAGGGGAGGGGCAGAGACAGGGGAGACAGAATCCGAAGCAGGCTCCAGGCTCTGAGCTATTAGCACAGAGCCTGACGCGGGGCTTGAACTCACCACGAGATCATGACCTGAGCCGAAGTCAGCCGCTTAACCAACTGAGCCACCCAGGTACCTCTTAAAAGTACTTTTGAGGGGAGCCTGGGTGGCTCATTCAGTTGAGAATCTGACTCTTGATTTCAGCTCAGGTCACGATCTCATGGTTCATGAGGTGGAGCCCCACATCAGGCTCTCTGCTGTCAGCACAGAGCCCACTGAGGATCCTCTGTCTCCCTCTCTCTCTGCACCTCCCCTGAGCTCTTGCTCGCTCTCCAAGATAAACAAACATTTAAAAATAAATAGGGGTGCCTGGGTGGCTTAGTGGGTTGAGCATCTTCACTTCAGCTCAGGTCATGATCTCACAGTTTGTGGGTTTGAGCCCCACATCAGGCTCTGCGCTGACAGCTCAGAGCCTGGAGCCTGCTTCCGATTCGGTGTCTCCCTCTCTCTCTGCCCCTTCCCCGCTCACACTCTCTATCTCTTTCTCAAAATTAAACACTAAGAAAATTTTTAATATATAAGTAAAAGTACTTTTGAGTTAATAACATGCTTTTCCATGTTGTTTACATAGACTAATTTTTCTAAGAAACTAATGAATTAAAAAGTAGCAATTATTCAAACAAGCTTATTTTCGTACTAAGACCAAACAATGAATTGATATCTGCTCTGCATTAATGTGGTAAAATAGCAAATGAAAAAATAATGTAACCATAACAATGTCCTCATTTTGTGTAATCTAATACTCACGGCAACCCTATGATTTGGTTACCGTTGTTATCCCCATTTTATGGAAAAGGAAGTTAACACACATGGAGGTTGAATAACATCCCCCACAGTCATACAACTAGTATGTGACATTAATTGATTTTTTAAGAATTTGTATCCATCGATTTATTTTTATCATAATTTTTATTTTCAAGAGATCTCTTTATTCTTCTAAATATGGCTTTTTAAAAAATCTCATTTTTTTCTTCATGAATGCAAGACTCCTTTTATGCTCTGAGACCATGACTTGTATGTCTTAGTTTTTCTGATTCCTCTACTGTCTTCATTTTCTCCAAATTCTTTTCTGTTTATCTCTATGTTTTCATGCTTGGGGACTTTCCTCAAATGTCTGGGAGTTCTTACCTCTTCATGTATAGTTAAGAGTGAGGCACTAAAACCTAAGAAGAATCTGTGTGGGGAAGCGGTAGACTTCTTTGCAAAATTATTCTCTCAGGACAGTCCCTCAGGACACTGCCTCTCAAATGTGTCAGCACCTCTAGGTCCTTTTTCCTGGAGTGCTCATTCTCCCCAGGGAGAGCGTCTCCCTTCAATTCCTTACCTTGGCATCAAGTCAGGGGAAGAAGCTTTGGAATCTTACTTTGCAAGGTATTGATTTCCACGGAGTCCCTCTGCTTCCCGCAGAGCTCCCTGTTTTTCACTCTGCCTGAACTTAGTTGGAGCCCCTCAATTCAGTACCCTTCCCTTCTCTGCAAGGGTGGCTTGCTTGGTTGCCTGTGGTGTGAAGAGGGACTTGGGAACTAACTGCTTCCTTTATAGAATTTTACCCCCTCTTTCTGGTTTCAGTCGTACCTCTCACCCCTGCCTTCAGAGATAACTGGCACCACAATGGCTGAGATTTTCCAGGCTCCTAAGGCAGGGTTTTGCTTCTTGGCTTCCTTCTCTGCAGGCAGTATGGTTTCAGCTTTCTCTGGTCTGCTGGATCAGTTAGTAATTGCCCAGCTGGCTTTTTGGCTTCCAGATTTTGACTGACAGCTCTCAACTGTTCTTCTGTTCTCTCCCCTTGAGTTCTCTCGAGTCTTTTTTTTTTTTTTAACGTTTTATTTATATTTGAGAGACAAAGAGACAGCTGTGAGCAGGGGAAGGGCAGAGAGAGAGGGAGACACAGAATCGGAAGCAGGCTCCAGGCTCTGAGCCATCAGCACAGAGCCCGATGCGGGGCTCAAACCCACAGACCGTGAGATCATGACCTGCGCTGAAGTCGGCTGCTTAACCAACTGAGCCACCCAGGCACCCCTTGAGTCTTTTTTAATCCTTTAAATATCTTCTGGGTGGAGATCCGGGAAGGAGCAGAGGAGAATGCAAGTATCCAGTCTCCCAGGTTTAGCGGGAAGCCCGTACTTTTAACCTCTGTGTTATGCTGCATGTGTGTGTAGCCTCCGTGTCTCCTCCACACAGGTTATGAGTTTCTTGGAGGCAGAGACCTGAAAATAAAGAAGTTCCCACACTCCTCGGAAAAGATGAAATGTTCTGTGGTTATAGCAGCAAGTAACCACCAGAACCAGTTCTAAACTGGTTTCATGGATCCATGACAGCTTGCCTTGGTTTAATGAATCCATGGCAACTTGCCCAAGTGAACACACTTCTGAAAGTCAGCCAGAAACGGCCCCATGCTTCTGAAACCCAGCCAGTTCACACCGTTCCCATCGAAACAAGCAGCTTCCACAGCTGGCGTCAACCCACTCCTGCCTCTGAAAGTCCACCAATCCCTGGATTCCACACTTCCCAAACACTATCTAGATCTGCTCCTTGCTTTGCTGGAGAAGACTGTGCTTCAGGAAGCATGAGATCTGGCTTTTTATTTAGGTATTTAGTGGTAGCCTTTTCCTTTGACAGACCTTAGCAATTACTACCTGTCTGACACATAGGAAGTATTCAGTGGGCAGACAAGCAAAGGTGCCAAGGACAACTGTGGCTGAAAGAAAAGGGCCTGAGCTGTTCAGCCTAGTGAGCCCAGTGGCAAGGTTAAAACAGTAATGACTACATGTAGGCATGCCTTGCAGGTATTGCAGGTTCAGTTCCAGACTACTGTGATAAGGCAAGTATCACAATAAAGTGAGTCAAATTAATTTTTTGGTTCCCCAGTGCATGTGAAAGTTATGTTTACACTGTACTGTTGTCTACTAAGTGTACAATAGCATTATGTCTAAAAAACAATGTATATACCTTACTTTAAAAATACTTTATTGGGGCACCTGAGTTACTCGGTTGAGTGTCCAACTCTTGATTTTGGCTCAGGTCATGATCTCATGGTTCATGGGAGAGAGACCCACATCGGCTCTGCACTGACAGCTCGGAGCTTGCTTGGGATTCTCTCTCTCTCTCTCTCTCTCTCTCTGCCCCCGTTCTGCTCATACACACACTCTCTTTCTTTCTCTCTCTCTCTCAAATAACTAAATTAACTCGGGGCAGCTGGGTGGCTCAGTCGGTTAGGCATCTGACTTGGGCTCAGGTCACGATCTCACAGTTCATGGGTTTGAGCCTCGCATCAGGCTCTGTGCTGACTGACGCCCCAGAGCCTGGAGCCCACTTGGGATTCTGTGTCTCCCTCTCTCTCTGCCCCTCCCCCTCTCATGCTCTGTCTCTCTCAAAAATAAACAAACATTAAAAAAAAAAGTTTTTTTTTTAAAGGCTAACCATCATCTGACCTTTCAGTGAGTTGTAATCACTGATCACAGATCACCTTAGTAAATACAATAACAATGGAAAAGTTTGAAATATTGTGAGAATTACCACAATGTGTCACAGAGACACAAAGTGAGCAAATGCTGTTGGAAAAATGGTGCCTATAGGCTTGCTCAATCCGGGGTTGCCACAAACCTTCAATTTGTAACATAACATAACATAACATAACATAACATAACATAACATAACATAACAAGGGGCGCCTAGGTGGCTCAGTTGGTTGAGCAGCCGACTTCAGCTCAGGTCATGATCTTGCGGTCTGTGAGTTCAAGCCCCGCATCCGGCTCTGTGCTGATGGCTCAGAGCCTGGAGCCTCCTTCAGATGCTGCGTCTGCCTCTCTCTCTCTGCCCTTCCCCTGCTCACGCTCTATCTCTCAAAAATAAATAAATGTTAAAAAAAAAAACATAACATAAAAATGCAATATCTGTGAAGTGCAATAGAAGAGCAATAAAACGAGGTATGCCTGTTTATATACACATATTCATAAATGTATGTTTATGTAAAATCATTCAACATGCACTCATCGACGCAAATTTACAGGTAGCAGAAGCAAGTACGCCTCCCTGCCACCTTCAATACAGTTAACCGCGTCTAACCTGATCAATGACTACGACACGCTCCTGGACGGACTTTCTCTTACTACACTCTATTTTCACTATTTTACACTCTTTTTTCTTTACCCTAGTTTAAAGAAGGGAGGGAGAATCTTCCCTCCACAGAGATCACATTTGCAGCAGCAAAACTGATTCTAACAGATACACAAAAAATATTGCCTGGGAAGGTAAATCCCTGTAGGGTGAAAGGTCCTCCAATGACGACTCAGCCCTGGGAGAACGGTGCCCTCAGAACTCTTCGGAGAATCGGAGTTCGCTTGCTTCCAGGATCCGGGCCTAGATGCCTCGCGAGTTCCTTGCAGGAAGAAGAACAGGACTGCAGGCTTGGACCAGCAGAGAGGAGACAAGTACTAGCCCAAGAACCTCCCACCCGCAAATGAAATCTCAAGAGCCTGGGCCCAATGGGAGGGCGAAGACGTCGCTCCAGCCATCGCTTCTGCCACCACTTCTGCCGCCGCAGCCCTCCCGGCCTCCTTTTCCCGGACTTTCCCGACATCCCTTCCCGCTCCCGGTTGTTGGAGCCGCAGATCCAGCCTCGGCCGGCGGCCCTTCCCCGGGGAGGCCGCCAGCACCCCGGGGCCCGCCGCGCCCTCCGCACCTCCGGACCCCGAAAGCTGCGCGCGCTGGCTCGGGCTCCCCAGGCGCCCCTCTGCTCCAGGCCCAGCTTGGCACCTCGCTGTTGGCCCTTCTAAGGGCGGGTTTCAGAAGACTTGGAAACTCTAGAAACTGCTAAGAGACCTCCAGCAGGAGCGGTCTGGCACGGTTCTGTCGGAAGGAGCCGTGCTCCGTTGGGTATCCTTCAGGAGGTCTCTCAAGCCCCAGATCGTGGCATTGCCTATGAAAGTGAACATGCTTCTCAAAGAAGCTCCTGCCACCTTAGGCGTCAGTGAGGATGTTTGGAGGAGGAAGTAACAGGTCAATTTTGCAAAAACAGGACCCCCTCTTCCTCTGTCCTTTTGCCAGTTTTTCAGAAATGGAAGGACCTAAGATCTCTCCAAACCCAGAGGGTCCAGTCACCATCTACCTGGGGATGATTTGCAATGCTTTCTAAGCACAAATCACTCTCCTGACTCCAGACTTCGGATTTACGAATCCGAAGGCCTGTTTAATACAGCCGTCACAAGGACCCCCCAAGACCCAGCATGTCCAATTTGCATACACACTCAACATTGCTCTTCCAGTAATTCCCTGTCTCAGGGATAGGAAGCATCCCTGTCATCCTTGAGTCCACCTTGATCAGCCACCCCCACCCCCAACATACCGTGTGGGGGGAGCCCCCAAACCTGCCTCTTTATTAGTCATTCAATTCCATTCCTTTTTTTTTTTTTTAACTTCCCAACTCACACAACATTAACTTACATCATCATCATCACCTCTTACCTACTTTATGGCAAAACGCTCCAACTGGTCTTCTTACCTTCATTCTTGCCCCATCTTTCTTTTTCTTTCTTTCTTTCTTTTTTTAATTTGTTAGTTGCTTATTTATCAAGAGAAACTATATCATAACACAATATTCACATTTCATAGTTCAGGAACACAGATCGGTGACAAACTTCCATGGAACTCAGCCCAAAGAAATTCTTTTCTTGTTTGTTTGTTTAACTTTTCGATGTTAATATTTATTTTTGAGACAGAGAGAGACAAAGTATGAGTGGGGAGGGGCAGAGAGAGAGGGAGACACAGAATCCGAAGCAGGCTCCAGGCTCTGAGCTGTCAGCACAGAGCCCAACCCAGGGCTTAAACTCACAAACCATGAGATCATGACCTGAGCTGAAGTCAGACACTTAACCGACTGAGCCACCCAGGTGCCTCTCAACCCAAATTCTTTATATTCCAAAATCACTTTGTACTCTGAAAGGTACCGGCCTTCTTCGTCTCCTCAAAATCTTTCGTGCAATCATAATTTTGTAGCAATCTGCATATGCCTTCTTTCTTGTTCGGCCACAGCAAACTTACAGAAAGCTGCAACCCCCAGGGTCCCAGCAGATACTCCAACAATGTAAAATCCCAGATGCTTGGCCAGAAGGCCTCACATCTGAGGTTTTGGCAAAGCACTGGAGGTCACGCTAGTTAGTTTCCTCAACATCAATCTCGAACCTAATGTCCTTCCTAACTGATACAGAAATGGGCCTGTTCTTGCCCCATCTTTCATCTGAAATCTTTCAATGGCCCCCCATTGCTTATGGCATAAGGCCCCAAACTCGTGAAAAAACTCACAGGACCCCTACAGAGGGGGCCCCTCTGCAATCCTACTACGACTTACTCTCCCACTAAAATGCAGCCCTCCAACCACACTAACCCATTCCCTTTGCACACATCAGACCCCTAGCCCGAAGGCTTCCCCCTCTTCCCTTTTTGCCTGGCTCACTCACAGTCAAGCTTAAGTCTCTTCTGAGGCATCACTTACTCTCCGAGAAGGGTTCCAAAGAACCCTGACTTCACACTGCTCTTATCTCAACCCACGGCATGAAAAAAAAAAAAAAAAAAAAAATTTCCCTGTCTGCCCACCAAACCGAGCTCCTTGGAGCTAGAGACTATGTGTGAGTTAACATTTTAGTCCCCATATTGGCTTACTGCCTGAGTCACCTTAGACATTCAGTATATACTTACCTAATTAATTGAATCCAGTAAAACTATGAATTTTCCTGACGAGAAATTTGGGGTCAAGAGCTTGAGTGATCAAAGGCATCGAGCATTCCTTCTGTAAGCACTAGCTGAGCAACTGGACTTCAGCTGCTCGCATGTGCCAACGGCTGCTTAGAAACTACCGCTTAGGAAGCTATGTGTTTGGCTCAGATCTGTATGTATAAGTTCTAGATGAAGCCTGTTAGTTGTGTTAGTCGAATTCTCAAAAAATTGATTTTTGGAAAATATGATCTGTTGGTCTCCAAAAGAGAGTATGTTTAAAATCTCATTCTAAATTTGTCTATTTCTCCTTGTAGCTCCACCTACTTTTGATTTGTGTATATCACAGAACTGTGGCTGGTTCCCCATAACATCATAACTATTATATCTTCTTGGACAGATATTCCTTTTATCACTATGAAATGTTTTTCTTAATCTCTTTTAATATTGTTCACCTGTAATCCTATTTTATTTTTTGCCTAATATTTTTTAAATATGTCTTTTTCTAACCTTTGTGCATCACTTGAAAATAGCAGTAATCTGGGGCGCTGGGTGACTCAGGCGGTTAAGTGTTCAACTTCGGCTCAGGTCATGATCTCATGCTCAGTGGGTTCGAGCCCCGCATCAGGCTCTGTGCTGACAGCTCAGAGCCTGGAGCCTGCCTCAGAATCTGTCTCCATCTCTCTCTACCCCTCTGCAACTCGTGTTCTGTCTCTCTCTCTCTCTGTCTCAAAAATAAATAAACATTAATTTTTTTTATTTAAAAAAAAAAAGAATAAATTCTTCCTGGAGTGCCTGGGTGGCTCAGTTGGTTAAGCATGTGACTTCGGCTCAGGTCATGATCTCGTGGTCAGCGGGTTCAAACCCCATGTCAGGCTCTGTGCTGACAGCTCAGAGCCTGGAGCCTGCTTCAGATTCTGTGTCTCCCTCTCTCTCTGCCCCTCCCCAGCTCACACTCTGTCTCTCTCTCTCAAAAATAAATAAACATTTAAAAAAATTTTTTTAACTAGCAGTAATCTTTTTCTTCTCAGGCCTATTTTTCATTCTTCGTAGTGGATAATGAGAGAAAAAGTTTCAGGGCACCAAAACTTCAGAATACCAACACACAGAAACCAGTAAAGGGAATTTGTTTTTCCCTCTACTCTCAATCTTAAACAATGCTAGAGATTTCTCAAGAAGTTATGTATAGAATTACCATATGACCCAGTAATCCGACTCCTAGGTATATATATCCAAGAGAAATGAAAACATGTTCACATAGAAATGTGTACACAAATGTTTATGGCAGCAGTACTCATAACAGCCAAAAAGTGAAAACAACCCAAATGCCTATCAATGAATATATGCACAAATTGTCGTTTATGCATACAATGGAATATAATTTAGTCTTTTTTTTTAAATTTTTTTAATGTTATTCATTTTGATAGACAGAGCATGAGCAGGGAATGAGCAGAGAGAGAGGGAGATACAGAATCTGAAGCAGGCTCCAGGCTCTGAGCCGTCAGCACAGAGCCTGATGTGGGGCTTGAACTCACAGACTGTGAGATCATGACCTGAGCCGAAGTCAGATGCTTAACCAACTGAGCCACCCAGGCGCCCCATAATTTAGTCTTAAGGTAAGGAAATACTGGTACATGCTACAGCTTGGGTGAACCTGGAACGGTATACTAAGAAAGAAGCCAAACACAAAAGGTCGCATAATTGAATGATTCCTTTGTGTGCTATATGCAGAACAGGCAAATCCAGAGATAGAAAGCATATTAGCGGTTACCAGTGGGTGAGAGGAGGGGGCAGTGATCACTGAAGTGTCTGAGTGTTTATAGGTGTTTGTGATGAAAAAATATTAAAACTAGAGAGAAGTGGTAGATACACAACACTGAGCATATACTAAATGCCATGGAATTATATTTATAATGGTTAATTCTGTGACATGTGAGTTTCACGTCAACAAAAAATAAATACATAGGCCGACGCTAGATATCGCCTTTTGCTGGTGAGATGAATTACTTTTTGCGAACATGAAAGCAGCTCTGACATTTACTCATCTTGGCAATGAAACAGGGGGTTTGTCTGCAATTTACAGGCAAAGCTGTGGCATGTCCAAGTGTCTGCTTCAAAGGGGGAACGTGTTGTCTTTTAATAACCTCTCTTGGGGTGACAATTATGGGCTGCGGTAAGAATTCAGTTGTAATTCTAGTACTTGAGATACATAGAAGAACACGCCTAATGGTCAGGCTCTTCTTTCATAGCGACATTAACAAAAATTAATAGCTTCTGAATAAAAAAAAAGCTTCTTAAATATTTGGCAAGATTTACCCTGTTCCTATCTCGTTTTCAAATATATATGATTTATCTTCTGGAAGAAAAGACCACACGCATCTTCTTGGGGAAAATATTTCATGGCTAATTTTTCTGGGCTCAGCGATCTTCGACTTTCACAGGTGATTTTAGATACACGGTCACTGCCCTTCTGTCCCACGCACTGCTCCTGCCTGGCACACAGCCCCCCAAAGAAACACTGCCCAGACCTATGAGGAGGGGAAGTTGGAGATATTTGCAAGGGCTTCCTGGTATATTAGTTAGCTTTGCTGCATCCCAAATCATCCCAAAGCCCAGTGGCTTAAAATAACATCCAGTTATTCAGCTCACAATTCTGTGGGTCAGCAATTTGGACTGGGCTCAGTGGGCAGTTCTGCCATGGTCCTGTTCATGCATCTGTAGTCAGCTGCTGGATATGCAGTCAGTTGGCTGGTCTGCTGGGGTCTAGCTGGTCCTGAATGGCCGCACTTGCACGTCTGACAAGTGGCTGGCTATCAGCTGTGGCACCTTGGTCCTCTCCTGTGTGATCTCTCATCTCCCATCAGGCTAGCCAAGGCTGGTTCACATGGTAGCAGTGTTTAGAACTCACACAATGTTCCTTCCATCACATTCTTTTGGTCAAGGAAGGTCAGGCCGGTTTTAAGGGGTAGAGAAACAGATACCATCTCTTGATGGGAGAGGTACCATGACCATTTTTGCAATCTATTGCACCTGACGTCACTATTCCTGCCACAGTAACCCATTCCTCCCCTTACCAGTTTCCCCTAGATCCCTTTCTGCCCCGACAGCCTCCAGGCATGAGACCCACTTGATTACTGATCCTTCGTGATCATATTCTTCTCTAACCTCAATCGTGTTCTGGGTCACTCGTTCCCTCTCACACCTGATTCCATGTGTATTCAGTCTCAGAACACCCTCTAAATTTCTGATCCTCTGAGAATGTCTTTCTTATATTTGAGAATGGCTGGGGTCACCTGGAGCTGGCATAACCATAGGATTTATCATTTCAAATGGGCCTTCTGAGGATGAAATGGGCCGCCATGGATAATTGCGCTAGCACAGCAAGCATAAACTGGGGTGACCCTATTTAAAGCCCAGTGGTTAGAAAGACAGGCTCGTGACCCACCTTGCTTAGGTTTGAATACCAGGTCTAAAAAGTGTTTGCCAGTGACTTAAACTCTTAGTACTGTTTCTTTATCAGTTAAATGGAGATTATAATAGTATCCACTTAATAGGGACTTTTGTGAAGTCTGAATGAGCTAACTTAGATAAAATACTTAGCCATTATTATTAAATTATTTCTAACCTCTGCAGTGGATGGGGGAATTGCCTTCTTCATTTGTTTATTGCACATATAGTATGTACATACACTAAAGTTATTTCAGGGACATCTGGGTGGCCCAGTCGGTTAAGCATATGACTCTTGATTTTTGGCTCAGGTCATGATTTTGCAGTTCATAGGGTAGAGCCCCGTATCAGGCTCTGTGCTGGCAGCATGGAGCTTGCTTGGCATTCTCGTTCTCTCCCCCGTCTCCCCCCTCTCTGCCTCTCTCTCAAAATAAATAAACATTAAAAAAATAAAAGACAAATTAAAAAAATAAAGTTATTTCAAAATCTTTGTATCTATCACTTTCAATGGGTATTTATAATTTCACTGATTAAAGTTTCCATAATTTGGGGTGCCTGGGTGGCTCAGTCTGTTAAGCACCTGACTTTGGCTCAAGTCATGGTCTCACAGTTCATGAGTTCAAGCCCCGCTTTGGACTCTGTGCTGACAGCTCAGAGCCTGGAGCCTGTGTCTCCCTCTCTGTCTGCTCCTCCCCCACTTGCAGTCTGCCTCTTTCTCAAAAATAAATAAACAGTAAAAAAAACTCTGCTATTATTAAGTATTTAGATCATTTCCAGCTTTTCTCTATTACAAATGATAAAACAACAAACTTCAATGAGGATAAATGTATTTTGTAATAAACGATTTCTTTACATTAGATCTAGAAATAAAAGTGTTAAAGAGTATGACTATTTTAAGGAGCTTGGCATACATGTATCACCAAGTTGCTTTCCCAAAGGATCACATTAATTCTTTCTTGAGGAAATATTAACCTTATTTTTCTTTAAAGAATTTTCATCACTTTTTCCCTTCAAGACATGTGGAATATTGAATATATACTTTAAGACATTTTTGTCTTTTTTTTTTTTAATGTTTATTTTTGAGAGAGAGAGAGACAGAGCATGAGTGGGGGAGGGGCAGAGAGAGAGGGAGACACAGAATCTGAAGCAGGCTCCAGGCTCTGAGCTGTCAGCACAGAGCCCGATTGGGGGCTCGAACTCACAGACCGCAAGATCATGACCTGAGCCGAAGTCGGATGCTCAACCGACTGAGCCACACAGGCGCCCCTGTCTTTTTTTTTTTTTTTAAGTAAACTCTATATTTATTCAACGTGGGCTTGAACTTCATGACTCCAAGATCAAGAGTCTTATGGTCTATCCACTGAGACAGCCAGGAAAACCAGGAAGTATTAACTTTAATACAACCTCATTAACGCTGTGTATTATCGGTAAAAAATAAAATTTGCCTGGGTGCCCAGGTGGCTCAGTCGATTGAGCGTCCAACTTCAGCTCAGGTCCTGATCTCATGGCTTGTGAGTTGGAGCCCCTCATCAGGCTCTCTCTCCTGCCAAGGCAGAGCCGACTATCATATCCTCTGCCTCTCTCTCTTGGCACCTCCCCCGCTCATGCTCTCTTTCTGAAAAATAAACGTTTAAAATAAATAAATAAGTGAATAAAATTTGCCAATTTATTGAACCCACTTAAAACAGTTCTGACAAACTCGTGTTCTGGTTTCCCAGTCCTGTGAAATTGAAAGCAAAAAATTAAAGGTGAAGAATATTGAAAAAGATACTTGGGCATGTTTGCTGAGAATTTGAGGCTGAGAGAAAAGACAAAAATAAAAAATACACAAGAAAAAAATTCCTAGACATCTAGAATTATTTAACAAGAAACATGTCTTCAATCTTCAATAGTCCATGATATTATTGTTTGTTGTAGGGGAGGACAGTTCATTTTTATTATAATAACAGAAGATGATAAAGAAAAATCCAGAATGTACTAAATTTGTTTTGGAATGATTTCTTGGGCACCTGGGTGGCTCAGTCGGTTAAACTTGGGACTTCGGCTCAGGTCTTGACCTGACAGTCTGTGAGTTCCAGGCCCTGTCAGGTCTCTGCTGAGAGCTCACAGCCTGGCGCCTGCTTCAGATTCTATGTCTGTCTCCCTCTTCCCCTCCCCCATTTACACTCTGTCTCTCTCAAAAATAAGTAAACGTTAAAAAAAAAAAGGAATGATTTCCATTAAAAAGTAAAAAAGAAAACATGTGTGCTGAAAGGGGACATCTGTTTCTTTGCTTTATTTTATTTTTAGGTCTTGAGTTGCTGTAAAGAGTTGTAGGGCTTTGTTAAAGATAGAGTGAGGAAATGGGGGAGGGTATGAGCTCCCTGCTCAGGAATAAAAACAGAGGATAGGAGACCAGGGGCCAGGACAGAAAGACCTTTCTAAATCTCAGAATTTCTGCAAATTTCCCAGACTGGTTATCCTTTGTAGGCCCTTCCTGCTATCCTTGAGGACAAAGAGGACTCTATCATCTTCCCAAGCAGCAAGGAAGCAGGAAGTTGAGGAGCACATTTCCCTCCTGCGCGTCTTCAGTTGTGCTAAGGCTAAAGAGGAGGGTAGGGCGGCTGACTATGTACCCAGGGAGAAAAAGTAAGTCCTATTCTCTTAGCCCTGCAGCAGAGAGAAAACTGGGGCATCCATCTCGGTCCGGAGAAAAGGCCATGATTCTCCAACTTTATCAAGCAGTAAGTTGCCAGGAGAGCTTGCTGAAAACACAGGTTGTTCTCGCCATAGTCTACGACTTACTAGGTGGGACCTGAGAATTTGCATTTCTAACAAGTTCCCAGGTGACATTGATGACGCGGGTTCAGGGACCAGACTTTGACAATGGGTCTTGGCCCTGACTCATCATCGGAATCACCTGGAAGGTTTAAAACAAAAACAAAACCAAAAACATTCCCAGGAGCTTCAGACCAGAATGTACCCATTAGAATCTTTAGAGCTGGGACTGCAGGCGTCTGTTTATTTCATAAAGCTCTCCATTAGACCCTGGTGATCCTCGCTGTGGGGGTTCACAGCTCCTCGGTACCCACAAGTATGCTAAGCACGTAGTCCGTGTTTAATAAAGCCTTCACTGATGGATTGATTTAGACCCTAGAACACTTTCAGCAGTTACCTATGAATCCTTTAGCATGCTAATTTTATTTGATTCGTGATGATGATATTCTTTGGAGAATATCTGTATTGGCCTCTTAGTCACATAAAAATGAACACTTTTGTAAAGGAAGTCCCTTCTAATAGACAAATGAAAAAGCTCTGACACAACCATGTAAATTATCAGAATATTTCCATGGCAACAACATGACCTTTCTAAATATCCGAATGGAACTATGGTGAGATTCTCTCAGATTCTTTCCTGTAAAA
Source organism: Paguma larvata (assembly GCA_030068075.1). NCBI lineage: Eukaryota > Metazoa > Chordata > Mammalia > Carnivora > Viverridae > Paguma > Paguma larvata. Next base: position 76,145,639 of record CM057828.1, on the reverse strand, counting down.
ATAGTTGTTTCTTATCAGAATATCCTCACGGTGTAACCAAACTGGTAGTTCGCACACCAATCAAAATTCAGTAGGTTAGATTTTCCCAGATATTTTCCTGATATTCTCTCTAGATTGGTTTTTACAACATATTTTTCTTGGTAATAGCCTAAATATTTAGCAGAACTTAAAAAGAGAACAAATATTGTTCCTGTTTTTTAAGTCTTCTATTAAATAAGAATTAGGACTGTCACTTCAATGATCTCCAACCAAAAATCAGAGATTGGATAATGTTGGCCTAAACTGTAATTTCCTCTTTTCTTCATTTCTGTGATGATCTATCTTGGTTCTGGGTCAGACTTCTTGCGAATGAACATCTAAATTCTGTCCAACCTGTTTAGCTGAAGTAGATCATTAAGCTCTGGCCTCTTACAGATACGCAAAAATGTAGGAAAAGTGGCTTGTGAACTTTATTCTGAATTGTGAGTAATTTGGAAAAGCTGGTTACTATGTAAATTGTATACCAAGGATTGAACTCATCTCTGAAATGAGATAATGAGCTGTTATTGACCCAAGTGGAAAAACACACCCCATATTCATGAAAAATATGCAAAACAGAATTTTACCATTCTACATGTGATGACAAGGAACACAAAAGCAATGTGAAAATTAACTTAATTGGAAATATTGTAAAATTATTTTCAACATCATGTTAAATTAAGGAATTGCTTTGATTGCTAAGTGGGCAATAGAGAAAACCAAAGTAGTGAGTCTGGTTAGAATTTGTGCAAATACTTCACAAATTGCTTGTTTCCTAGTACCATCACAACACTTAATAGTGGTCCACTTAATAGGAAGACAGTCCAAGTTGAAATGGATAGGTGGTTAAGTAGATGGTTTTAGAGAAGACTACAAGTTGTTTGAAAACTTCTCAAAATGATGCATCTTCTCTATCCAGAGAGCTAAAAAATACATTCCCCAGGATCGAATCCTTCCCCCTTGGCACATAGCTGGCAATCAGTAAGTATCTGAGAAAGGAGGGAAGGAATAGTAGGGGAAAACCTTTAAATCTATTTTCTCTATTTCCTGGGCTCTGGAGAAGTCTGGGTAGTAGAGAGAAACTGGAAATCAACTGTGATTCTTATCCTAGGATTAATTAATTTCATCTTCCAAATCTCTTTCTGCCAGCCCATTCCTCTCCCAAGAAGTCCAGATAGACGTCAGCCCTTATCTGATACCCCCACGTGAGGACTATGCTCAAACAATCTACGGGAAATGTAGACGAGCTCAGAGCCATCCCTGAGGTACCCCCAAAACACAGGGATCTAGCAGAAGGGGAGGGGCTGGCAAAAGAAAGGGGTTGAGAAGCAGGGACCAGAGAAACGAGATGAGCTACCGCCACCCAGGGAACCCTGTGAAACCGTCTGAACTTGAATAAACCCCCTGGGGTGGGGCCAGTAGAGAACCCTAGACATGACTGAGATTATTAGGCTTCAGACCTGGGCTGAATGAGGGCTCAGAGTCAGGAATTTTCCTGTGACAGAAAACTTTGTAAGTTATAGTTCTTGCCTAGCTGAGCTTAGGGAGTAAGATCCCCTACTCACTACTCATAAAGTGATTACATGCAATTTTACATTTACATAATTAACAGACTATTTATGTGTTTCTATAAATGTCACAAAATTAGTATTCTGAAGGCAACAAGAGGACCAGGAAAGAGAATGAGAAGGGGCTCACCTAAGATGCCACCTTCACAAAGACAAAGCGATTCAAAAGCCTGAGGCCTAGTGATCCCAAAGGGACGAGGAGTTCTTTGGCTGAAGGGTGAGCGAGCAGAGATGAAAGCATTTCTGAGAAAGCTGGAGGAGGAAACTAGGTCTTTAGAGGAAAGAAGTAAATTACTCATTGTTGGAAAAGGTTAAGAAAAAGTTAAGGATATGGGTAGACTGCAGACTTTCTCAGTTGGAGTTCCTCATTCCAACCCACGAACATGGTTGGAGTGACTGTTTCCCAATTCTTAGAAGAGAATCGGGAATGGGTGGCCCGGTTCTGCTGCATGGGGAAGAAGTTAAAGAATCTCATGCAGGGGCGCCTGGGTGGCTCAGTCGGTTAAGCGGCCGACTTCGGCTCAGGTCATGATCTCGCGGTCTATGAGTTCAAGCCCCGCGTCGGGCTCTCTGCTGACAGCTCAGAGACGAGCCTGCTTCAGATTCTGTGTCTCCCTCTCTCTCTGCCCTTCTCCTGCTCATACTCTGTCTCTGTCTCTCTCAAAAATAAATAAACATTCAAAAAATGTATTAAAAAAAAAAAGAATCTCATGCAAACAGACGCCAGAGGACACTGGGGCTTAATTGTGCTCGAAATCTCTGTGGAGAAAGACTCAAAAGACAGTAACAATAACAGAAAACAAGAGGAAGACCTAACACTTAGAACAAAATGGGGCTCTCACCTAGTGGAATTCCAGGACTCACGGAGCCAAAGTGGTGTGATTCTGGCGAGGCTGGAAAGCCGTTCCCTGACGCTGACATCCTGTTAGCCTGTGTTTACAGCCAATATGCTCTCGGCTGCTCACTAACGTAACTGCACCCACCTGACTGATGGCAGCTGCACTCGGGCACCTGGCCTCTATTATTTCAGGACCCGCCCATCCCCGTTACTATCAGTGAGCCCCGTTCTGGAACAGCGTCTCCTACCATCAACGCTGGACTTCAGCGCTCTGGAGAGAAGCTGCAAGAGATACTCAGTGAGGGGAGGGATAAGAGTGATGGTATTTAAGGGTACAAATGTGTAAGGAGTAGTAAATAAGCCACAGGGACCTAATGTACAGTATAATGAATATGGGTAATAATACTATACTATCTTACGTAATGAATGTGATCAATATTGCTACAAGAGCAATCATATTACAACATATATGCATCAGAGTAACATGCTATTACACCTTAAACTCACACATGTTATGTGTCAAATTTATTCAATAAGGAAATAATTTTTTAAATTTTTTTTAACATTTATTTATCTTTGAGAGACATAGAGACAGCGCGTGAGCAGGGGAAGGGCAGAGAGAGAGAGGGAGACACAGAATCCAAAGCAGGCTCCAGGCTCTGAGCTAGCAGCACAGAGCCTGACTCAGGGCTCGAACTCACGAACCATGAGATCATGACCTGAGCCGAAGTTGGACGCTCAACAGACTGAGCCACCCAGGCGCCCCAGAAAATTTTTTTTTTTTAATTTTTTTTTTTTTTAATGTTTATTTATTTTTGAGAGACATAGAGGCACAGCGTGAACAGGGGAAGGGCAGAGAGAGAGGGAGACACAGAATCGGAAGCAGGCTCCAGGCTCTGAGCCATCAGCACAGAGCCCGACGTGGGGCTCGAACTCACAGACCGTGAGATCATGACCTGAGCTGAAGTCGGCCACCCAACCGACTGAGCCACCCAGGCGCCCCTTTTTTTAACGTTTATTTATTTTTGAGAGACAGAGAGACAGAGCATGAGCAGGGTAGAGCCAGAGCGAGAGGCAGACACAGAATCTGAAGCAGGCTCCAGGATCCGAGCCATCAGCACAGAGCCCGATGCGGGGCTCGAACTCACAGACTGTGAGATCATGACCTGAGCTGAAGTCGGTCACTTAACTGACTGAGCCACCCAGGCGTCCCTCAATATTTTTTTTAAAAAGAGAACTTCTCATTGGGGCGCCTGGGTGGCTCAGTCGGTTAGGCATCCAACTTCAGCTCAGGCCATGATCTCACGGTTCATGAGTTCGAGCCCCACAATGGGCTCTGTGCTGACAGCTCAGAGCCTGGAGCCTGCTTCGGGTTCTGTCTCCCTCTCTCTCTGCACCCCCCTACTCATGCTATGTCTCTCTGTCTTTCAAAAATAAATAAATGTTATAAATAAATTAATTAATTAAAAGAAAAAGAACTTCCCATTGATACTATTACCTTCTCACCAGGCCATGCTTCTAAGAGGCAAATTTGCAGTGTATTAGCGCCATCTCCTGGGGTCCTTATCAACGTGTAAACCCTGAACCAGGAGAGAATGCTCTCCCGTAACTCTCCCTCTTTCAACGTTATATTCCGGGCACCCTCGGGATCCAGTCCCATGTGTACACTCCCGCTTCCTTGATGCCGCATGTGGACCAGATCCTGCCACTGTTTCAGGGTATAGTCCTTTTCTCCCTTTGCAAGCCCACTTCTCAGCCCGGTTGTGTTGTGACTCGACTCTAGTTAGAGGCCTGATGGCCAAGAGAGGAAACAGAGATGCATCCGGAGCAGGGCATGGTTTTCTTGCAAGGTGACGGCCTCTGCATCTTCTGCAAGTAAACAAGAGGCACTAGTCTTTATTATTATTTTTTAACTTTTTTTTAATGTTTATTTATTTTTGAGAGAGACAGAGCATGAGCAGGGGAGGGGCAGAGAGGGGGGAGACACAGAATCCAAAGCAGGCTCCAGGCTCTGAGCTGTCAGCACAGAGCCCGACACAGGGCTCAAACTCACAGACCGTGAGATCATGACCTGAGGAGACTGAGCTACCCAGGCGCCCCAAGGTGCTAGTCTTTAAACAGGAAGGAGCGGGTCATGTCTGAAGGCCCAGAGGGCCCAAGAGAACTGAGGATTCAAGATTTTTTAGTGCATCACCCCAATGTATATAGCAGCACTATCGACAATAGCCAAATTATGGAAAGAGCCCAAATGTCCACCCACCGATGAATGGATAAAGGAGATGTTTATTATATACACAATGACATATTACTCAGTGATGAAAAAGAATGAAATCTTGCCATTTGCAACAATGTGAATGGAACTAGAGGGTATTAGGCTAACCGAAATAAGTCAGTCAGAGAAAGACAAATATCATATGATTTCACTCATATGTGGAATTTAAGAAACAAAACAGATGAACATAGAGGAAGGGAAGCAAAAATAAGATAAAAATGGAGAGGAAGACAAACCATAAGAGACTCTTAAACACAGAAAACAAACGTAGGGTTGCTGGAGGGAGGGAGGCAGAAGGATCAGCTAAATGAGTGATGGGCATTAAGGAGGGCACTTGTTGGGATGAGCACTGGGTGTCCTATGTAAGTGATGAATCATAAATTCTGTTCCTGAAACCATTATTACACTATATGTTACCTAACTTGGATTTAAATTTTTTAAAAAAAGATTTTTTTTTTAGCGCCTCAACCCAGATGTCCCTATCAAAACTCTCATTCCTCCCAAATACATCCTCTGGACCTCTGCTACTCTTCCCACTTACAAGCCTCCAGCTTTACCGCTCCCAGGCTACCGGAGATGGGAATGTATTCATATACAGCCAAAGAAGCACTCTGGCTCCACACTTCCCATTATATTGGTGAGTAATCATCCTCAGCCCTTCATTGTCCCTCTCCAATGCATCAACGGCTCCTAGCAACAGCCATCTAATTCCAAAATTCTTATTTAATTTCCCCTGAAACTCTCAAATCTCTGAGACATTGCACCTGCCAAGGCCCTCCCTCCCATTGGAAGCCCAGCCTAGTTTGCACCTGTGGAAGTTGTAACACTTGCACGGGAACTGCATGCCTGGGGCTGTGTTGCTCTCCCCCGAGCAACGGCATCTGTATTACATTCAGCCAGGTGCAGCAACAAAATCCCATTTTAGACCTAGGTCCTTAGGACCACATCCAGGACCAACGGCCACAGGTTAGATTTCCTGGAAGGAAACAGACTCTAGACACTGAAGTTTTCGTGCAGAAGTTATTTGAAGAGTCCTTGCAGAAACAGCCCCTGCGAGTGGTGAAGGAAGAAAGACCCAGCAGACGAAAAAAGCTAAACTGGAGCACAGCCCAGGGGAGCTCTGAAGCCGAGTAGCTCTAACGAGACACCCCAAATCGAGGCAGGATGGATGAGTCTTTGTCCGTCACAAGAACCGCTCATCAGATATACGTAGTCTCAGGGTGAGGATCACGTAACCTTGGGCGAAGTGTATTTCTTTGGCTGAGGACAATTCCAGAAAGCAGTCCAGCTGAGAGGCAGCAGCCAATAACCCCCCGCCCCCACCCCGGAACCCCCGAACCAGAGGAATGCATACCTCAGCCCCGAATGGGAATCTGGGCAGCAAAGCCCAGCATCCACAGTGCTCTGTGACACTGATCATGTCACTTACCTTGTCACCACTGTTTCATGACCTGCAAAATAAGGGATAACACCTACATCGCAGGATGTCCAAAAGAGCAAATGAAAAAACAGTTTGCAAACTGTTAACAAGGTTATTCTTTTCAGCCTGAATTCTGTAGCAATCTCTCCCCATCTTTCCGTAGTGCCCCTACTCAATTCTCGTCCCAAGAACCGTTGGTATTTCACCTTTCTGCCAAGATTTACCTTTCAAGTCAATTTTATTACTTCTCTAAAAAGTTGCAGCTATGGTGTTGCCACATAGCTAATTTATTATGTGTGTCTTTGGATCGTTTTCCACTGTAAATTATTTCCCAAATAGGCCCCATAATAACAAAAAATACATTCATCTATTACCTAGGACTCTATAAAGAAGCTAATTCAAGAATTTGTAGTTCTTAAAAATTGAAAACCGCTCTTCAAAAATTTTTACCAGTTCAAAGACAGAAATGAATCATTCATGTGGTGCATATATATAAGGGACTACTACGTGGCAACGAGGAAGAATGAAATCTGGCCACGTGTAGCAGCATGGATGGAACTGGAGGGTATTATGCTGAGTGAAATAAGTCAGTCAGAAAAAGACAGATACCATATGTTTCCACGCATAGGTGGATTTTGAGAGACTTAGCAAAAACCATGGGAGAGGGGAAGAGGGAAAAGGAAAAAAAGACACAGAGAGGGAGGGAGACAAAACATAAGAGACTCTCAAAGACTAAGAACAAACTGAGGGTGAGGGGGCTGAGGAAGGGGGAGAGGGGGTGACGGGCATTAAAGAGGGCACGTGTTGGGTTGAACACTGGGTGTTAAATGGAAACCAATTTGAAAATAAATTATTTAAATAAAAAAAAAAGAAATCCAAAAAAAAAAAAGAAATGAATCATTCAACTTTAAATAATTCTCACTAGAGGGAGCTAGTTACAAATAAATTTTCACACATAGCCTCAATTTCTGAACTTAAACATATTTCAGACATTTGTAAACTAATATCAGACACGTGTACACTAAATTCATCTGGTCAATGTGTGTTTTTAAAACCCAAAGTTAATTTCAATTGAGGATAGAGGATTAGACCTTACACAGAATTCTAAAGTGAGCTTAACAAAACTCCTTACCTCGTTCCAAACATTTTGGAACAACTGAAAGATGTGTGCAGTAACTCCAGAGCACTCACAGATGTGATGTCATGTTAGCATTTAGGAAGTGAAAACCAGCTCTATGATCCATAAGTTTCCCTCCAACCTTAACTTTCTGTGACCTATAAAATGATCACGTTTGGAACATGAAGTATAGGAGCATGATTTATACAGGCAATATTTAGAAATACATTAGTTTAGAATGACTTTTTAAAATTATTCTTTATGTTTATTTATTTATTTTGAGAGAGAGAGAGAGAGTGAGCAGGGGAGGGGCAGAGAAAGAGGGAGAGAGAATCCCAAGCAGGCTCCACACCGTCAGCTTGGAGCCCTACACAGGGCTCAATCTCACAAACCATGAGATCATGACCTGAGCCAAAACTCAGAGTCAGACACTTAACTGACTAAGGCACTCAGGCATCCCTAGAGCTACTTTTAAATGCTTTTGTAATGAATGGAGCTACAACACAATGAACTGTATGAAATTTAGTATGTCTTGATTTGATTTTAGTTATTTTTTTTAATTTTTAAATGTTTATTTATTTTTGAGAGAGTCAGAGAGACAGAGTGCAAGCAGGGGAGGGGCAGAGAGAGAGGGAGACACAGAATCCGAAGCAGGCTCCAGGCTCTGAGCTGTCAGCACAGAGCCTGATGCGGGGCTCGAACCCATGAACCATGAGATCATGACCTGAGCCAAAGTTGGCTCTTAACCAACTGAGCCACCCAGGTGCCCCTGATTTTAATTTTTAAAACAAGGTAACAACTTGAGAACAGAAGACACCTTATCAATGCCACATTTAAACATGATTTATCCTACTGATTTTGTGCCTTTTAACATGTCATTAGCCACAGAAAGCCCTTGCTTTCAAAAAGGAACTGGGAATGAGCGGCAGGGTGGTGAGAACTAGTTCCCAAAATTTTCCATGTGGAACTCTCAATTATTGCTGTTTTTCTGAACTATCTCTAACAGAGTTATCTTTGTTGCTTTTCTCCTCGTCTTCCTCCTTTTTAAAAACTGCATTGAGGGGCGCCTGGGTGGCTCAGTGGGTTAAGCATCCAACTTCAGCTCAGGTCATGATCTCACTGTTTGTGGGTTCAAGCCCTGCCTTGGGCTCTGTGCTGACAGCTGAGAGCCTGGAGCCTCTTCAGATTCTATGTCTCCCTCTCTCTCTGCCCTTCCCCTGCTCACATTCTCTCTCTTTCTCTGTCAAAAATAAACATTAAAATTTTTTTTAAAAACTGCATTAGTTTCTAAAATCTGAATATTTTCTACTCTTTCTAACACTTTAGTTCTTTGACTTGTATAGACTGGGATGAGATAATCCAGAAGCAAGCAGAAATGAGTCCGTCGTAAACTAGTGCAAAGTAGAAGACTTTGGCTCTAAAGTCAGGTGAACGAGATCTGAACCCAGTTACACTGGTTGTGGGCTGTGTGATCTGGGTAAATTCCATAACCTCTGGGAGCTTCCCCGTCCTCATCTGTAAAAGGGAGACAAGTGTAAGGATTCTTGCAAACCTTCGGGGCATGTGAGCGGTAAAGCAGTCAACACAGGGCCTCACAAATGAAAAGCCTTTGGTACACACCGGCCATTGAGACAGCGAGAAAGACAGAGGGGTAGGAATGAAGGAATCCCACGCTGTGTTCTTGGACCAAACTCCTGAAAAGCAAACCAAGGTTTTTGGATCAGGAAAGGACCTCAGAGAACATCAAACCAAATGCTCTTTTTCTTTTTTCAAATGATGAAAACCAGGGCCAGAAAGGCGACTTGGCTTTCAAAAGTTCTCACAATAATCTGTCCACAGTAAGACAGCCAGTGACAGACCTGAGGCTACCTCACTCCATGGCTCTGTCGAGGGGGCTCCAAGTCATGACCCAAACCTCTTCCACAAAGAGGGTGCCAGGCTGAGGCTCGGGAATACACGGATCACCAGAGGAAGGTGGGACTTTCCTTGGAGACTGGAAAGAAGTTAGAAGCTCTCTCACTTGTTGAAGCAACTAGTCCATCACTCTTTTTTCCATGGCTATTTCTTGGGGCTCATCTCCCTTTGGACTTGTTTAAAGGACTCAGGAGGATCAGGATAGGGCTCAGAGGACAGGAGACAGGAGCTAAGTACTTAAGGGTGGAGATATTTTGTTGATTTTGCTACCTATTCCCTTAGAAGGGCGGTAATTTTTCCAGTCCTGAAACCATGATGGAACCACACAGAAAAGAAAGCAGAGCACAAATCAACACTCTAGCCTGTGCCGCAGTCTCAAGGGGCCCAGAGTTCTGTGACCCGCACGAGTCTTCCCAGGTCGCTGCAGTGACTGGCCACAGTGGATCAAGACGAAAAACCCTGACCAGCAATAAGGGGTGTTCATCACCCAGGATGGCCACTTGAAAGCCTGAGGGCTCAACACCTGGGGTCATGGCGCCTCCTTCCCATAGGTTTTGTGTTCTAGAACCTTCACCTGTATCTTTCCATCGTATGCGCTGCTTATCATGTCCTCTGGGCAAAAGAAACTGCTGTTTTAGTTACATTTCGGCCCTTGAATCGTGGATCCAAGAGACTAGCTGTGGCACAAATTAGCCGATGTCAAAACGATCCTCTTTATACTCTTTGTTCAGTTTATTAAAGGACATAAAACTTACCTTGAAATCTTATTCTCAAAATCGGTTGGTTTAATCTGGGACATAGAGAAGTACTATCAAATATGTAAATTAAATGACCCAAATGCAATGACTTCTATTGGTTTTCCCAAAATTCTTCTCAGGCATAATTTTGAAAAACCATTTTTAGGGAGGAATAGAACAAAAAAAGTTGTTCCACTATTTAATAATGTAAAGAGAGAGGGAGTTGTGATCTGCATAGTTGGTGCTTCTTTTTTTATAGTAAAATAACATTGAGGAAAACAAATATATTAAACTATTTGTAAAATAATGAAAATGAGAACAATACATAGAAAACTTACTTTAGGAGCTGTAAGCAAGCTATACTCAGTGATAAATAATTAAACTTGAAATGCTTTCTTTAAAAAAAAAAAATTAGGGGCACCTGGGTGGCTCAGTCGGTTAAGAATCTGACTCTTGATCCAATAGGTGTTCTAGCGGAAAAGAAAAACAAATAAAATAAACATTGCCTGTCAAATTCAACACACACACACAGAAGAGAAAAACATAAAAGAGGGACACCTGGGTAGCTCAATAGGTTGAGCGTCAGACTTTGGCTCAGGTCACGACCTCAAGGGTTCAAGCCCTGCATCGGGCTCTCTGCTGACAGCTCAGAGCCTAGCTTTGGATGCTCTGTGTCTCCTTCTGTCTCCGCCCGTCCCCTGCTCCTGTTGTTTCTCTCTGTCTCTCGAAAATAAATAAATGTTAAAAAAATTTAAAAAAAAACATAAACGAGCAATATGCTGAAATTTTTCTATTACAAAATAATAAACATCAGTATATGCAGGTAAGCAGAAATCTCAGTATTGATTGACTCCTGACCGAATGATTAACGGAAAAATTGTAATGGCCGGAATTGCCTCAAAAGTTGAAAAACCTGAAACTTATTGTTTAAATTATCAAAGGAATGTCAACAGGAGCTTTCCAAACTCAGTTGAATTTTACTTTCCATAGTTTGACAAACACGCACAAAAATATGAAAACTAATCGGCCAAACTTGGCTTATGCAGCAGAACTCATTTACATCCCTGGGTCGTAGCATGACCTCTTTCTTCCATTTACGCATGGAAGTCTGGGACTCTCACCCAGGCTGCTAAAACACTTGATTGCACTTTTCATTTCTGCGGCTCTTAGAAGGTTAAAATGGTTTTTTTTCTGGCCAGCTCCACAGACCCATGATCTTGTGAAATTTTGCCCTCTTTCATATTCTTGGGTGAAAAGCCACCCAACTCTTCAACATTTTTGAATGGCATCGATTGCACTGTGGAAAGCTCTGCAGCTTCGAGAGGCCACGAGGTTATACTTTGTAAGGTCATTCTATTCACTAGTCCTTCCAGTTACTAAAACATTATAAACCACAATAATTAAAACAGAGTGGTATTGACACAAGAAGAGCTTTTCAGTGAAACAAGACAGAGCACAGAAACAGGCACTAGACTTTAAAAGAGCTTAATATATAAAAATCACTAAGTAACAGAAAAGAGGGAAATTGTTCCATATAGTGCAGAGTGTTGTGCCTGGGTGCCTGGGCGCCTGGGTGGCTCAGTTAAGCAACCGATTTCGGCTCAGATCATGATCTCATGGTTCTTAGATAGAGGCTCTGCTTCAGGCTCTGTGCTGGCGATGTGGAGCCTGGAGCCTGCTTCAGATTCTATGTCTCCCTCTCCCTGCTTGTGCTCTCTCTCTCTCAAAAATAAAGAAATAAACTTAGAAAAAAAATTTTAAATAGTGATATAAAAATAGCTAGCTATTTGGTAATACAAAAAACAAAAAACAAAAAAACCCTCCAATGAATTGAAGATCCAAGTATAAAGAAACAAAAACTAAAAACATGAACATAACAGGAACATTTACCTTTTCTTTGAATAGGAAAGGACTTACTAAACTTAAACACAAAAGAAAATATCACATTCATTCCATTTTTAAAAATTTTAAATATCTGTGTATCATTAAACATAAAACTAAACAGCAACCCGTTGAAAAACATAATAAATGATTAATATCTTTTATATATAAAGAGTTCAGGGGCACCTGGGTGGCTCAGTTGGTTGAGCGGCCAACTTCGGCTCAGGTCATGATCTCACGGTCTGTGAGTTCGAGCCCCACGTCTGGCTCTGTGCTGACAGCTCAGAGCCTGGAGCCTGCTTCGGATTCTGTGTCTCCCTCTCTCTTTGCCCTTCCCCCACTCATGCTCTGTCTCTATGTCTCTCAAAAATAAATAAACATTAAAAAAAAAAAAAAAAGAGTTCATACAAATTACTAAGAAAAACACTAAGACCCTAATAGGAGATGGAGCAAATTATATATTAAAGAGGTTTCCCAGAAAAGAAAATACAAATGGAAAAGAAATATGAAAAAATTAAGCCAGCACACCACCAAGAGTGATAGGGGACCTATGGGAAATCTCTGCATCTTCCTCTCAATGTTGCTGTGAACCTAGAATTGCTCCAAAAAATAGGCTAAAAAAAGACTAGAAAAAAATATTAACCTCACTAGAGATCAAATAAAAGCAAAAAATTTAAGTGGCAAAATGCCCACTTTTTTTCTATGAAATTAACAAAGATTACAAAACCGAACAGTCGGTGGTGATGAAGGTATTATTGTATAATGTATTATATAAGGTATTATTATATAAGCACTCTCAAGTACTTCTGATGGGAGTTCATCAGTATGGCATCTCCGGAAAGTCATTTAACACTTCCGGGCATGTTTACATGTTCTATCTTTTAATTTAACATCTTATAACACAACATTTTTATTGAGATACATTTGGCATATAATATTGTGTACATTTAAGGTGTATAACATGTATGCATTTGATACATTTATAAATTGTGTGCCATTTATATATACGATTGCCATGGTAGTAACAATTAGCACCTGCATCACATTATATAATTATCATTTCTTTTTAGTGGTTAGAATAATTAAGTTCTAGTCTCTTAGCAGGTTTGGTGATTATAATACAATATTATTGTCTATATTCACTCCAGACAATAACATTTATCTCACATAGTTTCTGCAGGTCAGGCATCTGGGAGTAGCTTGGGCTAGATGGTTCTGGCTCAGGGTTTTTCTTTTTCAATATTTATTTATTTTGAGAGAGAGAGAGAGAGAGAGCACAAGTGAGGGAGAGGCAGAGAGAGAGACGGAGACAGATTTGAAGCAGGCTCCAGGCTCTGAGCTGTCAGCACAGAGCCCGACGCGGGGCTCGAACTCACTACCGTGAGATCATGACCTGAGCTGGAGTCAGACGCTTAACTGACCGAGCCACTCAGGAGCCCCAAGGGATTTTCAACTGTTCACCGAGGCTTCAGTTATCTGAAGGCTTGACTGCGGCTGGAAGATCTGCTCCCAGGACAACTTATTCACAGAGAAGTTGGCAGTGGCTTCAATTCCTTCCACACGGACCTCTCCATGGAGATGCTAAAGTGTCTTCTTCACGTGTCAGCTACCTGATGCCAGAGTGAGTGATCCCACAGAGGGAGAACAAAACAATGACTTTTGCGGCCTGGCCTTAGAAGTCACCCTTCGCCAATATCCTATTGGTTAAACAAAAAAGCTCGATTTAGTGTGGGGTTGGAGGCGGAGAAGACTTAGACAAGGGCAAGAATACCAGAATGGGATCACCGTGGGTCATACTGGAGGCTGGTCACCACAGTCTACTTGTAGGAAACCACTTTAATCGAATAATCTGAAATGCAGAGAAGACTTAATGTATTAAGATATTCATCAAAATAATAATGATAATAGTAACAATTTGGAATCGCAATATTCCAGCAACAGAGCTGGTCAAGTAAATTGTGGCATATCTATCCAATGGAACATGATATCCAATCATTTGTTCATAAAAATAAATGTTTTAAATTATTTTGGAAAATGCTTATGCCCTGATGTTATGTGATAAAAATTACTTAAACTGAAAATATAATAGTGAGTATTTATTGTGTGCTATGAACTGTTCTAAGTGTTAACATGTATTAGTTAACTTAGTCCTCACAATAGCCCTCCAAATAGATCATTACTGTTATTCCATATTATAGTTCAGGAAGCTTGAGTTACAACTGATAATAACAAAATTGCCCAGATTACCATAATTAGAAAGCATCAGAGCCAGAATTCAAACCTAAATTCTCTGACAATGTCAATCACTATACTATATTGCCTTAAAATATCATAGTATCATGTAAACATATATACTTTTTATATTTCTTTGCTTTTATTTATTTTTTATTTTTTTATAATAGTTTATTTTCAAATTGGTTTACATATAACCCCCAGTGTTCATCCCAACACGTGCCCTCTTTAATGCCCGTCACCCCCTCTCCCCCCTCCCACACTCCCCTCACCCTCAGTTTGTTCTTAGTCTTTGAGAGTCTCTTATGTTTTACCTCCCTCCCTCTCTGTATCTTTTTTTCCTTTCCCCTCTTCCCCTCCCCCTGGTTTTTGCTTAGTCTCACAAAGTCCACCTATTCGTGGAAACATATGGTATCTGTTTTCTTCTGACTGACTTATTTCACTTAACATAATACCCTCCAGTTCCATCCATGTTGCTACACATGGCCAGATTTCATTTTTTTCTCATTGCCACACTTTTTATATTTCTATACGTATTTATATGTATAGAAAAGGACAAGAAGAAAACACACTAAAATATTAAGGACTCCTTCTGGGTGATGGCGTTATGAGTAATTATTTACTTTTTGTTTTTTCACTTTTCTTCATTTTCAAAATTTTCTAACATGGGTGTATATTACGCGGATCATCAGAAACAATACTTTCAAGGAACTACAAATACTGCTGGAACACTGCCTTGATGCTAGTAGCAAAAAAAAGCACAATTTAAAAAACCTCATTGATCTTGGAAGAGCATTTCCAAAATTATTTCATTATCAGTCATTTTGTGGAAGGTGGAATATGTTAGTCTATGTGCATGTATTACGTACACAAAACAAAAAGAATGACAACAAATATTTTTAGGTGTTTTGGAGTTTACAAAGCTCATTCACATAGTTATTCACTTGATAAACCAGCTTAATTCTGCAATTAATACCCTTTCCGGCTATTTATATCACCCTTCAGATGTTTGGAAAATGCCCTTTGTTCATTGGAACTGAACACAGCCAAATTCTTCTAGAGCATGCGGTGCTACAACATTCACTGAGGAAAGCCACTGATTGTGAGTACTCCCCAGGCAGAATCTGTTTCAGAGAACTGAAATGTTTGAGTTGAATCTTTTCCTTCTCTGGCTAAGTGGTTTTTTTAACTGTGTTCCTTTCAAAGCTTTATTACGCCGCCATGAAAACACTGAGCTTTTAAGCCTGCTGATGGGAAGCAAGTAATCTCATTCTTTAAAGGTGCGCTCGCTCTTTCAGGTCAACAGGGTCACGTTGCAAGATTCTGAACGCAAGTGCCCAGTTGAATTACAAAGTTTATGGTTGAATTTGCCTAGATAAGTATCTTAACAATCCAGTTGTCCCCGGCGGAACTTCGTTGAAGGGGAGGTATATTTTCATCATTTCTTGCCAAATTTTAAAGCATGGCATGCTTTAGTGCAGAAACTAAGTAATTCTCCCACGGGGCAGGGGGCGTGGGGGGGAACAACTTCCGCAGCACATATATTTTTCAGTTTACTTATGTAAGAAAACATAAAAAGGTATTGCCAGATGAGGAGAATGCTTTATTCTGAATCTAAATGATAAAGCAATCTTTTGGAGGGTGTATAATCAAGGAAAAGAAGGAAATTTGGGTATTTTTCTGATGGTTGATGGACCGGTTGTGTGCACAGAGATAAAGGAAAGAGGCAGAATTTAAATTGGAGATCTAAGGTCTTCAAAACAAAGGGCACGGTTGACAAGGTGTCTGGTTAATGTAATGGGAAAACCAATAATTCAGGTTTCAAAGGATTTTTTTTTTACGTTTGAATTAGCTGGTTTGTCTCATTTAACTACAGCTTTTTCCTTTATGTTAAAAAGTGACCAGTATCACAGAATGGCAGGGAAAGCCCCATATAACCCGTAATATGTCCAGCTGGGTTCCATTGGTGAGATCTTCTGACTAGCTGCAAACTGTCCTATGCTGCACACTATGTTCAAGCCACTGTAGTATCGGAGGAAAAAGCAAACGTGACTACACATTCTTTGCAGCAACTTCTATCAAGATGTTGATTCTAGGAGCGCCTGGGAGGCTCAGTCGTTTAAGCATGGAGCCTGCTTGGGATTCTGCGCCTCCCTCTCCCTCTCCCTCTGCCCTTTCTCTGCTCGTTCTTATGTCCACACACTCTCTCGCCCTCAAAAAATAAAAAATAATTGGGGCGCCTGGGTGGATCAGTCGGTTGACTGCCCGACTTCACCTCAGATCATGACCTCACGGTCCGTGAGTTCGAGCCCCACGTCAGGCTCTGGGCTGACAGCTCAGAGCCTGGAACCTGCTTCAGATTCTGTGTCTTCCTCTCTCACTGCCCCTTCCCCGCTCATGCTCGGTCTCTCTCTCGCTCTCAAAAATAAATAAAAACATTTAAAAAATATAATTAAAAAAACAATTAAGATATTGATTCTATTTCTCCACCTCTTGAATCTGGACCAGCCTGGTGACCTGCTTTGGACGAGGACTGGATATTAGCAAATGCAATGCAGGAAGCAACTTGAAAAACATTTATGCAGTGAGGCTGGTCCTTTCTTACTGTTTTTGGCAGTTGGTTTATTCTAAATGTTTTTGATAAGAGATATTTATATTTACTTGACAAGGAACTATGCAAGATTTATGAAAGTCATGAAAATGAATACATTCCTATCTCTGTCCTGGAGGAAAATAAAGTAACTCAAAAAGAAATAAGACAGTAGTCCTAAAAATATTCAATAGGGTCCCAACTAACAATTAGGTTATATTGTAACAATTATTTATAAGTCAGTTGTCAGAAACTTAGAATATGTACCCATGCATCCATCATAGTGTCTGGCAAAAGGCTGGTGTTCGAGCTATAGTTCTTGAATAAACGAATGAATGAATGAATGCATGAATAAACACATGAATAAATGAACAAACGGAAAGTATAAATGGCTGTTATATATTTCCCACCCAACTGTAGCAAGAAAGAAACTTGACATGCTTTGTGATGGTTAATGTGTCAAATTGGCTTGGCCATAGTACTGAGTTATTTCACTTAACACTAATTGAGGTGAAGGTATTTTTAAGATATGGCTAACATTTGCAGTTAGTTGACTTTAAGTGAAAGAGATTATCCTGAGAATCTGGGTGGGCCTCATCCAATCAATTAAAGGCCTTAAGAGCCAAACTAAAAGAGAGGAATGAGTAGAGAAATATCCCTATTGGTGACTCTATATGAAGTTTATTGTAGTGTCATTGTAACTCACTGAGGTGAAAGTTTTTTCAGAATTAAAAAATTTTTGTAAAGATAGGAGGAAGGTAAATGGAGTAAAAGTGTTCGAAGACCTCACACTATCCAGGAAGTGGTCAAAGTACTTATATTACAATTTTAATTAATCAAGGATTCATGTTATAATCTCTTGGGTAACCACTAAAAGAATAGTAAAAAAAAAATAATAATAATAACTAACAAGCTAATGGGGAAGGGGGTGGGCAGCAAGGAAAGAATAAAGAATAATTACTCCAAAAGAAAGGAAGAAGTGAGGGAAAAAAGATCATAGAGTACATTGGATAAAATAGAAAACAGAAAGTAAGATGTTATTTTTAAGTCCAAATGTATTAGTAATTATGTTAATTGTAAACAGACTACTCTAAAAGAGAATGGTTGTCAGGATGGATTTTAAAAAATTATCCTGTTTTTATAATAAAAGACATCATTTGTCTTTTTCACTTGTTGACACTTGCACTGATGGCGGAAAAGGAAAAGGGGAAAACTGCCCGTCCCTTAACCCAAGTCAAGGCGGCGACACTAAACTGTACTAATGCCACCGTCCTTGGCATTGCCCGGCACTCACCAAAACAAAAAGTCCGTTTCACTTAAGAATGCCCTTGATGAAGCATTAAGCATTATTCATTTTATGAATCCAATTCTCAAGCACAGTTCTTTTTAACTACAGAAGATATCTTAGCAGTCTTTTCCGCTAGTTCTGTTCTCATATGCAAATCACCTCTTCGGGATTCTAATAAATGGTCAGTTGGTTTTGGCTTCAATGCTGCGAGGTGATAGGGAAGTGTTTCCTATCACAGGTTATTGAGGCGTCATCTATTACTACTGTACCATCCCTGACCGGCCTCTTAGTACCCAACCCCCTTTGGGCACAGGTGCTCACTCGTCTGCAACCCAAACAGATGCCATCTTTAACCCTGCTAGTTGCTGAAGGCAACATTTCAGCAACTTTGAAATAAATAGCCTGGAAAATACTTGGTTAACAAAGCTGGAGATTTCATACACATCACAAACCAGATAATACCAAAAGAGCCAGGAGTTTGCCATGTTTAAGATAATCAAATCCACCTTTTGTGGGTATATGTGTTTTATTTAACCTTATATTAAGCACAGACAAATTAATACTCTATTATGGCTCACTCCAAAATTTACACACATATATTTGATCTCGTTCCCTAAATTTGTTTTCAGAAATATAATGTGCACATCACTAATGCTGAGAATTATGGGAATTACAATTAGACATACAACAGTAACCACCTTTAAGCTTAGAGTGCTGTGCCTTTCCTATAGATGCATAGTAACCTTCACTCTGCCCTGTTTCACTAAGAAGTAAACTAACTTTGCTTTTCTGACCAGTAACCACCCTGGCAAGGAAGAACTAGCATCTTATAGAAAACAAACTAAACGGAGCCAAGAATAAAACAATCGGCACTGTTTAGGTTGACAAATAATGCGAAAATGCCAGCCATGTTTAATATGAGTCACAAAGACTCAAGGGGTCAAAATTGTATCTGATGGTCTTTACGGTTATATTTTTGGAGGGAATATTTCTGACATTCCAACTAATTACCAAGGATCTTCAGGGCAAAAACTTGCCTAACCAACTTCTCTGAAGGATATCATCAAAAAGAGACAGACTCGCACACATTCATGGCAAACAAGCAGTGGTTATTTGCATTGTTGAAATGTTGGATTTGCATGTTGGATTTACCAAAAGGCACACAAGATTTCTATTTTTTTTTAATTTTTTTAAATGTTTATTTATTTTTGAGACAGAGAGAGACAGAACATGAGTGGGGGAGGAGCAGAGAGAGAGGGAGACACAGAATGTGAAGCAGGCTCCAGGCTCTGAGCTGTCAGCACAGAGCCCGACGCGGGGCTCGAACCCACAGACTGCGAGATCATGACCTGAGCCGAAGTTGGACGCTCAACCGACCGAGCCACCCAGGCGCCCTGCATACAAGATTTCTAAACTCTCTGATGGCCAGTTCCATTCATCAGCACCCAGTAGGTGCTTCTAATCTGGAAAATGATGGAAAATGACTTCAAATAAATGGTCAATAAGCTTGGGGAATGACACAGAAAAATCTAACCAATCTAATCTCTCAGAAAAGGATAAAAGCCGAAGAAGCCTAAATTTGAATTGAACAAACTAATGAAAATAGTTCTGGAAATTTGGGGGGGAAATAAAAATGCCTAGCTAAGCAAAATACTGGTGATAGATTTAAGCTACAGACTAGAGAATCTTCTTAAAAAGCAGAACTTTTAAATGCTGACAAAGAAGAATTCTTATGGGGCAGAGGAAGCAGGTGAGTGGTTAAGAGAATACAACATATAACATTTTTAAAATATTAAATAGGGGTGCCTAAATAGTTCTGTCGCTTAAGCATCCAACTTCAGCTCAGGTTCATCTCACGGTTCATGGGTTCGAGCCCCGCATCAGGCTCTGTGCTAACAGCTCAGAGCCTGGAGCCTGCTTTGGATTCTGTCTCCCTCCCTCTGTCCTCCTGCTGCTCGCTCTCTCTCTCTCAAAAATAAACATTAAAAAATTATTTTTAAATATATTAAATGAAATTTTCTGCCCTCACAGACTCTATTATGCTCACTTCATGCACATTTTATTCTCCTCTCTTTGTTCTACTCTCTTTAACTTCTTTGCCAAATGCTAGCCAATATTTAATGTTTTTCTTCACAGAAGGAAACCACACTAAAACTGTTATTAAAAGAAAAATGTAATCAGTATGTATGCGCTCATTTTTATATACCAGTAGAAAAGGATGATGAAAATCAAGTCAGGAATAAATGAGAAAACAGTGGTAACCAAAGCTAAGAATTCATTTTTAAATTAAAAAAATTTTTTTCCACATTTATTTACTTTTGAGAGACAGAGCACAAGTGGGGGGGGAGGGGCAGTGAGAGAATGAGACAGAATCTGAAGCAGGCTCCAGGCTCTGAGCTGTCAGCACAGAGCCTGAGGCCGGGCTTGAACTCACAAACCATGAGATCATGACCTGAGCCGAAGTCTGATGCTTAACTGACTGAGCCACCCAGGCGCCCCTAAGAGCTCATTTTTAAAAACGAATCACACAGTGCCAGTAATATTATACATTTATTGAGGGCTTACTATGTGCCAGGCATCAGCTAGCATTTGTCATGTACAATCCCACTTAAGGCTTACAACCAATCTGTGTCTGCTGGGTCCTCTGAGAAGCAGACGGCGCTCAACAGGGGGACACCACCTGTGAAAGATTTAAAAGTAGGACTGGGCAGGCAGTCTTCAGATCACACTGCCATCTGACATTTATTAAAGGAAAGGGAGAGGCCGCAGGTTGAACAAGGAGAGCCTCGATGAGACCTCGCTGCGGTTTGACAAAGCCTTGACCATCAGTAACTTTGGGAGCAACATTCGCCCCTTAGAGGGCTCTCATCCTGGGCTGAAATGCCTACGTGCAATCTCCCCTGAGCTCAGTCACTGGCTGGGGGCTACCGGGGAAGACCAGGACTGGCCTCAAAATCCAAGATGGCTTCAAAGGTGCTAGGAGCTGAAGCACTCCTTGGAGCTGAACAGCAAGTCCTTTCCTACAGGGAAGTCTGAGTGAACCTCACAGCCGCCACCCTGAGGTAGGTTTTATTATGATCCCTGTTTTTTCACAGAGAAAAACAAAGCACAGAGGTTATGTAAATTTCCTGGAGTTACACAAGGAGTAAAGAGCTAATAACTATCTGCTCTGTTCCTTCTGATAGTAAAAATTATTTATAATTTATTGAAGTTTTTAGAAAGGTTCAACTTTCATCAGTAAGTCATTTTAAAAAATGCGTATTCAAGGGGCACCTGGGTGGTTCAGTAGGTTGAGTCTGACTTGGGCTCAGGTCACAATCTCGCAGTTTGTGAGTTCAAGCCCCACATCGGGCTCTGTGCGGACAGCTCAGAGCCTGGAGCCTGCTTCAGATTCTGTGTCTCCCTCTCTCTCTGCACCGTTCCCCACTCATTGCTCTGTCTCTCCCTCTCTCAAAAATAAATACACATTAAAAAAATTTTTTAATGCCTTTTCAAAACATTAAATGTTTGATATCGTTTTTAAACCTGCTAGGTATACCAAAAGACTGCCATGTCAAAGTTTTCACTTAAAAAAAGCAAAATGAAGTGGGAAAATATATTCCAAGCTCCAGAAATGTTTAGTCTTCTTTTTCTTTTCTCCTCAGTCAAAAGGTGGTGTTGTTTTTAACAATTAAATCTCTGGGCTTCAGTCAGAGGTGCTAAGTTTCAATGTGGGTGAAGAGTTTACAACATAGTCCTAAACATCGGAATACTGGAATTGCAGGAAAGTGCTCAGAGACCCGTCATTATGGTAGCACTGCAGGTGCCGTCATTACAATTTTATTGCCAACACACTGGTCTCTTGTACCTCGTTCACTGGGGAGGTAGGAAGGGCCAGAGGAAATAGTAAAGCATCAGGCAGTCTAGCAGCTATAGGTACCATTTGCCTAATGACATTTTCTAAATCTATTTCTTTATTACCTGGAGACCCTTCTCCTGCCCCTTCAATTGTCAGGGGGGCAATCGTTAGGGCAACCTGGAGAGCCCAGGTGATGCAGGCCTTCAGAATTCCAGACTCCTCCACTCTTGCCCATTCTTTCACCAGAATCTGTCACGGGAAAGAAGAAGGGTAGAGGAAACCTAGGGAAGCAAATTTCAGACCTAGAGTTGGCATCACCTTTGCATGAAATAGAATTCTTTTGGCTCTTCTGTTTTGTTTTTAACAATAACTTTTATAATTTTTTTTAGTAATTTTTAAGTTTATTTATTTATTTTGAGAGAGAAAGAGAGAGAGTGCAGGGGAGAGGCAGAGAGAGAGAGAGGGAGATAGAGAATCTCAAGCAGGATCCACACTGTCAGCACAGAGCCCAACGCGGGGCTCGAACTCACAAACTGTGAGATCATGACCTGAGCTGAAGTCAGATACTTAACTGACTGAGCCACCCAGGCGCCACTATTTTTAACATAACTTTTAAAAAACACAGCCTAGGAGCATGCGGGTGACTCAGTCGGTTGTGTCTGACTCTTGATTTCAGCTCAGGTCTCAGGATCATGGTTTGTGTGTTCGAGCCCTATGTTGGGCTCTGCGCTGACAGTACAGAGCCTGCTTGGGATTCTCTGTCTCCCTCTCTCTCTGCCCCTGCCCCACTCATGTTTTTTTTTTCTCTCTCTTTCTAACATAAAAACAAACAACAAAAGTCCATCCTAAGTTTATTGTAGAAAAATCAGAGAATACTAGGAGGGAAGGAAGAAAGGAAGGAAGGAAGGGAGGGAGGGAGGGAGGGAGGGAGGGAGGGAAGAAAAGAAATGAGGAAAGGAAGGAAGGGAAAAAGGAAAATAAAAAACCACTACCCAGAGCTATCTCACATATTAGTGTGTCCCCTTTCAGTCTCTTACTTTGTTGTTATTCCTTAAATATTATTTTGTAGCTAGCTCTTCTTTACTCAATATCACGAATCTCTTTTTACGTCAATAAATTAATTTCTACAAATTCACACATATGGCTCTAGTACAATTTGTTCAAAGAACATCCCATCGTTGAACATTTAAAACTTTTCCTTTTCCTTCTTTTTTTATATTAAAGGTAACTAATGAAAAAAAGTAACTCGTGAACATCCTTGTAGCCAATTTTTCTTGTAAATCTTTTGAGATAAAATTCACAAATAAAACTTACCATTACACCTGTATTAAGATGTACAATTAAGATGTATTAAGATGTACAATTTAGAGGTTGTTAGTATATTCACAAGATTGTGCAACCATCACCACCGTTCCAGAACATTTCCATCACCCCAAAAAGAACCCCCATACAATTTGCATTCTTCTGTCACCCGCTGGCGACCACTAATCTTGTATCTCGATGGGTTCACCCATCCTGGACATTTCGTACAAATGGAATTATGTACGCTATGTGTAGCGCTTTGTGCCTGGTTTCTCTCACTTAGCAACGTGTTTCAAGATTCGCAGTGCCAGAGGAATCGCGGTCTGTTCCTTTTACGGCTGAATAATATTTGGGTGACATTTGGGTCGTGCTGATAAAGCCACAGGGAAAAGGCTGCTGTAACTCTTCGGCCGTATGCTTGTGTGGAAAACGGCTACGAAGCAGCGAAAAGCATAAACAGCCACTGGGAAAGAACAGGACGAGATCCGGAGCTCTGCCGCCAAGAACAGAGACAAGGCTATTGGAAAGTGGGGGTTGGGAATGATGTTTTAGTTTGTTTTTACAAATGTTGCTTGGGGGGCTCCGTCCATTAAGGTATCCCACCTTTGATACCGACTCAAGTCATGATCTCGCAGTTCCTGAGATCAAGTTCTGGATCGGGCTCTGCGCTGACAGCACGGAGCCTGCTTGGGATGGATTCTCCCTCTCTCGACATAAATAAACATTAAAAAAAAAAAAAAAAGTAAAAATAAAAATGTTGTTCCATTATCTTTATAATGAGAATATATTTTTCTAAAGCCAGACAACTCAGCTTTGTAGCTATGGTTATTTGTTCAGATGCAAGCAGAATCATGTTCAATGCACCCGCTGCACCCTGCATAACCTGAAGATAATACCCACGGTCAAGGAAAACTGTGAACTTATTCACCTAATATATACATATATATTTTTAAATCAATGAAAGTAGAAACCTATATCTAACCAAGTAATAACTGAGTTCTCTCACACTGCAAAAAAATAAATAACTAAAATGTGGGCTTTAAACATAGTTAAGGTCAGGGTGCCTCAATGGCTCAGTCGGTTAAGCATCTGACTTTGTCGCAGGTCATGATCTCATGGTTCGTGAGTTTAAGCCCCAAATCAGGCTTTCTGCTCTCAGCACAGAGTCCACTTCAGATCCTCTCTTCCCCTCTCCCCTCTCAAAAATAAATAAACGTTAAAACAAAGTTTAAAAAGGGGCACCCGGGTGGCTCAGTTGGTTAAGCGTCTGACTTTAGTTCAGAGGTCATGATCTCACTGTTTCCGAGTTCAAGCCCTGCATCAGGCTCTGTGCTGAGAGCTCAGAGCCTGGAGCCTGTTTCAGATTCTGTGTCTCCCTCTGTCTCTGCCCCTCCCCCATTTGTGCTGTCTCTCTCTCAAAAATAAATAAGCATCAAAAAAAAATTTTTATTAAGTTGAAAAAAACATAGTTAAGGTCTAAAAGCTCTCTCCTTCAGGAGAGTAAAAAGCAGCGTGGTTCTCTAAGCCATCTGGTGTGGCTAATACTGGGAATATGCACAAGAAGGGTCAAGTTGGCAGTATTTCTGCAGCTTCACTTCATACGCTTTAAATCTCAAGCAATGCTGCTTTCTGAGCTCCTTTGAGTGGAGAGAGACCACTCCATATGATACTATGTTCCTCTACTTTCTATCAATGGCAAGCCTCCTCTTCCATTACATATAATGTCCACTTCACAGGATACCTTGTAGCAAAGATTTCTCCAAGAGGAATTAAAAACATTAACCATGAAAGAAAAAGGTGATAAATTAGTTCGTATTAAAATGAAGATGATCTACATTAATTAATCAATTGGGGAATCCTTCCACCAAATATATATATGTATTATCCACTACATATATACATATACATATATATGTATATATATATATATATATATATAATTGTCTACTTTAAATATTTTACAATGTTACTTGTCGACCCTAGTTATGTATTTGAAAGAATTTGGAATTACTATAAAAACTCAACAGGGGGCGTCTGGGTGGCTCAGTGGGCTAAGCGTCTGACTTTGGCTAAGGTCATGATCTCAAGGTTCATGAGTTCGAGCCCCACATCAGGATCTGTGCTGACAGCTCAGAGCCTGGAGCCTGCTTCAGATTCTGTGTCTCCCTCTCTCTCTACCCCTTCCCCGCTCACACTGTCTCTCTCTCAAAAATAAATAAACATTAAACCTGGAAGTGACCAAGCCAGGCACACCTTCCTACACAAATTAAGAACATTCTAAAGATACATTAAGAGATCTAAAAGGCAACCTACAGAGTGGGAGAAGATATTTGCAATACATATATGTACACACGCCCACATATCTCTTACAAATCAATTTAAAAAAAAGAAAATCAAATAAAAGAAGAGAAGACATTGCAGATATGTCATTAGAGGACATATGAAAGGCCAATAAACATCTGAAAATGTGCTCAACTCATCAGTCATCAAGGATACATGGATTGAGGCTAAAATGTGACCAGAATGACCAAAATGGTAAGATGCTAAATACCAATTGTTGGCAAGGATATGGAACAAACGGAACACTCGTACACTGCTGGTAGAGTACAAAATGGTACAAACACTTAGGAAAATCATTTGCCAATATCTCTTAAAAGTGAATGTATGCATATCGTATGATACATTAATTCCACTCCTACTATATACCCAACAGAAGTGCATCTATATGTTCACTAGAAGACACGTACTGCGATGTTCATCAAATCTACCCAAATATCTATGAAAAAGTCACGGTACATTCAGATGATGAAGTAGTATACTGTAAGGAAAATGACTGATCTAAAACTATTCACAAGAATATAGATGAATCTCACAAGGTTTAGCAAAAAAAGCCAGATAGAAAAGAATACGTGCTACCCAACTCCATTTACTTAAAGGACAAAAACACACAAAATTAATCTATATTGTTGGAAGTCAGGGGAAGGTAGTGACTGTGAAGGAGCACAGGGGGCTTGTGAAAAACTGATGTTATGTTTCTTAAACTGGACACAAGTCACACAGTGTGCTCAGTTACTAAAAGTCATTGCTGGGTGCCGGGTCCTTGTTCTGGCAAATCTAGGGGTCCACGACGGACGGTCAGGCGAAAGGAAATGAGAGAGCCATGAGAGATGGAGTCTGATGACCAAGCAGGCAGCCCTGGCAGTTGTCGCTTCTCCTCAGTTCTGGTGTCTCCGCCCTGCTGGGCTCAGTGTCTTTATTTTTAAAGGTAGTGAGTGACATTACATCAATGAGTGACACTCCATAGTTTGATCTCTTTAACAATAATGGTTTTACCAGCAAGGTGGCAACTTCCTTAATCCTGTATGTTGGTTTCAGGATAATTAACATATAAATTTAGGGTGGGGGGAGAGAACGGGGTGTTTCCTTAAGGCCTTAAAGTTAATTATCTGTAAACAGGAGAAATCAGGGCGTTGCTTTGAGGGTTATACTCCCAACTACAATGGGGGAGGTGCAACCCATCCCCAAGATGCAACTTTAAGGTTACTTCTCAACCTGTGAGCCCAAAACGGCTCCCAAAAGCTGGAGCGCCTGGGTGGCTCAATCCGTTAAGCATCCCACTTTGGCTCAGGTCATGATCTCATTATGAGTTTGAACCCCATTGGGCTCTGTGCTGACAGCTCAGAGCCTGGAGCCTACTTTGGAGTCTGTATCTCCCTCTCTCTCTCTGCCCCTCCCATGCTCATGCTCTGTGTCTCTCTGTCTCTCAATAATAAATGTTAAAAAACATTTTCTTTAAGTCATTGAGCTGTACATTTAAGACAGTGCCCTTCTTTTTGTGTATTCTACTTTGATGACAAGTTTGAAAATAAATGTACCCAAGGAAGCTTAAAGTTTTAGTGGCAAAAAGGTTTCTTTTCTCTATAAATGCTTTTCAAATTATTTTTTAGTTTTTCAGATTTCTACTTACAGAATTTTTGGTATTGACACCAAAATTGTTCCTTGCCAGTCGGCCTTTCCGAGCCTGTTTTCCCATCTGTAAAATGAGGACAGCAGTAGAATTTAAAAGCCAGTGTGGGGGCTCCCAGGTGGCTCAGTTGGGTAAGCGTCTGACTGCAACTCAGATCACAATCTCAGAGTTCGTGAGTTCAAGCCCTGCCTTGGGCTCTGTGCTAATAGCTCAGAGCCTGGAGCCTCCTTCAGATTCTGGGTCTCCCTCTCTCTCTGCCCCTCCCCTGCTTGCTCTCTCTCTCAAAAAGAAATAAACATTTAAAATAAAATCCGATATGATTTTTAGGGGTGCCTGGCTGGCTGTCTGAGTGGGAAGAGCATGTAACTCTTGGATCTCTGGGTCATGAGTTCAAGCCCCATGTTGGGTGTGGAGATTACTAAAAAAGATAAATGAACTTTAAAAAAGAAATAAAAGCCAGTGTGATTTTTTTTTTTTAGTTTTTCTTTTCTTTTTTTTAAGTAATCTGTATTACACCCCATGTGGGGCTTGAACTCACAACCCTGTGCTCAAGAGTCACATGTTCTTCCCACTGAGCCAGCCAGGTGCCCCAGAGTTAGTGTGATTTTTTAAAAGTGCTTAGCACAGGGCCTGGCACAAAATGTTCAATAGTAACTTAATACTTTCCTCTAAACCAGCGGGACTGGTTTAGAAACTCTTCCCACATGGCTAATATAGCATCCTATACTAATCCCTGTCTTAATATTTCTTACTATTTTCCAAGACTGTGAGGCACTTGAGAGCAGGAATACTGTGTAGTACACATATTCCCAGAGTCCGTTTTAGCACCTGGCATGGAATAAGAACTTATTATTTATTAAATAGAAAACTGAATATAAATTTCGGACATTTTGCAACATCTATTTTATTGCTTAATTACAGAATCACTTGAAGTTTCCTTGAAACAGTGTTCTTGGTTTCTATCATCCACTAATAATTTCTCCCAAGATATTCTGACTTGATTCTATTCCAAGAGAACCTCTTTCTACTATCCCCTCATACTCTCCATTACCTGTCATGTTAAGGCCGCCGTAGAACTTCGTTTTGACAACTGCTAAATCTAAATAACTTATTTCTACCCTTCACTCTCCACCTTCCTTAAAAAGCTTTGCCAAGTAATAATTTTTTTCTGTTCTGGCCTAAATGAATGAATAAGCCAGTTTGGTCATTCCTACTAATTTCCACAATGTTTCAACATGATTAAGAAAAAATAATCTGGGGCTAAGAATTGTAGGTATCCAATTGAATGGCAAAGGAAGAAACTAGAAGTCCCCAGGTGAAGCCAGGGTTTTGTTTTCTTTCCACTGATGATATGATACATTTAATAACTTTGTTCCTGCGGGATGTCCCAATTCTGAAAAACACATGACTCTATGTGATAAAGGCAAGGGAGAAGAGACAACCATTTGATAAGCATGGAATATAAAACAGTTCTGGCAACTGTCATTCCTCCTTCCTCAAATCTAGGAAAGGTCAATAAACCTACTTTCATCAAAATTATCTCTTGGACTTGAAACAGCCCTTACCCCCCACCTTCCGTGGTTCTATGGTTTCTAGAGCACTGATCTTCAAATACTTTTAAACTTACTGACATGTAATACACACACAGAGAAGCCCACGACTCTCCAAATCTTTCTAATGTTTTTACTTTTCGTTAGTAAAAAAAGGCGTATGTACCTGTTATTTACATATTATGTACATGTAGCACTGTGCTGATATTACGTATACTATAAAACATAAAACAGATCTTAAAATTTACCATAAGAAAAAAATTCCTGTAACTACAAAGGGTGACGAATGTTACCTAGACTTACTATGATGATTAATTTGCAATCTTTATAAATATCGAATCCTTGGGGCGCCTGGGTGGCTCACTGGTTGGGCGGCCGACTTCAGCTCAGGAAATGATCTCACGGTCTGTGAGTTCGGGCCCCG
Organism: Paguma larvata; assembly: GCA_030068075.1. NCBI lineage: Eukaryota > Metazoa > Chordata > Mammalia > Carnivora > Viverridae > Paguma > Paguma larvata. The sequence goes on along the minus strand of CM057828.1, from coordinate 76,116,683 downwards.
CGCCGGGCTCTGTGCCGACGGCTGGGGGCCTGGACCCTGCTTCAGAGTCTGTGTCTCCCTCTCTCTCTCTCTCTGCCCTTCCCCTGCTCATATCCTGTCTCTATGTCTCTCAAAAATAAATAAACGTTAAAATAAATAAATAAATAAATACATAAATATCGAATCCTTGTTGTACACGTGAAACTAACACATTGTGTGTCAATTACATGTCAATACAAGAGAACAGAATGAGAGAAAAAAATAAACAGAAATGGCAGTTTTCTGGGATAAAGATATTTAGAGAAGAACACTTTCTTTCTCCCTTGTAATAATTTAAAATTGCAGAAAACAGTAAGGGCTGGTTTTGCTATTAAGGATTAAAATTGTCTTGGGGTGGGTGGTGCCTGGGTGGCTCAGTCAGTTAAGTGTCCAACTTGGCTCAGATCATGATCTCATGTTTCCTGAGATCCTGAGGTCAGGCTCTTCTCTCTGACCCTTCCCGGGAACTCCTCTCTCTCAAAATAAACATTTTTTTTTTAATTATCTTGGTTAAAAGGAACTAGAACTAGATTCTCTAAACATTTTATATGCTACTAAGGCTAACATTTAAGCTAAATGACCACTTAGCTATGGATGAGCAATGGATTAGCTCCAGTCTTAGCTCAATAACTACCTACCTAGGTGACCATTAGGCAAGTTTCTTTCTTTCTTTCTTTTTTAAGAATGTTCATTTATTTTTGAGAAAGGAAGAGAGTGTAAGCAGGGGATGGGCAGAGAGGGAGACAACAGAATCTGAAGCAGGGTCCAGGCTCTGAGCTGTCAGCACTGAGCCGGACGTGAGGCTCGAACCAACAAACTGTGAGATCATGATCTGAGCCGAAGCTGGACGCGAAGTCGGACACTCAACAGACTAAGCCACCCAAGTGCCCCAGGCTTATTTATAAAATGAGCATTCGAAACCTGACGATCCTAAAGCATTCTCAGAGTATTGTTTGTGACTAGCACCACCCTGTGGACATTCATACAGAAACACATGATAAGGGAAGTCCATGACCAAGATAGAAAAGCGGTTAAAATAGAAGTAAATGGCTTGGTTCTTCCTGGCAGTTCTATGTGGCGCCTCCTCAATAATTCATAGTTCAGTAGGGATACAGGAAATGGCTTTAGTTCTTCAGAAAAAAATGAAAATTGTAATTTTTAACTATGACAGATTTCTTCCCTCTACCAATTAACAGACGGACATCCCCAGGATGCTCTAGAAAACAGTCAGACACAGCCCAACTGCCCTCCTCCCTCATCACTGGCTTATTGGGAAAAGAAAGAAAACATTACAAAGAAATCTGACATCTGTATAATGCAGAGTTTAAGAGTCTCGAGCTGCAGGAGCCTAAAGCAGCCCTGAAATTCTGCACTCCAGGGTCATGGTCTTTGGCACCAGAGTAACCAGGGGAAGAGGGCAGCATTTTGGTTACAATGTGAATGGTATTCCCTTGGAGTGGTTCCAGGCTGGGCTGGTGGAAGCAGGCAAGTGGCCTGGTTTAACTGTTCAGAGATTTTGGCCTCAAGGCTAAGAGGTATGCTGTGTTATTTCAGCATGTTTTATGAATTGGTTCCGCTGTTACAACACAGCCAAATTTCACCCTTCAAAAATCATCCCGAGAGCCTATCTTGGCCACTCCCTGCATTTCGGCACACTTTGCAGAGCTTAATTACTGTATATCTGGCACCACTTCATGCCTTTATACACTTTCCCAATCCTGGGATTCATGCGCTGCCAAAGCATAATAATCTTGTAGTGAATACATTTTCTCCTTTAAGCACTGAAACTTAAGAAAGCTTTAGAGATTTTTTTTTTTTGAAGGGGTAGGTGTCTTGATTTGCGATGTTTAAGACCTTTCCTGTGTTCACCATAACTATAGATAGATAATAAAAAAGTTTTCATTCCTATTGTATCCGCTTAGTCCTCCAAGATTAAAATAACAAATGATAGCACAAACCTTTCACTGTGCCACTATTTTAGGCCAGGCCTTTTATGATGCATTCTCTCACTCTATTCTTACCACAATTCTATATTTCCTCCAATTTACAGAGGAGGAAATGAGCTCAGAGAAATGATCTGAAATAATATAGCCAGAAAGTACCAAAATCAAGATTTGAATTCCAGTCTTCAGACTCTAATTCCATTGTTTATTCACCTATGCCCTGGCGATAGTTACTAATAAGCTCATGTGGCAAACACAACCCCTACACACTATCCACATCTTTACTTCTCATTGAAAACCACAGAAAAATCAAGAAAATAAAAGTTAAATTGCAATTAAAGGACAAGAATAAGCACAACTCTCAGTGAGCTAAGATCCTCAGAGGACTTAAGGGTTGCATGATTTCTCAAGTGTAAGGAACCATTTAGGATATTTAACTGGGGCTTGGGACATGGGTGCTCAAACAATACTTGAAAGTTTGTTTAAAAAGTCTCCGGGCGCCTGGGTGGCTCAGTTGGTTAGGCATCTGACTCTTGGTTTGGGCTCAGGTCATGATTTCACGGTTCTGTGGGTTCGAGCCCTTGTGTCGTGCTCTGTGCTGGTGGTGTCCGGGAGCCTGCTTGGGATTCTGTTTCCCTCTCTCTCTGCCCCTTCCCAGCTAGCACTTTCTCTGCCTCTCTCAAAAATTAATAAACTTCAGTCGATTAAGTGTCAAGACTTCTGCTCAGGTCATGACTTCATGGCTCGTGTCATCGAGCCCCACATGGGGCTCTCTGCTGTTAGCGTGGAGCCCACTTTGAATCCTCTCTCTCTCTCTCTCTCTGCCCCTTTCCCACTAGGGGCACGTACTCTCTCAGAAATAAATATTAAATTAAAAAACTCACAATACCACCCCACAGACTGTTCATTTACAAAAGGAAAAAATGTACTTTAAAATGGAAATATCTGGCAGTCATCTTCTTAACCAAATGATCTTAGCATCACCAACCAGTGCAAACTTAACACTGTGTACACGTTCATATGAAGCAGTAAGAGATGAACCACATAGTCCATTATATTCTTACCAAAAAACATAATCCAAATCTACTAAGAAAGCCAGAAAAAAAATCCAGGATATATGACATTGTACAACTGACTCGACACTTCGAAAATTTCAATGTCATGGGGTGGGGGCGGGAGGGGGAGGAGGCAGGGAGGGACTTTGTAGATTAAAATGTATACAAAAACCTCATTGGTTAGATCCTGGATGTGGAAAAAGTTAAATAAGACATTCTGGAACAACAGGGGGCAACTTATCTCCTACAAACCTATTAAATCAGATGCTACTGAGTTATTGTTAATTGTCTCAGGTGTGGCAATGGCATTGTGGTTTTATGCAGAAAATTCTTATTCGAAGGAGACGAATGCTTACGTATACAGGGATGAAGTGCTGTTTTGTCACAAATTACTTTCAAATGATTCAGCAAGACAAATTAGATAAAGTACACGTGGTAAAATGTTAACAGCTGGTGGATCTAGAGGTAGGTTATACTCTTGTACTGCCCTTTTAACTTTTAAATAGATTTTAGGGGCGCCTGGGTGGCTCAGTCAGTTAAGCATCTGACTTCAGCTCAGGTCATGATCTCACGGTTGGCGAGTTCAAGCCCCGCGTCAGGCTCTGTGCTGACAGGTCAGAGCCTGGAGGCAGCTTCGGATTCTGTTTCCTCTCTCTCTGACCCTCCTCTCTGCTCGTACTCTGTCTCTCTACCTCTCACAAAAGTAAACATTTTAAAAATTTTTAAATAGATTTTAAATTCATGAAACTCATCAAGACCAACAGCATAAATTCAACTCTTCTATGAACGACTTCTGAAACTACAAAATTACAATCAATATGTACTGTGCTCCTGTTATATGTTAGTAATCACTGTGCTAGGCTCTGAGCTATAGTGGTGAGGAAAGACATGTTCCGGCTTTCATGGAAACTACTTAACATGTAACCGTGTGAGTGATGGCGGGGAGAGGTGCAGTGGCTGTTCTGGATGGCTCCCCGAGTGAGTGGAAACCTGAAGGTAAGCAGGTGATGCCTAGCGAGAAGATGGTAGAGAAATGGGTAAGGGGGAACAATAGTATGTGTCAAGGAAATAAGAACGATGGAGTTGGTCAACTTGGAAAGTGACAGGAATATTTATTCTTGCTACTTTCCAGTCTTCCACCATTTCCACATGGCCCATCTCCTGGTTCCATTAATCATTCCTCCCCCTCAACCTTTCAATCTAGAGGTGGTAACAGCACCCAACATTACTAGTCCCACTGCTACTGGGCCTAAGAACTGCATTCTTCCCTGGGGTTTCCTTACCCTGTGCAGTTTTGTAAAGTCCCTTTATTAAACTTTCCTTAAATTACACAATTTCAGTAAGTCCTCCATTTCCTGCCAGCACCCTGACTGATAAAAACCTCTGGAGATAGACTTGGAAGATGCCTGCATATTTTACATAGTATTTGGGATTGTAGGAAAGGAGATGGTCTGGGAAGAGGGCCGAAGATGACCCTGGCCAAACGAGTATTCGAGGTAGGAAAATGTAGAAGCTGTGGTCATCAGCCAAGAATGTTTCAAGAAAGAAACTATCCATTTAATCAAGTGCTATTGAGGCTGGATGAAAATATCGAGGGCTTTGGAGAATTCCCCATGGGAAAGCCATCAGTGATCCCTGGAGTGGTGGGGACAGAACCAACATTGGAGTGAATTATAAAGGCAGTTGTAGGTAAAGAATACACTTGTTACCTCAAAGGGTGCAGGGGTGCACAACTGTTCAGGCCCCTATTTTAGCCATACCAACGACTTGCTGAGTAATCTTGAGATTTTTGAGTCTTAATTTTTGAGATTTAAAACAACTACTCTTGGGGCACCTGGGTGGCTCAGTGAGTTAAGCATCCAACTTTCAGTTTCAGCTCAGTTCACGATCTCAGTTTTGTAGGTTCAAGCCCCATGTCTGGCTCTGCGCTGACACTGTGTGGCCTGCTTGGAATTCTCCCTCTTCCTCTTTCTCCCTGCCCCTCCCCCACTCACACTGTCTCTCTCAAAATAAGTAAATAAACCTAAAAAAAATTTTTTTTAACAACAACCACTCTTTCCTGTCACTACGAAAATGCAGAAGCAAAAAGCCTGGACGATGTTAAAGCGAGTAAGCTGTAAGTACAGAGAAGTGAAGTTCTACAATGGAGTAAATGATTTTTCCCCTTTCAAGCACTGAGACAAAGGACAGACTTTGCCAAAATCTCTTCAGGTCTCTAAACTGAAAGATTAGGCTCTTTCACACGGAAGCCTGCAACTATGTCCGAGACCCCCTAACCCAGCATACAGTAACAAGCAGTTTCTAACCAGGGTGCAAGACATCTGAAACCTAAAGCATTCTCATGATCACAATGAGTAACCAAACTCCACAGCTCGAGAAACAGTTAGAGCCCTCAGATCCCTTTGAGAACATGAGTCTGTGAAAATATCTTTGATCCAATTTGGCTTCTTCCTCCTTTCCCAGTTCACTGGACATCACAGAAGAATGACTGCCGGAGTACCACAATGCTAAATCTGGAGCTTTAGGAAACTGTTATAGGGACGCTGGATCAAGAGGCCCCCTGGGTACCTTCCATTCTTCACTGCAAGGCAAGCAGTTAGCTCTGGACACCTCCGTTTATTTTTAGAATATCCAGTTGTTTCACTAACGCGCCTGAAGACTATTTTCTACACAAAAAGACAGTATATTAATAGGCATGACATCAAAATTAAGAAACAAACCTTGAACTGATTTAGACGGAGTTAACAGTTCACCTCTGGGCCAGGGTAAAACCTGCCTCTCATTTTCACCCTTCAAGAGAGCAAGGTGACCACCTCCAAATGCAGGTTAGGACAGCACCACTGCTAGAGCAGGGACAGGGGCCCATTCAGACAGCAAAGGCTTTGGAATCAGGAAAGTTGATTTTATTTAAGTTACATGACCTCCTTGCACCTCCACTTACTCACCTGTGAACAGGTTTGTGGGTTTGTTTTTGTTTTTTTTTTAAACTCTGCAAAGTTGTTTAAACAACGTTTAAAAGTGCCTGACCCACAGTAGGGGAACCATTTTTTTTTTTTTGTACTTGCTACAGAAAGCACTTGTAATGTAGGGCAAAGAGGCCCAATTTCAAGTTAGAAAAGAACATGAGGTGGTGTGGCAGACAACGCGAAGATGTCCCTCGTGGGCCCCACCCCCCACCTGGTGGTGTTCATTGTGTGACCCTTTTCATTTGAATGTGGGCAGGACCTGAGGACACTGACTCACCAGCAAATTGGCCCTGGAGACCTGGGGGCTCGGTGCATGTAGTGGCCATGTCAGGAGAACCCAGGTGGTAATGAGCCAAGGGATCCGACAGCCAATAAGAAATCTGAACTCTCCATCCTTAAAGCCACAGGAAATGGATTCTGCCAACAACCTCACCTTAACTTCAGGTTAACTTGGTAACTTCATAGTAACTAGATTAGGTGCTGGCAAATCATCTGCACTATCTCAAAGCAAATTTAAGCCCTCAGGATTCACCTTTCTCAACTAATAAAAAATATGTTTTTAAAACTTTGATAAGGATTACATCCCTTTAGATTCCTCATAATTCTATAAAGTAAATGATTCTGTAAATTATTTTACAGAAGGTTGGAGGCTCACAAAGGCAAAGAGACTCAAATGGCTAATAAAGGGGCAGAGCCAGAAATTAGAGACCAGGTCTGACCCCAATGCCCAAATCCGGCTTTCCCTATAACCAATTTTTACAATTTCTTTCAAGTCTCAATGACGATTCCCACTATGCCCATAGTCAGTAATAATAAAATCACAACACAGACCTTAAGACAGTGGAGACATTTAAAAAGTAATAATAAAATTAAGTTAAAATAAAATAGAAAACAAATCAACCAACCAACCATTGAAGAGATTATGTCCTTCATTGTTAAAATCATCTTATCTAGTAGGTCAATTAATTATTGGGCAGGTCTTTTACTTCAAAGTATCTCTTGGTAAAGAGGCCTTTTTCTTTCATGGCTTGTTATAATACAAAGGGGTTAAACTGAGTATCTGTGAAGGTCAAAAACATTATTCTTACCTAAGAACATCTTTTCAACAAAGCCACAAAACAGCTTCTTTTATTTTCTAGTAAGACTAAATTTATTCAATACCCTAGTAAAAGTTTTGATTATAAGTATCCAACAGTATAAAAAGTACAAAACAGATTTGTAGATTTCTAATATATTAATACAAAGTGCATGACTACATACAGTACATCCTACAGGCAAAGAGGTGGAAGGGGAAAAAGAAGGCTGTGGTTGAGGTCTAGTAATAAATAAATAAATACAGAAGCAGAGATGATCCATATCATAGTATATTCTACCACCAACACTGCAGCCAAAATGTACAAAAAGAAAAAAAAACCATTTCGAAACAACAGGAGAAAGATGGTAATGGCTGGGACTCTTGTACTTCACCTCAGAGGCTGTGGGAGAGCCAACCCAACTCGCGGTGTCGTCTGTGCATATGGTGGCTTGTAGTTTTTGCCATAGGAAGAAATATAAAATTTTAAGTTTAGATTAAGAACTATAAAACTATACGGTGCCCGTAAAAAGTGGCTCACTCCTTACTGTCATTTATACTATTTTTTAAAATCCAGTTTTAAAAATAAGCACTGAGTCATGTTATGCAGGTAAGTCATGTAAGGTAGGCAAATGATCCTCCCTAATTATGAAAACTCTGAACGGGTGACAGGTTATTCCTGAACGTTTAGAAAAGAGGCAATGAGAGTACTTTGGTTTGGGCTCAGGTAAAAAGCCTTCAAACGGAGATTTTAGACATGAAGGGCTCCATGTTCAGGGTGCATCATCTAACATCTCAATAATCACAAAGCCTGACGAAAAGAAGCCAAACCTAAACCAACCCACTCAGCATTAACACACATCTCTTTTCTTTTAGTAGAATTTTACTTTAATATAGAGTGAAGGGAAAAAAAAAAAAAAAAACCCAAACCCTAATAGGTTAAAACAAGTCAAACAACCACTCTACACAGATAAAACCTTCACAAAGGTCAACTGAAGTAATCCAGGGCTAAAACTGAATTGTGCAGATTTTCAGTGAAGTCACCAGTCATGGAACACAAACAAAAGTCCATTATTTACACACTAGGCAAGCCCTCTAAGAAATGTGCCCCAAGAAGCATTAACCTTTGTTTTTCTGCGTGTGCCATCCTGAAGACTTGCACATTTTTTTAGACAAGTTAACATTTTTAATAGAATGTGATCTCTACCATGCGGTAATGCTTTGGTACTTTTCATTTAGGATTGCTCATCCTAAAACTTGACATTTCCCCAGAGAAGCTTTGATTCTGCTTTAGAAGTTTCCATATAGATTAAAATCTTTATCAAAAATCAATATAGAGGGAGGTGACAGAGGATGCAACATATATACTCAGGTTACCTCTCTGTGTATTTAGAAATTACTCCTTCAAGGTATTTGCACCAGAGAGAGCTTAGTCTGTCCTGCTTAATATTCAGTAGTACAGGTTTGAATCATCAGAACCTTGGCAAGACCTTAAATTATTAACAACTACCTCTAGGGGCAAGTCCATGTTACTGAGTTATGACAAATTTATTATCATGAAGGAAAACAAGTATAGCCAGCCATCTTAAAAAATGCCCCAACCACTGCTTCTCAATATAGAAAGACTAAAACTACATACGTTTATCATACAACAAATCCCATCTCTGTCCCCTGAAATTCCCCTAGTTTCATTCATTAGAAGGGGATTAAAAAAAAAAGACTTAAAGAGCACTTTACAGCAGCATTCAGCTTTCCTATGAAATACTCAGCATCTTAAATATTATGTACACTTCTTTTCTTTTAGTAAGCTAGACACTGGCTTCAGAGTTTGTGGAACTGGAGGAGAAATAACAACCCATTCAAAACTATTCTAGAAAGTGTCTTTTGGCAGAATAGCAGGTATCCAAGTTAAAAATAGGAGGGTTTTGTTGCTTTGTTTTCTTCCCAAAATTTAAATCGTTTTTTGTTCCCCTTCTACCTAATCCTCAGTCACCACTCCTGAGTGGAGATGGGCAGAGGCTCTGGCCCCTGCTCCTCCGGCTTCTCGGTAGCTGCTTTCTTATTGCTGCAGCAAGGCTTGAATAGATGTGTGTCAATGAGGACTTCTCCGAAACGGCCTTTATAGATAATCCCACAACATATTTTCTGTCTAAAAGAAAAAAATAAGAGAGAAATATATTAATAAGGTAGAAAACTAGTAATAGAAGACAACAAACAAACAAACAAAATCTATATAACTATTAACTAGTACAACATGATCAAAAGGTTCTACTTCTACGGTCTCACCACATTCCAACTGAAAGGCTCCTCGACAGACCCCAATTAACTAGGTAATGGGAACTACCCAGGTCCCTTAAATTCCACACTGGAACCTCATCAAAGATAAAGCATGGGGGTCATTCTGAGAGACAGCAGTTTCAGAGGCTGCTCCTGAAGTTGTCAACTGTTTCAAATATACATCTAGGCATTACAAAATGACTACAAAACACCCGTGGATCACATACTCTAAGGGAAAAATCATTTCCTGTGAAGTCGCCCTGTATGTCCCTCGCTAGTACCACCCCGCCCAAACTCATTCCCTCCTCCTTAAATTTAAGCGTACTCAGTGCCTTTTTTCTTTATACTTCACAGTTTTAACACAAGTCTACATCTCTACATATACTGCTCGACCATCTCCTATTTAAAAGAAACACGTATACGGAATCATACTCTGTTGCTACAATTTTTCTCCTCAACATTAATTGAGGTTCAAACCTATTGTCAGAGCTTTATTTCATTTTAATTTATGGACAGTATTCACCATGTGAACATACCACAATTTATCCACTCTCCTTTTGATGGGACAACTTCTGCTACCACAAACATGCTGTATGCAACAATGCACGTCTAAAGATTTTTTTCCTAGGTTATGTTGCTGGTATATAGGATTTTAAACATGTTCATGTTCTTCGAAAATGTCAATTATTTATCAATATAGTTCCCTTCTATTCCTATTTACTAAAGGTTTTATTTTAAACTTTGAAGGAATATTTAAATATATCAAACATCTTCAAAGTACTGCTAGGATGACAGGCATTTTTTTCCCTTCCTTTACAAACTATCAATGTGGCAAATTCTATCAATTGACTTTTAATGTTTAAAGCAATCTTACAGCCCTAAAATATATCCAATCTGGTCATGATATACTCCTGGTATCAAAGTTATATATTACCCTCGAAGAATAATTAGGGCCTAGGCCTTTTATTCATAATCTGAAAAAAACAATGCAAGATCAGAATCATGTGTTTCTAGAATGTTTGGGAGAACTTACCTAAAATGGGCCTGGGATTTTTGGAGGGAAGACTTTTACCACCGAATCAACTTCTCTATTTTATAAGACTATACGGGTTTTCTATTTTGTCTTAAGACAGTTTTGGAAAACTGTCTTTTTCTACTAATGTATCCACTCCACCTGTATGTTCAAATTTACTAGCATACAGTTGTTATAATGTCCTACTATCTTTTAAATTTGTCTTATTTATAGCTATATCTCCCTTTTTTTTTTTTTTTAAATCTAAGATACTTACGGATATTGTCTCTTTTTCTTTATCTGCTTCATCTCTAGTAATTTGTTTGGTCAAGTCTTCAAGATCCAACTCTTAGCTTTACCAATCCTATTCATTACTTACTGGTTTTCTGCTCCATTTATTTCTACTTGTATCTTTAGGATTTTCTTGCTTTTATTTTTCTTTGTACTGGGCTTCATTATCTTTAAATTGAATGCTTGTCACTTTGTTTATTTTTAGTTTTTCTTTTCTAAGCATTGAAAGCATTAATTTTTCCTCCAATTCTTTTAACTTCATAGCATGTTTTGATTTCTGTTATTTTTCAGTTATTTAGTTATCCTTTATTCTACTTTCTTCTTGGACCCATAGTTTCTACTTTCATTTTGTTTTGGTAGGTATATCCAGGTATATTTTTAAATTTTCTGCCCTTCCCTTCTTGACTCAGGAGGTTTTCACTCTTTTTTTAGTTCTATGAGTGGGGACATATACCTTAACTCTTATCCCTTTTATTGCCTTAATTTATATGTTATTGTTGTCTTGTAATTCATTCTTTTTTAACCCCCACAACTATCATTATTTTAAGCAGTGTTTGTTTAAATTTACCTGAATATTTGCTACTTTATCTATCCTCCTCAGGATTTTAATCTAGGATCTCTTTTTCTACCTGTAGAACTTTGCTGTTTAGGGTCAGCTTGGCAGCAAATTCTCAACTTTTTTCCTAGTCAAAAAGTCTTATGCCCTTATTCATAAAAGATATATTTTTAAATTTGTTTATTTTAAATAATCTCTACACCCAACATAGGGCTCAAACTCCCCATCTCAAGATCAAGTCACATGGGGTCTTCCCGCTGAGCCAGAAAGGCACATCCCACACAAAGGATATTTATGCTACATATATATAACCAGGTTGAGAGTTACTACCTCTTGGCCCATTGAAGATATTAATCTATTATTTTTTGGCTTCCTTTGTCCATACTGAGAACTCAGCTTTGAGTGTTATTCCTTTGAAAATAGTGTCTTTATTTTCTCACTGCTTAAAGATCTCACTGCATGAAAGATTTGTCTTTCATGTTCCATAGTTTCATATAACCATCTATGGGTGAACTCTATCATAAGATAAATGCTTATTATCTCACTTTTAATTTGCTAGTCTTCTTGAATCTATGAAATAAAAAATAAAATCCTTGGGGCGCCTGGGTGGCTCAGGTGGTTAAGTGTCTGGCTTTGGCCTAGGTCATGATCTTGCAGTTTGTGAGTTCGAGGCCCATGTCAGGCTCTGTGCTGACGGTTCAGAGCCTGGAGTCCACTTCGGATTCTGTGTCTCTCCCTCTCTCTCTCTGCCCCTCCCCTACTCACATTCTGTCTCTCTCAAAAATAAAGAAACGTTAAAAAAAGAAAATAAAAACTTTAACCGCTTTCTTTTTGAATGTTCTCTTTCCTAACCTATTATCTCTTTTTGACTTTGGGGTTCCACATTTACTTGGCATTTGGTCTCTGATTATTCCTTACTAGTTTGGTCACTCATCAACGCTACTTTTAAAGACATAAAAATATGTATTTCTGGCTTTTCCTTTTTTCGGTGAGAGAGTTGGTCGGAAAGAATAGTCTACTCCATTTTAGGAAACGTAGGTTCCCTAACATGATTTTTATTTTAAATCAATTTTAATAGGAAAAGCACATAAATCACAACTCTCGGCTCAATTCTTGCTTAATCCACCTCCAACCATGTGTGCTACCAGCTGTGTGCCAAATGCCATTTAATTGCTAAGGAAGTGGGAAACCATTGCCTGTAATTAAGAAGGTTTGCTGGTTAGAGAAATATTTTCTGTTGCTTTTACCTTTTCCAGTATGTGAGATCTAAAAAGGAAAAAACTGGCGTTCTGTTAGAGCCAGAAGCCATCTCTGTATCTGAGCCATCATCTGACTGGTTACTATAACAAGGAGACTGAGCTGGGGAGGCACTTGAGGTGGTACTGTGAGCATCGGAATCTGCAATAAAAAAGAAGAAAATTTATAACTTAATTTCAGTATATATAAAAATGCTCAGTATAAAAAACTGTGAATCGGTAAGAAGAAAAAAAGAATTTCTCTTCACTATTGATATTTGAAGATATTTGTACTAGAGTTTCTTTCTTTTTTTTTGTACTAGTGTTCCTCAAAAGAAATTGAGGCCATAAGCTTCCAGGAAGATATGAGTAGACATACCTTTCCCCATTCCTCCTGCTAATAAATAAGTACAACTCAAAACCCTGGATATTCCATATAAAACAAACCTAATTACTCTGAAAGTTGGCAAGAGCTAGAGAGGTTGACCCAAGGAAGGAACATGGTGATGCATTCTGTAATTTTTATGGGTTTTCTTTTTTGCTTCCTCAATCCAGTCTTGGAGCTGGAGAAACCAGCAATGCAGAAATACCAGAATAGACAATAAGTAAACAAACAAACAAACAAACAAAACCCTGCTCTCACTAGCCAAAGGACCAGAAAAGTGGCACCCTAAGCAAGACAACTTTTATTAGACAATAATCATTCTACTCCAGCCAAACACCCAGAAAACAGAGGCCCCAACTACACCCATCCCAGCACAGGCCAAGTGGGGACCTAAGATTTCCATCATCATAAAACTGTTACAAAGCATCAACACCTACACTAGGGTGTCAGAGGAAGCCTGTGGAGGAGTCAGGACTTTGGCCATGGCCCACCACAAATGAGTACCCCTGCTATGTGGGAACTTCAATTCCCACCCCCATCCCACAGCAATGAGGCGCTCCTCCCACCTCAGGTATCAATGGAGGCTGACTGGAGAGCCTTTTACCACCACCACGCAGTGACAAGGTAATGCTCCTCTCTCACTGCCCCTGCTAAAAGGGTGTCCAAAAAAAGCCAGTAAAACCAAAGGTTTAAAGAGGATCCATAACATAAATGTCCAAGTTTCAAATATAAAAAAAAAACAAACCCTCAAATCCAGAACCAAGATCTCAAATTGAGTGAAAGGGGAAGTAGATGTTAACACCAAGATGACAGAGATGTTAGAATGATCTGACAAAGATTTTAACGTAATCATGACAAAATGCTTCAGTTAGCCATCATGAACATGCCTAAAACAAAGATATTATCAGCAAATAGGTCTCAATTTAAAAAATTAATAAGTTATAAAGAACCATGTAGAACTGAAATTTGACCTGTGGGGGAAAAAAAGAAAAAAAAGAAAAAGAAATGAAATAAAAAGCTCAGCGGAAGGGCTCAACAGCAGAATGGAGGGGACAGAGGAAACAATCAATGAACTGGAAGAAAGAACATAAATTACCCAACCTGAACAACAGAGAAAACAAATGAATACAGCCTTAGAGACCTCTGGGACTATGACGAAAAAAATCTACATTCATGTCATTGCAGTCCGGGAATGAGAAAGAGGGCGGAGGTGAAAATGTACTCAAGGAAATATAATGGCTGAAAAGTTGCCAATTTTGGCAAGAGACAAACCTATAGAGAGATTCAAGAAGCTGAGCAAACCCCAAACAGGATATACTCAAAGAAATCAATGCCAAGACACATCAATAATTAAATTTTTGAAAACTAAAGATAAAGGAAAAAATCTTAAAAGCAACCAAAAAAAAAAAAAAAAAAAAAAAAGAAAGAAAAGAAAAGGAAAGAAAAAAAACAACACTCTACCTATAACAGATCCTGATTTAATAAGGAATAAAGTCAATTCATCAGATACAAGCTAAACATGATTTAGGATTTTTTTGGCCCTTAGAAGACTCCGTATGAATTTACTAGCCAAAAAATGAATCTTTTCGTGGATAGTCACCATGCTCTATCTAAGGCTATCATACTGATACTCTACAGTGAAGACAATATCACAAATGAGGGTTGAGATTACCACCACCCCACCAGGACAGGTGGAAAGAGACATCCTCCAATTCAAAGAAGCGATTATGTATTTATTTGATGTCTACTAGACATCAAACCCCATGCCATACCCTACATGGGAAGAAACAGACTGAAGAAAACCTATGAATTGAGTTTAGAGTGCTTTGTTAACAGAAGTTTACATACAAAATTCTCAAGTATAGCAGGCCTTAAAGAAATAAGTCTACTGGAATGTTTAAAAGCCTTCCCAAACAATTAGCAGCAGCAGCAGTCAGCTTTATGCTGGAGAAGAAAACTCACTACCCAAGGAAGTGCTTAATATCTATGAAACATTTGAAGCAGCAGTTTTGAGACCATTTTCTACCTATAAAATGGCAACTTTTTTATGGTTTAATCTTAACACTGGAGGTACTAGAATACAACTATATAAAAATGTAGTTAGGAAGAAAATTCTTCTGGAATGCAGGCCTGGAAATTCTTCAAAGAACTGCAATTTTTTAAATCTTAAAAATTTGAAAAGACACAAAGGAGTACTTAGCTAAGCATGGGGTAGGCAGGAACAATGGCAAAGTAGTGGAAGCAGAACACACTATGCACAGGAAGGGAACGGACTCAGCCCAGATATTCTGTGCCTAAAATAGGACCTCCAAAGACTCACTAGGGATTTTCAGCTTTATTCCATAGCAACCAGAATTCATTGTAGATTTTAGGAAAGATGACAAAAAGAGTAACAAACATTCATATAGGAATTTGTTGTGTTTTACAAAATCCTTTTTAGATGATTATCCCCTTTTCTCAGATAGGAAAATTATGGTTCGATATTAAGTGGCACTAGGGTCACATATTTGTTAAATTTCATGAACAGTAAATCAAATCCTGATCTTCAAGCTCTAGGTCTAATGCCTTTCCAGTATACCATACAAAGGAAAAGAACATCTCAGAAAGAGAAAAAAAAGGTCAGGTACCTGCAGGATGCAGGGAAGCAAATATATAACGAGAGGCAGGGACACCACTTAGTGGGTGATGTATAAAAATTCAAGTATCTCAAAACAGTTGTGTTGCATATAGGTGCTAGCAATTCACAATGCACATGGGAAAACCCTGTTTCAGTCTAAGTCTCCAAAGCCCACACACCTTTTTCAAAGGGATTTATCTTCATTCTCTAACCCCTCCCTCCACAACACGGCTTTATAATAAAAATCTAAAATTACACTGGACATATTCCCTTAGGTAAGGCAAAATTTAGTCAGGTATCACTTTTCCATAATTAAAGGGAGGAGCTAAGAACATACATATGAATAATCAATTCCTCTAACCTTCAAGTGGTAGAAGAAAATTACTATTTCCCAAACGTTCATTAAAACACTTAGTGAGAATGGAGGGTTGGCATAGTCTTTTTCTTTTCCCCTGGTGATAGCTGGTTAAAAAACGAACATGTATGAACAAATAATCCAGTTACAAAATGGGTACCTCTACCCATTAGCAGACATCTATCCAAAATAGAAAAAAAGACAAGAAGTAAGTGTTGGCAAGAATGTGGAGAAAAAGGAACCCTCATGCACTGTAGGTGGGAATGTAAACTGGTGCAACCACTGTAGAAAACAGTATGGAGGTCCGGCAAAAAATTAAGAATAGAATGATTATGCGATCCAGTAATTCCGCTAATGCATTATTTACCAAAAAAAAAAAGGAAAAAGAAAAAGAAAAAGAAAAGAAAACTCTGATTTTTTGTAAAGATGTATGCACCCCAGTGTCTACTGCTTTGTTATTTACAATAGCCAAGATATGGAAGCAACCCAAATGTCAATCTATACAAACAAATGGATAAAAATGTGGGGTGTGTATATGTGTGTCTGGAATGGAATACTACACAGCCATAAAAAGAGAGGTTCAAAAAGAAAGGTTTCCAACCAAGTAGATGGAGCTAGAGAGTATTATGCTAAATGAAGAAGTCAGATAAAGACAAATACCATGTAATTTCACTCATATATGGAACTTAAGAAACGAAACAGATGAACATAGGGAAAATAAAAAGAGACTCTTTAAAGAGAACAAACTGAGGGTTAATGGAGGAGAGGTAGGTGGGGGAATGGGTTAAACAGGTGATGGGTATTAAGGAGGGTACTTGTGATGATCAGTGGGTTTTGTAGGTTAAGTGATCAATCACTAAATCCTCCACCTCAAACTAATATTATACTGTTATGTTAACTAGAATTTAAAGAACTTGAAAAAAAATTTTTAAAGAAAAGAACGTATATGATTAAAATACACACATATTTCATATTACCCAAATATTTTACTATAAAGTATTAAGGCATCTTAGTCAAAGATTAAATATATCATCAGAATAACTATGGACTGGTAACACCTACTTAAAAGAGCAGAAAGTTAGCAGATCTGCAGAGACTTCAGTGGGCACCGGTTATCCTACCCCAAGGGGCAGGATGGTGTTGCAGAAAGAGCAAACAGCTTTGAAGTTAGACAAACCCGAGGTCAAACTCATCTCTATCATCTTTACTAAGTGACCTGGGTCAAGGTTAAATCACCATTCTGCTTCCTATCCTAATCTCTAAAACAAATTACTAGATAACTATGTACGTAAAAAGTGCTTGGTACATCTACCAAAATGCCTAAGAGAAGGCAGTTCTCCATTCTTCACTCTGCCGTATCAGTGTATTTAACTCTCTTTTACCATTATCCTAAAATAAGCATTGACTGATAATATTTCCTTCCACAGGGTCCTACAAATTGTTTTATAATCCTGAAAACTCTCTGACCAGTCCACAACCTCATCTACAATTTTGAAAAAGCTCTGAAAACATAAAGTCTATTCCTAACCTATTTGGCTGCAAAATCTGGCCTGACCTGAACTATAAAATTAGGGTAGCCAAACTTGACTAGTCCATGCAAGTTGTAGTTATTCCACCTTTGTGAATACGCCTACACATCTGGGGCAAAAATGCTAATGTGTTTGATTTCAACAGTGCTGCCTCGGAAACCCTTCCTCATTGATATGTTACATATAACAACGTTATATGCACTCTATTTCCTTTTCAAAAGCTGAAATCTAAATTCTGAAATACAGAAGTACCACTACAGGTGCCCTCTCCCTCAACAACTTCCTTTAAGAGTAGATGAATCTGATATTAATTTGTCATTCCTTTCCCATTCCATCACTCCATACAACACACACTGTCCCAGAAACCTGAAAGACCTGAGGCTAGCTTTACTGCAATATGTAAGTTTGATCTCTAAAGTTACTTTCCAGAACACCTGGGCTTTAGTCTCAGACTGTCCACTAACATTATTTACATACCTTTTCTGCACATCTCCAAACCTCAATTTTCTTATGCATAAAAACCAAGTAAGTAAGTTTGAAAAATTCATCTTCTAGAACAAATTAAGGTGTCAATAAACAGATCAGAGCAATCTCCATACAATCTGAAGAAGTGGTTAGCTAGTCAAAGTCCTTATATGACATCAAAACGAAAGACAGAATTTCAAGATTTCATAGATATCTCTACCACGTTGACAATGCCTTCAACACTTTTTTTAAAGAAGTAATTTTAAAAATCTATACATACCATATGCCACCCCTAAACAAAAATAAGAACCAAACAACTATTCTTAAGTACTCATATTTCAACATCAAACTTACTATGACGTTTAAATTCCTTCTGTAGTTTACTGATCTGGTTGCTTTTTATCCTGTTTCCAGATAGAGTTTTCACTTTCTTTGGTTTCAAAGTTGTCTTCAGACTGGGTCCTGCCCTTGCATCTACCACCTGGAAGAAAATACTGAATATTTAATACCATTTAAAAAAACGACACCTCTTGTATTCCTTTAGTTCAGACAAATGCCTACTTGAAGAAGTCTTAATTGAGAAGCAGTTTTCTACTTATAGGATTTGGGAGCCCATGTGTACTTTTAATCATCGCATGGTATTAAAGAATAATTGATCTTGTGGATTTTTTTTCTTTGAAGCAGGCAATAAACAGGGTGCTGTACGAAAAATTTAAGTAGATATATACATGGTAAGAAAGACCCAAAAGGTTAAAGAAAATCAAGCCTTACAACAACTAACATTTCTACCAGACTGTGTTTTACAGTTTACAAAATGCTTTCATATATATATATATACATTTTTTTTTTCAAAGAGAATGAACATGCATACATGGGAGGGGCAGACACGGGAGGGGCAGATGCGAGAGAGAATCCCAAGCAGGCTCCGCACTGTCACACTGTCAGCACTGTGAGGAGTGGGGCTCGAACCCATAAATCGTGAAATCATGACCTGAGCCAAAACCAGGAGTCAGGCGCTTAACTGCCTAAGCCCCCCAGGCTCCCCTTTCATATACATTTCTTATTTTACCTTCACTACAAAACAGTAAGGGAACTATTTTTGTTACTCCAATTTAGGGTGAAAGAAAACGAGAGAAATTATCTTTTGCCTTATTTCTCAAAGCTAGTAAATGGGCAAGAATGGGTAGAAAGGAATACGAGACTCAAATCAAGGTTTTTACACCTATGCTTTATGCTCTTTTCACCATACACTTTCATCCCTCAGGCCACTTACATGATGGCAATGGTATGTTCTCACACAGTAGCTTGGCCACTGGTCTAGCCCCACATGGTACCATTTCTCACAAATTCATTTACATTTACTATTTGCAGATTTCTACCCTTAAAAGGTTGCCATCACCTTCAAAATCACAATTTGCATCTTTTCTAGACAAACTATTAAAGAAAACTCACTTTTTTTATAAATTAACAGACCCACAAAAACCTATCATAATATTGTAAAACAGTCACCAAAGGACAATGTGAAGGCTAAGACTAGTATTAGGGGAAAAAAAACAGAATAAATGAGTGCCGACTTAAAAACAAGTATTTTGTATAAATGCCATAAATGTCTTAAAAGCTAGCATAAGGCTTAATAGTGTTTTTCTGGTCACTGAAAACCAGTAACGAAGGGCAAACAGAACACACATTTCCATACTGCTATGATCTCAACTAGATTTAAATGTACAGAGTAAGAATAACTTCTACGTAACTGATTACTATGGGCTATACTTTATATGTTTATTTACATATATGTGTGTGTATATATGTATAAAAATATATTCATATATATCTCATTCAGTTCTCACAACAGCTCCCAAAGTTCGCAACTAGTAAGTGGTAGAGGCAGGATTCAAATCCAGTTCTGGTGCTAAACCCTACCTCCAAGAGTTAGGATAAATGTTACCCTAAGAGATGAAAAAAGGATCCTCGTCTAAGAATTTCTTTGTTAAAATATGTGAAACGTACACTGTGATCTCCAAAATGGGGATACTGGATACAGCCTTAGAGAAATGCTACACCACACAAAATTTTGCTTCTAAATATGCCAAAATGTTAAGTAATTTTATCTGAGCAGCAACTTGTGTTTTTCTTTATTTTTTTCACTTTTCCATCTGAGGAACATACTATTTTCTAAACTGGGAGAAAACTAATGTTACTATAAATGTAATAGAGATATCTGTGCACCCAGGTGGCTTAGTCGGTTAAGCGCCCAACTCCTGATTTCTGCTCAGGTCAAGATCTCACAGTTCACGGGATCGAACACTGCATCTGTCAGCACAGAGCCTGCTTGGGATTCTCTTTCTCCCTCTCTTTGGCTATCAAAATAAATAAACAAACTAAAAATAAATAAATGTAATGTAACAGAGGTATAACTGAGAAAGACGAAAGATGAACTAACATGATTCCAGTTTTTTTTTGATCCTGCTGGCAATTTCTTCCATCTTTTCACAAGCAGGACACAGGCATTACAGATGTCTCCTGAACGAGTCTCATGCAACCTGATAAGAAAACAATCAAGCCTTTATTAGTCTCATTTACATTCGAGAATTCATGCAAGTACATTTCTTTTAGGAAAAAAAAAATCCTATTACAGTTTACAGATGCTATTTCTAATTGTCCTGGATGACCCATGGTTTCTGTAATACATTTCAGAAATATAATTAACTCCTAGACCCAATGAACCAATTCTACATACTGCAATTTGGTCATTTAAAATAATGTTCTTAAAATAAAATAATAATCAAATTTAAGATCTAGAGGAGATCCTGCTCGCCATGGTTTAAAACAATCTTGTCCAATTAATTTTTTTTGAAGTGTATAGATACTTCCATGAGCAACAAAATACCACTCTTTACATAAAATAATGTGTCATGATATTCTAGTTTTACAACACACAAAACCAGAAAGGCACTGTAATTTTTAAAAAATGATTATATCTGCATAAGGGGAAAAAATCTGTAACACTAGTCAACAAAGCTCATTATAAATTATTTTTGAGGAAATTTCATTTACTACACTTTTCCTGTATTATAAATACAAACAGAAAAATACTAGTAACTTTAATCATGTATGCCATTGGAAACAAAGACATTAAGCTACAAGTGTAATTTAAATAGGCAAAGTTGGCAGAAATTCTTTTTGACAACCTTCAAAGTACAAAATTCAAGATTAACAATAAAAATCAATGTGTTTGGTAAGAGAAACAAAGTGGTAAAAATAACTTCTAACATAGGAAGTGGTTCAACATGAACTATTCTATTTTATCCAAGTATTTGTTAGAAAGTAAATTCCACTTTATTAAGTAGGTTGATTGTCAAAAGATAAATGAACAAAATTATAAAATGAAACATACCCTGCCAGGTTTCAGGGCAGAACATTATTAAGTCTTATTATCCTCAGCAGGCTGAGTTAAAATACATTTCCATAATTTAAAAAAAAATGCAAACAGAAATCCATTGGAAGACAGTATAAGAGAGAAGAGAGTAATTTCTTAAAATTTTGTCTCTATATATCTTGATGTTAAAAACAAGAGCGTTTAGTTATAACTACAAGGGGCTTCACAATTTAGTAGTTCCTTATAATCTGGAAAGTGTAGCCTTCAGTATTGATTTGTTTTTAAAGCAAGAACCTTAAAATAGCCTAGATGAGAATGTAAGTGATTTAAATTTATTAGCACATTGCTCCAATTGCCTGCCTTGCCTGGAAATATTTCCATAAGCTACTATGATCTTTTTCACTCTAAGAATGGTAAAAAACATCAGATGATCTTACCCAAAACAGCTCTGGAAGTCCTTTTCATAGCGTTTACTATCTGTGAATCGCGAACTGGAGGACTTAGCTCTGCAAATACAGCAGCCCTCTATACTTCGGTACATCTTTGGCTTGTGAAAACCAAACATCTTTTCTTCTGGGCAATAGTCTGTAAAGCCAGGGGAATTGACACAGCTTCGTTGAGGGCTAGAACAAGGAACCATTAAAAGAGCGTTGTCTGCTCCACCCCGCCCCTGGCAACTTGATATTACATGACCAAGACAGACAGAAGGGCTCTGGGGAAGTCCCCCTGGATCTCCCTCCATTCTTGGCACCACCCTGGCAAGTGTATAAAACACACAGAACGCCTCGGTTTTTTAACAAGGCCTCTACCACGCCTCCTTCTACCCTCCTGGCAATACTCATTCTAAAACTGAGGGGAGGGAGGCATTTTTTAAAAATCAACTTTTTAAGCAGAAAACGCGACAAACTCTCTCCACTATAAAATGATGGAATCATGCACACAACGTACAACACAACCTAAAATGTAAGGTAAGGCACCCCCTTTCTATTCTGCACCTTTACATTGAAAGTGATTCCCCTCTGGGGAAGTTTTGAGCATTTACCATGACCACCATTTGATACTAGGTACACAAGTAGCTCAACAGTCATCAGCCCACAATACTTTGCCCTATGGGAAGTTTAGAGGGGATTTCTTCTGTGATAAACAAGAAGTTCTAAGCTGGCAAGTTGAATAAAAGGAGGATGTAAAATCCATAAAAATCCAGGGTCAGGAATTAAGAATAATAATTTTATAAAATCATTAAAATGAATTAAAAATGAGTTCCTATTTCCTGACCACTGGTCTGTTCTGTCAGTTGTTACAGAAAGCACCTAGACGGCTCAGTCCATTGAGCATCTGACTTGGCTCAGGTCATAATCTCATGGTTCATGAGTTTGAGACTCACATCGGGCTCCCTGCTGTCAGTGTGGAGCCCGCTCTGGATCCTCTGTCCCCCGCTCTCTCTGCCCCTCCTCTGCTTGACTCTCTCTCTCTCAAAAATAAATAAAAACATTAAAAAATACATCTAAACCAAGGGACATTTTCACCAGAACATCGGGACTAAGAGAAGGAATAAAAAGGCAATGAATATAGAAACTAAACCCCAACAGACAAGTGTATGTAAGGGTCCAACTACAAATCATCATAAAAGCATCACATACAGTATCAATAAGAAAGAGTTATTAATACCAACTAGATTGGTGCCTATAGTTTTAGGAGTTATAACCACAGAACACTATCCTTTTCAAGTTCTTTTAGAAACACACTGAAATATAGGAGTACGTGTTCGGATGATCTCTCTTCCGATGCCATTCCACCTTAATTCTGGTTAGTATACCAGAGCAAGTATTTATGGAAGCAATTCAGAGAAATAATCTAATATCCAGGCTGTGTGTATGTCTCTCTAAGATGGAGGGATTCTGAAATATGGACAAGGACTTTTGATCTGTTTTTAAGAAAATATTTTATTAGCAAACAATCGACTAAACACTGAAGCTTTCATTTTAAACAAGGGCTATTGTTTATCAAGTGTTCTTTAATGTTTTTGTTGGTGAGAGAAGTAGGCAAAGAAGGGAGATAGGCGGGGCAAATGGCCACTGATGCATTTCAAAAATTAAATTTAAACTAACAGTTTCTTCAATTTAAGAACTGTTAAAACAAGAAAATATTCTTAGTGGATTATTTTTTGTTCAATGGAGTAGTTGAGAACTTGTTTTTTGAGAGGAAAGAAAATAACGAAGATACTTTATATAGTAGGAAAAGGTTTGGGGAGGCCTGTGAAGTAAGACAGATATATTTTTTCAAACAAACAAACCCAAATGATAAATGAAAATGGTTGTGCTGCTTTGGAAAAAAATAATATCAAATGACACAGGATAATTAACACAAACTTTAAAAAAATGAGGTGTTAGGAAAGCAGAAGTTACTGCTTCAATTTGTATATTCCTGTTTTGAGGCCAAGATGTTCCATAACTCTCTAGTCCTCGCACTAATGTGGAGGCTCCCCAAACTCCCCTAACATTCTCCATTACCATCAAGAAGGTCAAAAGTCCACACTTCCTCTTACAGTTACCAGTTTCATCAACGACTCTAGGAAACTTCAGCCTCCTTCTCAGCAAGGACAAAGGAAGTACAGCAAGAAAGGCCAGTTCATTCCACTAATACACAGACCAAATCCTATTACAACAGATAGATTCCTATCTCTCCCGTCTCGATCCCCTGCCCTCTCCACAAATAAACATGCCATCAAAACCATACAGTATTTGGAAAAAAAACCACACAGCTTTCAGGTAGGAACTACCTTCACTGAGGCTGGAGTTGACCAAGAAACCAGTTTGTGTCAGTTATTACGCTAGGGTTAATCATAACCCTAAGAAATGCTAGGGTTATAGCTAAATACTGAGGCTTTCCTTTTTATAAGCAGCTATCAAGTGTCCATCTTCATTATGATTTTTTTAATTTATTTTAATACTTTTTAAAAAATTTTTTACGTTTATTTATTGGGGGGCAGGGAGGGTGGAAAGGGAGGGAGAATTGCAACCAGGCTCCACACAGTCAGTGCGCAGGACTGAACTCACAAACCATGAGATCATGACCTGAGTCGAAATCAAGAGTCAGACACTTAACCAACTGAGCCACCCAGGCGCCCCTTTAGTATTTCTTTGTTGGTTGGGATCTCCACAAAACTTACCCAACAGTCCCCGCAAGACATCCCATTCTTCAGATTGAGTAATATTCATCTTTAGATATCAGGGAAAATAAAATAGACTAGTATCTTAACATTTGTCCTAATAAAATTCAGCTTCAACATCTGAAAGGGATCTAAATTCTAGGGTCCACGCTTTTCTAATGCAGTAAGGTGCAAGGCACTTGCCCTGATGTAACACACAAGTAGCATATGAACCTTTTAAGGGATGATTACTTAATAAACTTATTAAACCTTTTCTGAGCTTATTCCTGCACTTGAGAGGCACCTGGGAATCTGCAGCAAATACACAGGGGTTTTATTTTGGACTTTGTTTACAGCAACCCAGTTAAGCAGTGGTTGGTGTTTAACCATTTTGAGCTTTGTGGAGCCCAGAGACTAATGAAAGTTATTTTCTACAGAATCTACAGACCCACATGTTTTAAAAGGAAACAAAACAAAACAAAACAAAAAACCCTACCTAATCTCCAGAAGAATATTAAGGACATAAAATGACTCTGAAATGAACTGATTTTTATTATTTTTTTTAATGTTTACTTTTGAGAGAGAGAGCATGAGCAGGAAGGGGCAGAGAGAAAGGAAGACCGAGAATCCCAAACAGGCTCTATGCTACCAGCAGAGCCTGATACGGGACTCAAATTCCCAAACTGTAACATCATGCATGACCTGAGCCAAAACCAAGAATCAGACACTTAACCAAATGAGCCACCTAGGTGCCCTCCAACTTACTTTTTATATTGAGAAGGTGGTAGGTAGGCATGACACAACTTGATTTTAAACTTGGAATTTCTGTTATTCGACAAACCTGGTTGTTCTTTAGAATACTTCTTCCTAGTCTCACAAATGTGCAATATTAAATGATTCCTCCAGAACAATTTATTTGTTCAAATGACACTGTAAACTGTTAAACTATTTGTGACTTTTGCATCTATTCTCACAGGCGTCACATAATTCAGCACTGTTTTAATAGAAGGAAGCTATTACCATCTGCTTCCTAACTGATGAATAATCACAGAAGAGAGGGGACACATACAATCTCGCTCTTCAGCATGTGGGGAAAACAGAACAAAATAAAGCTTTGAGATAGAGCCAAAAATCAGTAAATACTTAAAATGATTATTAAAAACTGCCATTTGTCTTCTAAAATTAGATAATGGTGATGGATGCAAAACTCTGCAAATATACTAAAAACCACTGAATTGTACACTTTAAAAGTGAACATTAAAGTGTGTGAATTATATCTCATAAGCTTGTTTTTAAAAATGAAAATAGGGACGCCTGGGTGGCTCAGTTGGTTAAGTATCTCTTCAGTTCAGGTCATGATCTCACGGGCTGTGAGTTCAAGCCCCACATTGTGCTCTGTGCTGACAGCTCAGCCTGAAGCCTATTTCAGAGAGAGAGAGAGAGAGAGAGAGAGAGAGAGTCTCAAAAAATTAAATAAACATTTAAAAAATTAAATAAACATTAAAAAAAAAAGACTTAGGGCACCTGGGTGGCTCAGCTGGTTGAGTGGCCAACTTCAGCTCAGGTCATGATCTCACAGTTCAGAGGTTCAAGCCCTGCATCTGGCTCTGTGCTGACAGCTCAGAGCCTGAAGCCTGCTTCAGATTCTGTGTCTCCCTCTCTCTCTGCCCCTCCCCCACTCAGTTTCTCTCTCAAAAGTAAAGAAACATCTAAAAAAAATCTTTAGCTGGCTAGGATGGAGGATGTGGAGAAATGAGAACCCTCTTGCACTGTTGGTGGGAATGCAAACTGCTGCAGCCGCTCTGGAAAACAATGTGGAGGTTCCTCAAAAAAATTAAAAAATAGAACTACCCTATATGACCCAGCAATAGCACTACTAGGAATTTACCCAAGGAATACAAGAGTGCTGATGCACAAGGGCACATGTACCCCAGTGTTTACAGCAACACCTTCAACAACAGCCAAATTATGGAGAGAGCCTAAATGTCCATCAACTGACTGAAAGGAAAAAGAAGATGTGGTGTTTTATATACAATGGGATACTACTTGGCAATGAGAAAGAATAAAATCAGGCCATTTGCAGTAACATGGATGGAATTGGAGGGTATTATGCTGAGTGAAATAAATCAGGCAGAGAAGGACAAATAAAAGTTTTCACTCATAGGTGGATCTTGAGAAACTTAAAAGAAGTCCATGGGGGAAGGGAAGAGGAAAAATAGTTACAAACAAAGGGAGGGAGGCAA
Source organism: Paguma larvata (assembly GCA_030068075.1). Taxonomy (NCBI): domain Eukaryota; kingdom Metazoa; phylum Chordata; class Mammalia; order Carnivora; family Viverridae; genus Paguma; species Paguma larvata. The sequence continues at coordinate 76,090,140 of CM057828.1, read as the reverse complement.
AACCCAAGAAACTCTTAAACAACAAGAACAAACTGAGGGTGGGGGGGTGGGGAGGAGAGGGGAAAATAGATGATGGGCACTGAGGAGCGCACTTGTTAGGATGAGCACTGGATGTTGTTTGTAAGCCAATCTGACAATAAGTTATATTAAGAAATATAATGAAAATAAATCTTAAAAAAAAGACGGAGGGGAGGAGAGGGGAGGAGAGGGGAGGGGAGGGGAGGGGAGGGGAGGGAAGACTCGGGCACCTGGGTAGCTCCGGTGCGGTGTCTGACTCTTGGTTTCAGCTCAGGTCATGATCTCATGGGTTTATGGGTTCGAGTGCAAAATCTGGCTCTGTGCTGAAAGTTCGGAGCCTGCTTGGGATTCTACTCTGTCTTTCTGTCCTCCCCTGGCTCATGCTGTCTCTGTCGCTCTCAAAATAAATGAATAAACTTTAAAAAAAGGAATGAAAATAGACTGGGTTAGGAATTCTCCTGTCTATGTATCTTTGCAACCGCAGCATCTAGAATGCCAGTCACTTAGTAGGTACTCAATAAATGTGTTGATTTATCTTTTTTAAAGTTGTTGTTTAAAAAAGTTGTTTATACAGCAATTCATATTTTACAAGCACTTTCATTAACATTAGTTCTTTGGCTGCTATCAGCCAAACAAATTTTTAAAAGACAAGGGGCACCTGGGTGGCTCAATCCAGTAAGTACCCAACTCCTCTGATTTCAGCTCAGATCATGATCTCAAGGTTTGTGGGTTCAAGCTCCACATCATGGGGCTCTGCTCAGACAGTGCAGAGCCTGCATGGGATTCTCTTTCTGCCCCTGTCCCTCTCGCATGCACATACTCCCTCTCAAAATAAATATTAAAAAAACAAACAACTGTAACAAACAAATCAACCAGCTAAAATTACTGTTCTATCCAAATTAACTCAATCTTTCAAAGTGAAAAAGATTAAATAGTTAAGACAGCAAAGACTAGAAGAGAAATAACTGTAATTGTATGGGGAAAACAACATAACAGACAACAAAAAGTGAATTTTTGAAAGCACAATAATTAATTCTAAACATTTGATTAATCTGTTGGGGTTTTTTCCACTTTAAAGCTGTACATTTCATATAAATCTAATGATCAAATTAATAAAAGGATGGGGAATGCAACCTTAGTGTTAGAACAAGGAAAGGGTGGGGTAAACTCTGTAAAAAAAAAAGGGGGGAGCAATTCTAGTCTTTATTTGTAAAGTAATCTGTAGGCCCTACATGGGGGCTTGAACTCATGCTCTTACTAACTGACTGAGCTATCCAGTAGTCCATCGAAAGGACCAGATCTAATCTAACCTAATGAGATTATGAAGCCAAGGAGCAGGGATATGTTTTATACTTAATTCAACATAGGTAAGGTAAGTTTACTAAATGCAATGTAATATAAATGGGAAAGAAAGGGAATCTTCACAGCAATAGCTAATATTGAAGGTATGATATTTGAGAAAACTTTTCTGACAAATAATTCTAAGTTTAAAGATGATCTTTTACCAATACTAAATTCTTCACTCTAAGCTTGACTTTAATCAGGAAACAGTATCAAGAGGGGCACCTGGCTGGCTTAGTCAGAAGAGCATGCAATTCTTGATCAGAGTCAGGTGTTCGAGCCCCATGTTGGGCGTAGAGATTACTTAAATAAAACTTTTTTTAAAAAGGAAACAGTATGAAAAACAGTAAAATGCAAATTTAAAGATTTTTAGTACCCTTCAGTACCCTCACTGGAGACAGTGAGGTGAAGAACTCTGCAGAGTACTGTCTTATCTTTTAAATCTTACAAGGGTGATAATTTAACATCTAGGAAAAGAGTGATTTATTTTATGATAAATACAGTATCTAATAAGTTCACCTTTTTGGTACACTCTGAAGGACACCAACAGTTCCTCCTAAATATAGTAACTTCCCCTATTCCACTTTCTAGATTCCTTTAAGGATGTAAAGTTTTCTTTTTTTCAAAAATACCTTTCAAAACTCAGTATGCCACTGCAAGGACTGGACAGAGGAAAACAGAGAGAAGTAAATATGCCACAGGTGAAAATCAACTTTATAGTTAATGTCACAATTTCTCCATACCACCTTGGGAACTGAAATTCTGATAAACACAATTAACAGTACAACCTCCCAAAAAGTATTCTAAAAATGTTTTTAGTTTTCAGTAGACAAAAATCCTACAGCTTCTAATTATTAACACACACCCCACACCCCAAAACACTGACACAGACCTTTAAGAAAAAGTACACAAGATACTGCAAGCATCCTAAATGTCAATGGATTCCTAGACTGGTTAAACTATGATGTCTTCATACTACAGAATACCATTTCAGCTCTTAAAAAGAATGCAGCAGGAGCGCCTGGGTGGCTCAGTCGGTTAAGCGGTTAAGCATCCAACTTCGGCTCAGGTCATGATCTTGCAGTTCGTGTGAGTTTGGGCCTCACCTGCCTCGGGCCTGTGCTGACAGCTCAGAGCCTGGAGCCTGCTTTGGATTCTGCATCTCCCTCTCTGTGCCCTTCCTCTGCTTGTGCTCTATCCTCTCTCTCTCCCTCACTCAAATAAACATTAAAAAATTACAAAAAAAAAAAAAATACAATAGATATGTAACACATGCAGCGTGGGAACTATCCAAGATATCTTGTCTATAATATTAAGCGAGTTGAGTAACAGCTATACAGTACAATCCCAGAGTGGGTTTTTAAAACAGAACCTTAAATACATAAACTGGCTTTTTAAAATAGATTTTTAAAAACAGATAACAAGTGGTTGCCTCTGTGGGAAGCAAGAATGAAGGAAGATTACTTTCACTTTACTTCTTTCTAGGACCACGCCCCCAAACCTTAGTTATCATCGTATACCTTGACTTAACCCAAGAGGTAATAGCTGAAAGAGCTCAGAGAGCTTAAACAAACTTCCTCAGAGACATACAGATGGAGAGATACCCAGTGGGAAACATAGTCCACAGTAGAGAGTATAGAATAGACATACAATAGAATGGGAAGGAAGCTGCAAAGAGACAAGCAAAAGATTTGTAAAGTGGGAAGGAAGCAGTTGTGAACAAAGACAAAAGGAACCAAGCAACCAAAGACAACTTTGAAGTGAAGGAGATGGCATTTCTTTGGAACTGAACTTTAAATGACAGATGATGGGAAATGAAGAGATATAAACACGAAAAACCACCCGTGATCAAAAGTTATGAGCAACCTTTAGTTGCTGTAATTGTTAATGCCACCCACGACACCATTTTTAGTCAGTGGTATGCTATCTTTAATCACCTATAAGTACAGGATCCAGTAAACACTAACAGTGTAACTGGAGCAACACTTCATATAAAGAGTCAAATAGAACTAAGTGTGTTTTGTGTTCTGCTGCTAGGCCACTTGGTTGCAATGTGCCTGAACAATGAGACCTGTGTCATCAGCGCTTAAGTCATGGAGCAACTGAACATGATTATTTCCTCTTACCTGCTTCCAGATACCAGTCCACATCCCAGTTATCAAAAGTTCTGAATTTACTTTACTCCCTTTTAAGGGACAAATTTTAACCTGCCTGGAGGAAACTGAGAAAGGGCGGTGGACCCCACCTGTTTGCCAATGGCTTCTCCAAAAATGCACCCAGTCTCTGAAAAATTATATGGCAAAGTATTTATTATGGCTGCCTATGAAATCCACACTTAGCAGAAGAACCTAGAACTCATCCTACAGGAAAGAGGTCAAACTCAGAAATAAAGTCTTCACCTGAAATAGCCTAGGTTAAAAATAAAAATCACAAATCCAGGTCTCTGCGTTTCAGACGGTGTAAAAAATACTAGGCCCTCCCATTTTGATAGTGTGAAAAAACACTGGGTATGCGAATTCTAGACTAAGAGTGATTCTAGTCGATGAAAAAACTATGAAGGTTGGGGAGATAGTATTTATTTGCTTAATCATCTAAGAGAAGATTATCAGTTAAGAAATGTAATTACTGTTGAATTTGGAGAAAAAGGCATTATAATGAGTCAAGTTGGGGTCTAATTCTGCTTTTGTCTTTACAACTGACTAGAAAGTCACTTCTAATTTTGTTTGTCCCTCTGCAATAATAAGGTGAAATCTCACTTCTACTTTCCAGGGATGCTGTGAAGCAAGAGTATGAAAATACCAGTGTCTATATACCATTTATTTCTTTGAACTTACAGAACATAATAGAAATATAAACTCAGGGCACTCGATGGCTCAGTCAGTTAGGTCTCCAACTCTTGATTTCAGCTCAGGTCATGACTTCACAGTTCATGGGATCACTTCCCACACTGGGTTCTTCACTGACAGCATGGGGCCTGCTTGGGATTCTCTTTCTCTCTCCCTCCCACACTCACATTCTCTTCTCAAAATACATAAATAAACATTAAAAAAGAAAGAAACTTTATCTATCCCAGGATAGGTCCAACAAATTAAACTGAGGGTAGAATCCTAATTTCTGAAGGCTTTCTTTTAAGACTAGGTTTGTGGGAAAAGAGAAACTTGGGTCTTTTCAGGGAGATTTTAAACATCATGAAATGGGACCATATTCTTTCTGTGAAACTGTTCTCCTTTCCAAAATTGAGAAAAATGTTAAGAAAGGGGGTATGTCACACCAGACATACCTGGTCTGACCCAAACCTTAGAAAATTTTCTTAAGCTGTCTGACCCTTCCATTTCCTCATCTATAAAATAAGGATTAAATCCCAACTCTTCTTAATAGTAACTGTAAAGCACCAACACAAGGACTGGCAAGTCCTAACCTTTAAACAGTTTAAATTATATAATCTTCTCTTCCAAACATGTTCCTCCAGTGTTCACCTAACCTTGGTTATCATGTATACAGTCACACAAAAAAACATGGACGTCAACTAGGCTCTTCCTTCTCACCTTCTGCATGACCCTCAACATGTCCACTATGAAGTCCTTAAAGATTCTGCTTTTTCCTTCACTTCTCTGGTCCATGACCCTTCTGTCCCTGCTGCCTATTTGTCCTTCATGATGGTGCTGGAGCCTCATAACCAACTTCCTCGAAAACTTCAAATAGGGGGTACCTTCCTAAAGCTCAAACAATCATCTCTTCCAATGTATCAACACAGGCTTCAGGATAATATCTAAACTACTTGGCAAGAAATGCAAAGCTTTTCAGGATCTGGCCCTGCCTACCAGCTGCTCCGAACTTGGAATCCTGATATTCCAGGAGTGTGAAACCAACTTTATTAACTAGCCACATCTCTACTCAGGTTATCTGTCTGAGATGGTTTCTGCCCCTTCCCCTTAAACTCAGGATATTAAGACTTTAAACGAAAGCTGTCTCTATCTGTATTATAACACCTAACAGAATTTTTACATACTTGTTTGCAATATTATCTTTATTACAAGGTAAACCGGTGCAGGGCAGAAACGAACTCTTCTATTACAACCAGGTGCTGATTGTACATGGTATACAGATATTGGCAAAATTTGTTAACACCTGAAGAGTGGGATAGGCAAAACAGATCTGAATGGTATATTTAAAGGCACAAAATGGGAAATGGTGTCCACAATACAGAGGTGTATTTAAAAACTGGTTTTTGTTTTTTTTTTGTTTTTTAAATTTTTTTACCGTTTATTTATTTTTGAGAGACATAGAGACAGAGCGTGAACAGGGGAAGAGCAGAGAGAGAGGGAGACACAGAATCTGAAGCAGGCTCCAGGCTCTGATGAGCCGTCAGCACAGAGCCCGATGCGGGGCTCGAACCCACAGACCGCGAGATCATGACCTGAGCCGAAGTTGGCCGCTTAACCGACTGAGCCACCCAGGCGCCCCAAAACTGGTATTTTTAATGGAGTCATTTTTCTTTACCATTTAGTCTACAGACTTTCGTAGAAAAAAAACTGGGAGGCTCAAAGCTTTACAGGAAATGTAAACCAAATGAATTACTTTAATTAGAGAAGATCAATAATAAATAACTCAGTGCTTTCATAACAATTGGTAGAAAAATACTTATTGCTTATTTGAAGCAGGCATGTGGGGAGGAGATTAGAGACAAAATGAAATCTCAAAATGAGAGTTATTTAAACTCACCATACATTAACAGGAACCAAATTAAAATAACATCAAGACAAATCAAAATTATAATAGGTGGAAACAACTCAATACAAAACTAGAAATATATTATTTTAGATTAACTGCAACTTTTGTACTTCTGTTGCAAAAAGAAAACCAAGGTCCCTTGAAAACTAACTGCCTTCTCTTGGACGAGATGCCTTTCCAGATCACTTCCATAATACAGAAAATCTTAGCTGCAGACTCAATTAAAAGAGAAAGTGAAGAGTCAAAAGACAATGAAATATTTTCAATTTATAACCTCCCAGAGTCAAAGTTAAGTATGGGAAATCCAGGTCTCTTGTGGACAAATTGGGAAAACAGAAAATGGCATCTTCTCTATTTCCACAAGAGTTTCTGATGTAAAATGGTTGAATCAGAATAATGTCTTCCCAGAACCAGTATGTAAAGGTGGGGAAGAGGGCCAAAGATACTCATTCTTTCCACTCAACATTTACTGAATATTTCCTCTAGCAACGTTACTGGCCCCAGGCCTCAGTTCTGTCTCCTGTAAAACGTCTATTCCCAAAGTTGTGAGAACAGCCAGTATTTACCAAGCACATTACTTGCTTAATTATTTACAACCTTACGAAGTAGGTATTCTTGCTATTTTGCAGATGAGAAAACAGGACCACAAAGTGACTTATTTAACATGAGCACAGCCTTGGAACCTAGGCATTTTAACTCAAGACTTCCGAACTAACCTAGTACCTTGACGAATGTGTTCCCTTCTTTCTCAATTATTTCCCAAACCAGTAAGGTATTAAAAAAAAAAAAAAAAAAAAAAAAAAAGTCATATTTTTGAAGCAACCTACCATGTGTTGGCACGGTAAATTAACTAACTTGTCCTCATAACAGCTTATGAAGTTGGTTTAGATTTCAAATTAAGCTTAAGTTTTCACCAGTGAAAAACTGATTTTACATGGAAAATCATTATCACACTGCTTTCCTGACATAAATCTGGAGTCTTGAGCCCCATGAGCTAGCTTTTTCTAGGGCCTTATTACAACTCTGGGAAAAAATCCTGACAATCCAGGTTCCAGATCTGCAGTTAAGAAAACGGAGCAATTGCACTCTTGAGGCCTGCTCTGCTGCCCTGCCCACCAAGGTTCTAGAATATGCTACCTATCAAACTTCTCACCTCCAAACTCCCGCAAAAAGTAATACAAGAAGGAAAACAGTAGACTTTTTCTGTTGGTCTTTCCCACTCTCAACTCATTCACCTTGGTAAACCAAATCTCCCATTGCACGTATCATATGATATTTAAAACAAAAACTATTAAGCTCTATTGTATTGGAAATTTCCCAGGATACTGAAATTCTAGCTGTAACCCAGGTATAAAATACTGATTAAGAAAAACAAATGAAAGAATCTTATTGTGCTTAAAAAACATCTCTTATGAATTTTAAACAATCACACAGAGAAATAACTGCCCAAAGGGAAAGCCATAAAGTTATTAAATACAAAGTTTTTCATTTTCTTGACATGTTCTTTCTGTCCACTTCAGAAATGTATGTACTGTTACTATAGTATTAAAGGTTGCCTTTAAGTATTTGTACTTTGGTCAACCAAAACTTGGGAGAAACAGGTCTATTTAATAACAAAACAATGAAAAGCACAATCTGTGCAGATGTTTGGTCTGGGTGTGGCATCTAGGGATATTTTTTGGTAATGACCACTTTTAGATTCTAACCCTTAAACATGATCCAAATGCAAGAGAAATCAGGAAAGCAGACACGGTGCTGCTTATCGGATGTCTAGACTGCAGGCAAACCCTAAATACCAAAGAAGCATCCATGTGTCAAACCAGCATAATTTTTGAGCTATGCCTGGGGCCACATACCAAAAAAAAAAAAAAAAAAAAAAAAAAAAAAAAAAAAGTTGGCTTGAAAAGAAAATCTAAGAGGGATAACCAGAAGGTCAATCCCAGTTCACAGGAACTAGGAAGAAGCTAGCAGAGACAGCTAGCCTTCTACTCTGTCATCCCCCTGGGCAGCTTCCACCCCAACCCCCGAATAAAATCTCCAAGGCAGGCCCAATTCTCAACGTGCTAGCTTCTTCAAGGTCATCCTAAGATAACGCAGTGAACAATCACCAAACATTGAGCCAAATACCTTGAGGGCCAAGGGGCGATTTCCCCCTTCCCCAAATCATTATATAAATATTTTAAATGCCATCAGGCTTTTCTCCAACTCCTATAGAAACAAACTCCCAGACTTTAATTTAATTTAGATTGAGCAACTAAAAAAACGTGTTCGGTTTTGCGACATACATTACCAAAAGGCTTTTCAAGTCTGGCAAACTCCAGTTCAAAAACAGGTGCTTTCAGTGTACTTCAAATGACAAGGTCAAATCCATATTTTAATTAATTAAATTAAAAGGAAGAAAAAAACTTTTTTTTTTAATCTTCCTTAGGACTACCTGAGGCGCTGGGGGCAGGAGAAGTATTGCTGGGGTAAAACTGTCTCTCAAAGGATCCGTGTTGCTCTAATCACTAATTCTTAGTCTTCCCAGTTGTCTGTAGTTACCCAAGGTTAGACGCGAGAAAATAAAAACAAAGAAATCTACTAGGTCTCGTTACCAGAACAAACTCTGCACCGCCCTGCCACCCCAATAAACCAACCCCACCCGCAACCAAAACAAATCTCGCCCCTCCCGGATGCCCCTCTCACACGTAAACACACAAAGAAAACAGCGGCACGCACAATTCAGCCACAGTCCTCACTTCCCTTTGTAGGACAACGGGGAGCCCCGAAACTTCCCCACGGTAGATTTTTCGGGTGTCGTCGGGGCTAGGTCCCCTGAAAGCGCGAGCCACGGCTCGGCTGCGGGGGCTTGGGGGTGCTCGCCGCATGCGCCGGCTTCCACGAAAGCAGCCAAATGCCTCCCCAGTCCTCCCGCAGCCCTTGCCCCCCCTCCCCCTCCAGCAAACGCGCTTCCCCCTCGGGCACGCGGTGACGGCCGAGAGGGGCACCACGGCAGCAAATAGAAACGCTCCCCGGTGGGTTTGTTGGTAAATAGAACAACTTGGGTCGGGAAGAAAGTTCCTGCAGAGAGCCGCTCGCCGGGGCGAGGGCGGCAGGAGGTGACCCGCGTCCCTCGCCGCCTCCTCCCTCACCTGCGCCGGAACAACGGGCCCCCGCGCACGCCCGCCCGCCCGGCGCCTCCCGCAGGCCGCGCCTCCCGCACGCCGCGCTGCCGGGGCTTGTTCCTCCTCATGGCTTTGCCCTGACGTAATTCAAACATGGCAACAGTTCGACTTCAAAGGCGAATCCACAGACCTCCCAGATACAGGCTCCGGACCACGGGTAACGGGCCAAGAAGTCGGGGCCACGCTCTCCCGGCCCCTCGGCCGTCGCGGCACTCGACGCCCGTGCTGAAGCGCCGGGGCCCGGAGACCGCCGCCTCCCCGCCCGGAGCGCGGAGCACGCCGCCTCTCCGCGCACCAGCATGGCACCTCACGCGAGCAGCGCCGCCAAAGTTTCCCCGCGAGGGGCCGAAGGACAAAAGCCCCTCTCGAAACTCGCCCGAAGTTCGGGGGGCCCGGCCCGCACGGCCCTCCGCCCGGCGGCCGCCCCGAGCGAGGCCGGGGCCCGCACGGGCACATGCAGCTCTTTGTTTTCTGTCCAGCCGGGCGCTGCCTACGTGCAGCATCAGGGATGTCGGATTGTTCCTCAGAGGAGAGACACTTGACGATCACCCCGGGGACAGGTCCAGACCCCGCGCCCCGAGAGTCCGGAGCCTGTCCTCCCCCGTCCTCCCCTCAGCAGCAGGCCCATTTAATCAAAGTTTTGCAGTGTCCTTGATGAGAAACGCCCGATTGCCCGCCCCGCACCAGCGGAGAGTTGGCGACTTTCACTCTGCTTTTTAAACTGGCAAGACGCCATCATCAGCAAATCACATTGTCCTGCCGGCCGGCCCCGACAGCGCCCGCATCTCGCTGCCGGCCCGGAGCTGGACACTCGCACAGACCTCGGGCGAAAACCAGGGTCGCAGCCCCAAGCACGTGGTCTGTCATGTTGAGCACAAAAAGCAGTGCCCTCCGGAGTTCTCTCACTCCCTCGGCGCAGACAACGCTGCTGCCTCCATCCCCAAGTCAACTTGGCTCTTACTGGCCATCTTAAGCCGCACAGTCGCCTCAGAAAGCCCTCGCCGTAGCGCCCACATCTACGCTACAGGTGACTAAATTGCGAACAAAACTTGAGGCTCCACAGACACATCGGCCCCCCGCGCTGCCTGGGTGCGGTCGGGGGCGGGGGGGGCCGGGAGGCGTTTGGGAGCCGGGCTGTTTCAGAGCGGCCGCGTGTTGCTCTCATTGTCGCATCCGCATCCCTCCGGAGTTCGGCAAACAACGCCACGCCGCGTGCACTCCGGCCACCCGGCGCTGACCCAAAAGGCCGATTTAAACCCCCTCACGCCCGCCAGGTTGCAAGCAGACGGCAACTTAAGTTTCCGAGCGAACGGCGCTCATTGTCCACCCTTCTCAAACACGCGCGGGGGGGGGGGGGGCTGCGACGAAACTAAACCACGAGGTTCAACCACGGCGCCCGACCACTCCCGGGGCGCGCGCCCACGCGGATGCACCGGCCCCGGGGCCCCTCCGCGATTGCCAGCAAGTCGTTTTTCTCTCGGGCCTTCAAGCCACCCGGCTCCTTTTCGCCAGGGAACACTACGGCTGAGAAAAGTCATTGTCACCTTCAACGTGGATCCCTCAACTCCGGCGACTCCTCAGTCGTTTGCAGCCTCCACTCACTTCCCCCACCCTAAGACTTTCGGTTTGCCTCCAGTACCCTCCCCAATTAGAAAAGGCAAACTAAACATGTGTATACAAAAGAACCCGGAGTCTGAAGATCACGAGAACATTGCCCCCAGTAATGCCATCTCCAAGACAAAACTTCCTGTGCGTGCGTGTGTATGAATGCGTGTGTGTGGAAGGACTGGGGGGAGGTGGGGGAGGTGAAAAGAGAAGGAAAAAAACACTCTGAAATCAAAGCCTCGTGAGACAGTTTGCACCAGAGTAATGGTTAGAGTCACTCACCTTCCAAAATCAGCCGTTCCACGCACAATAACGTTCCCGAGGTCTGGAGTGCACGCGAAGCCAGCCCCCACTTCCAGTCGCTCCCTCCTCCTCAACTGCCTTGTCTAGAAAGATTGTCTCCTGCAGTTCTGCAGTTGCTACCGCTGGCCGGGAAGGTGTAGATTCCGCTTTCCCTCTGCGCACGCGCGTCTCCCGGTACAAAATTCTCCTGAATCGAACTTATTTGCATACGGGCGGGCGCGCGCGCGTCGAGGGCTGGGAGGGGAGAAGGCCCGGCGGCCGCGCGCGCTCCCGGGGCCTCTATTGTCCTTTTAAGGGGAGAAGCGCCGCGGCGCGGGAAACGAGGCGGCCAGAGGGAAACGAGGGCGGGGACTGCTTACTACGGCTGACGTCACGTAAACAAACGCCCCCTGGCTGGAGCTGCGGCGAAGGGGGAGTGGCGGGGTGGGAAAGGCGGAAAGGTTAGCAGCAGAGAGGGAGAACGTTCGGCTGCGTGACTTGCTTTCCGCACCGAAGTTCTTGGGGCGCACCATTTCGCGTTGAAAAATAGTTTTGGAAGGCGTTTTGCAAAATTCTCACACCTATACCCAGTTTCTGGCTTGAGGCGACAAGGGAGGTGGTCTTGCAAGCACCCAGACGGAATTTATGCCTCCTACGTTTCCTAAATTTTGTTCGAAGTTGGGTTTTTGAAGCTTTTTTTTTTTTTAATCCTTTGGGACCAGAGGGGGTTCATTTTTCGTGCAGTTTTAATGAGGTTTAATAAAGTCCCATTTTTGACACTCTATCCATTCACAAACTCCCGCCTGCCCTCCTCAAACAGTAACTCAACCCATAACGATCCAATTTTCCCCCCAACTTTGGCCTTAAGATTTCAAGCCTGTCCGAGCTGAATGGTTGTTAATTTCCGTGGGAACAGTGTAGCTTTCCTAAAAGACTAGTCCGTGGAAAGCCAGTAATCTAGGAACATGCACACCTCCTCCAGCTGCTTGTAAAGGGTGTTCCACTCACCTAGAAATAATACCATTAACTGATGGTCTTGTGAATGGAAAAAGTAGCCATGAAAGTGCAGATTTTTCCTTCGTGGAATATATAATAAACCAACAATCTAAACGCTTCCTGTCCCAGGAGGAAAGGAAAAAAAAAAGAAAACTGAAGTAACTCTTCTCATATAAAATGGAAAATGAAAAAAGAATGATTTTGATACGTCTTTATTTGGAGAACGCAACTGACACCAACAGGCTGAGACCCTGATTTAATGATAGAGGGAGGGTGAGGAGAGAGGAAAGATGTTTTTCCCAGAAACCTGATATTGTTCCCAAGCTACAAAAGTGTGGACATCAACCATAAAACTTAATCATCTGCTGACAAGTTTCACTGCTTTCACTGTAATGTCAACAATATGGATTTAAATAGATACTTCTGAAACGCTAATTTAATTCAACAACCAATTCATAATACATGCACGACAAACCCACTTCTAAAGTCTGCAGCTAAATGCTTCTTTTTTTTCTTTGGGTCCTGTTAGACACTATTTCCGTAACTGTATATGAAAACCATATATTAAATACCTGCAAAAGAGAAAAAAACAACACCCTCACTAAAATGTGAGCTCCCTCAGGGCAAGAATTTTATATTGTATTCATTTTTGTAATCTAGTCCCTACAACAGAGCACAGCAGATAATGGACTTTGAATAATTGCTTTAAAATAATAAGTCCATGGACATTTTCAAATTTATTATAGATTTATCTCAAATCAAAACAGGTTTACTTTAGTGTAGAATTTTTGTTTTTAACCTAAAATGAGTTTGGAAGTTACAGTGCTCACTTAATATGGTGTCTATGATGCCTGTTCCTATCATAATAAATAAAGTGGAGTAGGCGTACTAGCTGTTTCTAGGCTTTCATTGGTAACAAACCGGACCCAAACTGGACCCAACATAAACACCTACCTTCATTTTGAAGAAAATTTTAAGAAGTTGTCCTGGGTTGTCTCACATACTTATTTGGTTTTTGACAGATCTTCCAAAAATAATTTCAAATTAGCACATGCTTTTGCAAGTACGAAAATTCCAAGTGTAATAATATTTTTCGAGCTTCAATTATTGCTTATAGGATACATCTATATATTTTGTATACACAGATAACATAAAAATGTACCATGAATGTCTTTTCTCTTGAAAGTTTATGTAATGAATATATACCATAATCCAGGGATGGAATAGATTCAAATGTGCAAAGAATACAGGAATCACGGTATTTAGGATATACTGTTCAGGCAAAAAAGTACCTGTAAGATCCAGAGCTAGTAAGTCAATATCGTATAGCAAAACTTCCTCAAAGTAGAGGTCTCAAAGCAGAGGTCAAATAGTAATCTGGTAGTTTTTGTAGGAAAGGTAGCAACAAAGTCCTTAAAGAAAAATTTGAGTTTCTTAGAGTCTTTAAAAAAAAAAAAAAGAACATGCTATTTTTGAACAACCAGGTGCATTCCAAAGGTTCTTTTGTTCATTTTGTTGCTTGAACATGTTGTTATGGCTGTCTCTATCCAGGGGCCAAGAGCTCCTTCATGGGCTACTTTAAAATACTGTTATATAAATAGCCCAAGTGAATTTTTCAAAAGAGAGAAAGAGAGAGAGAGGGAGGGAGGAAGAAAAGAAGAAAGAAGGAAGGAAGGAAATTTATAATACATAAATTTGGGTTATACTAGATTGAATTACACAATGTTAAAAGTATTTGAGTATTTTTAATGACTATAGTGCTCTGTTGAACTCATACTGAGCTCTCAAAAATAATGAAATTGAAAATATAGTAAAAATGAAATTGAAAATAAGTTACCAGATACTGTGGTTAAGCCAACAACCTTCTTTATAATATGTTGTCCCACTGTAGAATTATCCCGGGTGCCTGAACATTTTTATTCATTTAGCAAACATTTAATGGTCATAACTATGTGCCAGAGAGTAAAACCATTTCAGAAGTAGAGGAGCTCAAGCCCTCCTTACCTCTTCTGACTTATTTCTATATCATTCTATTTTATGTGCTACATTTTCTTTGGTAGCATTTATTGCCTTCTTTTGAGACTTAACCATTGAGCAACTATACAATTTCTTATAATAGTCTTGGCATGGATGATAAATCATATGTAAAGGACTGAAAATGACAATTTTTACCTGGTAATTACGGATATTATCAGCAATTTTGTAATGTTTCTAATGCCAACTCCAGCTAATGATTATTGTTTAAATGAAGGCTAATACCCTCATCGGAGGCTGGTACCAACCACATCAGAACATTTTGTTGAGTCCAGGAAAGAGCTGATTATTATTATTAAACATTGGGTTTGGTTCCTCAGCAGATAATAGCCACAGGACTAAACATTTTCCTCACACCAAAACAAGCACAGTATTTTGTTACTTATTTGTTGAAATCCTTTTGAAGTTCAACTAGCAAGTGGTCAGAGCAAGTCAGATCATTTTAAGCTACAAGGAATAGAATTGGTTATATGATCTAAGCAATCTTCCAACAACCATTTGACAGCTTCCAGGAAAAGATATCTATTACTTAATTAAAATTAAGTGTTCAAATTTTTTAACATAAAAACTTAAAGAATTGTCACAAATTTATTCTTAGAAAAAGGAACCTCTAAATTTATAGATATTTTGAAGTCTTATACTATCTCATGACATTTGAACAGCATACTTAAAAAAAATAAAATTGCTGATAACAATAGTAATTTTATTTTAAGAAGGACATTGACAAACTAGAATAAATTCATAGGAGAATAAATCAGGATGATGAAAGAGGCTGGAAACCACAGCATAATAGCAATAATTGAAGGAGGAGCTGTGTTTTGATTGTGCAAGAGAACAACAATCTTTGACTATCTGAAGGACCATCTTTAGAAGAACGAATGGGCTCGTTTGTTTATGCCTAGGAACCAAATTTCTTTTTGAAAATCACAAGAATGTAGATTTGTGCTAAACATGAGAAAAATCTCCGCACATACGAATAACCCAAAGATTGTTTAAACACTTCAGAAGTCAACCCCCATCACTAATGATGGTATTCACAAAAATAAAAGGAAAAATTTTATTTCAATGAATTACATTATTTACAATATAAAGATTGCCCCCTTCTAAATTCCTATAGAACTCTGTGAATCAATGATTTCATGGGGAAAATGAGTGGTACCATCAATAAGTACCTCGAATTTGAGAGAGGGATTTATCACTGTGGCTGAAGAGGTTAGACATGTCTTTTTGGAGAGGATGGGATTTGAGCTTAGACTTTCATTCATCCATTCATTCAACAAATACTGAGTTTCTACTAACTATCAGTTTCTGACGATAAAATGATAAGCTAATGCAGAAACCAGAAACCGTCTCTCATGGAATGTGGGAGGCAGGCTTTCCAAATAACCACACAAATATAATTATGAACTGTGAGAAGTAAAAGAAAAAAAAGTACTGTGAGCCTGCTTATGTATGGCAAGGGAATCTAATCTAAACTGGAAGTGAGAAAAAGTGTCTTTGAGAAAGAAAGTTGAATTATCAGCAGGATTAAGACGGAGAATTGAAGAGTGGAAAGAGTACTGAACCAGTGGCAACATCAGGAACAAGTTCTTAGAGATGGTACTTGGGGTGGTGGGAAAAGACATCATTAGAAGAGTCATGTATTTGAATGAAAATCATACATGAATCCTGTTTAAGGGAAAAGCAGGTGTCAAGAATTAGAGACCAAGAGAAATCATGGGTTAAGCCCTATGGGTTTGGAAGTACCTACACTGAGTTGGAAGTACGTGCATGTCAAAAGTATTCAAGAGGGGTGCCTGGGTGGCTCAGTTGGTTGGGCGGCCGACTTCGGCTAAGGTCATGATCTCACGGTCTGTGAGTTCAAGCCCCGTGTCAGGCTCTGTGCTGACAGCTCAGAGCCTGGAGCCTGCTTCAGATTCTGTATCTCCCTCTCTCTCTGCCCTTCCCCTGCTCATATTCTGTCTCTATGTCTCTTAAAATAAATAAACGTTAAAAAAAAAAGTAAAACAAAAGTATTCAAGAGACAAGTCCTATATGATTAGAGTACAGTTGGTTTAATCGATATATTTTTCTTCTATGAAAATTTATTTTTCTAAATGTCAGTAAGAAATTGATCCTCCCACCATACACTTCCACTTCCTGGAAAAACCTCTGTTCTAATCATTTCAATCATTACTGAAGGTAAGCATGCCACATCATCAACAGGTAAACAAGTGAGCAAGCAGACACATGATACAGAAAGTCAAAGAAACATGCTGGGTTGCCGTTTCTAAGAGCTTTGGGAATAAAATATCCAGGAATCTAGAAGAATATAATATTTTGCTTATAGTTAATTTAAAATTTTTTAATATTTATTTTTAAGAATTTGAATTCTTGGGGGTGCCTGAGTGGCTCAGTCTGTTAAGCGTTTGACTCTTGGTTTTGGCTCAGGTCACGTTCTCACGATTTGTGAGTTTGAGTCCTGTGTTTGGCTCAGCACTGACAGTGTGGAGCCTGCTTGGAATTCTCTCTCTCCCCCTCTCTCTCTGCCCCTCCACTGCTGTCGCTCTCTATCTCAAAATAAATTAAAAATAATTAAATAAATAGAATGCCGGGGCGCCTGGGTGGCTCAGTTAGGAGAGTATCCAACTCTTGATTTCGAACAGCTTCGGGATCCCAGGGCTGTGAGATTGAGCCCTCTGTCAGGCTCCACGCTGATCATGGAGACTGCTTAACATTTTCTCTCTCTCCCTCTGCCCCTCCCCTTCACTCTTTCTCCCTCATTCTCTCTCAAATAATATTTAAAAAAAAAAAAAAAGAATGCACTCTCATAACTTAGATGATATAAGCATTAATAGCTAGGGATACTTGGCTGGCTCAGTGGGAAGAACATGTGACTTTTGGTCTCATGGTTGTGAGTTCAAGCCCCATGTTGGATGTAGAGATTACTAACATAAATAAACTTAAAAAAAAAGTTTATCTAGATATATTGTGAATTTAGCAGTGCTATGGTGTTCCAGAAAGGGAAATACAAAGTAAAGCAGATGAAACAGAGGTAATTAATGTGCCTTACTGTATTTGTGGCAGTGATTAGAGAAGTGGTATCATCAGAAAGTAAAACATATTGCATACTATCTTTTTCATAGGCGAAATTTAGTATATGAACTTATTTTCAGTTTCTTTACAGGAACAGAATTAGAAAACATATCCTCAGATTTGTTGAAAATAGGGGAAGGTGTTTGTATTCAGTTTGTTGGCAACAAAAGTGCTAATGTAATGCCAATAGTATAATTTATACTTAAACTAATAATTTACAAAATAAGATTTTGTGGAAGAGAATAGAGGATTCCAAGATTTCTAAAATCATTTCTGAAAAAATGCATTCTTTAAAATTTTACCTCGGTCATTTACTCAAATCAGAACAGTTGCCAGTCATGCTGGAATGGATTTCAGATATTAAATAATTATTTTTTTATCCAAATTCTTGATTTGGAAAAGCGAATATAAATAAAACATATTCTGAGGCACCTGAGTGGCTCGGTCGGTTAAGCGTCTGACTTCGGCTCAGGTCATGATCTTGCACTTTGTGAGTTCAAGCCCCACTTCGGGCTCTGTGCTGACAGCTCAGAGCCTGGAGCCTGCTTAGGATTCCGTGTCTCCTTCTCTCTCTATCTCTCCCCCACTCACACTTTGTCTTTCTCTGTCTCTTAAAAATAAACATTAAAAACAAACAAAAAAAGAAACCGACTCTTGATTTCAGCTTAGGTCATGATCTCAGCACGGGAGATCAAGCCCCAAGTCAGCCTCCTCACTGAACATGGAACCTGCTTAAGATTCTCTCTCTCCCTCTGCCCCTATTCCGCTCACGCTTTCAATCCCTCTCTCAAAATAAAAACATATTCCTGTTAACTTTTTTAAGTTGTTATAAATTCCAGTTAGTTAACTTATAGTGTAATATTAGTTTCAGTAGTAAAACGTTGTGATTCATCACTTACAGACCATACCCAGTTCTTATCACAAGTATTACTATTAACTTTTACATGACTGATATAATCAAAAGGAAAAATTATAAATGTTTTCCTCTTTTTGGCATGTTATAAATATTACTTAAAAAGAGTATTGCAATGAAAGGAAGGAATTAGGATGGAATAAAATTTTATGCCACATAATTTTTTTAAGTTTATTTATTTTGAGAGAGAGAGACAGTGTGCATGGACAGGGTAGGGGCAGCAACGTGGAGGGGGTGGGGAGCAGAAGGGCAGAGAGAGAGAATCCCAAGCAGGCTGACAGCACAGAGCCCAGTGCAGGGCTCCATGTCACAAACCATGAGATCATGATCTGAGCAGAAATCCAGAGTCTACGCTTAACCAACTGAGCCATCCAGGCGCCCCTCAAATAATTTTTTAATCCTGGAGTGAGGGAACTCAAAAGACTTAAAAGATAAACAAATTTAACTACATAAAATTAAAATTTTTTACATGAGGAAAAATACCGTATAGTCAAAGAAAAAAAATCAAACTGGAAAGAGCTTGCAAAAAAAAAAAAAGGATAATTTCTTAATATAAGTAAAGAATATGAAAAGTTAATTTACCCAAAAGTATACAAATGGAAATGAATATATAGAAAGATCTGAACTTTATTCTTACTTTATAAGATTACTTATAACTTTTGGGGTGCTGGGTGGCTCAGCCAGTTAAGTGGCCAACTTCAGCTCAGGTCATGATCTTGCAGTCTGTGAGTTTGTGCCCTGCGTCAGGCTCTGTGCTGACAGTTCAGATCCTGGAGACTGCTTCCGATTCTGTGTCTCCCTCTCTCTCTGCCCTGCCCCTGCTCACACTCTGTTTCCATGTCTCTCAAAAATAAATAAACGTTTAAAAAAATTTTTTTAATAAAAAATAAAAAATAACTTTTATAATTAATAATTTTAATTGTAAATGGAATCAACCATTTTTGTCTAGATTTGACTATAAATAAATAATAAATAAATATTATCAAATATCCAAGGTTGATGATCATGTAGGAAAAGAGAAACTCTCATACTCTGTTATTGGGAGTATAAAGTATTCATTCCATTAAGACTCCAATTTAACACTATCTGTTGAAATGTAAATCCTTTTGTTTGGTTCCACTTCTGGGTATTTTCCCTATGATAAATTCACACAGGACACATAGGTATATTTATATAATGACATTCATTCCAGTGTGCCTGGGTGGCTCAGTCAGTTGAGCTTCAGACTGGCTCAGGTGGTGACCTTTTTTTTTTTTTTTATTTTTTTATTGTTTATTTATTTTTGAGAGAGAAAGAGAGAAAACAAGCGGGGGAGGGGTAGACAGAGAGGAAGACACAGAATCTGAAGCAAGCTCCAGGCTCTGAGCTGTCAGCACAGAGCAGATGATGGGCTTGAACTCAGGAACCACATGGTTCAGGTCATGATCTTAAGGTTCACGGGTTTGGGCCGTGAGGGGTTCTGTGCTGACAGCTCAGAGCCTGGAACCTGCTTCAGATTCTGTCTTACTCTCTCTGACCCTCCCCCACTCATGCTCTCTCTCTCTTTCAAAAGTAAATTAGAATTTAAAAAATATTCATTCCAGTATTATTTGCAGTGTAAATAATCCAAATACATCAATCAAGGACTGGTTAAATTAATGATGGAACATTCATAAAATGGAATTTTCTGCTGCTATTACATAGAATGAGGTTGCTTTATATATACTGGCATAGAAAGATATTAACACTCTATTATGTGGATAAAAAGAAATTTCCAGAACAGTAGGTAAAGTATGATTTCATTTGAAGACCAAAAAAATATATGGAGAGTATATATGTATATATATGTACATATTTGTAGACATTTATAGATATAGATGCCACATGTTTGTACATGCATAAAAAGTGATTGGAGACATACCTCAGTATTAATTACAGTTACCTCTGAGGACAGAAATTAGAAAGAAAGTGGGAAGAGTAATTTTTATTTTATGTATTTTTTATTTTATATAATTTTTATACAAATTTTTCTTTTTTGGACTTTTGTGAGCATCAATTACTTTTATAATATAAAAATTTCAGGTAGAAAAATACCTACTAAAACACATGTAGCACATTAGGAATATAAAAAGAAAAAGTATTGGGGTGCCTGGGTGGCTCCGTTAGTTAAACATCTGACTTGGACTCTGGTCATGATTTTGCAGTTCATGGGTTTGAGCCCCGCATCAGGCTCTGTGCTGATGGCTCAGAGCCTGGATCCTGCATCTCCCTCTCTCTCTGTCCCGCCACCCCCATAAGATTAAAAATTTAAAAAAGAAAAAGTGCCTATATTAGTTTGATGATTTACTGAGGTAACTGTTAGCTTCTTGAACTCCAGAGCCATATCCTGTTTGGCTTTAAAGCTTCCAAAATATTTTGTATGATGTGTGCATGTAAGTAGCTATAAAGCCATACAGGCCATAAATACTCTTCTTTCTTTTTTCTACCCGAATTCCCTTCCCCCTCATCTCTGAATGCTTAAATCTTACCCATCCTTCAAGGCCTGACTCAAATGCCAGCTCAGGTTCAGACATAATTAGCATTTATTGGTTGCCAGCTCTGATCTAGCATCACTCATTGTGCGTGTTTTATCTCTCTTCATTGTTTAAAATCTTCATGATAATCCTGTGATGTAGATGTCAGTCCTTCTCATTTACATACGAAAAAATGGGCCTGAGCAGTTATGAGGCTTAATCAGTGTCACATGTCACAGTAAGTGGTGGAGGTGCAAGGAAACCAAGTCTCTTGAGTTCAAATTCCAGATTCATTCTCCCGTACTCTTGTATGGATTTCATCCTGACTTCATTAACAGAAAGTAATATTTTTCTCCCCTCAATTCATCTAGTGTGTTGTCAGTACCTCTTAAGACACACATCAATTTCTGCTTTATATTTCAGTTATCCATGTGCAGCCTGGATCTCTCTATGATGAGAACTAAACCTAATAGTTTTAGTCCTTGGAGTGATGAAAATCACTTGTGAACTTCTTTTTTCCAATTTTTTTATTGTGGTATGGTAAAATACATATAACATAACAAATGTTATCTTAATGCTTTTAAGTGTACAACTTAGTGATGTTAAATACATTTGTAATGTACAAATCATCATTGTCAATCTCCATAACTCTTTCCATCTTGTAAAGATGAAACTCAACCCATTAACAAATAACTTTCCATTCTGCCCTCCTCCCAGCCCCTGGGAACCACCATTCTATTTTCTATCTCTATGATTTTGACTAGGTACCTCATGTAAGTAGAATCATACAGTATTTATCTTTTCGTGACTGCCTTATTTCACATGCATAAAATCCTGAAGGTTCATTCATGTTGTATAATATGTGAAATATTTCTTTTTAAGGCTGAACAATATTCTATCATATGTAAATACCACATTTAGCTTATCAACAGATATTCAGGTTGTTTTGTGTTTACGCAATTGTGAATAATGCTGCTATGAAGATGGTATACAAATATCTCTTCAAGACCCTGTTTTCTAGGCATCTGGGGGGCTCAGTAGGTTAAATATTCAACTCTTGGTTTCAGCTCAGATCATGATCTCACAGTTTATGAGCTCAAGCCCTGAGTGGAACTCTGTACTGCTGGTGTGGAGCTGGCCTGGGATTCTCTCTCTCCTTCTCTCTTTGCCCCTCCCCTGCTCACTCTCTCTCTCCCAAAATAAATAAATAAAACTTAAAAAAAAAAATCCTGTTTTCAATTTTGGGGAGTATATACCCAAAAGTAGAATTGCTAAATCATACGGTAATTCTGTTTTTAATTTTTTGAGGAACGACTATACTGTTATCCAGGAACTATATTATTTTACATTATCAACAACAGTGCACAGGTTTCCAATTTCTCCACATCCTAACCAACATTTGTTATTTTCTGCCTTTTTGGTACTAGCCATTGTAATGGATGTGAGTTGGTATCTCATTGTAGTTTTGATTTCCCTGAAGATTAGTGAAACTGAGCATCTTTTCGTGTGCTTACGGACCTCTTCTTTGGAAAAATATCTATTTAAGTCTTTTACCCCTTTTTGAATCAGGTTGTTTGTTTTTTGTTACTGAGTTTTAGAAATTCTTTATATATTATGAATATTAATCCTTTATCAGATATACGATTTACAAATATCTTCTCCAATTCACGAGTTTGCCTTTTTATCTCTGTTGATATTGTCTTTTGATACAGAAAATGTTTTAATTTTTATGAAGTCCAATTTGCCTATGTTTCCTTTTGTTGCCTATGCCTTTGTTGTCATAGCCAGGAAACCATTGCTAAACCTAATGTCATGAAGATTTGCCCTATGTTTTCTTCCAAAGAGTTTTATAGGGTTAGGTCTTAAATTTAAATCTTTGATCCATTTTGGGTTGGTGTTAGGAAAGGGTCCAACTTAATTCTTTTGCATGTGGATGTCCAGTTTTTCCAGCACCATTTGTTGTAAAGATTGTCCTTTTCCCATTGAATGGTCTTGACATTCTTGTCAAAAATCATTTGACCGAATACATGAGGGTTCATTTCTGTGCTGTCACTTCTATTTCACTGGTCTATGTGTCTGTCTTTATGCCAGTACCACACTGTTTTGATTACTGTAACTTGGCAGTAAATTTTGGAATCAGGAAATGGGAGTCCTTCAGCTTTCAAGATTTCAAGATTATTTTAGCTACTTGGGGTCCTTTATGATTTCAGATGAATTTTAGGATGGGTTTTTCTATTTCTGAAAAATCAGGATTTTAGTAGAGATTGCATTGAATTTGTACATCACTTTGGTAGTATTGACATCTTAACAATATTAAGTCTTCCAATCCATGAACATGGGAAGTATTTCTATTTATTTATGTCTTTAATTTATTTCAACAATGTTTTGTCCAATGTTTTTATTGGACAGGTCTTTCACTTCACTGTTTAACTTAGTTCATAAGTATTTTATTATTTTTTTATTTTTATTTATTTATTCTTTAAGAGAAAGAGCATGTGCATGCGCAAGCAGGGAAGGGGCAGAGAGAGGGAGACAGATAATCAGAAGCAGGATCTATGCGGACAACAGAGAGCCCAACACAGGGCTCGAACTCCCGAGCCTTCATGACCAGAGCTGAAGTCCAGTGCTTATCTGACTGAGCCACCCAGGTGCTTATTCTTTTTGAGGCTATTATAAAGGAAATATTTTTATAATTTCCTTTTCAGATTGTTTACTTAACAATAATATAGTGTATAGAAATGCAATTGATTTTTGCAGGTTGACTTTGTATACTGCTACTTTGCTGAGTTCATTTATTAGTTCTAACTAATAAATAGTTATTTTGTGGAATCTTTAGACTTTTCTACATATAAGATCATATAATCTATGACAAAATTTAAGACACACCGCCCCCAAATATGGCACTTTGGCATATCGAATATTTCAAGCTAAAGGAATTTGATAGAATGGCAGAAGCAGGAAGGTCACTCTGGTCTTCTTCCCCTCCTTCTCCCCAGAAACAGATCAAAAAACTCTCATGTGAGAGATGCTCTTCCTATTTCCAGAGGAAGGAGCATCCTTATTTTCAAGATAAAGAGATGCTAAGAAGAATCTGAACAAGCAGACCTTGCTAAGTTTCCCTGAGTTTATAGACTTACCTCCTATTCTTTGACCTGTCTTACTTCTTCATGACTGTCCGTTCTTCATCAAACTTAACCTAGAAATACTCAGGTTTAACTGTTTCCTTGGGTCTTCTTATGAAAGAATGGGTCTTCTAATGTTGCATAACAAATAAATTTGTATGCTTTTCTCCCCTTAATGTTTGTTCTTTCAATTTTAAAATGCAGCTAGGGACTCTAGGAGGGCCAAGGGAAATCTTTTTCTTCCCTGTGTCTGCAAATAGAGATAATTATACTTTTTCCTTTCCAATTTGGATGCTTTTTATTTTTCTTGCCTATTTGCTCCAGCTAGACCTAGTCCTAGACCTAGCTAGACCTAGTGCTATGTTGAATGGAAATGGCAAAAGTGGGGCATCCTTGCCTTGTTCCTGATCTTAGAAGAAAAACATTCAGACTTTTGCCATTGAGGATGATGCTCACTGTGGGTTTTTCATATATGGCTGTTATTATGTTGAGGTAATTGCCTTCTATTCCTAGTTTGTTGAGTGTTTTATCATAAAAAAAAAAAATGTTGAACTTTATCAAAATGTTTTTTCTGCATCAATTGAGAAAATCATATGTTTTGTTTTGTTTTGCTATTTATTTATAAATTAAAAAAATGTTTTGTAATGTTTATATTCGAGAGAGAGACAGAATAAAATCATGAGAGCATGCTCAAGCAGGGGAGGGGCAGGCTTCCAGCTCCATACTGTCAGTGCAGAGCCCAGTGTGGGGCTCGAACCCACAAACTGCAAGATCATGACCTGAGCTGAAGTCAGTTGCTTAACCAACTGAGCCACCCAGGCATCCGTTTATTTATTTAAATTTTTTTTAACGTTTATTTATTTTTGAGAGACATAGAGACAGAGCGTGAGCAGGGGAAGGGCAGAGAGAGAGGGAGATACAGAATCTGAAACAGGCTCCAGGCTCTGAGCTGTCAGCACAGAGCGCGACGCGGGGCTCAAACTCACAGACCGTGAGATCATGACCTGAGCCGAAGTCGGCCGCTCAACCAACTGAGCCACCCAGGCGCCCCTTATTTATTTATTTTAAATAAATGTTTGTGTATTTTTGAGATAGAGTGTGTGAGTGGGGGAGGGGCAAATAGAGAGGGGGACAGAGGATCCCAAGCAGGCTCTGTGCTGATAGCAGCAAGGCTAATGTGGGGCTTGAAGACATGAACCGTGAGATCATGGCCTGAAGGGGAGTCAGATACTCAACTGACTGAGCCACCCAGGCATCCCTTTGTTTTCTTTTTTAAAATGATGTTGAACCATCCTTGCATTCCAGGAATAAAACCCACTAGGTCATGGTGCATAATACTTTCTTAATATGCTGCTGAATTTGGTTTTCTAGAGTTTTGTTGAGGATTTTTGCATCAATGTTTGTAAGGGATGCTTGGGTATGGTTTTCTTTACTTATAGTGTCTTTGTCTGACTTTGGTATCAATATACCTATGAACTTTTAATAAATGTTCATACCACAAACCAATGGAATCAGAATTTCTGCAGTTGACACCTGGTTAATCGCATGTTTTAAAACCTACATGGGTCATTCTGATTCATACCAAGGTTTGAGGGCTGCTAGGCTCAGCCACACCTGATTCATCTTTGAATGTTCATAGTGCCTTGTGAAAAACAGATGTCCAATAAATATTTGTCAAATTACTCATAATTGTTAATTATCTTTGTATATCCAAATGTAGAATCAGAGCTGTCTTTATAGGAAGACAAGTCCAAGTGGTCGGGTGAAGAGAGGACACTGTAAGAATCAGGTGGCATCAGTTCAAGGGAAGTAGTGTACTATGAGGATAAAAGGTAAAACAATTGGGGCACAAAGGTGTGCTCAAACACACCCTAGATAGTAACACAAAAACAGCCTTAAGAAGTGAAGAGAACAGGCTTTTTAGGTCATTCCCTCAGGTTACATATTGCCTTTTTATGATAGCTTTGCTCTTTCTTTTCCTTTGAAAGGCATCCTCATTTTATCTATATCATGGTTGAATAAAACTGATTGTACTGTGGCGGAAAAATAAAGAATTTGCCTTGCCTCCCCCAAATTCCCTTGGATTTGTAATATAGCAAAAGAGGAGTAGCTAGTGCTGGGAGTGATTTGAAAAAGGATGAATTTATCTGGGACGTGGAAGAGGACTTAAGGGGACTATGGCAGGAATGTGGTTGAACAGGACTGACTACATATGCCTCATAAAATATGGTGTTCCTCACCTGAGGAATTGCCCGCTAAGGGAAACTATTTTTGTTAATATATCCGCCTCTTAGCCAGACACTTTTACAAATATGACAAAAACAACAAAAATGTACATGTATTATATTGACTATCAGTATAAGGATTTAGAAATCTTGTTGGAATTTGTTGTGATTAGATTTGGCCAGAAATGGGTTGCTGTTATTACACAGGGATGATAGAGCTGATCCACAATTAAAAGTATATGCTTGAGTTATTTTTCACAATGTTCACCGTAATAATCATTAATAAATATCTTTATGTGCATAATCTGCTATATGATAAGGATACACAATGTCATACAATATACTTTCTACTCTTAATGGGCTTCCAATCCCCCAATCCCATAAGGAAGACACGACAGTGACATAAAAAGTAAATGCCCAAACACTCAAAATAAAGTAATACAAGCTCCTTATTACAGGAAATATACTTGCTGTTATTACTATATGAGTTCAGATGGTCTGTGCCCTTAAGTTAAGGAGTTTGTAAGGAAACCAGGCAAGTGAATAGATAATTTCAGCATAACATGATAAAGTGTGTGCAAGGTCCTGAGGGCACACAAAGCTGCGGCATTTAGTGCAGTCTGCTGTTCAGAGAAAGCATGTTGCTTGAGTGGATCTGGAAGGATGGAAATGAGGTTGACAGGTGAGCAAACATGGGCAGGGCTTTCCACACTGCAGAACCAGCACAAGCAAAAGCCCCTAAGTGGAAAAAAGCATGCCATGTTGAAGGAGCATGCAGAATTATTACAGTGTCAAGTGCAGGATTGGGATTTATGGGGAATAAGTCTGGTCAGGTTATGGAGGGCCTGTGAGCCGTGTTAATAAACAGTTTGGACTTGGGGAACCATTAAAAGCATTTAAGCAGGGGAGTGATGTGATTAGATTTACATTTTTAAGTATCCAATTCTGGGTGTAATGTGGAGGATGGATTAAAAGAAATAAACCTGGAGGCGGGCTGACCACTTAAGATCATAATGCTGTAGTTTAGCCAAAATTCAGGAAGAGCCGTAATTGGATAGGAATGAACAAAAGAGGACAGATTCAGGAGATTCCGAGGAGGGAAAGCAACAAGTACTTGGTTATTCACCGGATGTACACTGAAGGAGAGCACAAAGTCTAGGAGAAGTCCCCTGTTTCTAATTTGAATGGTAGTCACAGAACCGGGAAAAGAATGGGTTTAGAGCATAAGATAATCAGATCTGATCTGAGAAGGGGAAGGAGAGGGAGTAGAAGCTAGAAGGGGATGAAAAGTCAAGAGAAGTTTTTTGTTTATATGTTTTGTTTTGTTTTGGTGTGTGAATAACTCGATCGTGCTCATAGGCTAAGATCCAAGGACCAGTGAGTAGAGAGGAAGAAGTTGGAGATAAAGAGAGCATGTCTGATAAAGTAAGGTCCTGGGGAAAACAAGAGGGAGTCGAATTGGGAGCAAAGGTGGCTGAGTGAGTCTGGTGCAGGAGAATGATGTCTCACCCTCGGAGACGTGTGGGATGGTGTGGGATGGTCAAAGCCACGGTGGAAAACGAAGCCACTTGTTTAGGAATGGTAGAAATCAGGTATCTGCTGCTTAATGACCTTGATTTCTCTCCATGAAATGGAAGCCAGTTACCGGGGTCCAGCTCTGGCGAGCCTGGGGGTCCCCGAAAGACAGACAGTCAAGCGAAAGGAATGAGAGAGCCACGAGATGGAGTCTGATGACCAAGCAGGCAGTTCTGGCAATTCTGGCATCTCCGCCCTGCTGGTCTCAGTGTCTTTATTTTTAAAGGTACAGTGGCATTACATTTGATATCTTTAACAATAGTGCATTTTTACCAGTAAGGTGGCAACTTCCTCAATCTTGTATGTTTGTTTCAGGTTGATTAGCATATAAATTTAGGGCGGGGGGAGAAAACAGGGTTTTTCCTTGAGGGCTTATGTTAATTATCTGTAAACAGGAGAAAACAGGGTGTTGCCTTGAGGCCTATTCTTCCAATTACAGTGGAGGAGGTGCAACCCATCTGGCCAGGGTGGAATTCTCAACGCTTGTCCTTTTGCTTATGAATAAGTACATTTACATAGTCTCCTTCAGATGTTATCCATCAATGTATCACATTCCAAGTTCCCTTTTTTACTTAAGAGCATTACCTCCCTTGAGGTCGAGGGCAGCTCAAGAAATCCATGGGGCGCCTGGGTGGCTCAGTCGGTTAAGCGGCCGACTTCGCTCAGGTCATGATCTTGCGGTCTGTGAGTTCGAGCCCCGCGTCGGGCTCTGTGTTGACAGCTCAGAGCTTGGAGCCTGCTTCGGATTCTGTGTCTCCCTCTCTCTCTGCCCTTCTCCTGCTCACGCTCTGTCTCTATGTCTCAAAAATAAATAAATGTTAAAAAAAAAAAAAAAGAAATCCAGGCCTGAAAGGTTATTTGAAGGAGGTGGTATTGGGGCGCCTTTCGGCCGGCAGGAGCTTTGCTTCCACTGCCTTTCCACATAGGGAGGTGTCTCAGCTTGTGAGCCCAAGATGGCTCGCAACAGCTAGTTAGTCGGTTTAAGAGCGGAAGCCTTGTACTTGAGTAGATTGAGAAGAACGGTGAGGGAGCCATCGCTGGGTGGAGTGAGAGAGAGGGTTCTGAAAGGATTGTTGAGGGGGTTGAGGATGTGGCTGAGTTGGGACTCCTAAATTGGTAGTGGTGATGATCTTTAGTTGTCTAATTTTCCCCTTCTAGCAGGACTCAGGAGTTCTAGAGACAATAAGTTATTAGGCTTGGTGGGAGAGAAGACATGGATACAAAGACGTGGAGGATGTTGGAGAAACAGCAGTTTCAACAATCATCCACGCTGGGTGGAGTTAAGGAAGTAGAAAGGATAGGCAATGTGCTAGGCTGAATAATGGCCCTCAAAGATATCCTACGCCACAGAACCTGTGAATGTTACCTTATATGGCAAAAGGAACGTTCTCGATGAGATTAAATTAAGGGCTTTAAGATGAGAGATTAGGGGTGCCTGGCTGGCTCAGTCAGTTAAGCATGTACCTCTTGATCTCAGGGTTATGAGTTCAGGCCCCACATTGGTAATAGAGTTTACTTTAAAAAAAAAAAAAAGACAGATTATTTTGGGTTATCTGGCTGGCCCCTATGTGTCATCACAAGTGTCCTCATAAGATGGAGGCAGAGGGAGAGTTTACTATAGGAGAGAGACGGCCATTCGACAAGAACAGAAGCAGAGCTTGACGTGATGCACTTTGAAGACAGAAGAAGGGGCCGCAAGCCAAGGAATATAGGTGGCCAGGAGGAGCTGAAAAAGGCAAGTCAATAGATTCTCCCTCAGAGCCTCCAGAGAGAATAAACCCTGCTGACACCTTGATCTTGGTCCAGCGAAACCAATTTTTACTTCTGACCTCCAGATCTGTAAGAGAATAAATTCGGGCTGTTTTAAGCCACCATGTTTGTGGTAATTTATTACAACAGTGACTGGAAACTAATACAAGCAGTGAAAGAAAACTTGTCAGAAAATCTGGCCCTTAGAAGAAGGGTAGGACAGGTATAAGTAAAGATGAGGGGATGGGACAATGGGGGATAAAAATGCAGATAGGGAGGGGCGCCTGGGTGGCTCCGTCAGTTGGGCCGCGACTTCAGCTCAGGTCATGATCTCATGGTCTCTGAGTTCGAGCCCCGCGTCGGGCTCTGTGCTGACAGCTCATCAGAGCCTGGAGCCTGCTTCCGATTCTGTGTCTCCCTCTCTCTCTGCCCTTCCCCTGTTCACGCTGTGCCTCTACGTCTCTCAAAAATAAATGAACATTAAAAAAATTAAAAAAAAAATGCAGGTAGGGAGAAGATGACAACGCCCACAGCATACTTGGGAACCAGGAAACTACCTTTCTAGAACAAAAGATAGTGCTGGGAAGCTAGGCTGGAGTGGTAGGGTGCACCAAAATTCCGAGTGGCTAGATTGCCTCCTTTATGAGTTGGGCTGTGCCCTGCAGGCTTTGGGGAGTAGCTGAAGGAAGAGGAACTTAAAGTTGATTTCTAAGATTTGGAGCAGAGAAACATTTCAAATACAGAGACTAGTTAAGTTTCCAATAGTCCTTGACTAAGGATAGTGGCAATATGTAGCTTTCAGGGTTCTTCATAGAAACAGAAGCAATAGGAGATGAGATAGATATATAAATGATAGACAGACAGACAGACAGATGATAGATAAGTAGATGATATATAGGCAGATAGATGATAGAGGATTGATAGAGAGATGACAGAGAGACAGGTAGATAGATGATAGATGATAAATAGGTATGACAGAGATAGACTGAGACCTCACTCTCTCTCTCTCTCTCTCTCTCACTCTCGCTCTCTCTCGCTCTCACTTATGTGCCTACAGAGAAGGAGACAGATATTTATTTGAAGGAACTGGCTCAGGCACGTGTGGGGCTGACAAGTCTGAAGTTCGCAGGGCGGGCGGGCTGGAGACTCAGAACTTAGGCGGCGGTTGACACTGCAGTTTTGAGGCAGAATTACTTCCTTTCTGGGAAACTTTAGTTTTTGCTCTTACCGTCTTTTGTGGGGACCCATTAGGAACCCCAGAGGTGGTATAAGGATGATCATAAATTGAAGATATTTGAGATTCCACAGTCAAAGAAAAAAGCTTTCTCAGAGTTCCCCCTATCTGACTAACACCAGCAACTTCTGGGAAAGAAAAAGCTACCATGAATTCCTCTTCAGGGCAGATCTGTTCCCAGAAGGGAGAATGTGAATAAAAACCTACCCCCAGTCCCTTGTACAGAGGAGATTTTTTATGGCCCTGAAGGAGACAGAAAGACTATTCATACCTGTAGAGACAAACATTATCACAAACTTTCTTATCTCCTGTTTATTCTTCTGAAAACCCATTTATCTTTCCAAAATGTCACTTGTTTTCCCATAAGTGCCTTTCTCCCAATCCTCTTCACCTCATCATGGTATATAAGCCCCAAATTCTAACTACTCCTATGAGTTACTCGTCACTGAGGTCTCATCATTGTGCTGTATGTACATTGAATGGGTAAATAAACCCCATTTCCCCTCTCCTGTTAACTGTCTTTTATCAGTTTAATTTGCAGCTCCCATTTACTTGCCCTAAGAAGGTGGGAAAAATTTTTTCCTCTCCTACACTTTCAAGTGAGTGGATAAGCGGGGCCCATGTGGCTCTGGCGGTTAACCATTCGACTTCAACTCAGGTTATGATCTTGCAGTTCATGAGTGCTGACAGCTGAGAGCCTGGAGCCTGCTTCAGAGTCTGTGTCTCCCTCTCTCTCTGCCCCTCCCCTGTTCATGATCTGTCTCTCTCTCTCTCTCAAAAATAAATGAACAGGGGCACCTGAGTGGCTCAGTCGGTTGGGCGTCCGACTTCAGCTCAGGTCATGATCTCGCGGTCTGTGAGTTGGAGCCCCGCGTCGGACTCTGTGCTGACGGCTCAGAGCCTGGAACCTGCTTCGGATTCTATGTCTCCCTCTCTCTCTGCCCTTCCCCTGCTCACGCTCTGTCTCTATGTCTTTCAAAAATAAATAAACATTAAAAAAAATAATAAATGAACATTAAAAAAATTTTAAAAATTTAAACTGATTGGATGAAGTCCACCCACACGATCAAAGATAATCTTTACTAAAGTCAACTGATTGTAGAGGTTAACCACATCTGCGAAATATCTTCACAGCAATACAAACTTGATTAGCATTTGATTAAATAACTGGGTACCATTGCCTAGCCAAGTGACACATAAAACTAACCATCACACCAGAGAAAGGAAGGATGGATAACGTGATGAAAAACAAAAGATTAAGAAAATATTAGCAGGATTCGGTTGCTGGTTGGGGTATGGGAGTCAAAGAGGGCCAAAGTTTTAGGCTTGGAGTCAATGGTTTGCAACACTCCATCTCATTTCTGTCCTGTCCTTTAACAATGGCGCACACATTCCCAACAACTCGTCGGGGTTAGGGATGCAATGTGTGGCGAGGTAAGGAAGGTCTGCAGAGGGATGGTCATTGGCCTTGGCCCTGTAAGTGCGAGGCTCTAGGTAAGATTAATCCCAATAGGTGTATTAATCTGGTTGTGATAGAAAAAGAGTCTGTTACCTAAGAATTGAACAATCAGTCAGACAGAAGAAAAACAAAAACAGCAACAAATGATGTGAAAAGATTTTCTGAAACATGGAAAAATAATTGTCACGTTCCCCTGGGCATTGCCACGCTGACTGGTCCATGTACTTGCTTTAATCCTTTGAAATTTAAACAATTGGTGTAACCTTGAGCACACGTCTACAAGCTTTCCACATTTGACATAAGATTTATTTATCTGGGTTGGTGTTTTCCTGAGTTTCATTTCTATTTTTAGGTTTGGGTTTCTTTCTAAGTGACACACGGGTACTACTTGTAAATTATAAGCTTGGCGTTTTGGCAACTGTAATAACGAAAACGTGAAGTACGAAGATTAAAAATCCTGTCTGGCCAGGTTTTCAATGGAGTCTGGATGCACTTCACTTACTATGTTAGACGGGTAACTTGTTGCCAACAGAAACTTAAAGAAGCACTTTCTGCAATTAATATGTTAACTATCGTTAATGGCTTTGTTTTCTCCGGAAGAGCTACCAGCACAGACATTAGCCTCTAGTCTCGATAAACTGGTTCTGAGAAATGAAAAGCACACGAGTTCAGGAAAGAGAACACAACCAGGCAATGAATCGAGCTGCAAAATGCTTTGCCCTCCAAGGTGAATTAAAACCTTGAACTTAGAAGCCAATACGACAGACTTTATTTAATGTGTCAGAAATGATTGGTGACACAAGCTTCATGGCCTCTAGTCCAAATCTTACTAACCCAGCAAGCATACGGCTTTCTACAGCCCCAAGGGCACCAAGCCCCCAGTATACCCACTACACCCCAGTTCTCCAGATCAGCGCTTTAGCCATTTTGGAGAAACAGTTTTCAACACCTCACTTGATTTCTATCCTTTCCTCAGGGTGTTTAAGTTGCACCTGTAGACTGATGGCTAAGCGAGGGGTCGAGGAGGGAGGGAATCAATGTTTGATATTAGCCCCTACTACGGAAGGCACAAGGCACCTTTCATCTACATTATCCCTTTTATCTGCTTTATCTCTTTACTTATCCCTGTGAGCTAAGCGTAATTATTATCATACCCATCTTACCACTGAGCAAAATAAACTTGAGAGAAACGAAGTTAAAGTCTCACAGCTAATAAGTGATGGAAATGAGATTGTACCCTGGTCCTTTTGAATCAAATATTGATCCTGTAATCAAGCTGCATTGCAAACCTTCATTTTCTCTAGTTTATCAGGGTAACTTCCTGAGAAAGAGATGCCTCTTCCTGGTTTACCTATCACTGTGTGTGTGTGGAGTCACCCTACAGCTTACCTACACAGTGGACATTCCCCCCAAACATTCGTTTACTTAGTACAAACAAGGAAGAATCAACTCGGGCCTCCCAACTGTTTTTACAGCTTCCTGTTTGAATCTTCTTAGTGTGATGGAAGAGGGGGGGATCATTGGACAAGTGGAGCTCTGCAGCTGAGGGAGGCAGGAGCCACGACACCCCCTCACCTTCTGCAGGAGTCACAGTCACTGGCTCACAAGGTCCTGAACTCTGAGATGGTACAATGAGCTCCCAGGTCCCTTCCAACACCACCAAGACCACATCACACAGCGATGTTGTTGTGGTACCATTTTCAAGGAGCTTTCATATCCATTAACTCATCCCAACTTCAAACTCCATTCTCAGAAAATTAAGTTGCAGGAAATTTTTTTTCTACCCTCCACCCTGTGTGCTGGAACAAGAAGAGGAATAACATAAGCCTGTCCTGGTTAATTGCAGTTAATAAATGCATGATTGCAGTCTGATTGTCCACAGGAACCGGGTTGTTTCTCAGTCTCATTTTGACTTGTGAGGACATGAGCTGAATTATATGAAATGACAGTTGATCTATGAAAGATTCCCAAGTGATGAAGTCAGGGCTCTCGAAAGTGTCTTTCAGAGCTGATTTTTCAAAAAAATATTTATTTATTTAATAATCTCTATACCCAACACGGGGCTTGAACTCACAACCCTGGGATCAGGAGTCACGTGCTCTTCTGACTTGAGTCAGCCAGGCGCCCCCAGAGCACCTTTATATTTGTGCTTTCTTGCTTCCCTTCGCCCTCCCTACTCCTGCTCCTGGGGGCTCAGGGCTGAGGAATGTGGCCAGAACACCTGTGATTATCTCACCTTCTACATCAATCTCAAGGTCCATGAAACTATAAATGTAAAGATCCAACTAAAGCTTTTCTTGAAACTCTGGATGTAGATGATCCAAGATCTGCCATTTATTAAGTAGGAAACCCTGCGAATCCCTTAGCATCTCCTGGGGTCGGTTTCTTCATTTCGAAATGGAGATAACAAAACCTACCTTATGACTCTTATGAAGATTAAATGAGGTAATAACTGTGAAATCAAGATGCTTTTTAAACGTAAGTCCTATCCTTAAATTAATTATTATTAGTTCTTACTG
Source organism: Paguma larvata (assembly GCA_030068075.1). NCBI lineage: Eukaryota > Metazoa > Chordata > Mammalia > Carnivora > Viverridae > Paguma > Paguma larvata. Next base: position 76,055,606 of record CM057828.1, on the reverse strand, counting down.
ACTGGCACTTTGGGGCAAGGATAAATTTTACTAGGTTATTCCAATCGTGCCACTTAGGCGATCGCCTATGAAATAGAGTTGGTACATTGGGACAGGACATTTTTCATCAATATAGCACCTAAGAAAGATGGAAATACTTTCCAAAGAGCTAAACTATAAAATCGAAATGCAATGGAATGAATGCAAAGATACGCTGTCCCCTGTAAAGATCCTGACTCACAGTTTAAAAAAAGAAAAATATTAATGCAAGCAAAGCTTTCTTATGTCAATCTGAAGGAGTCGGTGAAGAAGGAAGGTTGTGGATCAGCAATAAAAGCAGAGTGAAACTCAGGTAGATGTTGCCGCCTTAGCCCCAAGTGGAGGAGAGTGTGTCCTCTTCAGTCTCTTGTATCTTTATCCCCTACTCAACAGGAATTATCCCCATCTGCAGTCCTCCTGTCTTTAAATCCACCCTTCTCAACCTCACATTCCTTTTAGAGTTACTGTCCCATTGCTCTACTCCCCATAGTAAATACGGATCTTGAAAGCATGTCTACCCATCCTGCCTCCATTGCCCACCTCCCATTCACTCTTCATCCCATCCAGTCTAGCTTATGCCCTCAAGGCTCCATTGGGGAAACTCTTGATGAGGTCCATCAAAAAGCCCTTCTGTTTGCCAAGTCTAATATACATTTCCATCCTCATCCTACTGGACTTCTCAGCCACTGATACATGTGACCGGTAGCCCGTTCTAACATTCTCTTTTTGGATCTGTGACACTACGCTCTTGGTTTTTCTGCCACTGCCTGGTGGTAGCTTTTCAGTCCCCACTGTTAACACATTGGCTTGTACCCAAAAATTGAGTGTAAGGAGTTCCTCCGATCTCAGTGCCCGGGCCCCCTTCTTAGGGAGTCTCATCCGTTCCTATTGTTTTTTCAAGTGGTTCACCGGAGACTCACATATCCAACTGGTACTTAGTATCTCCACTTGGAAGTGCTACAGGCGTCTTCTACCTAACATGTTAAAACCAAAACCACTCTTTGATCTTCCTTGCCCTTCTCCTTGCAACATCCTTCTTCATTATTTCTTAATTCGGTTAATGGCAGTACCAACTGTCAAAAGCTCAAGCCAGTAACCTGAAAATCATTCTCAATGGCTCCCTCTCCATCACCTACCGTGCCCACGCCAGGCCCGGTGCCATCAGTTCTGCTTCCCACACGTAGCTCAAATCCAGACTTCTCTGCCACCACCTAGTCTAAGGTGCCATCTTTTCTCATCTGAACTATTGCAAATCACCTCCTAACTGGTCTCTCTTTTCTCTCTTGTCCTTCCTCGATTGATTCTTTTTTCTTTTAAGGCAATTTGGAACATTAATTCAAGTTCTTCAGTGGCTTTCTGTTGTGGAAAGACCTGTAGTGGCAGTTAGGATAGAATCTGGGACCCTGTTGTCTATGTCTCTGGGCTCTTTTCAAGTCACTCTCTTCCCTCTCTTATTGCACTTTAGCCAAACTTTGTCTTCATTTCTAGGTCAAGCTCTTTCTGGCTGTAGGGCCTTTGCGTATACTATTTCCCTTGCATGGAATTCTCTTTCCTTCCCTTGCCTGGCCTTTCATTCCTCCCTCTATACATTTGTTCTGTGGCAACTTTCTACTCAACCTGCAAGTCTCAATATTTCCTCCTCAGACCTTTCTAAACTTTCTGATATAGGGGCGCCTGGGTGGCTCAGTCGGTTAGGCGCCCGACTTCAGCTCAGGTCATGATCTCGCGGTCTGTGAGTTTGAGCCCCGCATCGGGCTCTGTGCTGATGGCTCGGAGCCTGGAGCCTGCTTTGGATTCTGTGTCTCCCTCTCTCTCTGCCCCTTCCCTGCTCATGCTCTGTCTCTATGTCTCTCAAAAATAAATAAACATTAAAAAAAAATTTAAACTTTCTGATATAAAGTAGGTTTCTTGGGGTATCTTGCTGGCCCAGCTGGTAGAGCATGTGACTTTTGATCTCAGGGTTGTGAGTTTGAGCCCCACATTGTGTATAGAGATTAGTTCAAAATAAAATCTCTGCTCCTAACTCACTCTCACTCTCCCGAGGAACAAGTCAGTCAGGAAGCTACACGGCAGCCATGGCTTTTAAAGATACCAGGAAAACGCCTGGGGAAATAGAGGTGCCAATTCACCAAATTAGAATTATTCTAACCAGCCGCAATGTAAAATCTTTGGAGAAGGTAGGTGCTGACTTGATCAGAGGCGCAAAAGAAAAGAATCTCAAAGTGAAAGGACCAGTTCGGATGCCTACCAAGACTCCGAGAATCTCTACAAGAAAAACTTGTGGTGAAGGTTCTAAGACGGGATCGTTTTCAGATGAGGATCCAGAAGTGATTCGCTGATTTGCACAGTCCTTCTGAGGTTGTTAAACAGATTACTTCCATCAGTAACGAGCCAGCAGTTGAGGTGGAAGTCACCATTGAGGAGGCTTATATCAACCTTTTTAATAAATTATCAGTGAAAAAAATAAAATAAAATCTTAAAAAAATAAAGTAGGTCTCTCATAATTTCTTCCCATAACTTTCCTTCATAACACTTACTGTAATTCGCAGTTATGCATTTACTAGTACATCTATTTGTTGAATATCTGTTCCCCCACAGACTGAAAGCTCCCTGGGAACGGAAATCACATGTGTTTTGTGTACCACTGTCGGCTCGTCCTTACCAATGCGTCTGGGATATAATACGCCCTTAATAAATATCTGTCGAATGATGAGTAAATTAATATCTTCCTGATAGGCTTATTACACTGTGAAAACAGACATCAGAGCCCGACACCAGTAAATCTTTATGTCATATAGTGCGTGTAGATCCACCTGGCTTGGATTCTAGACTCGGCAACCAGTCTTTTTCTTTTCTTTCTTTTTTTTCAATTTTTTTTCTTTTAGAAAGAGAGAGAGAGAGAGTGCATGTGTGAGCGAGGGGCAGAGGGAAAGAAAGAATCTTAAGCAGGCTCCATGCCCAGCACATAGCCCAGTGCGGGGCTTGATCTTACAACCGTGAGCCGAGACCAAGAGCTGAATGCTCAGCTGACTGAGCCACCCCGGTGCCCCGTGGCAACTAGTCTTTTGATAGTCCTCTCATTTCTAATTCAAACCTCTTCAGGTCCCACAGGGGCATAATAAAGTCCAGCTGAGCTTTAACAGCAAAATCCCTGATTGGGTGGCTCCTTTATACAGACACATGCCTCAGCCCCCCAAAGTGTCACCAAGTATTTTTCAGAGTCCGCCTCTCTTCCCACCCAGCCCCGCTGCTCCTCTGGGAGGATGTCATCCTCTTTGGGGGCTCTCAGGGGGTCCCCACATGGTAAAGCCCTCAAGAGTCCCCTTAATGCTCTGTCCCTTTTGGCTTCACTATGCTGTGTGTATCTCCTAGGACTCCTTTCCTTCCAAGTCATAGAACCCAATTCGAACTTGTCCGACACGAAGGGGGGATGCTTCATTTTGTGACCCTGGAAGAGCTGAGGCTGAGTGCTGGGAAAAGCTAGAAACAGGAACCTCTAAGCTACCTAGCCTTGGCTCTCTGCCGCGCATCTCAGCTCCTTTCCTCCTGTTGGCTTCATTTTCTCTTCCTGCAGACGAGTTCTCTCCATGTATTTGGGGACATAGCTGCAGCAGGTCTGGGGACTCCTGCACAAACACCACATCCCAGAGAGGAAGGGCTTCCCTCTATTAGCTCTACTCAGAAAAATCTGAGGGAGGATATTACTTGCCCTGCGTGAGTGACATCTCAGTCCTCTGCGGCCCGGGGCCTGGAGGCACAGGGGTGGTGGGCTGGGGAACACTGTCCCATAGGAGGAAAAGAACAAGGAGCACTACCAGAAGAGGGGAGAAAAGGGTAAGAGGTGACATTAGAATGTTTACTACACTATGCTTTATGTGTACAGCAGTGAGGCTGCCTGTTATGGGTTGATTGGTTAGGGGTTGAATTGAAAAGACATATTGAGGGGGTGCCTGCCTGGCTCAATCAGTAGAGCATGTGACTCCTGATCTCAGGGTCATTGAGTTCAAAACCCATGTTAGGTGTGGAGTATACTTAAAAAAAAGAAGAAGAAGATATGTTGAGGTCCTAACCCCCCAGTGTCTCAAAATGCATTTTTTTAAGTAGGTTTTATGCCCAGCATACAGCCCAACGCGGGGCGCGGGAGGTGAACTCATTGACCCTGATATCAAGACCAGAGCTGAGATCAAGAGTCCAATGCTGGGGCACCCGGGTAGCTCAGTCGGTTAAGCATCTGACTCTTGCTTATAACTCAGGCCATGACCTTACAGCTTCGTAGGTTTCAGCCCTGCATCAGGCTCTGTGCTGACAGTGCAAAGCCTGCTTGGGATTTTCTCTCTCATTCTCTCTCTCTCTGCCTCTCCCCAACTCGCACTTTCTCTGTTCTCTCAACATAAACACATAAACAAACAAAAAAGAGTCTCTAAAAAAAAAAAAGAATCCAATGCTTAACTGACTGAGTCACCCAGGCACCCACCAAAATGGGATCTTATTTGAAAATAAGGGCATTGCAGGTATAATTAGTTAAGATGGGGTCACACTAGAGTTGTGTGAGCCAGTAATCGAATGTAACTGGTGTCTTTATAAGAAAATATTAGTCATGATACTTCTTAAGCCATAATAGGAATGGAGATTTCATCCCAGGGCATTATGGCATTAGGTGTAGAGACCACTGTGATGGGGTTTTGGCAGGAGAGACATTAAGCGTGACCTGGAACACAAGGCAATTTAGAGCCAGGGAGCAGGGTGGGGGGCAGTGGATGGACAATTCCTAAGAGGGAACGGAGGTAAGGAGGAATTTTTGCTAGGCTAACCTAACAGGATACCTGCCGCAGACGGCCCAGTGGAGGCAGACATCACCAGCGGGTGAGGGAGGATGACAGACCCAGTCAGGCGCTGAGGGTGAAAATTCTGGCTAAAATGCGGTGACCCACAGAAGGACATGGAACTTGGAAAGTTGAGGCCCAGATGAGAAGAGAGTTGGGAGGCTGACTGGAGTGTGGTCAGGGAAGAATCTCTACCAGGGAGAACACCGTGTGAAGAAGGAGGCAGAGATTGGAGTGACGCATCTGTAAGCCAAGGGACGCCAAGGATTGCCAGTTGTCACCAGCAGCGAGGCGAGAGGCGTGGAACAGTTTGTTCCTCCGTGCCCTCAACAGGAACCACCCCTGCCGATGCCCTGATTTTGAATTTCTAGCCTCCAGAATTGTGAGAAAATAAATTTGTGTTTTCTTAAGCCACCCAGTTTGTGGTACTTTGTTACATAGCCCCAGGAAACTAACACGGGGCCCCTTTCCTAACTGACCTTTTGTCAGAATCACGTAGAGTTTCTCATAAAACCTCCTTCTACGTTTTGACCGGCTTCGGACTATACCTGACTCTCTGTGGGGGTTCAATTTTAGTATATGTGCTGCCGAAGCGAGCACTCTGTGGGGGTTCAAAACCAAGTCTAGGAGTCTGGAAGTGGCTAAAGCCACTCCCATTGTATCTTCTCCCCTGTGCCCACTTCTCTCTACCCAGCAACCACGGTCCCCCAAGACGCAAACCCAGCGTAAGCTCTGGCTCACGTGGGAATGCTCTGCTATGGGTCCCTTTTACTGGCAGGGGGAGAATTCTTTGATTAGGCTGACTCAATATCCGTGAAGTGGGGCAGTTGTATTTTTCACCGGAAATGAATAGTTTGGCATTCTCTCTTATACATTCCTATCTTTGAGCTTCGTTGGTGAGTTTAGTAACTGAGTCCTATTTGGCTACTGATGAGGATTCTGCATCTGCAAAGGTGAGAACCAAACTTCCTGACCCTGTGTGAGAGAAGGCCAGGTAACCCCCGCCTCCATGACATCACAGTGTTCCTTCCCATGGAAGCGTCCTCAGGGACGAGATGGACTCTGCTAATAGAACTCTTTCCTGCCCCAGGATCGCGCCTCTCAGTCCTAACTGACGATTAGAACCAAATGTGGCTGTTTTTCTACGTTACCCCTGAAAGCTGCTCTGATTTTATTTCATCTCGAATTTATTTTTCTACTACAGAAAATAAAACACTCCCAGTAGATTAACTGTTATTTAGTGGTACCTCGAATCCCCAGGAATACTTGTCCTTGGGCATCCTGTTTTTATACCGCTAAGCAGTTATAAGTGTCTGTGTACGCGCATGGATGTTTGGCTTCCAATGAGTTGCTTTTACAACGTGATAACCTTGTGCCATATGTTGGGCAAATATCTTGGCCATAATTCACAGGCAACTGACAGATTAATAGATCCTCTGCCGTTCTCATTGTGGAGACTTTGTGTTAGTGGCCTTTGTCTACCATGGATCTGACAGAGGGGAAGGATTAGCTCACTGACGCTCGGCACACGGTTGACAAGGGATTTTGTGAAAACAAAGCCAAACAAACGAGGCAGCTTCCATAGGCACCTGGCTGAATAAATTAAACTTGATTGAATCCTCTATTATAACAATGACAGAAAAGGAGGGAAAATATGCCTTCCCTAAATGAGCTTCTTTAAAATCACTTGCTATTTAAATTTTGCCATTCCAGGGAAGCAGAAACTTACTTAGCAAGACACCTTCGACTAGGTCTCTAAGGCTCTTCAGCTGGCTCTGGGCCCCCAGAAGTACTGTGCACACTTCCTGAAAGCATAGTCACTGGAAGTCATTGCTTCGAAGCCAGTGCTGCCAACGAACACAGTGCTCTTCTCCCCTTGGCCTGCCCTGGCTTCTGAGTGGCCCCATGGGGATGGCCTCCACGCAGGAGAAATTAAATGTATCCAGAAGGGAAAAGACTGATTTGAAGTAACAGTCTAAAAAGGACTATGAAAAAGAGAGACAAAATAAGTCTAGATTCTACAAGAAAGATGAAAAAAAATAGCATCAACGTTTACTACTAAGCTTGGCGTAAATACATACTGTACCATTGAACTTAACATTATCTAGGGGCTTTTCATTTGCTACGAGTTGGCATTACCAGCCAGCATGAGGCACCCAAATGCAAACGTAGAAAGGAAAAAACATTGTTCATTTTGTCAAAATGAACATACAAGTGATTATGTGAGTGCCCTGTGGAAAGGTGAGAGTCTGCATAGTGTGATTTTAGTAGAGTCTCACCTGTCCAAACAGAAATTCCTATCAGCCTGCCATTGTGTTCTCTTCCCACAGAGCGTCCACCAACAGAGAGACCCCCTGACAAAAGCCAGAATAGTAGGTTCCAGAAGGATAGTGTTGAAATACGCTGGGATTAAAATGTTACCTAGGAGTGGAAGGAGTAGCTGAGGCTAGCTTTTATCCTTTACTGAATTAGAGTCGACCAGAGAATTAGTCATTCATCTTGGTAGACGAGGGACTGATGTCTGATTTCTGTGTGGGACTGGGGCGCACACCCCAAACAGGAAGTGACCAAGGGTCATACGGAATAGAATAAACAAAGCCAGAGAGGCAGAGAGAGGCAGCGTGCGTGGTAAGATTGCTTACTGAAACTGCTTCAGAAAACTTATTACTGCCACTATAGAACCTATAGAATTTTTTACCTAAGTTTTATGGGCTTTAGGGTCCTCATCTGTAAAACTAGGGTCCTAATACCCCTGTCATAGGACTGCTGTGGAAATTAAAGATAAATGTAAACCTGAACATATGGGAGCAGGTCTGCATGTGAAAATACAAACTTCATACTTGCTTTGCTACAGGATAAGCTGCAGCTGTGAAGGAGACCCAGTTAGGAAGGGTAATGGGGCACCTAAGGAAGGTTCTGAACTGTGGATAAAGTTCAGGATAGTCTTTCTTCATATAACGCTAATGGTCACTGCTGGACCTCAACGGGGGTTTTTGGCAAACTTGTTTTAAAAAAAAAAAACTTTTTTTTAAACGTTTATTCATTTTTGAGAGACAGAGCACAAGCGGGATTGGGGCAGAAAGAGAGGGAGGCACAGAATCTGAAGCAGGCTCCAGGCTCTGAGCTGTCAGCCCAGAGCCTAACACAGGGCTCAGACTCACAAACCATGAGATCATGACCTGAGCAAAAGTTGAATGCTTAACCAACTGAGCCACCCAAGAGCCCCTTGGCAAACTTGTTCTGTAAAGGGTCAGAGAACAAATATATTAAGCTTTGCAGTTCATACTCTGTTGCAACTACTCATCCCAGAAAAGCAAAAAAGCATCCGAGGACAATGAATTAATAAGCTTGACAGTGTTCCAATAAACTTTTTTTTTTTTTTTGGACACTTACATTTGAATTTCGTATAGTTTTCAGGTGTCACAAAATTTTATTCTTTCAAATTTTTTTGAACTGTTTAAAAAGGTGAAAACATCTCTTAGCTCACGGGCCACACAGAAACAGGTGGCAGGGGGAGGCAGGTGGGGGCAGGGGTGAAATAGACAAAGGGATTAAGAGTACACTTACTGTGGGGCGCCTGGGTGGCTCAGTCAGTTAGGGGTCCGGCTCCTGATTTCAGCTCAGGTCACGATCTCATGGTTTGTGGGATCGGGCCCTGTGTCAGGCTCCTTAGCGTGCAGCCTGCCTTGGATTCTCTCTCTCCCTTTGCCTCTCCTCTGCTCGCACATTCACTCTTTCTCTCAAAATAAATAAACTTAAAAACAGTATGCTTATCATGATGTAAGCACCGAGAAATGCATAGAAATGTTGAATCACTATATTATACACCTGAAACTAATATAACACTGTATGTTAATTATACTTCTATTAAAAAAAAAATCAAAGAAAAAACCAGGTGGCAGGGCTGGATTTGTCCTAGGGGCTGAATGAAGTTTGCTGGCCTCTGTTCTGCATACTGGATTATTTTCTTTATATTCCTTGTCTCCTTTAATTCACCTATCAACCTGATGAGATAATGCCAGGAAGGGGGCACTTTGCGCTCCACCGTGACAGGGCCAGAAGCAGAGGCGCAGGGACGGGGACACAAGCACGAAAAACACCTTACCACCCGGAGGCAGAGGCAGATTCAGGCACACCCATTCCTCGGGCATTCGAGCAGCTGGCGTCCACGGCATTACTCCGCAACAGCAGCAGTCAGAGTCCAATTAAAAACCAGAAGCCAGCAGTCCCCTAACATCGCCCTCAACTTTCTCTTACTCCGTCTCCTGCCGAAGAGACAAATCAAATGAAGGTAGCACTTTCTCAACTAGACATCAGCAATCTTTTGCTGTCTGCAATTCCAAGGAAAAATTACAAAGATGGCGGAGGTCTTTTTTAAAACGTGCAAGAACCTGAGGGGCACCTGGGTGGCTCGGTCTGGCTCTTAACTTCGGCTCAGGTCATGATCTCATGGTTCTTGAGTTTGAGCCCTGCATCTGTCAGTGTGGAGCCTGCTTGGGATTTTCTCTCTCTTTCTCTCTCTTCCCCTCCATTGCTCATGCTCCCTTTCTCTCTCAAAATAAACTTCACACACACACACACACACACACACACACACACACACGAAGCAATTATTGAACACTTACCACTATATGCTATGCATTGTCATGCGTGCAGCTTATTTAATTTAATCTCAGAACAATAGAGGGAAACAGCTTATTAGCAGACCCAATCGGAGGACGAGACCCAGGATGGGTACCCAACCAGAATCAAACACAGTGAATGGCCGGTCTGCCGCCCCCAGTTCCAGGTCCTTCCTGTTATCATACTAATACACGTCCAGAGCCCAGCTGATGGGTATAACCTTCTCAGCAACAGGGAACAGCTGAGCAGAAGCAATCCCAGGAGGAAGGCCGAGAGGAAATCTGCCCCTGAGTGCTGGAGGAAGGCAGACAGGACAGAAGCACATGCCAGAGGTGCAATGTTACTAGAAACTTTTCTCAACTAGAAAGAGGTGTGTTCATACCAGAAGCGTCTCTTAAAAAATTCAAAAACCCTGCTTGGACACAACAGACACTTTGGTAGATTGACTGAGGGGACGGGGGACGGCCGGTGGTAGGAAGTGTGGGGGGAGGGGTGTGGGGTATACTGGGGAAGTTGCTGCCCTTGTATGTGGAGCCAGCACATGGTAACACAAGGGCCACCAGGAGGCCAAGGGCACCATCCTTTGTCTAACAAAGGGCAGGAGAGTGTACGAGAGCCCAGAGGACCGCGCTGTTATCTGCCCCAAGGGAAGTGCCACGGAGCACTCTGGGAACTCAGAGGCAGCGCCTCGTTCAGATCTCAGGGTTGAGTCAGAGATCGCGAGTGGCCTGTGGGTTGAGACACCAGAAAATGAAAGCAGCCAGAAGTACTTGCGTTCTTTTCATTACTTTTTTCCCCCAGGGGACTCACACCTGAGTCCTCCTCTAACAGTTCGGTTGGCTGCAAATAAAGGTGGAGGAACGGGGCAGTTCAAAGGCAGAAGGCAGCTCTCCCTCCCACCTTTCATTCAGAAAACCCACGGAAGTGTAGCCTGAGGGTGTGCATGTGAGGAGCAAGGAGTGATTCCACCCACTCTCCTCTTGAGGAGTGAGTGTGTGTGCGCGCGCCCCCGTGCACACAAGTGTTTCCAGGAGGAGAGGGCAGGGAGGCCTGGCTCGGGCCGGCCAGAGGATCTTTCTGGGGTTGCAGCTACACTTTGGAGCCATCACTGTGGACAGAACAGGGATTCAGGATCTTGAGAAGGAAGTGACTTTCTTCCCTGTTTCTCCTTTTCCTGGTAGAGCCCATAATCTAGGGGTAGAGACATGGATAAATCCCTAATTATAACACCAAGGGCCAAATACTGGGGATGACAGGTGGAGATACCATTGGCCCCACAACTCAGAAGGGCACTGAAATTGGTGTGGAGGAGGGGCAGGGGTACAGAGGTGGTATTTGTTATCTATTTCTGTGTAACAAATTAACAAAAACGTAGCTGCTTAAGACAACAAACATTTATTATCTCACAGTTTCTTTGGGGCAGGAATCCAGACATGGCTTAACCGGCTGCCTCCCATGGCTGAAGGTCTTCCGTGAGGTGGTGGTAAATGCTGATTGCTGGGGCTGCCATCTCATCTGAAGGCTCAGCTGGGGCAGGACCCCATGCCAAACTCACCCAACATTGTCGCTGGAAGGATTCAGTTCCACACAGGTTTTTGGATGGAGGCCTCTCTCTGCTCCTTGTCACATGGCCCTCATCACAGAGAAGGTTCACAACATGGTAGCTTCTGCCACATTCCTTTCTTTCTTCAGAGTCCCAAAGGCACGGATACGAGGAGCCAGGGAATCAGTGGGGGCCACCTTAGAGGCTGCCTGTCATAATATTATCTGAGCTGAGAACCGCAAAGTAGACGGGAGTCAGCCAGGCAGGAGGGAGGGCGTCGGGAATGGCAGGTATGGTAATTCAGGTAATTCAGTGTGGCTGAGCAGAGAGCGGCTCACCTGGGTGGAGATGTGTGATGGAGAGGCCAGTGGGGCCCAGAGGCCGTAAAACCCTTTAACTCAGATTTGCGGAAGGAAGACTCTGTCCTGGAGGGATGGACAGCTTAAAGCTCGAGGCTACAATTTAAGATTCAGCTTTAGAAAGATTACACTGCTGTCGGGAGAATAGACTGGAGGGAGTAAGAGAAAGAAGGAGGCCATCAGGGGTTGGAACTGAGGCAGTGACTGGAGAGACAGAGTGGAGTCCAGAGATATTAGAAGTTGGAATCTGGGGGTGCCTGGCTGGCTGGGTCAGTTAGGTGTCCGACTTCAGCTCTGGTCATGATCTCATGGTTTGTGAGTTTGAGCCTCACACGGGGCTCTCTGCTGTCAGCACAGAGCCTGCTTCTGATCCTCTGTCTTCCTCTCTCTCTACCTTCCCCCACTTGCTCTCTCTTTCTCAAAAATAAATAAACATTAAAAAAAAAAAGCTGGCTCACCTTTAAAAAAAGAAAGTTGGAATCTGTTAGATTTGGGCACTGAATACTTACTATCTTCCCCTTCTAGAACACAAGTTTTGGAGGGCAGGGCTTTTTGTAGTTTCTGTACCCCCAGTGCTTAGAATAGTGGTTTTCAATGAATGAACGGGGTTACCCCCACGTTTCTGGCTTGTGGTAGAGCCCTTCTTTGATATAAAAAACAACAAAGAACAGGGGCACCTATCTGGCTCAGTAAGAAGAATGTGCGACTCTTGATCTTAGGGTTGTGGGTTCGAGCACCATGTTGGGTGAAGAAATTACTAAAACAAACAAACAAAGAGAAACAAAAAAACAACAAACCAAACCAAACCAAACCCCACAGAAAACAAACAAAGCTAGGGATGTAATATTTGGGAAATACTGCGTCTGAGGTGTTCTGTGGGACATCTAAGAGTACATGCTCGGTAGACAGTTGGAATGTGGGGATCTGGAGACTTCCCGGAGAAACAGTGAGAACTGAAGACCTGAGAGTCCCAGCACCTCATGCCAGTTGTGGGAGTGGATCCTACGGCGCCTGGTCCGTTACCTCAAGCATCCAGGACACTTTGAAGAGCAGCAGGGCTTAGAAAGAGAGCACAGGAATAAAGGCCAACTGTCATTCACAAAAGAAAGCCCAAAATATGCTGCCACAGAGAGAAAGCAGGACTCTAGGAAAACCAGAGAGGACACTGATCGGTGAGAACAATGGCATCATCCGGCATCAAGTGTTCGGTAAGGAAGGACTGAGGAGTTCAGGAAGTTCAGACCCTGGGTGGGTGGGGAGGGAGGTGAAAAAAGAGTATTTTCCGAAAATGCAAAGTATTATTCAACATTTTAGAAGTTAAAACTGCCATTTCCAAATTTCATTACGAGACAAACAAATTGAGCTGCCTGGGTGGTTTTTGTTGGTTAAATGTCCAACTCTTGGTTTTGGCTCGGGTCATGATTCCGTAGTTCATGGGCTAGATAGAGCCCTGCTCTGATAGCGTAGAGGCTGCTTGGGATTCTTTCTTTCTCTCTCCCCCCGCCCCCCACCCTTCCCTCCTTGCAACAGGAGCATTAGTTTTTTTAAATAAAAACTTCAAAAAGAAAAAAAAGACAAACAAAACAGATTTAGATTTATACATCAATTTCCCAAAGCTGGTTTTTTAGCAGCAACTTAAGAATCGCCGAGGAGGTTTTTCAAAAATACCAGTTTCAGAGTGTGTCCCAGCCCTACAAAAATTGTCTCCCAAGAGGGAGAGAAAACTAATTTTTTGAAAGCCGCCAAGTGATTTCGAAGTGTGACAGGCTTTGAAATCATTCACTGAAACCTCTAAGAACTCCTGGTTCGCATTTGGCTTGAGCCCTTTTAGAAGAATTAAAGAGGCAGAAAAATTCATAGATTGCTGTGAGAAGCTGATGGTTAAATTTAAGGCTTTAATAGGAAATTTAAAGTAATCAAGAAAATAACCTCTCCCACAAAGTTAAAAAAAACCCATAAAACACATCCTGTATGTTTATTATCAGGAAAATGCTGATGACTGTAATTAGGACTATAAATTTAGTTGAGAGTAAATGAGAGCTGGATTAGTAAATAAAACTGCCGGTAAACACTGGTAAATCAGTTATCCTCTTGGGTGTGGTTTACAAAAGAATCTAGTGGGTATCTGAAGAGCTGGGGAGCAGCTCCCGGCTCTGACTGGGGGAGAAGCACCCACTGGTTCACAGCCCACAAAGGCTCTGGGGACAACCATCTCCTCTTCTCCGGGGAAAATGTCACAGGTATCTCCAACCCATTCCCAGAGCACACAGTGCCGGAGACGCACAGTGGCCTCCACTTCCTTACCACCTTCCTTTGCCCTTGGCAATTTAACTTTGATCCTCAAAAGTCCATTAAAATCCCCTTCCAGGTCCCCAGGGACCCCAGGCCTTGTAAGTGCCACAAACACACAGCAGCCTTTCCAGTAGGAAGTCTCCAGAGCCCTGGGAGGCCTCTGGCTCACTCCCTACGCTCCCCGCTGCCAGCCCCACCTCCAGGGACTTCCCTCCCAGCCTCTGGAAACAGCCTTCAAACTTCACCACTCCCCCTCTCCCTTTCCCATGACGTTAAAGTGAACTAGTTTTCCCATTTCTACTCTTCCTTGCTGTCCTTAAAGATAAGTACACAGGTTTTTCATTTGTTTTATAACATTTGCTCCTCATCAGGAAATGAAAATAACAAAAAAATAACAAACAAGCTAGTAAGTCACAGCTTCCCTTCCCTTGCTCGGGGGAAGCCTCTGGAGCAAGGCTCACATGTTTACATCTTCAGGTCAAATCATACCAGACAATCGGAGCCCTTCGGTTTCACTTCACTGGGCAGAATGTGCCTGGTTGTCACGGGTCTCCTTTTCCACACAGGATTTCTCGGGGCTCCTTAGGGTATTTCTTTAAAGTTAATCCAATCTCCACCTAATTAGTCCACAAAGAAGTGCAAATAAAATGGGATATCATTTTTGTCTTATCGAGATGGCCAAAAAAAAAAAAGGAAAAGAAAAGAAAAATGAAGCCTGATGATACCGAGTTTTGGCCAGCTTGCTGGGAAGCTGACTCATCCTGGCGCGGCTGGAGGGACTCTGAATCAAGAGCCTTAAATACGTGCATACCCTTCAACCCAGTAATCCCACTTCGAGGAAAATATCCTAAGGAAATAATCAAGAGACGCAGTCAAGGATTTATGCACAGAATATATTCGTTGCAGAGCCATAATTGCGAAAAACTGGCAAGGGACTTTAGGTGCCTCCCAGGTGGGGCTTGGCTCCGCAAATCCTCCTACATCCCTATCATGGAACGGGGCTCACGGAGCTGTGCAGTCATCCGCTCGGGCGCTATTTATTAGGTAACTACTCTGCATTAGGCATTTGGTCGGGTAAACAAAACGGGTAAGCTCCCAGGTCCCCCTGGAAGATGCACTCCCCAAAATTCGGGATCACGCAAAGCAATCTGAAATTGTTGACATTATGTTTTGGGGGAAGTATCATCCCCACTCTCTCACCGCCTGCCGTAAGCAGTTACCGGTTCGAAGAGTATCTCCTTCAGTGGATTTCCCAGGTCGACCTCTCCTTCCCTTTTCACAAGCAGGTCCCGAGGCGCTGGGTAACCTGATCGCGGCGGAAAAGAGCCGCGACGCGGAAGTCTTCCGATTGGTTTCCAGTTCCAGGAAGTTGCCGACTTTGGGCAAATCGCGTCGCCTCTGGGACTGTTTCTAATCAGAAGAATGAAAGAAAAGGCCCGACCAACCATTCAGGTTGTCTGCGTCCACTAATTTTTGGCCCTGGGACGGAGCCATTCGTGGGTGGGGGAGTCCTAACCCGCGTCGGAGGGAGTGGAGGCAGTGGCCCCCTCAAGAGCTCTAGAACACAAAGAAGCCATGGACCACCTAGACTGGAGGGTGAAAGCGTCCGCAGACGGCCGGGCCTGCGGGTGTGTGTGGGGGGGGGGCTCGGAGCCCGCCCGGCCCCCCTCCCCCCGCATTCCGCTTTTCTCCCCCGCAGCGACTCCAGGCCCGCGGGATTCTTGCCCTGAGTTGCTCCTTAATAGTAATACCCAACAGCTAACAATCATGGGCGCTCCGAGGTGCAGCACATTGTGTGGGCGATATAGTCACCTCACTCTCGCGCAGGGAAAGTATAAGGTCTGTGCTGCTACTCCCACGCTTCCTAAGGCAAAACAGGCTTAGGACGGTTACAAGACTTATACGGAGTCACGTGGCTAGCCACTGGGCCTTTGCTCTTCACCTTGTTACAGGATAGTCTTCTTTAAAGGGCAGTGGGACAGTCTCCCGTTTCGTCCCTCGTTCCAATTGCAGAAGACAGGAACAGGGGTCGTAATGGTAGAGTAAGTTGCTTACCGACTGGGAGCCTGAGATAACCAAGTCACGAGCGGGCTTGCCACGGTTTACAAGTGACCTTAGAGACTACTAGAGCTCCCTGCTTCCATTTAGAAACGCCTTTCTCCCCCCCAGCGCCCTTCCTGCCGCCAGGGTGAGGGGTCGGCTCTGAAACGCAGCGGGGAAGGAACAATAGGCGTCCGGGGCCCGGAAGGCGGAGGGCAATTTGCATCTCAGAGGAGCTCGATCTGGACGCTGGGGTTGGACTCTGACCCTTGCACTAAAGATCTGCGCTGGGAATTTCCTGTGACCTGTTGAGGTTTGCTGCTCAGAAGCAATAAGGAGTCTTTGACGTTAATATCCACCTAATTCAGGAATCTAAAATGGCAGTTTGGTGGCAGGATTCTGTGAGCTCCCTGAAAGTATGCAGAAAAGTCTGTGTGTGTGTGTGTGTGTGTGTGTGTGTGTGTGTGTGTGTGTGTGTGTGTGTGTGTGTGTGTGTGTGTGTGTGTGTGTGTGTGTGCGCGCGCGCGCATAGGTGCGGTTTTTGGGGAGAGTGTTCATAACTTTCCTTGGACTATCAGAGGGGCTCACAGCTGCCCAAAGGTAAAGAATTTCTGGTCAAACGTGAGCCACACCGAAGGAGAACAATGGTGCAAATCCTGTGGGAGGAGTGGGAGGAGGAAAGGGAAAGACTTAACTGGGGGGGGGGGCGATAGGGGGAGGGAAGACGTTCAGGTAAAACTTCTCTGAGAGGCAGGATTTGGGAGATGGAGAGGGAGCTGACATTTCTTGAGGCCCTACTGTGCGCCAGGCACTGTTCTAGACTAAAATTCATGAGGATTAATAAATTCTTGGGGCGCCTGGGTGGCTCAGACAGTTAAACGTCCTACTTGGGCTCAGGTTATGATCTCTTGGTTTGTGGGTTCGAGCCCCATATTGGGCTCTGTGCTGACAGCTCAAAGCCTGGAACCTGCTTCAGAGTCTGTGTCTCCCTCTCTCTTTGCCTCTCTCTTGCTCGCACTCTGTCTCTGTCTCTCAAAAATAAATAAAACATTTTTAAAAAATAAGAAAAAATTCTTACAACAACCCCATGAGGTAAATAAGATTGTTCTGGCTTTATAGATTCATTTCTTTAGTAAATATTTTCTGAGCCAGGCAGTGTTCCCAGAGCTGAGGATACAACAGTTCACCAAACAATGGAAAACTGTCTCCTTTCATGGAGCTTCCATTTCGCTGGGAGGCAGATGAGGAATCTGGGTTCACAGAGAGTTACCTGACACATAAGCGTCCTCAGCTAGTAAGCAGTAGAGATTTGAACCCAGGCTGGACAGCACTGGTTTTTGTTTTTGTTTCTGTTTTTGTAAGGACTTGAAACAAAAATAAATAAGAGGAAGGTAAGAAAATCTTTACATCAAGTAGTGCAAAGAAAAGATTTAAAGTTTTCAAACTGCAAATCAAAACCAAATTATACGTTCAGAAAGAAGAAATGGGCAAAGATCATTCAGAAGGGAAAATATGAATGATCAATAATGTTGAATCCTGGCTTCCTGAATTGTCCTTAAAACCATTGATGGCTTGCACAGTGAGGAAGAGTGTTACCTTGACTAGCCTCGGGGGCGCGTCAGAGGGCAAAGGGCAAAGTCTGGATTTTTTTTTTTTTTTATTGAGGTTTGAAGACTTTTTTAATGAGGTTTTCCAGTGGTGGTTGGGATTGTGATAAAATACTTCAGGTTTGGACACAACCAGGCGAGGATTAAGGGGAGGCCTTAAAAGAGTCCTAATAAGGTGCCGTGTAGAAACCTAGAAGCTAAAATGCCAGTTGGCCTTCTTTGACGGAGTGCGTTATGTGACTGCAGTCATGTGTGTTTCTTCTAGACACTTGTTGGGTTTGTCCAGATTTACCCGACCTGCTTCCGATGTTTGGCGGAGAGTACGTCTTAAGATGCCCGAAATGCTTGTGAATAACCAAGTGATGTAGAATGTAAGAAGCCCATTCAGTGAGGTAGAAGGGAATGATGGGTACATCAAGTTATTGGGTTCCCCCCCTTTTTTTTCCATTTTGGTTAGATTTTTAAAAACTTTACGGAGCTATCGTTGACATTCAATTTCACACACTGAAAGTGTGCAATTTTGGTAAGTTTTGACACATGTATATACCTGCGAAGCTATCACCACAGTTCAGATATGACTATATCTGTCACCCCCAAAGTTTCCTTGTGCCTCTTTGTCATCCCATCTACTCAGTGGTCCCTGTCTCCAAGCAACAACCCATTTGTCTTCTGTCACTGCAGATTCTTTGCATTTTTTGTTTGATCTTCAAGTGTAATCTTATAGTATGTATTCATTTTTTGCCTTTTTAAACTCAGAATAATTACTTTGAGATTCATCTGTATCGATAGTTTATTCCTTTTTATTGCTAGTAGTATTCCAGTGTGTAGGTACATCACAAACTGTTTATCTTCTCATCTGTTGATCCCGACTGGGTTGATAACAGGTTTTGACTATTACAGATAAAACTGTGATGACTGTTCATGTGCAAGTATTTGTGTAGATACAGGCTTTTACTTCTCTTTGGTAATTAATTACCTAGGAATAGAATGGCTTGATCATATGCTAGGTGTATGTCAAACTTTCTAAGAAACTGCTAAACTGTTCTCCTAAGTGGCTGTCCCATTTTATATTCCTATCAGCCGTATATGAGAATTCTAGTTGCTCTGTATATCTTCACCAACCTTTGGTATAATCAGTCCTTTCAAATTTAGCCATTTTTAGAGGTGTGTAGTAAAGTATCTCATTTTAGTTTTAATTTGTATTTCTTTCTTCTTTCCTTCTTTCTTTCCCTTTCTTTCTCTTCCTTCCTCCCTTCCTTCCTTCCTTCCTTCTTCTCTTCTTCCCTCCTTCCTTCCTTCTTTCCTTCCTCCCTCCCTTTCCTTTCCTCCCTTCCTCCCTCCCTCCCTTCCTTCCTTGTTGGCTTCATGCCCACCATGGAGCCCAGTGTGGGGCTTGAACTCATGACCCTAAGATCAAGACCTGAGATGAGATTGAGTCTGATGCTGAACTGCCTGGGCCACCCAGGAGTCCCTTAATTTGCATTTCTGAGATAACTAATGGTGATGAGCATCTTTTTGTGTGCTTTCTGATATCCATACATCTTCTTTGTTAAAGTGTCCATTCAAATTATTTACCTGTTTGTTGTTGTTCGGCTGTTTATCTTATTACATTTTGAAAGTATATGTATTATATATACACACATATAAGTATGTATATATACACCCACACACACACACACACACACACAGAGTATAAGTTCTTTTTTGTTGTTGTTGTTGTTTTGTTTTTTTTTAACATTCATTTTTGAGAGACAGAGACAGAGCGTGAAGGCAGAGGAGGGGCAGAGAGAGAGAGAGACAGACAGACAGAGAGAATCTGAAGCAGGCTCCAAGCTCTGAGCCATCAGCACAGAGCCCGACATGGGGCTTGAACTCACCAATTGTGAGATCATGACCTGAGCCAGAGTCTGAGGCTTAACTGACTGAGCCACCCAGGCGCCCCGTAAGTTCTTTATCAGATATGTGATTTGCTAATATTTTCTCCCAGTCTGTGGCTTAACTTTGCATTCTCCAAATAGTAGCTTTCAAAGAGTGTACCTTTGGGCAGAGACTACTTAGTTCCAGGCCTGGCCTTAGTGTCCTTGCCTTTCAGACCAGAGGGCTTTGCCACAGATATGCTCCCGTAGGTCCTTGGTTAGGCCAAGAAGCCTTCAAGCTTGATTTCTCTCTTCATAGTTATTGGAGCTGGAGGTACAGGAGCAGCAGTGTATGTCTTGTGTCTGGCATTGTTCAATCCAGATATCCTTTGGGACGAAGAGAGTAACCCGGAACCCAGAATAAAATGTGTCCTGACGATCAATACACATTCTAGTCAGTAAATATAGATTATATCAAAATGAAGAAAGAGGGTTCAGACTTCTAAATGATATATTTCACTATAAAGCTGCTTAGAATGAAGGCCTTCCAGAAGTCATTTGTGCCACCAGGAACCATTTCCCCTTTAAATGCTCAAAATCACGTTGATGTACTGTGTTGGCGTTTGCACTGATCAATAAATATCTCAAACTAGAAAAAAAAAGAGCATGCAGTCTTAATTCTTGTTAAGTCCAGTTTATCAGCTTTTTCTTTTATGGATTGTCTCTTTTGTTGTCATATCTAAGAAATCTTTGCCTCGCCCAAGGCCTTTTACCTTTGTTTTCTTTTTAAGTTTTACAATTTTAGGATTTACATATATATCTTTGATGCATTTTGAGTTAATTTTTTGTATATGGTGTAAGGCGTGGATCGAACTTCATTTCTTTTGCATGTGAACATTCACTGCAAGGGCAATTTTTTTTGCCATTTTTAAAAAAAAATTTAAAAAAAAAAAATTTTTTTTTTTTTTTAATGTTTATTTATTTTTGAGACAGAGAGAGACAGAGCATACGTCAGGGAGGGGCAGAGAGAGGGAAACACAGAATCCGAAGCAGGCTCCAGGCTCTGAGCCGTCACCCAGAGCCCGACACAGGGCTCGAACCCACAGACCGTGAGATCATGACCTGAGCTGAAGTCGGACACTCAACCGACTGAGCCACCCAGGCGCCCCTAAAAAAAAAAATTTTTTTTAACGTTTATTCATTTTTGAGAGAGAGAGACAGAGCAGAGCATAGGCAGGGGAAGGGCAGATAGAGAGGGAGACACAGAATCTGAAGCAGGCTCCAGGTCCTGAGCTGTCAGCACAGAGCCCCATGTGGGGCTTGAACCCACGAACTGTGAGATCATGACCTGAGCCGAAGTCGGATGCTTAACCGACTGAGCCACCCAGGCACCCCTCTTTTTGCCACTTAATTGCCCTTGCCACTCCGTTGAAGTGTTGGCCGTGCATGTCTGGGTCTATTACCAGCCTTTCTATTCCATTCAATTGATTTATTTGTCTAGCTTTACCTCAATTTTTCCCCACACTGAATTAATGTAGCTTTATTATAAGTATTGAAATCAGTTAGTAGAAGTCTTCCAAGTTTGTCTCTTTTTCTCAGAGTTATTTAGGCTCTTCTAGGTCCTTTGTTTTCATTACACATTTTAGAATTAGTTTGTTACTTTCTACAAAAAAAACCTATTAGGATTTTGGATGGGATTGCTTTGGTGCTATCGGTCAATTTGGGGATAATTGACTTCTTAATAATACTGACTGTTCTAACCTATGAATATACCATATCTTTCCATGTATTTAGGGACTCTTTAATTTCCCTAAGTAGTTTTCCGCAAGCGGATCCTGCACATTTTTTGGTCAAATTTATTCCCAAGTATTTCAGATTTAAAATGCTATTGCATATAGAAGTACAACTGATTTTTGTATGTTTAACTTTGTGTCCTGCAACCTTCTGAACGTTTTCTTTCTCTCAAAATAAAAGTTTTAAAAAAGTTGTTCCTATTATTCCCCTTATTATCCTTTAATTTTTTTGTTATTAATTTAATAGTTTTCTTTTTTTTCAAATTTTTATTTAGATTCCAGTTAGTTAACATGTAGTGTAACACTGGTTTCAAGAGTAGGAATTCATCAGGAGTGATTCATCACTTGCATATAAAACCCAGTGTTCATCATAACAGGCAGCCTCCTCAATCCCCATCACCCATCTAGCCCAGCCCCCTCTTCCATCATCCCTCAGTTTGTTCTCTATGGTTAAGTATCTCTTATGGTTTCCTTCCCTTTTTTTCCCTCCCTTTCCCATATGTTCATCTGTTTTGTTTCTTAAATTCCACATGAGTGAAATCATATAGTATTTGACTTTCTTTGACTTATTTCGCTAAGCATAATACACTCTAGCTCCATTCATGTTGTTGTAAATGGCAAGATTTCATTCTTGTTGATAACTGAGTAGTATTCCATTGTATATACATGCCACATCTTCTTTATCCATTCCCCTTATTATCCTTTTAATGCCTGTAGGATCTGTTTTTATGTCAACTCTATCATTCTTGATATTGGCAATTTGTGTCTTTCTTCTTTCTTCTCTAATCAGTCTGGCTATAGGTTTAACAATTTTATTGATTTCTCAAACAATTACCTTCTGGGGTGCCTGGGTGACTCAGTTGTTAAGCATCTGACTTTGGCTCAGGTAATGCCCCGCTACCAATGAGTCCCTCTTCTCTCTCTCTCTCTCTTTCCCTCTCTCTCCCTCCCTCGGCCCCTCCTGGGATTCTCTCTCTCTCCGCCCCCTCTCGCTCACTTGCACCCTCTCTCTCTCAAAAAAAAAATTACTTTCTGGTTTCACTGATTTTTTTTTTGTTATTTTTAATTTTTTTATTAGTTTTTAAACTAATATATGTTAATTGGAACATAGTAACATATTACATATGTAGCATAGAAAACCTTTTTCTAGGGTAGGTGTTCAGTGCTAGCAATTTCTCTTTAAGAGCTGCTTTAGAGACTCTTTTTGCTTTCACTTTGATTCATTTTTTTGACCCTCATGGCCAGAGAACATACTTTAAATGACTTGCATCTTTTTAAATTGATGCTTATTTTGTGGCCCCAAAGATTGTCAATCTTGGTAAATGTTCTTTGTGTACTGGGAGAGAATTTGTATCTTGCTGTTGGTGAAAAACATTCTGTAAATATCAATTTGATCAAGTTGGTTGATGGTATTGTCCGAGTTCTCCATGTCTCTACTGATTTCCTATCTATTTGCTCTTTCGATTATTGAGAAAGAAGTGCTTTTCTTACTATACTTGAGACTTTGTCTCTTTCTCATTGATTCCATCAATTTTTATTCATGTGTTTGGAAGCTCTGCTATTTTTGAATAGGATGTCAGTAAGAAATCCAGGAGACATTTTGGGGTCGTTTAAGAACACAAGTTATGGGTAGGTAAATGACAGACCTCAGGATTATGTTTTACGGGAGTTTTAGGAAACATCTGGCCCCACATGCTAGCTCTAACTAGAGTGATTTATTTTTAGGCTTTGCAGCCCAGAGATTAATTGCTCCATCTAGGTTACGGTATCTATTTTAATCAAATTATAACATGTCAAGATAAAGAACCAAAAGAATTATCACAAATGTTAGGTTGAATCATATACAGTTGTCAACATTTGCCTTTGACCTACAAAAATGGTAGCTTCTTACAAAGCAAGGAATTTTATTCATTATGGTTTTATTCAGAATAGTGAAACACTGGCAGCTATGTACATGTTTTATATCATAGCATTTTTCAGAATGGTGAAAACTTGGGAGGTAAACCTGAATGTCACACAATAAATCATGCCATATGCCTATCATGGAATTAAGTGAATGATCTGGGAGATAATTTAATAACTCACTCCCTTTATATTCTCATCCAGTTTTAGGACATTAAATTCCATCTATATATGCTGGCAACTCCCAAATTTGTATCTGAAGTCCAACTGCTCACAAAATCCAACTCAGACATTCAATTTCCTATTCACCATTTCCATGGATATCTAATCAGTTTTTGACATTTAACATGTCCAAACCTGAACTCCTGATCTGTCTCCAAAACTTGTTCTCCCCACATCCTTACTCATCTCAGTTAACAGAATTTCTAGCCTCATCCTTCCAGTCATTCAGGCCAAAATCCTTAGAGTCATTCTTGACTTTTCTTTCGCTCATCCCCCACATTCAACCAATGCATCAGGAAATTCTCTGGCGTTAGTTTCAAAATATACCAAGTACCCAACACTTTCCATCACCTCATTGCTACCCCTGTGGTCTTCTTTCCTTTAGACTGCAAAAGCCTCCTATGCTTTTTAACTGAAGTTAATATATATACGTACACACACATATATATAGTCAATGATTTAAAGGATAGTGATAAAAATCGTACAGATACATGTGGATCAAGTTCAAGTCGACATGGCAGACAATGTCTGCTCTAAACCACTGCACCATAAAGTTTGGAGACATCTGCTCTACTGTCTCTTCTTTTCCTCCTCCTTTGAGTCCTCCACAGCTGAATATAAGAAATTGGGGCAGTTATCAGTTTATTGCCTCTCAACTCTGTATCTACCCTTTATCTCCTGTTCTGCGACAATTAGGCTAGACCCTTTTGTACACATTGTTCCTTTGCCAGCTGACACAGTGTCAACCTTCGTCAGTAGAATGCGCTGGAGAGAGAGGTTTCCTAAAACTCCCGCAAAACATAATCCTGAGGTCTCTCATTTACCTACCTGTAACTTGTGTTCTTAAACGACCCCAAAACTCCACCTGGATTTCTCGTTGGTCCCGCTGTGCCCCGTCTGCAGGCTCCTGCGGTGGGAAGCTCCTGGCTCTGTGGTACTCTGCGGCTCACCTCACGTCACGTGGCATTCCCTTGGGTGCTCTACAGTGAGTTTTATGGGGATAGCACTTGTCCGTGGATGGCTTCCCAGCAGCTTCTGGGATGTGGCACCTCCCCATGGATGCTTCCCTAGCACCTGAGGGCAGATCCCCAAGTGCCACTAGTGCAGCAGCTCAGGAAATTTCTTTGACGTCTAATGGACCTTGGTGGCGCCCTTCCTAACAAAATCTCGCTCTCAGCCTGAGGGAAAGGGGGCATTTTAGGCATAGGGTTAGCAGCTGCTTCCTGTTGATGCTATTGGTTTTTTTTCTTTCTGCTATTCTTGTATTGTTCAGAGTTCTTTTTATTGCTTAGTAAATCCTCCATTTTTCTAATTTCTTGTTATAGTTTATAACGGTTAATTTATCAATTTGGCTGGGCCATGGTGACCAGATATTTAATCAAACATTATACTGGATATTTCTGTGAAAATGTGCTTTGGATGAGATTAATATTACATTAGTGGCCTTCAAGTAAAGCAGATTACCTTCCATAATGTGGGTGGGTGGGTCTCATCAAATCAGTTGAAGGTCTACACGGAACATAGAGTGCCCTCCTCTGGGCAAGAAATAATTCTGTCAGTGGATTGCCTTTGGACTTGAACTACAACTCTTCTCTGGCTGTCCCGCCTACCAGTCTACTCTGTAGATTTTGGATTTATCAAGTCTCTAAAATTGCATGAGCCAATTCCTTACAATAAATCTCTCTCTCTCTCTCTCTCTCTCTCTCTATACACAGAAACACATGACCTCTTGGTTCTTTTTCTCTAGAGAACTCTCATACATAGTTTTTTACATTAAACTCCCCCTCTTCAGGGTGCCTGGCTGGCTCAGTTTGGTATACCATACAACTCTTGATCTTGGAGTCATGAGTTCAAGCCCCATGCTGGGCATGGACTTTACTTAAAAAAAAAAAAAAAAAACATCCCTCTTCACATAGCTTGGTTTCTGTCTCTTGATTGGATCCTGACAAATATACCCTTGTTCTCCCCTGAACTCCTAATTCATTCGTGCAAGTGCCTACTAAGCTTCTCTACTTGGATGTCTAACAGGCATTCCAAAATTCGGTCCAAAAGTAATTTTTTCCCAATGTTTATTAATTTTTGAGAGAGAGATACAGAGTACACTAGCAGGGAAGGAAGGGGCAGAGAGAGAAGGAGACAGAGGATCTGAAGCAGGCTCTGCACTGACAGCAGAGAGCCTGATGTGGGGCTGCAATTCATGAACCATGAGATCGTCACCTGAGCCGGAGTCGGATGTTTCGCTGTCTGAGTCACGCAGGTGCCCCCAAAAGTAAGCTCTTGATGTTGATGCTGCAGCCTTGTTTCTCCTACACTTTTTCCATCTCAGTTAAGGGCATCTCCATTTGCAGTGAGGCCTTTTCTAGCTAACCCACTTATAACTGCAGTCGTTCTCCACATGGCCCCCATCATACTTTCAATCTCTCCTCTTTGCTTGTTATTGTTATCTCAGTATAATGTGTATTAATTACTTCTGTTCACTATTTAACTCCTCCATTAGAATACAAATTAAAATATATTTGATGTGTATGTATGTTTAAAGTGCTATTTGCAAAAAATAAATAAATAAATACAATGCTACATGCACTTATCTTAAAGCAGTGACTTCAGTAATGCTTATAATGGGTAGTCAATGAATCTTTGCCTTCTGTTTTTCCTGTAGACTGTAACTGTAGTTATTTTTGAGTGTCTTGTTTAAGAAATACTGCACTTTCCCAACTACATAAATACATTCTGTATTTTCTTCTAAAAATTTTGTTTTTCCTTTTTCGCTTAGGCTATTATGCCAAGAATTGCTTTTCTGTGTGGTGTGAGATGGATTAAAAAAAATTTTTTTTTTAATCTCTTCTGGATAACCAGTTGCCCAGCAGCTGTAGTTTTACTCCTTAATGGTTTTGGTTTATCCCTCTACTTTCTTTCTTTCTTTTTTTAACGTTTATTTATTTTTGAGAGACATAAAGACAAGAGTATGAGCAGGGGAAGGGCACAGAGAGAGGGAGATACAGGATCTGAAGCAGGCTCCAGGCTCTGAGCTGTCAGCACAGAGCCCAACGCGGGGCTCGAACTCACAGACCGTGAGATCATGACCTGAGCTGAAGTCGGCCGCTTAACCAACTGAGCCACCCAGGTGCCCCTATCCCTCTACTTTCTGAAATCACTTGCCACTCAGTATTAAGATTCTATAATAACAAAGCAAAACAAAGTATCAACCCCACAGTTTTATTTGTAAAGAACAAAGCATGAAAATTCATATTTAAATGTACTCCAAAACCTGAAAAACCCACGTCAGTTTCTCTGATATGTATGTTAAAGTGCTTGATATCACAATACTCTTTAAATTTTATATTATGTTCAGATGAGAAAAAAAAATCGAGTTCTGATGCATTGTTAACAATACAAAGAAACACAATATAATTTAAATGCAGAAATGTTCATTTTTTTAAAAAAGATACACAGGGCACATTTACACATGGTTCAAGTGTAACATAGAGGGATTTTTCTATGTTCAACACCCTCATTTGATTGACAACAGAAACTCCTTCCCATACCTCTCTACTGTGAACAAGATTTCGTTTGGAATAGACTGGAGCCATGCACGACTTCATTCAGGAAATTGGATCAAGCGTGATTCCCTCCCACATAACCCAAGGACGCCCTGGATTCCTTTAGATGAGGAGAAATGTTTTGGTATATATTTTTGTCCCTCTGGTGTCAACTGCTCAATGTGATACATTTCTGGAGCTAATCTTTATTCTGTCCTTGAGAGGATGATCCGCTCCAGGAAGAGCTGGGACAATGAGTTTCTTCTTGGATTCCTCTGATCACACCATCAGCACCCTCTTCAAAAAGGCTTGGAAATCCAGGAGATTTGTAAATGTATTTTAATAGGAATAAAGGACCTAGAAGTTTATAATTCTGTCTCCTTTTAAGCTAAATGGTAATGTGACACATGCTTAGGTAAGAAACAGGGACTTCAAAAGAAACTGATGACTTGGAAACGGGATTCATTTGATAAAAGCAGAGAGGAGCTCACGACCCCATTCTCAATCAATGAAGGTATGTTAATACTGAAATAGAAACAGCTAAGGTTCAGATTGTCCCTTCAACATGGTGAAAAGGACAGAGTAGTTTCTGTAAACCTCACAGAGAAAATACTCACAATTCTCAAAATGAAACTCTACTGAAAAATCATAATTCTTAGCAGAAAGAAAATATTTCAGTTAAGAGCTATACTCTCAATGCTGTCAAATAAATATTTCCCTGGGGATCTGAGGTCCACATCTGTTGCCTCATGTTTCAAAGTATCTCAGAGGCGTCAACATACACTACACACAAACTGTTATGTAGAGTCTCTACCTCTCTTTCACTTACGGTTACATACAACAGTGCTTTATTCCAAAAAAAGGAGATACAAGCAATTCAGTATTTCCCCTATTCATTCATGTAGTATGACAGTAGTTCATTAAGATGATTTTTTAAAAAGGCATGTTAAAGTAAATACCACAGAGTCACAAAGATTCAAAAATGTCTACAACACTGAAAATAAATTTTAGAGGGAAACTGCAAACTTTTGCAAGATTTAGGCTTCTTAGATCAGATTTCGGAAGGGGAGGGAGAGGGGGACTTGGGAAGCCTTACTTTTGTTCTCTATAGGCCGATTTTCCCCCAACTGGAATTTCACTTTATGCTACTCCACACTGAGCCTCAGTCATTTTTATGGCGTTAATGAGTTAATGAGCCCCAACCAGGGCACTGCTTTAGGGTCTCACACGGAATACCAACCACAGTGTAATGCCGCTGTCAGAAAGGTTGAGATTAGGAGTTTCAGGACATCTGAAAAACACTTGGAAATTAGATGTTTCAAGAGGTAATATTTTTGGCAATTTAATTTTAACACAATTTCCTCTTAAGCTATTATTATGTGAAAATACTAATTATGTTTCCAGGCATTACTTTTTAAATTTATTCTGAGGAAGAAAATCAATCACAAAATTGATTTCTACTTACTTTAACTTTAAAGTCTGATTATAAAGCAATATGCTGATTTTAAAAATTAATATAGCAAAAAGGATACCTCTAAATGGGTACGGTCCTTCCAAAAGGTTACGTATGTTTATTCTAAGGATTCTGCTACTGTCCTGCTCAAAATATTCTGGTGTTGGCTTAGAGACAGTTATAAGCCACATATGAAAGAAGTCTTATTGCTTTAGAATAATTTCTTTGTGGCCTCAAACTCTGCTTAAGCATCCTTTTTATTAATCAATTTGGATACTAAGGACTTGTTGTTTCCAAATAGTAAATTTCTTCTGAAAGGTCAGGATTTACCATCACTGGCAATACTCGAAAGATGGGCTGTAGGCCATTCAAAGGGCTCACAAAGAGGTCCCCACGTGTCTGGAGCCCTGGCTGTATCAGTGGAGTAAGGATATGGGCTCCTAATGTGACCAGCTGAAAGGGCCCAGCGCTCGAGGATGTGTCAGTTCTGGTGTGACTATTTCTTGTGAAAGTGGTCATTCCCATTGGTATGGTCCTTTTAGAGAGTGGGATAAAACTTTACGTTTAACTTTTTTGGGGGGGGGGTATTACTTTCAATGTAATGGTTTTATTCACAGGCCCCAAATCCAATTTTGCTCCCAGTTTTTATAACATGTAATTCTCAACCACTTCAGAACCATTTGTTAAAAAAGAACGTTAATCCTTATGAAAGCTTATTATAAATGGATATTAGTATTTATATCCTACTTGCTCGGGCGTATGAATAAAGATCCAGGCGTAGAAAGACTTAATACGAATGCCTCGGAGCTCCGTCTCATGCAGCCTTGCTGTAATAAAAAACACAGTTCTAGACTCTGTGTTGTCAATGGCCAGCTGTGGTGGGGTAAGTATTCAACCTCTCTGATCCTCAAGTGTTCCCATCTGTAAACCGGTGACTCGATGCTAGCCTGCTAACCCAAGTGCTCCTTCGGCTGCCCAGAGTGTGCCAGAAGCATGGTCTTAGGAGAAATGTAGTAAGAATAAAACCCTGAATTGATCATTCAGTGGTTTCTGCTCACAGCAGCACAAGAACCCTGTGTGAAATAGGGTCTGGATGTCTCCCATATCTTGCCTTCACCTCCCCCGTTCCTCCTCAAGTACGAAGTCAGCCATTAAAAGGGGATGTGCCTTGGTTGCCCCGCTGAATCCAGTGCTTGATAAAGGGAGTGAGGCACTTTTGTTTAGTTTCTTCCTCCAGGAAAGAAGGGAAACAATACTGTTGGCCAAAGCCCAGGACCCTCAAGATCGTACAGGGTCCTGAGAGGCCATGGCTTTGCTTCTCAGCTACAACTGGGAATAAAACCGGGCGCTGTGCTGAGGCAATTTCGTGGCTAACAATGTGCAAATGGCTAATTGGTAACAGGACCTACCATAAACGAAGACTTAAGGTAACTAGCTAATACCACGTTTATTTAAAACTTCCTTATAAAATACCAAACTGGAAAGTTACTCACAATGTTTAGTCTTTCAAAACAGTTGCCTCTGGTTCTGCTTCCATTTTGTCAGAGTACGCTGTACTGGGTTTTACCTTCTCTGGGCCGGTTGTTTCATATTATTATCCCTTCTTAAAAAAGGAACATAAAACTTGCCCTGAAACACCCAGAAAGGGTTCATTCTTTCTCTTTTCCTCTGTTATTTGCATTATCATGGTCAACAAATACTTTCACAAAAACATTCCAAGCTACACGGAGAGCCCTCCTCCTTCTTAGACATTCCTTCCATTTCCTGAGAGGGGGATGGGCACAGGAAGGGGGGAGGTGCCTGGAACCTAACAAAGACAGGGTTTGCGATTATCCTTGAGGTAAGAACTGCTGCAGGGCTTAGATGGCCAAATTAGAAGTACAGAATTGAACTGCCCTTTGCAGTTCTTATAACTGTAAGACCAACACTTTGAAATTCACATCTCCTCAAAGTACCTCACATAACAAGAATAAAAATGCCAAGAATGAAGTTAGTCTCAGCTAATCTTTCCAAAGTGTAAAGAAGTGATAATCCTACAATTTAACATACTTCTCAGGGCTTTGTGTGTTCTCTTTCTAGTTCAGCCAAGCTCCTGGGGTCCAGTATTTAAAATATTTGAATTGTATCTTTATCTCGTGCCGATGGAAAAAAATTTCCAAAAGACTGGAGAAGTGACTCAATTCAAATGTATGAAACCAACTGTAACTTAAAATACAGAAGTGAGGACTATCACGTATAGTAGGTAAAGCTGTTTACACTCACAATACTAAGGATCAGACACACCAGGATGGATGGCTACAACATAACAATGCATTCTGGGTTCCTTTGTGATACCTGGAGGGAAAAAAAGCCTGACTGGGCTGCACTGTAATTACGTGTTTACTGGCTTCTTCCTGGCTAGCACCACTCTTTCCCTCCCAACTCCCAATGCAGTTAAGCTACTTATGTTAAGTCACAGGAATATTCAATCTAAGAAAAGTATCTTATTCGAGTAATATAATTTCTTAAAGAAGATAGCATATTTACACACATCTAACACATGAAAATACTCTATTTTATACTAAATTCCAGGTTCAAATGAACTACAATACAGCATTTTGCCTTGTCTGTAGTGTGAGGATTGTTCAAATTGGGGAATATGGTGTGTTGCCCCCTGCAGTGACTCACTAACTCATCAGACAAGTCCAAATCGGTCCCCATAGCTGGGGAAGGTTCAGGAGCAAGGGGTCTGGACTGAGGGTTTCCAGCCAGTGGGGTTACACATCCACTCCTTTGATGAGGGATCCTTCCAAGACTATGGTGAAGTCCTGAATGGTCTGCAGAATGCGGATGAGAGAGTTGACAGTCATGCGGTCCCGCAGGAGGGCACTCTCCTCATACATCCGGGTAATGGCAGGACACTCGGCTAAGAGTGGGATCCACTGTGGGAGCAAGCGGTCCCTACGGAGTCAAAGAGAAAGAAGTCCTGAGCCCTGCCGACCGTGCTGCAGAACAGTACATACGCTAGAGCTTTAATGGGAAGGTGTGGGACTGGATGGAGCAAAACCCAGCCGAGTTCTAAAGTCAGCAGAGGAGAAACCAAATTCAAGAGTTTGGAAATCTGCTGGTTAAAAAGATACAGTAATGAGATAGTGTAAGCCAGTGGGAAAACCCAAGAGACTGTGAAAATAAGTTTGGGCAAATTGGCCATAAGGACTTACCCACATTAAAGAGATTCTCTATTCTGATTTAACACTTTAAAAAAAAAGAGGCAGAAAAAAAAAAAGAGGCAGAATCTCATTTTGTATCTCTCTCTCTTTTTTTTTTTAAAGTTTCTTTATTTTGAGAGAGAGAGCACAAGCCGGGGAGGAACAGAGAGAGAGGGAGAAAGCAAGAATCCAAGGAAGGCTCTGCCCTCTCAGTGCACAGTCTGATGCTGGGCTCGAACCCTCGAGCCGTGAGATCATGACCTGAGCCAAAATCGGATGCTCAACCAACTGGGCCACTCGGGCGCCCCTATATATCTTATTAACAGGGGTGTTACTCAGACATCTGTGGCAAGACATGCCAAAGTACACTGACCCTTTGGGAAGAAAGACTACATTAGATAGTCAGGATTAGCATTTAAGAAAAACTGACAAAACACAACAAGGTAAGGAACAAAATGGAAGAAAAACATTAAGTAGATTTTATAAACCAAAAGAGGGGTTGCATTGGTCTAATAAATCAGAACAGTAAAGAGATAAAAGGAGGTAAGGATCAGGTTCAAAAGGAACTTAAAAACATAGCTGAAACTGGGCCTTTTTATTAAGAAGAAATCTAGAACCTAGTTCTGTAAGACAGTTCTTTCAGGAGGACATCTTAACCTTCAGCGTGTCCCAATCAACCTCTGACATGAGTTACCTGTTACTAAGTATCTAAGACATCCTTACCGAGCATCTCTCAATATACTTTTTTTTTTTTTTTTTAAGTTTATTTATTTTTTGTACTAATCTCTACACCCAACCTCGGGCTCGAATTCACAAGCCCGAGATCAAGAGTCACATGCTCTTCTGACTGAGCCAGCAAGGAGCCCCTCAATATGCCTCTTATGACAAAAGAAGCCATAACTAGGCCTGCCAATCTCCTGTCGGGGCTCTAGGCCTATACAAAAAAAACAAACACTGCACAGATAACTTAAAAAAAATCTGGGTCTAAAGGCTTACGTGTTTCATTTCTTATAACTGTGACAGCTGTTTAAAAATTAATGGACTGTAAAGCTCCTATGCGTCATTTTCAAAAAATAAAGGGGTAGGAAACTGTCAAAGAGAAGACTTTATCAGTCAAGAATTATTTATATCATATGAATTCTACAATGTTATTAAATTTAAAACAACATGGTGCTATGGATACACAACACAAACTCTACACGGTCAATATATATGTGTGTAAGCACCGGTGTGTCAAATTCCTTACCAAACTACCTACTCCTATCTCCCTACCTGTGGAGCCAGTGTAGTGAATGGTTGAGAGCTTGGGCACTCAAGTGAGACTGGGCTAAATCTTGGCTCTGCTTCTTGCTAGCCGTGTGATCTTGGGAAAATCTGTTCATTTAGCTGTACCTCTTCTGTTTCCTGTTTTCTCATCTATACAACGAGGGTACTACAATGCAGTGTGGTGGTGAAGTGACAGGAAGATTAAATGGGTACCTACCTAGCACACAGCAAGTACCCAATAAACAGTAGTTTCATAACAAAACTTGCAACGAAAGGTGCCCATGGGAGAGCTTTGGGAGGGGCATGATCTGGAACAGCCCCTTCTGTACTTTTAGTCAACACATAACACAGACAGGGAAAGTCAAGAACTGGCTTTATACCGTGTTCCAAGGCAAACTAAAATCTGGAATTTGCCGTCCTTCCCAATGTTCCTGGGTGCAGTATTAATAGCATTTACATAGTGGCAGAAGGTTTTGCAGGATGATTTCTGAATAAGGACATCGTCTTCATTGTCTAGAATCTGGTCAGTGGTTTCAAAATAAGCAACCGCTTTCTCTGGGGAAGGAAGACAGAATCATATCACAATACACATTAATACTTCATATACAGAAAGAGCAATCACTTAGTTTATTCTGGAAACACTAAGGTGCTTTGCATCAGAGCCAGTCCAGAAACCAAAA
This sequence comes from Paguma larvata, assembly GCA_030068075.1. Taxonomy (NCBI): domain Eukaryota; kingdom Metazoa; phylum Chordata; class Mammalia; order Carnivora; family Viverridae; genus Paguma; species Paguma larvata. The sequence goes on along the minus strand of CM057828.1, from coordinate 76,022,402 downwards.
TCATTACTTTATCACTGATTTCACAATGAATTCTAAAGGTCCGTGTTTCCAGTAAAACAATATGCTCCCAGGAGTTTATTTTCTAATCCACACTGCATTCCAGAAGGGTGAAAAGTTTACTCTCTTTAGAATACCTTCAAGCAATGGAAATTGGCAAAAAAGAAAAAAAAATGGACTCCTCTGTTAAGACTGGAACTTTCTAGCAGTAACTAGCAAATATCAGCCATCAAGATGTGCCCTCTGTTCTAGTTATACAGTGGCTGGCTAACACTTTGCAACAAAATCTTTGAGATGGAACTGACTCGGAAATCTGAGGAAGAGGTATGTATACATATATCAGAAACAGGAGCAGTAAGATTCTGGGCATTCCAAAAGAAAAAAAAAATCACTCCTGGAGGCCTAGCTCTGTCAACCTTCTTTTCTTTGTCTAAAAATTCTAAGTTGGATAAAATCAACCACTTCATCTAGACTATATTTACAAGACACAAAATGATTAATCGCCCCTTTAAGAAAACTGGGAATTCTAGAAGAACTGCATACCGGAATAAAGATGACAAAGCTTATTTAACAAGCTAGAGCGGTACACTCCAACAGAACTTCCTGTGATGGAGGAAATGTTCTGTATCTGCAAGGTTCAATTTAGTAGCTACTAGGTAAGGCAGGTGTGACTAAAGAAGTGAATTTTAAATCTGATTTAAATTAAATAAATTTAAATTAAAAAGCCACATGTAGCTAGTGGTTACCATAGTGGACGATGTAAAGCTAGAGTAATCCTTTTAAAAGTTATTTTATGTCACTCACTCCTTAGCTCAAAGCCTCAATCATGATAATGACCAAAGTCCTTCCAAAGGCCTAGAAGGCCCTATTGCATCTGGCTCTGGCAGTACATACCCTTCTCCCCCAGTATCCTCTTACTTTCTGTCTCCCTCACTCTGCCTGTCACAATACTCTTGCTACTCCACTAAATGGCCAAGCACACTCCCACCTTGGGGCCTTTGCCCTTGGCAGTTCCCTCAGTCTGGAGTGCTCTTCTCCACATATTCACATGGCTCAGTCCCTCACTTCCTTAAAGTCTTTGCTCAAACATCACCACAAAGCATATAATCACCCCACTTAAAAAAGCACTCTTCATTTCCTTTCACTATACTATTTTTTTCCAGATCAACCATTGCCTTCTAACATACCAGCTGAACTGCATATTTGTTATGTTTCTGTGTATTATCTGTGTTTCTGCCCCCACCAGAATGTAAGTGTGTCAACCATAGGAATTTTTGTGTTTTGTTTACTTACATCTCAATGTATATCTTTTTTCTTTTTAAAGTAGGCTGTATGCTCAATGTAAGCTTGAACTCATAACCCCGAGATCAAGAGCTTGCATGCTCTACCACTTCGATGTATATGTTAAGCATCTAGAATATTGAGTGTCTGGAATATTACGGACACTATAATATTTGTTGATTGAATTAAAAGCAAAAAGAGTGTTAATTTGATATTTGTTTTTAAAAACATACTCCCTTGTCACTAACTCTTATCTGCTTAAATTCTTAGGTCTTCGAGTTTTCTAAGAAATAGTTCACTGCCCTTATAGTAACATATACTCGCTTTAATTTACCGATGAAGTCCCAGATGAAGACATTCTTGTGAAAGATGCGGGCAGATTTGAAGCCATGGTGGAAAACTTGTTCGAGTGCCACAACCAGGCCGTTTTCTCCACACAGCAACACCGTGAGGCTTCCTCTCTGAGGAGCAAAACACACAGTGCCAAAGAACAATCTACTGCATCTATGTTTAAGAAAAATACTAGAGAAGGGGTGCTGAGTGGCTCCGTGTGACGTCTGGCTTTGGCTCAGGTCATGATCTCTCAGCTCATGAGTTGGAGCCCCACATCAGGCTCTCTACTGTCTGTGTGGCGCTTACTTTGGATCTTCTGTCCCCGCCTCCCTCAAAAATAAATAAACAAATAAAGAAAAAAAGAAAAACACTAGAGAAAAGGGTGTTGAAGTAGCTATTAGAAAGCTTACAAATAGAAACACAACCTCTACTGTGTGTATCATGTATAAAAATGGCTTTAAAATCATATATATATATCATTATTTTTTAAGTAAAAGTAGGCTCCATGCCCAATGTGGAGCCCAATGTGAGGCTTAAACTCACAACCCCGAGATCAAGACATGAGCTGAGATCAAGAGTCAAACGCAATACCTGAACGACTGAGCCACCCAGGTGCCCCTAAAATCCTATATATTAAGTTTGATAGACCATCATACCTCTTTTTCAGGTTTATGAAAATGCTTTACAATATTGTTCACAGCTTCTCCAATTCCTTCTTGGATCTGTCCGGCGTTGGGTTCTGAAAAAATAACGAACAGTGGCTGAATTCTCATGCGAGGGAAATACACCAAAGTACTATGGGATATCGACTGTGTCCACCCATGCAGGAAATGCTTCACCACAGAGGATGGCTTGTCAGCGGCTCCCTGAAACTTGCCTCAGGCTAGTCTGGCCAAGAGGAGGCATCTTGGCACAAAGGAAAAGAATCCAAGAGACCCCTAGATTCACACTCCAACCTTCTCGTTGCAATCTAACCTTGGTTAAATGTGTAACTTCTGAGTTTGAATTTCCTCAATCTAAAATAGGGAAAATATACACCTCATGGGTCACTCAGAAAAGTGAATGAGATATTACAGGTGTAAACCACCTGGCAAGGTACTTGTCACAAAGCGCTAGCAAGCTCCTGGATCTAAGGAGTGAGGTGGGAAAGACCCGCCATGGCATCATTCTTCAGGTACTCCCTTCTATTTACCTCTGAGTTCCTTAGTGGGCAAAGACTAAGACTTGTGAAGCTCTGAATGGCTACCCTGAAATCTGTGTTTTTGCTGTTGTATTTAAGGTAAAGGGAAGTAAAGTAAAGGGTGCCAGGTACACTGAGGCACCCAAAGCCCAGAACAGCTGCCCTGTGGGGCCCATCAGTCTCTCTGGGTACTGCTGATGCCCCCGGCCTGCATTTGCTCAGGCCCTGTTCTTGAGGGAGAGCGTGGTGGGCTGCCTGAATGGGATCTAAATGGCTTTTGCCTCCCAAAACCCAAGAATGGTTAAAAAGAGATGGCAAACACATTTTATCTAGGGATTAAAAAAAAAAAAAAAAAAGATGGTGAACGGATTTTATCTAGAGATAGAAGTAGGTAACGACAAATATCTGGTAATTTCTTGTGGTGATTAACTCTTCCACTTAATTTACATATCACACCATAAAGGACAAACTACACATTCTATAGTGTTTAAGAATCCTTGAATTCAGGGTACCTGGGTGGCTCAGCAGGTTAAGTGGCTGACTTGCACTCAGGTCATGATCTCTTGGTTCATGAATTTGGGTTTGGTTTTGAGCCCCCTGTCAGGCTCTGTGCTGACAGCACGGAGCCTGGAGCCTGCTTCAGATTCTGTCTCTCTCTCTCTCTCTCTCTCTCTCTGTCCCTCCCCACTTGAACTCTCTCTCTCTGTCTCAAAATGAATAAACTTAAAAAAAAAAAAAAGAATCTTTGAATTCATACTGCTGGAGGATTTCTTACATAAAACATTCTTCAGGTAAAACTGAAGTAAGTTTTTTCTTTTCTTTTCTTTCTTTTTTTATTTATTTATTTTTGAGGGAGACAGAGAGTGGGGAGGGGCAGAGAAAGAGGGAGACAGAGTATCTTAAGTCTGCACTGACAGCAGAAAGCCTGACGCACAGGCATCCTCTCAAGCAAGGTTTTCTATACCAATGCATAAAAATTGTTAAAATGGAAACCTCTAATGATAGAAGGACTGATATTGTGGCCTCTTCAGCTGCTAGTAATATTTTTCCTTTCTCTGAATATTTTATTTTTTAAAAAAATTTTTAGGGGTGCCTGGGTGGCTGAGTCAGTTAAGCAGCCAACTTCAGCTCAGGTCATGATCTCACGGTCTATGGGTTCGAGCCCTGCGTCGGGCTCTGTGCTGACAGCTCAGAGCCTGGAGCCTGCTTCAGATTCTGTGTCTCCCTCTCTCTCTGCCCCTCCCCTGCTTGCACTCTGTCTCTCAAAAAGAAATAAACACTAGGAAAAAAAATTAAAAATAAAATAAAATAAAATAATTTTTTAAATATTTTTTTATTTTTATTTTTTTTTAATGTTTTATTTATTTTTGAGAGCAGGAGAGACAAAGCATGAGCAGGGGAGGGGCAGAGCGAGAAGGAGACACAGAACTCGAAGCAGGCTCCAGGCTCTGAGCTGTCAGCACAGAGCCCGACGCGGGGCTTGAACTCACAGAGTGTGAGATCATGACCTGAGCTGAAGTCGGACACTTAACCAACTGAGCCACCCAGGCGCCTCAATTTTTTTTTAAAAAGTAATTTCTATGCCCAACATGGGGCTTGAACTCACAACCTGGAGATCAAGAGTCACCTGCTTGGGGCAGCTGGGTGGCTCAGTCAGTTAAGTATCAGACTTTGGTTCAGGTCATGATCTCACTGTTTATGGGTCTGAACCCCACATCGGGCTCTGTGCTGACAACTCACATCCCAGAGCCTACTTCAGATTCTGTGTCTCCCTCTCTCTCTGTCTCTCTCCCACTCACATTCTCCTTCTCAAAAATAAATAAAACAGTAAAAAAAAAAAAAAGTCACATGCTTTACTGACTAATAAGCCAGCAAGGCACCCCTGAATGTTCTCTTTTAAACATGAAGATCAGGGGTGCCTGGATTAAGTGTCTGACTCTTGACTTCAGCTCACATCCTGATCTCATGTTTGTGAGTTCAAACCCCGCACTGGACTCTGTGCTAACGGCACAGGGCCTGCTTAGGATTCTCTTTCCTTCTTTCTGCCCCTCCTCCACCTACTCTCTATCTCTTTCTCAAAATAAATAAACTAAAAAAAGAAAAATGAACATGAAGATCTATTCTAAAAAAAATAAAAAAAAATTTTTTTTTAATGTTTATTTATTTTTGAGACAGGGAGAGACAGAGCATGAGCGGGGGAGGGACAGAGAGAAAGAGGGAGACACAGAATCTGAAGCAGGCTCCAGGCTCTGAGCTGTCAGCACAGAGCCTGACGCGGGGCTCGAACTCACAGACTGTGAGATCATGACCTGAGCTGAAGTTGGACGCTCAACCAACTGAGCCACCCAGGCACCCCCAAAATTTTTAAAAAATATATCAACTATATACTTTTTAATTTATTATATTACTTTAAAATTTTATGTTATTTATTTTTTTATTAATTTTTAAATTATTTATTTATTTGGAGAAATTCAGAGAATGAACAGGGGAGGGGCAGAGAGAGAATCCCAAGCAGGCTTGGAATCTGCACTATCAGCAGAGCCCAATGCGGAGCTTGAACTCATGAACTGTGAGAGCATGACCTTAGCTGAAATCAAGAGTTGGATGCTTAACTGACTGATCCACCCAGGTGCCCTTATTTTGAAAGCTTTCCTTCATTACAAAATAGCCTTGTACTAATCAATAGTGTTTTATTTTTAAACATTCTATTTTATTATTTTTTAAGTTTATTTGAGAGAGGAGAGAGAGAGAGAATCCCAAGCAGGCTCTGCACTATCGGCACAGAGCCCAACGCGGGACTTGATCTCATGAACCGTGGGATCATGATCTGAGCTGAAATCAAGAGAAGAACGCTTAACTGACTGAGCCACCCAGGGGCCCCTAAAGATTTTATTTTTTAGTAATCTTTACACTCAACATGGGACTGGAACTTATAACTCCAAGGGTTCCAGGATCCACTGACTGAACCAGCCAGGTGCCCCTGATCAGCAGTATTTTAAAATTGATTTAAAACTTTTAGTTCTCTAAATATCACCTTGCACACGTTGTGAGAAAGTGCCAGTTTCCCATCTCCGAATTTCAGGTTACTTAAAATTGTCTACTTATTGAGTAAGGAAAAGAAAATATGACCAAAAATAGAGGAAAAGGCCTCTCAAAACAGTAATACCCCACGGGACTGTTTCTGAAGTTGTAATAATTTGGATGGACTGAGCTGAAATCTTTTAAAGTCAGTCTTTTAAGTCAATTTAAGACTACATACAATAAACTTGCCAATATGTAGTGTGAAATTTGATGAGCTTTGACAGATGTACAGTCATGTAACCACCACAATTATAATGTAGAAAAGTTCCATCAACCCCAAAAGTTCCCCTGTGCCCATTTCCATCAACTCCCTTCCCCAGCTCTCATCTCCCTGTAACTGCTGCTCTGCTTTCTATCATTATGATACTGCCTTTTCTAGAGTTTATATAAATGGAATCAGATAGCATCCAGCCTTTTGTGTCTGTTCTCTTTCACGTACTTAGTATAATGCTTCTGAATTTCACCCATGTTGTTAGATGTATCAATCGTTTGCTCGTTTTTATATACTGCCAAGTAATATCCCACTGAATAGATGTAGCACATCTGCTTATCCATTCCCAGCTGGTGGATCTTGGGGTTGTTGCCATCTTGGCTGTTATGAATAAAGCTCCCATGAACATCTGAGTACAAGTCTTAGTGTAGTTACATGTATTGATTTCTCTGGAGTAAACATTTAGGAGTGGGATTCTGTGTCAAGTGTATGCTAAGTGCATGAATGTCGTTACAAGAAACTGCCCAACTGTTTTCTTCTGCATTCCCACTAGCAACGTCCGAGCGCTCCACTGCTCTCCATCCTCACCAGTATTTGGTATGATCAGTCTTTGTAATTTTTGTTTTTCTAGTCTGTGTGATGTGAACTTTACTTCTGAAGGCAACAAGGAATTATGAATCAGGGGAATAATTTGAGAAAGAATAGGGGGTTTTTTAGATTATATCATTCTAATATATATATATATATCTATATTTAACATGTATTCATTTTTGAGAGACATAGAGACAGAGCATGAGCAGGGGAAGGGCAGAGAAAGAGGGAGACACAGAATCCGAAGCAGGCTCCAGGCTCTGAGCCATCAGCACAGAGCCCGACGCGGGGCTCGAACCCACAGACCGTGAGATCATGACCTGAGCCGAAGTCGGCCACCTAACCAACTGAGCCACCCAGGTGCCCCTATATCATTCTAATATTAATATGTTACCATGTGCTAATAAATGGATAGGGACTAAAAATATCTAAGGAAACTTCTTTGTTAGTAAATTAAGGACCTCTCAGGTACCCTTGTTATTCTACTTATGGTTTTATTGTCTATGGCTAAAATAAAACCACTTCACTGATAAACTTCCGTAATTTTTCACTAAATCATACTGCCTTTATATAGTTTCTTGTGGCTCCTGTAATAGATTATCACAAACTTGGTGACTTAAAACAACAGGAATCTATTCTGTCATAGTTCTGGAGGGCCAGAAGTCAGAAATTATCACCAGGCAGAAATCGGGGCAGGGACACACTCCCTCTGGAGGCTTTATGGAAGGGTATGCTCACCTCTTCAAGCTTCTGGTGGCTGCTGGCATTCCCTGGCTCACGGCTGTATCACTCCAGTCTCTGCTTGTACTGTCTTCTCTTGTGTGTGTCTAATTTCTGTCTGCCTCCCGCTTACAAGAATATATGTGACTGCACTTAGGGCCCACACAGATAATCCAGAATAATCTCCCCATCCCTAGATCCTTAATAACATTTGCAAAGATTTTTTTTTTTCAAATAAAGTAACATATACTGATTCTGGGATTAGGATCTAATATCCTTGGGAGATATTATTCAGCCTAGTAAAGCCCATGTGAGCATAACTTAGAAGTTTATGATACTATTAAAAATGGCATATAAGCATAGCATCCTATCCATCGAAGTCACTCCTTTACGTATTTTATCATTTCAGGGGCGCCTGGGTGGCTCAGTTGGTTGAGCGGCCGACTTCAGCTCAGGTCATGATCTCGCAGTCTGTGAGTTCGAGCCCTGCGTTGGGCTCTGTGCTGACGGCTCAGAGCCTGGAGCCTGCTTCAGATTATGTATCTCCCTCTCTCTCAGCCCTTCCCTTGCTCACGTTCTATGTCTCTCAAAAGTAAAATAAAAACGTTTAAAAAAAAATTATATATATAAAAAAAAAAAACTAAAACGTATTTTATCATTTCGGTAGGGAAAGGAATTTTTAGATTTTCTCTTAGAACAACAGGTTCTGGATAGCTAGATATGGCTCTCTGGGAATATTGCAATGTAAGCTATCCTTATTCCTCCTTTAGGTCTTTTTCTTTTTTTTCTTTTGGGAGAGCTACCTTTTTTTCTTTTTTTAAAAGTAGGCTTCACGTCCAGCTTTGAACCCAACTCGGAGCCTGAATTCACAACCATGAGATCAAGACCTGAGATGAGATCGAGAGTCAGATGCTTAATCAAATGAGCTACCCAGGTGTCCCAGCTACCATTTGTTTCCCAAAGGACAATCTACCCCACAATATATGGCTCGAACTCAAGATCAAGAGTTGCACGCTCTACTGACTGAGCCAGTCAGGTGCCCCTCCTCCTTCAAGTTTCAGTAAAAATATTATTTACTCATGTTTCTATAGCTTAATTAGAACAGAACATGCAATTTTAATTTGATTTTAACATCTAACTTCTTCAGGCTTTTAATTATTTGTTAATTCTTGCTTTATTTTTTCCCTTTTCTCCCCCTCCCCTCTTTTAAGCTCCATTTGCCCAAATTAATTTTCTTCAGCTTTCTTCTTTTTAATCTTATCACAATTCATTAATGCAATAGTTTCCTGCAAAATGGCCACATGATGTGTGCAACACCTGAGGCACACTGAAAACTGAACAAGGACAGTGCTTACTGGTGGTTTTTCCGGTCAGTGAAGTGATGCTCAGTCTCCGGGCTGAGGTCGGGGGATTTCTGCTGGGGTGGAGTCCGACACTGCTTTACCAGATCCTCATCTGCCACTGAGGTCATCAGCTCCCCAATAAGGATTCTCTCCAGGCTTCCGTCATCAATGCCTTTCCCCAGCCATCGCCCGCATGGGAACCTTGCAGGTCATAAAAACAACTTCTCAATCACCAGTATTTTACTAGTTTTAATCAGAATTTTTAAAATGCCACCACAGGCGAAGCCCATCATTTTAGTGCGTATGCGTCATTTTTTAAATTTAGATTTTAAGATTTCAAACATAGAGAAAAGTAGAGACAGTATAAGAGACACTCATATTATCACCTAGACTTAATGACTGGCCATATGCTTCGTTTTTATTTTCTGTTGAAGTATTTTAAAATGTTTTTGAGACACTGTGAGTGGGGGAGGGGCACAGAGCGAGAAGGAGACAGAGAATCCGAAGTAAGCTCCAGCCTCTGAGCTGTCAGTGCAGAGCCCGATTCAGGGCTCAGTATGAGATCATGACCTGAGCAGAAGTTGGATGCTTAGCTGACTGAGTCACCCAGGTGCCTCTATTTTTTGTTGAAGTATTTTAAAGTACATTGAACGTATCAGGACATTTCACCCCTAAAAACACTTCAGTATGAAGCTCTGAAAAATAAAGACGTTCTCTCTTATATAGCCATAAATTGTTACTGCACTCAACCAAATTAAAATGATACAATATTTTCTCATATCTAGTCTATATTAAAATCCTGTGCTTTAGCTCTTCTGAGAAGAATATTTTCAAACTAGAAGTTAATTTGGAATTGAGTTATAGGAGAAAAGAGGAGAGTACTTCCAAAGAGCAGTGCCAGCTATAACTAGTAGAGTCCAAAAGATCCTTTCCTCTTACTAAGTGAATTACTTCAACCTTCTTTTTTTTAAATCAGAGTTATATCAGTCTTTTCCAACACTTGTGGACTAAGCATTAACAGCAAACACAATCAATTTTTTTAGAAGTTTTTTTGGGGGCAATTCGTATTCCATAAACAAAAGCAAAACTAAACAACCCAAAAAACTAAACTAAAATTCAGAAGGCAGGGAGAAAGCTTTAGAAAGAAAATAATTCTTAACCCTTTTCTTGTCTAAAGAATCTCAAAGAGTTCTGAGCTCCCGAGGACATTTACTTACCTGTAGGTATGTCCTGTGATCTCATTTCTGACCATGACACAATCCACTAGCCATTTGGCTAACAGTCCTGAGTTATCGTGACCAATCTGAACAGTGGTCAGCTTCCCCAAGTTCTGGCACTGTAGGGACAAGACCATAGGTTATTCAGTGCCTGATTTCACCCCCACTACCTCTTAGCTTCAGTGGTGGCACTTTGGTCCCATCTAATTTAACAACTACAGAGGACCCATCCTGCATAATGTGCTCTGCTTTGCACTAGAGCAATATATTCACATCTAATATATTCCATTTAATGAGAAAGGAGACATATGAATGTTAACTATCAAATGAGGAGACTGTACAAGGTGCTAGAGATGTAAGCAAGTACTAGAAAAACACTAGAAAAGGAAAAATTATTTCTAACTGGGGACCCCAGAATTTGTGCTTTAGGATGAGAAGAATTTCAAGAAGTGGCAAAAGGGTACTATTTAGATGCACTTACGGTGCGGCAGTCAGGAAAACAACTATAGGTATAAAAGTCACCGACATGGCTATTTTTCTGTTTCCAATAAAATGCTAAGGCAGAACTGACCTCAAACCTCATCTGCTAGAAGTCTTTGAAGTTATCATAAAGAAAGTATAGTTATTAATGTCTTTCCTGGCCCCTGGTGGACAAGTACAAAAGAAAGCTATGATAAAAGGATAGTAAAAATAAATGTCAATTAAATTCTGACTTTTAAACTCTGATAAAATATTAGAGATCCCCAAATGACTATGTCTGGCTGGGAATATCAGAGCTATGAGTTCTTAAAGCCCTTGACTTCTTTGCATCAAGATGAGAGAGAGAGCATCATGGCAATCCACGTGAGGGAGGATGGCATCTGAATGAGCTGTGGCAGGACACATGGAAAAGGAGACAGATATGAGATGGTGTCTGGAAACAATAATGATGGGACTTCTAACAGAGTTTATGTTCCACGCTTGTTAGTCAAAGAAAAGCCAAGGGTCTTAATCTTTTAGATACAGGTGGCTGGCTGTGAGTCCATTAGATAAAGAGGCCAAAATGAGCTCTTGGGGGTGTTATGACGCGGTAGAAACTTCTATTCCCAGACACTGAGGATCGTAAGAAGAGGACAGTCAGTCAGTTAGTACGACTTCCCTCCTGAAGCAAGAGCACCTATTTGTCTTCTTCCTGCGTGCCAGGATCCACCTGCACGTGGGCTCAAAGAGAAGGGAATACTCCACCAGGTGAGAAATGAAAACTGACTACAACATTGAGAGGTATTTTTATAGAATCACCCTATAAATGCCACCAAGTGGTCTACAAGCCGGAAGCATGGATGTCAGCTCTCCTGCCGTTCTGTCCAGGTTCAGGCAGGGAGCATTCTACAGTCAGGAAGAGAACCACTGTGGGAAAAGCACGGACGTGAATGTTCCCTACTTGCCGGGTTCTGCGCTAGGCACTGGCAATCATGGACTAGGAAAGCAAAGCCCAAAAGTATTTCAATCCAAATAGAAAAATACAGCTTAATAGTTAAAATAACTGCAATAAACATACAAATTATTGTGTTTCAGACAACTTTAGGTTTATACTCACAAAACTGATCCTGCATGCTTGAGTACTCCTTTATACTACTTGATTTGAGGAAAAATAAAAATGCAAAACTGGAATCTTGGGTAGAACTATGTAAGACATTTTCTCCTAAGAAAAGTATTAGCTGAACTTACCTCAAAAGTCATTTCAAGGAGATTTTTGGGAATCTGCATTACTCCCGTGTCTCCTAGCTCTCCTGATACACAGATCCAAGGATTCGAGGTGATGATTGCATTGCTCAGCTTCTTGATGGGGATGATCACTGACCTATAGGGAATCACTGAGAGAACCATGCTGAAATTAATTAAAAATTACGATAAAATTCTCCTGATACTGGGGCACCTGGGTGGCTCAGCTGGTTAAGCATCTGACTTCGGCTCAGGTCACGGTCTCCTGGTTCATGAGTTCAAGCCCTGTGTCGGGCTCTCTGCTCTCAGTGCAGAGCCCACTTCAGATCATCTATGCCCCCTCCCCCACTCATGCTTTCTCGCTCTCAAAAATAAACATTAAGAAAAAATCTCCTGATACTGTAACAAATATATATTAAGGAGTCTGCTGACTTTCACAGATAGTTTGTCCTTTATGATCAAGATGTACTTAAACAAAAAGATGAGATCACCTCTTCCAGTATAGAAATATGAGGTCCAGTTTATAAACCACAAGTCCCAACACTTGTGATGGCTTCCAAGGCGGATATATCACCAGGTGTGCATGGCATGCAGAGTGTTACCATGGGGATATATATATAACCTCTACATACATACATACATTTAATTAATTAATAAATGAAAATGCTTATTTATTTTTGAGTGAGAGAGAGAACACAAGCAGGGCAGAGAGAGAGAGAGAGAGAGAGAGAGGATCTGAAGCAGACTGTGTGCTGACAGCAGAGAGCCTGATGCAGGGCTTGAAGCCACCAATGGTTAGATCATGACCTGAGCCCAAGTCAGATGCTTAACCGACTGAGCGACCCAGGTGTCCCCAGGCGACCTTTACATTTATAAAAAACAATCTCAGGCATTAACACCAGAACTGACTGCTACACATAATTTTTACTGCTTTAATATTTTATTTATTTGTCTTTTTTTTTTATTTTATTTATTTATTTTTATTTTTTTTAAATGTTTATTTATTTTTGAGAGAGAGACAGAGAATGAGTGGGGGAGGGGCAGAGAGAGAGGGAGACACAGAATCTGAAGCAGGCTCCAGGCTCCGAGCTGTCAGCACAGAGCCCGATGCGGGGCTCGAACTCACAGACCGTGAGATCATGACCTGAGCCGAAGTCGGCCGCTTAACCAACTGAGCCACCCAGGTGCCCCTATTTGTCTTTTAAAAGATTTTATTTTTAAGTAGTCTCCACACCCAACATGGGGCTCAAACTCACAACCCTGAGATCAAGAATCACATACCCCACCAACTGAGCAAGCCAGAAATCACACCTTTACCGTTTCAATTTTGTTCCAAAGTCAAGTACACATTGAGTATGGTTGCTGATATGGTTTCATATGTAAAAGGAGGTGAATGTCTCTCTGGACGGTATATCCCCTTGTTGCTAATCTTCTTGGGCAATGATTCAGAACATTCCCATCCCAAGTTTACAGCACAAGATGCAAAGCCAAGAGTAATAAACAATGCCATTCTGGACATAAAGTCTATAAACCACAATTTGGAAAGCTGTTAAGGTGACTCAGGTGCAAGGAGCCCTGGGGGAAAGAATCAAGATGTGGAAAGAGATCCCCGTGAAACCTTTTCCTTCTGAAGGCTCTTCTAAAGCCATACCACTAGATGTCACTGTCCTATCACTGTCTTTCGCTCAAACAAGGTAGGACAATCCAAGTTAGACATTACGCACTCCCTCCATTCTTCTAAAAAATGGGGATGGCTCAAACACACTAGCATGTTTTTATCCCTCAGAGCCGTACTTGTTTGCTTTTTTTTAAGGCAAAGTACAATCATTTTTGTTGGTATCTTGGGATTTCTACTCATTTAGTCATAAGAGGGGGTATCAGAACCCCTCCTTGAATGATCTACACATACGCTGACACACATTTATTGTACAAGGTGCCCAGATACAGCCTCAGAGAATGAGCGCACGGTTCAATGCACTCTTAGATGAGGAAAATGAATGGGATAAATGGTTCATTTCCCTAATTTTACATGGACGACTTTATGTTGGGTGAATGACCTCCCTTTCTGTCTTTTTATTTTAGCTGAAGGAAAGGAAAATGTCAGAGGAAAGGCCATACTTTCATGGTTTAGTAATCATCAGAATCAAATGAGTTTTGAAACTGAAAGCAGAAGAGGTTAGTGCAAGACTTTATTTTAGGTGCCAGAGGCTTCTTTCATTCCTTTCACTGAGAGGATTAGAAAAGCTTCAAAAAAAAAAAAAAAAAAAAAGGACTTAGGACCAGCAGTTATGTGGCTGCAAAGAGACCACAGACGCATAAGAGCGACTACATAAAATATCAAAGGAGTAATATTATTAAAGTATTTCTTTTAAAATGTTTATTTTGAGAGACAGCAAGCATGCAAGTGAGCACGTGCATGTGCACACGAGCGTGGGAGGGGCAGAGAGACAGAGAGAGAAAAATCCAAGCATGCTCCGTGCTGTCAGTGCAGAGCCTGATGCAGGGCTGGGTCCCATGAACCCTGAGATCATGACCTGAACCAAAACCAAGAATAGGACGCTTAACTGACTCAGCCACCCAGGAGTCCCAAACTTAAAATATTTATTTCATGAAGATGTCAATTCCTCAAATTCAAAGACTTACTTACATGAAATCTATAGATATAAGTAGTATCTTAGGAGTCCTAACTACCTCTGCTATTTCTTCTCTTTTAAAACTGAATATAACTTGTTAGTTTCTTGTATCAGCAGTAACTTATTAAACTGATTGATAGTTTAGATACTAAAAGACAGTTGACAGCTATTACTGGTTGGCCCAATACCCGTTTCAACTCCATTTTTCCTTGTCTGTCTCTATCAGAGACTAGAAAGCCAAAACCCATAAATTTTTGGTCAGTGAATGTTATATTTATCGGGATTTGGGGGGAAAATTCTGTTTTTCTAGCACAGGTTCTACCATGTCCTCCTTGGCATTCTTCCTTCTTCCTGTTAGAAGGGGGACTGAGAACAGCCATCTTGTGACCATGAAGTGGTTAGCACACACTGAGAACTGTCTAGGAACAGAGAGACAAAGACCCTGGGTCCATGCACATACTGTGGACCATCTTGAAACTTCTCATTATGTAAGAAATATAAAACTGCCAATTTGTTTAAAGCACTGTTTTCCAAGTTTCTGATTCTTGCAGCTAAACACAATTCCTAACTGATACAATGTAAAAATCTTCCAAGTGGGGAAGGGGAGCCACTCCAGATGAGAATTAGAAATGGTGGTGGGGCACCTGGGTGGCTCAGTTGGGTGAGCATCTGACTCTTCAGCTCAGGTCATGATCCCAGGGTTGTGGGACTGAGCCCCACATTGGGCTCACACTTAGTGTGGAGATTCTCACCCTCTGCTTTTCTCCCCCACTTGTGCTCTCTCAAAAAATTTTTTTTCTAAAAGAATTAGTAATGGTAAATAAATGCTATAATTTGACTTTCTACCAGAAACATAACTCCAGTCAGCATTTCCTCCCTCTATATACCTATATCATCCAGTAAGGTCCTGAAGTCTATCTGAATCATCAAAGTTTAATGATGCTCACAGTTCTATATGTTTATTAAAGTATGCATTTTTTTTTTTTTAATTTCATGTGTTTTGTGTAAGATACTGGACCATTTGTTTAATAAAACATTCCTCCCCCCCTTTTTTTTTCTAAAGTAAGCTCTAGACCCACTGTGGGGCTTGAATTCATGACCCCGAGATCAAGAGTTGCATGCTCCACTGGCTGAGCTGAGCCACTTGGACATCCCTAATAAAACATCCCTTTTTTTTAAAATTTTTATTTATTTATTTATTTATTATTATTTTTTTTAATATTTATTTAATTTTTGAGACAGAGCATGAGCGGGAGAGGAGCAGAGAGAGAGGGAGACAGAATCTGAAGCAGGCTGCAGGCTCTGAGCTGTCTGCGCAGAGCCCGACGCGGGGCTCGAACCCATGAATTGTGAGATCATGACCCGAGCCGAAGTCGGATGCTTAACCGACTGAGCCACCCAGGCGTCCCCCCCTTTTTTTTTTAAATGTTTATTTATTCTTGAGACAGAGAGAGACAGAGGACGAGTGGGGGAGGGGCAGAGAGAGAGGGAGATACAGAATCCGAAGCAGGCTCCAGGCTCTGAGCCGTCAGCACAGAGCCCGACGCGGGGCTTGAACTCACAGACTGCGAGATCATGACCTGAGCCGAAGTCGGACGCTCAACCGACTGAGCCACCCAGGCGCCCTAAAACATCCCTTTTTAACATCCATCCCATTTCCTACTGCAGACTGGGGGGCTCCCTGGGAAGAGGACAGAGTCAGAAATCAGCATGTAGGATGTTGCTCCTGGGATCACCACACGAGGAAGAATGCAGGACTGGCTAGTAGAGAAGCTGAGCTGTGACGCAGTCACGGTGAAGTCCTCGGCTGCCCTAGGATTGTCCTAGGAAGCTGGCTGACCCGCTAGGAGGGATCATCTTGGAGGAAACATAGTTTGTTCTGGTGAGGAATCCCCACAGGGGCTGACAGCTGAGGGCCATCTTCCCACAGCACCCCTGGCAGCTGGGGCACAACCTTCATCCCAACATGGAGGTCTGGGGCCTGCCTCACCCACAGTGTGTGTCTCACTGAACTATCGTATATCTCACTCTTCAAAGTATAAACTATTATCCCATTTGTCACCTGAGCAACTCTTCACCTAAGAAAGTTCTCCAGACTTACTGATAGTGGTGAACACGCTGGTGAAGCAGAAGTAGTCCACAGCATTGAGGGACAGAAGATGGTAAAGAAACTGCTCTCTTTCTTCTTCACACCGTAGGAAAGCATAACGCTTATAAAGCTTCCTAGGAAAGGGTAAGACAAGCACAAAATAATAGTCTAGTTTCCATGCTTTTCATTAAACATGAAATTCCAAGCTTCCATTAAAAATAAACACCTTCACTTAGTCAGTCTGGGTAGAAACTTTCACCAGGGAAGAAGAGACAATTCACAAAAATAGACACAAAAACAGGTAATGATACAGTTGTAACATCACTAGTAATTAGAGGAAAAAAACCTCCATGAATCCATTTTTGTCTATCAAGTTAATAAAGATTTAAATTGTGCTGACCAGTGCTGACCAGGGTGGAGGGCTTGTGGGCACAGTGAATAGCTATTCTTACCGCTGATGGGACTGAACATTTCAGGAAAGCAGTTTGCTGGTAATAATTATTTTAAACCAGTCATACTCTTTGACGCATTAATTTTACCTTTAGATCTCCGTCCTAAGAATATAATATGAAATATGGGCAAAGATTTTCTCACGAATGTCCACTACAATGTTATTTTGTAGAGGCACTTGGGCGGTTCAGTCAGTTAAGTGTCTGACTCTTGATTTTGGCTCAGGTCATGATCTCATGGTTTGTGAGGTCGAGCCCTGTGTCCAGCTGCGCACTGACAGCAAGGACCCTGCTTGGGAGTCTCTTTCCCCCTCTTTTTCTGTCCTTCCCCCAATGGCATGTGCGTGCATGTGCACGTGCTCTCTTGCTCTCTCTCTAAAGAAATAAACTTTAAAAAATGTTATCTGTAAAAGGAAAGATATATTATGGTATATGCATACATCGGAATGCTATGTGAGCATTAAAAATAGAGTTTAGGAAGAATTTTAACAAAACTACTACTAATACTAAAAACGATAAGTAATTTTTATTAAGCACTTATATTTAAGCACTTTTCCAAGTGTTTTATAGTTATTAATACATTTAATCCTCATGACTACCCTATGAGGTAAGTCTACCAGCACTCTCACTTCATAGATGGGGAAAACAGAGACACAAAAAAGTTCAGTGTCTTGTCCAAAGCCATTCAAACAGTAAACAGCAAAGGGAGTATTTGAACAAAGGCATTCAGTCTTCAGAGCTTAAACTCTTACAATATAGTGAAGTGTTTATAAAATGCTAAGCTAAAAACAGGACAATACTGAATCGTACATATAGTATAATCTTATCGAAGAGAACATGCATAGAAGTACAGAAGAAAACATACAGAATACTTGGCATTTACCTTTATGCAGTAGGAATTTTTTCTTAAAAATTTTTAAAATTTTAATTTAAACTTTAAAAAATGTTTGTTTATTTATTTTGAAAGAGAGAGAGAAAGAGAGAGAGAGTGGGTGAAGGGCAGAGAGAGAATCCCAAGCAGGCTCTGTGTTGTCAGCATGGAGCCCCCCATGGGGCTCAATCTCAGGAACGGTGAGATCATAACCTGAGCTGAGATCAAGAGTCGGATGCTTTACCAACTGAGCTACCCAGGCATCCCATGCCCCTTTTTAAAAAAGTAAGCTGGATGCCCAACATGGGGCTTGAATTCATGACCCCAAGATGAGGAGTTACATGCTCTACCAACTGAGCCAGAAAGATGTGCAACATATAAATATTAATATATGTACGTATGTATGTATTTAAAGTGAAGTTAAACTCCATGCCACACGCCACATGTGGGGCTTGAACTCATGATCCTGAGGTCTAGACTCACATGCTATACCTATTAAGCCAGCCAGGCACCCCCAGGTGCCCAACCTTTATGTAGTAGGATTTTATTATATTTTATTTTTTAATTTTTTAAAATGTTTATTTATTTTTGAGAGAGACAGAGACAGAGCACAAGTGGGGAAGGGGCAGAAAGAGAGGGAGACACAGAATCCCAAGCAGGCTCCAGGCTCTGAACTGTCAGCACAGAGCCCGATGCGGGGCTCGAACTCACAGACTGTGAGATCATGACCTGAGCCGAAGTCGGACACTTAACCGACTGGGCCACCCACGCACCTCTGTAGTAGGATTTTAAATGATTATTATAATTTTCTTCTTTATACTTTGGCCACAGTGGCCATGAATGATTTATAATGGGAGGGGATGGGTAAAGGGAGTAACCAGTTTCAGAGTACAAGATCAGGTTCACAGGCCATACTTCACTTTGCATTCTTTATTAAACCTATTCTTTGGACATTAAAATTCATCTTAAGACACCCCAGAGGGTAAGCAGTCCAATGGTGATGTGTAAAAATGCAAAATACAAAACTGCGAATTGTTACTACAAAATGAATTCAACACACTGTCAAGTTTAAGAACTTTGTTGAATTTTTTGCATACCTTTGCTCTAGAGAATTATGTCCTCAGCCTTCAAATTAGCTCTAACGTGTATCTTAAATGGATGATGCATTTCATCTAAGAGGGTTTCTTGATGGAGTAAAGGGAAACCTACTAAAACAGTTAACAATTAACTAACAAGTACTTGATTGGTTTTCCTAGCTCTAAACTATTGAACATAAGCATTGGCAAGACTTTCAGAAGGAACACATTAATGTGGACTTTTCTATTTTTTTTTCCACTACTTCAGATTTTGTTGTCATGTTTACGATATGATATAAATAGTTTACATAAATGCAACCTATCTTCTGGATGTTACTGTCAGCCTATGTGGACTAGTTAGTTTTCTGATTGAGAACAGAGCCGTCTGACCATTGGCTGTGATATTTGGTGTGCCCTCTCAGGTAAAATCAAACACTATGTCAAACCATGGAGTTTCCAAGCACATGCCTGTTAGAAATGAAGAATGCAGGTGCACAGAAATCAGCAATCAGGCCGAAGAAGCCAGTTTTCCAGGTTAACCAATCTGTTTTGCAGACACAGGTCACGGAAGCAGAAATGTCTAAGAGGTTATTACTTACTTGGTGAGTGGCTGGTTGGAGAGCAACTGCTTGAGATGCTGGGACAAGAGCTTCTTTTCTAGAGACAGTCTTATCCATGCCCGAGCTCGTCCGACGTCAGTCTTGATCTCACTCATGTTTTGAATATGCCTAAAGAACAGTAGCGACAGCAAAGATGTAGATTCTAAGGATAACCTTGAGCCAGAAAAGCACTAAAGAATTACGGCATTTTTCACAGAACACTTCTTTTATACTTAGCAGAAGCAACGGCAATACACACTTTATATTGATTAAACCCTTCAAAGGTTCCGTCTGAATCATGAATTCAGTGTGGCATCAGAATTGCCATTACAACACGAGCATGCACAGGTATCACCCTCAGATAAAGCATTTAACACTCATTTATTCTTTCAGATTTTATTATGTTCTTATTTCAGCCTTGTGGATACCTATAAGCTGGCAGTTGGTTATTCCTGACCTTCAGGAAAATAAAAGTTATAAAAAAATATTTATTTAATATTTAAGTTTTTATTCCAAATAATTGGTCTAGAGTTTAATTAAATATCTGTCACAACTTTAATCCATTGAAGTGGTTTCAAGGTCCAAGTAGTTTCTGGACAACATATAGAAAATACGAAATCTTATTTTCCATAGCCCCGGAGGACAAGCTGTACTGCACTTATAAATTCAAAATTTGTAAAAGACTTCGAAAATTGTATGGTAAAATTCCAACTGAATGTTAACATGTATGTATAAATTAATATTCTGTATAGAAGTCAATGCTATATACTCAGAGGGACTGGAATTTATTTTCCTAAATGGTTTTCCTCCTAAAGGGGAAGAAGGGTGGGCGGGAAGGGCAAGCTGAAGGGGCAGAGTAACTGCAGAACCACTACAGTGAGTCACTAAAAAAGTGTTTGTGATTGTGACCCACCACCCCTTCCCTTGATTTTTTTTTAATGTCCAAAATGACTCTTCTTGCCTGTAATAAATATCGCAATGAACCCCTTTCTCTAATGATTCTAAGAATTCAAAATAAGGAATATTCTCCCTATAAAACATGCACATATTCTTTCTCTCCCTCTCTCTCTCTTTTTTAAAGATTTCATTTTTTTTAAATTTAAAAAAAAATTTTTTTTAACGTTTATTTATTTTGAGAGACATAGAGACAGACTATGAGCAGGGGAAGGGCAGAGAGAGAGGGAGATACAGAATCTGAAGCAGGCTCCAGGCTCTGAGCTGTCAGCACAGAGCCCGACGCGGGGCTTGAACTCACAGACCATGAGATCATGACCTGAGCCGAAGTCGGCCGTCCAACCAACTGAGCCACGCAGGCGCCCCAAGCTTTCATTTTTAAGTAATCTCTATACCCAACACAGGGCTCAAACCCACAACCCAGAGATCAAGAGTTGCATGCTCCACCGACCAACCCAGCCAGGCACCCCTTCTTTCTTTCTTTTATCCTTCCCCCTCTCCCTTTCTCTTTCCCTTCCTCTCTCTTAATCCTTGGTTCTGAATATTTAGGCCCTCAAGCCACAGTGCTGATATATGATCAGAGACGCTTGATAAGATACAAAGCATTATAATCACATTACATAGACGCACTGAAGAGGCGGCTTAAAAACAAGTCAAAACGAAGAGTTAAAAAGAAAATTCTGTTGCCATTTTTGTGGGGCTTAGCCAACCTCAACTCATTTCTAAGAGCTTTTTCAGAATGTATGACACACATATTTTATCTTTAAAGGGCTAATACCAGTATACATGGTCATGAATGGAGAAAGCTGTCATCAGGCAAGTCCCCTCTTAGACCCTGGTTCTTACTGATGGTGGTGGCAGAGGTGGGACACTTGACAACGCAGTAGGGGCCTATGAAGCAGCACTGGCTGCTCCTCCACCCTGCTGACATTTCCCAAAATGATGACACAGCTGACTAAAAGCAACAAAGGAAAAATGCTCAGGCATTTACCACTTAAAGTTCAAAAGTACTTTCAAGGTACCCCTGTTGAGTGTAGTGCCAAGTCAGAGCTCACACAAGTGAGGAAAGTTGATTCAAAGTGTAGTCACTGAAATGAATCCACATTAGGTCTGATAAGCATTAGGTGATCTAATCTTTTCCTTAGTATTCTTTCTACTCTAAAACAGCAAAATCTACTGAAATAAGCTTTATGTTGGCCTTAAATAAGAATCTGGAGACATGGCAGGTTAAGAACTGTAATATAATTCCTTTGTTCCAGAACATTCAAAAACTCACAGGATACAGTCTGAACTGTGCAGGCTCACATTCAGGACTTACTACCCCTCAGCCTCAACATATCCTCTTACTCATAAAATTCCATTCCAGACAACTGACTCATAAGACTTTGCATTCCATTACCTGAAGTACTTTCTTCTTGCTTTCCTATTTGATTCCATTCATGTTTGAGATCCCAGCTTTTTCTAGATAGCTTTCCATGACTACCACAGCCTTCAATGACCTCTCTAATTCACAAAATGCTATAGTCTAATTTGCGTCTACCATGTATTGCTTATTACTTTTATCATTTTCTCTTGATATACATGTTTCTCAGCTTGCCAAAGTTTCTGGGAAAGGAGCCCCACAACTCCTTAGCAGCTTTGCAGCCTTCTTTGTACCCTATAGGGCCTAGCACATGGTAGGAGCTCAAAAACTCTGCTGCTTTGTGAATCTACATCTAACTCTATGCTTTAAAACAATTTACATGCATTTTGTTATTAAACTGTAATCCGAATCTATTAAAACTTTGCTGTGCAGTTATATACCATTTGAATCTGCTTTTAATTGGAATAATTTATTATACATGACTATAATGGAATTCAGCATAATATTATACAAGTATTACTTCCAAAATAGATCCTGTTAATTCACAGATAAGCATGTATGGTATTGTTTAAATAACTTATTTACTTGATTTATTCTTAACTCTACTACAAAGCTTTCTAATTTAGAAGAGTTTCTGTGTACTTTGCCTTATATGATTGTCATAAAAACTAGTCAGAGGGAGATCATCATTATTTCACGTTAAGGGTGAGAAAATGGAGACTAACTGAGACTAAGTGATCCAGTCAAGGTCACAGAGATAGTAGGTATTATTCTAGACATGTTGCCCATTTTCTACCAATTACTCCTTTCTCGCACTCACATTCTTGGAGAAGTGTCTCTTCCACAGACCCAGAAGACACAACTCCACTTACCGCCATGATCCTAATCCTCCAGCTAGAATGGACTGAGTGAGAGGAACATTCCTGATCTAAACTGAGTCCACTGGATTTTCTCTCAGAAACGAGGAATTCGTATCCTGGAAAACCAGGTTAATTTTTGTTGAATGCTAAAATTAAGAAAGGATGTTAAAGCCAGAGCTTGGGCCTGTATGCAATAAAACAGAAAAAAAAAAAAAAGGCAAGGCAAGGCAAGGCAAGAGAGGGACGGGGAGGGGAAGACGAGTAGATGTGAAGGGAGAAACAGTTGATTTGCTTCCAGTGAGACAGTGACAGTAACTTGTGACAAGACTTAGCAGTCACAGTTCCTATTCTTGGATTCTGGAAGACACTTTTATGTATCTCCAATAAATCCATCCCTTTTTACTGAAGCTAGTTTGAATGGGCTTCTGTTTCCTAAAACCAAATGATTTCTAAGAGTGGTAGGAGCTAAATTTGAATCCACATTTCCTCAGTCCAAAACCAGTGTTTACTTCATTGTATCATTAACAAAAGCCAGTTTTATTTAATTACTATTTTTAAACCCAGGGTTATTTTTTAGAGAAATTAAGGATTAGCCAATTTTAAACTCACATTCTGTACAGACATAAAAAATTCTTAAAAATATTCCTTCCCAGGGTGACAAAATCAATAACTACTTAATTTTAGGGTAGAATAAAGCCAGAGGCTCATAGGCTCATATGGATACATTATCAATAAGAAAGATAAAGGAACTAATTTACCCTCTGATAATTTATTCCCATCTTTACATATAAACAGAATTTTTCTAGGATTTACTCAGACATCTGATTCATTTGTTTGCATAGTCAGAATACTCAGACTTGGATTACAGAACTCACAGCCTTCTTGGTCATGTCATGTTCTACTGCGCTCCTGAACATTACATTTCATTAAGAATAAAAGTCTATTTGAATAGCTAGATGATATGTACATGGCTACTCTGGAAAGAAATTTGTAATACTGGTAACATCATAATACTACTTCTCTTTTCTATGTAGATGATCTATACACTTCTTTACTATCCCCGGCCCTTCTGTATGGAACAAAAAATCATTCTATAACTAACAGTGTGGTGATACTTGGCATCCACAAAGGTCTTGTGGAGTTGTCTAAGACACCAAGACAAAGGGGAAAGCCTTCAGATGACTCTATCCTGGACTCATGCCAGCTACTAAGCAATTTGGTGCCAAGACTCTTGACAACTAGGAAGACTCAAAGTGTCAGTGTCTTTGCCTCGAGAGGTAAACCTGGAAGGATAGGAGGTACCAACACAGAGACCTGTACCCAACAGAGAACATGGACTCAGAGAGGTTCACTAATCTTGGAAAATAAGCTTTCTCTGTAATTGTCTAGACTGAAAGAAATCAGAGTTAGTCAGTAATAGTCTTATTACTTGGGTGTTTTTCCTGAAGGAAAAACATCTATGTCAGCTATGCAGATAATGACTAGGGACTAAAACGAAGTACTTGCCAAGAACCTGGAAGCAGGGAAATAATCCTGTCCACTAAGAGTTAAACTCTGAAGTAAATATGTCATAAAACATCATCTTAAAGGGGCAGAATGGAAGCAGAGAAGAGGGAGAGACAGCTGTGGGCAGTGTTTTCTCGGGGGCTTCCTGAGATGCTATCTGTCCCACGAGTGTAGGATCAGCAGCGCGGAGCTGGGTGATTAGGCTTCTGCGTCTCTTCTTTTGAAGAGAGCATGCAGTCTTCTGATTTTTATCTAACCTCCAGACAGAGAATACCCGTACTGGGGAAAGAGCATCAAGCCATCTGGTTGGGGAAGTAAAGCTCTGGTTTCACAGGCAGAGAACCTGGCGCCCTTGCGTACTGCTGGCAGGAATGTAAAACGGTGCGGCCACTGTGGAAAAGAGAATAAGTTGTGGTTCTTCAAAAATTAAACACAGAACTACCATGTGATCAAGTAATCCCACCTCTGAGTATACGCCCTAAAGAACTCAAAGCAGGACTTGAACAGATAATTGTATACCCAACGTTCACAGTATTCACAATAGCCAAAAAGTGGAAACAACCCAAATGTTCACTGTTAAAAAAGTATATATATACATGATGGAATATTAATCTTTAAAAAAGAGGAAATTCTGAT
This sequence comes from Paguma larvata, assembly GCA_030068075.1. Classification (NCBI taxonomy): domain Eukaryota; kingdom Metazoa; phylum Chordata; class Mammalia; order Carnivora; family Viverridae; genus Paguma; species Paguma larvata. Next base: position 75,997,711 of record CM057828.1, on the reverse strand, counting down.
ACATGTTAAAACATGGAGAAACATTATAAACATTCTGATAATGAACATTAAAAAGAATGTTTAGGGGCCCCTGGGTGGCTCAGTCAGTTGAGTGTCCGACTTCAGCTCAGGTCATGATCTCACGGTTTGTGAGTTTGAGCCTTGCACTGAGCTCTCTATCAGCACAAAGCCTGCTTCGGATCCTCTCTCTCTCTCTCCCCCCTCCCCCAAAAAATTAATAAAACATTTAAAAAATATTTATTTTTGAGAGAGAGAGAGCTTGTGTGTGTGTGTGTGCATGAAAGGGGGAGTGGCAGAGAGAGAGGAGAGAGAGAATCCCAAGCAGGTTGCATGCTGTCGGCACAGAGTCCAATGTGGGGACTGAACCCACGAACCGTGAGAACAAGACTTGAGGCAAAATCAAGAGTCAGGAGCTTAAGTGACTGAGCCACCCACCACCAGGTGCCCTGGTAATGAACATTTCAAAAAATACACTAGGTGAAACAAACCAGATGCAAAAAGCATGATTCCACCTTTTGAGGTACCTAGAATAGAATAGAATAGAATATTCAGAGATAGAAAATGAAATAGAGGTGGGGCGCCTGAGTGGCTCAGTCGGTTGACTGTCCGACTTCGGTTCAGGTCATAATCTCACAGTTTGTGAGTTGGAGCCCCGCATCAGGTTATGTGCTGACAGCTCAGAGCCAGGAGCCTGCTTCAGATTCTGCATCTCCCTCTCTCTCTGCCCCTCCCCTGCTTGTGCTCCTTGTGCTCGTCTCTCTCTGTCTCTCGATAATAAACATTAAAAAAAAAAAGAAGAAAATGAAATTGTGCTTACCAGGGACTTGGGGAGAACCGAGAATGGGGAATTATTTATTGTTCGATGGGTACAGAGTTCCAGTTTGGGATGACAACAGAGTTCTGGAGATGGAGAGTGGTGATGGTTGCACGACAATGTAAATGCACTTACATATATATATGTATATATATGTATATATATATACCCGTATATATATTCTTTCTTATGATTAAAAAAATTTAATTCCAGTATAGTTAATACACAGTGTTATATTAGTTTCTGTGTACAATATAGTGACTCTACAACTTTATATATTACTCAGAGCTCATCATAAATGTACTCTTAATCCCCTTCACCTGTTTCACCCATCTCCTCACCTACCTTCCCTCTGGTGACCATCAGTTTCTTCTCTATAGTTCAGTCTGTATTTTTTTCGTTCGTCTCTTTTTCCTCCCTTTGTTCATTTGTTTTGTTTCTTAAATTATACGTGAGTGAAATCTGATGGTATTTGTCTTTTCCTGACTGACTCATTTCATTTAGCATTACACCATGTAGCTCCATCCGCTGCAAGTGGCAAGATTTCATTCTTCTTTATTATTACCTCAACATTTATCTATATATCTACTTATTTTTGATAAAGATTTTATTTTTTTCAGTTATTTATTTATTTTGAGAGAGAGAGAGAGCACGCACAAGCAGGGTAGGAATAGACAGGAAAGACAGAATCCCAAGTAGGCTCCGCACCATCAGCACAGAGCCTGATGTGGGGCTCGAACTCCCGAACTGTGAGATCATGACCTGAGCTGAGATCAAGAGTTGAGTCAGACACTTGACTGTACCACACAGGTGCCCCTATTACCACAACTTGCTAAAAAAAAGCCATAGAAAGATGGTAGGGAGGTATAAGAACATGTTTACTGCAAAATCTTTTGACTTTGTTGTATGGTTAAAATTTTTTATGCTAAAACATTAGAGAAAACCCCTGAGAAGTCTTTCCTTGGTAATGCCTGTCTACCTTACTAACTTCCCCCTCCTTTTTCTTTTTTAATTTTAGACAGAATGTGAGCAGAAGAGAGGGACAGAGAGAGAATCCCAGTCAGCTCCACACTCAGCATGGAGCCCGACGTGGGGGGGCTTGATCCCATGACCCTGGGATCATGACCTGAGCTGAAATCAAGAGTCAGAAGCTCAACTGACTGAGCCACCCAGGTGCCCCACTAACAATGTTTTGAAAGTAATCAACCAGATTTTTTTCTTAAAGAAAAAAAATTTTTTTAAATGTTTATTTAGTTGAGAGAGAAAGAGAGAGAGAGAGAGCGAGCTCCAGGCTCTGAGCTGTCAGCACAGAGCCTGATGTGAGGCTCAAACTCATGAACTGCGAGATCATGACCTGAGTCAACTGACTGAGCTACCCAGGTGCCCCCAATTTTTTTTCTTAAAGTAAACTCTAAGCCTATCATGGGGTTCAAACTCAGGACCCCGAGATCAAGAACCAAATGCTCAAACAACTGAGCCAGCCAGGAATCCTGACAACCAACCAAGTTTTATTAAGAGCATCTATCGTTTGTTCAAAACATCACTTTAGGATACTCAGGGGTCTTTTTAAGACTTTTTGTAAGACAAAGAACATTGAAAGCTAAAGTAACCCTTATGCGTTAAGTCACAGGACATCAATTTTTCAGTTGAGTATCCTGAACAAAGACAGATTTAGTCAAGGTTATACTAAATTAAATTTAAACTGGTATATATCCTCACACTACTGCCAACTTGTTTCTGTTTAGTCACAGTTGGTATTTTCCTGGTGATGTGGCAAAGGCTGAGAATTTGCATCTAGTTATTCAAAGACCTGACCTATGGTCAGGATACCTTAGTTCTAGCATTCATTTCTGCTGTTAATTGGCAATATGGTCTTAGACTTGACCTGCCTGGGCCTGGGTTTTCATATCTGTAAAAAGAAGCTGAGCAACAGGACTTAGGTTTCTTATATATTCTCACATTTAAACTAATTAGTAAAAATTATCTCAGCAATCACCACCTTTCTAAGTTTCAAACCTTGAACCGAAATAATCCAATAGCAGTTTGGGCAGCAGAATCAAGTAAAGATATAAAGATATATGCAAAAATATTAGATTAGCACACACACACACTCATGTACGCTCACAGAGCTTAAAATAGGCAAATCCTTCATTTAACAAATATTAACTGAGCATAAATTACGTGTTGAACTCCGTTAACATTTAGTAGCAATTCAACAGTTGTACATGTCAGACAGACTGCCCTCTCTCATGAAGTTTACAGTGTTACAAGAACAAACAAACTCAAATAACTGCTACGGAGAGGACTAAAACAGGGATGTGAGAGAGAGTGACTGGGTGGTTAACAGTGGTCTAACAGGTGGGCTGGGCAGGCTTCTCAGACAAAAGCAACATTTGAACTAAGATACAAATGACGAGAAAGAGCTTGGCCTGTGGAAACTTCTGGGGCAGGTATCAGGGGAGAGGGGAATAGGGAGAAAACAGCTCCAAGGCAGGAAGCAAGTGTGGCATACTGGAGGAACCAAAGAAGTGGCACGAAGGAGAGGGGTAGAAGATGCCGCTGTCACACTGTCTCTGCCAGCCAGGGCGAGGGATCTGGATTTTATGCTAAGATCACCATATTACCTAGCGGGAGGATGAACTATAGTAGAGCAAGCAATGAAAATGGGGACCGTGATATAATCCAGGTGAGACATTATAGTGGCTTAGACTAGAGAGGTCACAGTGCATGGAGCGAACATCCAATGGAATAGGTGAACTGCAGCTAAACCAGGAATTCTATCCTGGGGAACGAGAAGGTATCTATGCCTGCCTATCTATAATAACAGTCCCTGTACACTTCCTTTGTCCCAGCCCTGGTTTAAACACATACGCTACACAGAGTATGTGTTTTATTTTTAGGTAATTAGTCTCACAAAATGCTGTTAAAAGTAGTATACAGAGTTCCTGTATTTCCAGCTTCCCCTAATGTTAACATCTCATATAACCAAGCGAAGACATGAATGTTGGTTGGTACAGGCTGATCTCACCAGTTTTTCCCCTTATGTCCCTCTTCTGTTCCAGAATCTAATCCAGGATCCCATATTGCATTTGGCTGTCATTTTAGTCTCCTCCAATTCAAGATAGTTCCTTAGCCTCTCCCCATCTTTCATGACATTGACATGTCTGAAGAGTACTGGTCAATTACTTTGTAGAAGGCCCCTCAGTTTGGATTTTTCTGGCGTATTCTCATGGTTAGATTGAAGTTACCCATTTATGACAAGAATACTGCAGAAACAATGTACTCTTCTCAGTGTATCCTATCAGGGGGGTACATGATGCTATGTCTTATTACAAGATATTAATCTTGATCACTTGGTTAAGGTGGTACCTGCTGGGTTTCTCTACTGTAAGATTATTATTTTTTCCCTTGTAATTAATAAATTCTTAGGAGAGAGTCGATGCAAATATTCCAGTTTTGCCTTAAATTTTCAACCAACTTCATTCTTTTATATATTTATTAACTGGAAGGCTTCTGTACAGAAGAGCTATCCCATTGCTCCCGTTTATATACTTACTTAGTTCTTTATATCAGAAGAGACTCATGGATATTTTTCTTACTCTGTGGGTTATGCTCCAATACTATTGTTACTTATGTTGCTCAAATTGCTTCAGCTTTGGCCACTGGGAGCTCTTTTAGGCTGGCTCCTGTGTCTTTATTACATGATGCCCTTCTTTTCTGAGCACTTCCTTACTTTTCCGCACTAAAGACTCACTAGGCTCATTCTTTATTTTCCCTTCCCCAGTCCTGGAATTAATCACTTCTCCAGGGAGCCCTGATTCCTGTCAGTGGGAATGGTATTTAGAAACCAATATTTGGGTGCCAGTTGTGCCCATTCCCATTTTGGGGTATTACTATTTTTAGGCCCTCTCAGTGGAAAGAGTTTGTAAATATATCAGTGAATACCACGGGTAGGAAACTGAAGGAGAGAATGACTCAAAAGTAGCAGCAAAAGGGAAGTTGGGGATTATGGAACTGTTCCTTATCATAATTGTGCAATTGTGAAAATGCACAGAACTATGCACCAAGAAATAATGAATTTTACTATATATATATTATATATTTTACTATATATATATATATATATTATTCATTTGTAATACAGTTAGGTTCATTTGTTAGTTTGTATTCTATTTTTGGTTCTCCTTACATTCTGGTTGTTTTTGTTTTATATATATATATATATATATATATTTGTTTATATATATATTTGTTTATATATCTATTTGTTTATATATATATTTGTTTATATATATAAAAAACAAAAACAACCAGAATGTAAGGAGAACCAAAAATAGAATACAAACTAACAAATGAACCTAACTGTATTACAAATGAATAATATAATCACACAGAAGGGAGTGGAGAGAAAAAAGAATGAATCTAAATTTTGAATTTTTAAAAATGTTTGTTTATTTTTGAGAGAGAAAGAGAGTATGAGTCGGGGAGGGACAGAGAGAGATGGAGACACACAATCTGAAGCAGATTTAGAGTTGTCAGCACAGAGCTGACGTGGGGCTCAAACTCACGAACCAAGCCATAGATCATATGACCTGAGCTGAAGTCGGACACCCAACTGACTGAGCCAGCCAGGCGCCCCCAGAACGAATCTAAATTTTGGAAACCAGAGGGTGCGTGGGTGGCTCAGTCGTTAAACATCAGACTTCAGTTCAGGTCATGATCTCATGGTTTGTGAGTTTGGTTCCCCATCCGGTAGGCTCAAGCCCCGCTCTGGGTGAGACCCGCTTCTCTGTCTCTCTCTCTGCCCCTTGCTCACTTGTGCCCCCTCTCTCTCTAAAAAAAAATAATACATTTTGGAAACCAGTATTTTGACTGGATGCAAGAAGGCTAAAGACAAAGAGAAAACTAGAGTGGTACACAAAATTGTGATTATTTAAACTTGCTTCCGCTTCTTACAGGGGTATGGGTTAGTAATTCTGAAACTGTCTTATGGGTATACTAGGGTTGTGCAACTAAGCAAATATACTGTAGATAACAAAAGCCAAGTTCTCATGGTTGGAGAAAAAAATTACAAATAAGAGAGAAGGCTAGAATGATCCTTGTGGTATTGAATTAGAATCATAGATATCATTATGAATTCTGTGTATACAAAAAGTATGTATACATATAAATAAAGTCAGAAACAGAAATAAATATATGTGTATACACAGGCATGAGTAAGTATATATGCATTTGTTTTCAGGCCTACTTTGGGTGCTTTACATTTATTACCTCATTGAATCTTTATACCAACATTTTGAGAGAAACCCTATTACTATTCCATTTTACAAGAAAGAAAACTGGGAGTATATTCAATCGCCTGAGGTTACAGAGTTAGTGCATGGCAGAGCTGAAACAGCAACCTTTGTGGGCTGGTTCCAGAGCCTGAGGTCCTAACAGCATGCTATAGTGTCTCTTACAAAGCAGAGAAAGTATATTTAAGCAGGACACCCCCTCCCCGAAAAACAACAACATGAAGGAGATAAAGTAAGAGGAAACTGGAAACAACAGGATAGCCTTATGTAATGTGACCATCTCCTAATTAGGTTTCAGAAGTTTGGTTCTTCAACGACCATCACCTTAAAGTAATGGCTACTGTAGAACACATTGGTTTTATGTTTCTCCATTAAGAGACCTGGAGATCATTTTTCCCTCAGAGTTACAACTATTCCTCTTATGTTGGCCATGAAAAAGAATCATAAGCCACATGAGAGCTACTATATTTTGTCTAGCAAGGAATAATGACATTGAAGATATAAATGTATAAACTGATTCAGAAAACAAAAACCAACATTTACTGAACCTTACTATGAGCCATGTACTTGAAACTTTTTATAGTAATGGACTAACTCATTTAATTCTTCTAACAATCTTACAAGATAGAAAACTTTTTTTTATCTCTATTCGAGAGAGGGGAAAACTGAGGCACAGAGAAGTTACAAAAATTGCCTAAAGTCATATAGTTCAAGCAGTAAAGCCAGGATGTATTACCACTACACTAGGCTGCCACTCTTAAAAGCCATGCTTTTCAGTTGCAAGTATCTGACAAATAAAATAAACATCAATAATTAATATTAATAAAGCAATAAACCATAAAAGGAAAGTTAGGTGTTCTGATGTTATAAGATTGATTTCAAACTCGTCTAAGAGTTGTACCTAAAATACTTAAAAGGAAAAAGCCTCTGTCTTCCTCATTCAATAAGTCTATCTTAGATATCTCGATGCTTTCTAACGATTTCTAAGACCAGTTATTCCAACTGATAATTCTCAGATATGCATTTGCTTCAAATTAAACCTACCTGACAGCAGTTTTTCTGCCAAGTAACCTGTCATTATGTGCAGAATTTTTTGGTTTGTGACTGTGGGCAGCAGGTATTTAAGGAGGTTTTAAGAAACTGAGTAAACTGTAAAATAATTTAGCTACTTTAAAAACTCTTCTCAGTTATATTTTCTCTTTGGATTTAATGTCAGGAAAGAAAAGTAACAGTAAAGTAAGCAAGATTAAAAAAATGTTTTCTTCTGAATATACATGCAAAAAATACAAGTAGCCATAATTATATGAGCAATATAAATGAAAGCCATAAATATTCAACAGTTATCATCCAATATGAGCACATATACCTCATGTCTTGGATAAGAGAGACCCTGAGTGTTGGCAACATAACTCCTGAGTCAGATTTTCTTCTTTCTGGTCCAAGGGCAACTATATAAAAAGATACCAGAAAAATATTAGAAAAATAATAGCAAGGACAAAAAAAAATCTGCATGGTACACATTCTATGAATAAATACTTTCAAATTACTTTGATAAGAACAAATTTTAAAGACAAGAGAAAAGCTCGAAATTTTTTCCCTGAATGTTGCTACTTTATTAATACAGACAAACAGGTATTTTCTTTCTAATTAATCTGAAACTGCATTTGGGAATATAAAATGAATCATAAAAGTCCACTTAGCAAATAATACACTGTGTGTAACTTTTGGTCATAAGGACAAGCCATTGGCTGAAGTTATTCATTCTAATAGCTCAGGATAATTACAAGAAAGCAATGTCTATAAATTAAGCTACTAAGTATGTGAATCATGTCTGGGTTCATAAATCGCAATCATGTAACTTCCTTAAACTGTGAAAGAGTGTTAAAAAAGGAAAATCCAGGGGCACCTGGGTAGTTCTGTTGGTTAAGTGTCTGACTTTGGCTCAGGTCATGATCTCACAGTTCTAGAGTTTCGAGCCCCGCACTGGGCTTTGTGCTGACAGCACGGAGCCTGCTTGGGATTCTTTCTCCTTTTCTCTCTACACTTCCCCACTCTCTCTCAAAACAAACTTAAAACAAAATAAAATAAAAACGAAAATCTAGGGACACCTGAGTGGCTCAGTCAGTTAAGCATCTGACTCTTGATTTTGGCTCAGATCATAATCTCACAGTTCGTGAAGGCAGTGCCTGCTTGAGATTCTCTCTCTCTCCCTCTCTGCTCCTACCTTGTTCTCTCTCTCTAAAAACAAATAAATAAACATCAAAAAAAAAAAAAAAAGTAAAATCTAAGGGTCTGGGCTCTCTAGTCTGATAAGTTTCTACTTCAAAGATCAGAATCCAAACTACAGTGTGTATGTATGTATATATATATCAGGCAAAGTGAGTATCAGGATGGACATTTAGAAGTGTAATGTATGTGAGTCATTCTCCTTGGAGCTTGAATGGTTAACATCTATAAAAGAAGGAAAGGTCATTCTCTTACATAGCAATAGCTAAGCAAGCAATCGTTGGCTAATGTATTATGGCTGGAGTACTCAATCTCACTTTAATCGGGATGCTGCGGAGTTTTGTGCCCTTTCTTTATTTCCATTTTACTATCCGTACACAAAAACTAAATTGTAGCATCACACTTAGCAAATACATGGATAACATTAGAACTTAAGGTGTGGGTTTTACTGTGTATTATACATACATTTTCCCAGTTTTTAGATCCATTCTAGTTTCTGGGGCTGGGTACAATGTAGAAACACACAGATATATTTGAAGCTGGCACTGAACATTTTGTTGTATTCGGATCTGCATGTTTTGGGACCTGGTGAAAGAGGCTAGGCCGATACTTGGCAGGTATGAATGAGCACTGATGGGGCTGCCAGGATAAAGAGACTGCGACCAGGCCAACCTGAAGGCAGTTCTTTTCAGGGCCTTCCATTACCAGGTCATTTGTCACGGCAGTTTCGGGAGGGAGTTTTCAATGGGTCACTGGAAATGCTACTTTATCTGGATACCTAGGAGGTAACAGACACCAAGGAAACCGTTCCAGAGACTTGCAGGGAATGTGCTATGTTAGTCTTCCTGTCTGAGACTGTCACTATTTCAGTGTGTTGTTAATGAAAGCACACCTTACATCTGCCTCTACATGCCAGGTGATTAGACAGCATGAAAGGGCCACACCAGCGGTAAGAAATAGGTTGAAAAGAGAGAGAAGAAAAAAAAAAAAAAGATCATGAGGCAGGAAAACGGAGCTGAAACCATAATCAGCAACTTGGCTGGAGGGAGACATGACAACGAGAAAGAATCATGCCTCTGGGAGCAGAGAATAGGGGAGAGACTTAATAAAAAAGGAGGCTGACATTTACAAAAGCAGCAGCATCCACAATAAGAGCATTCACAGGGCTCAGCTTTTTCTAGGAATCCTATTTTGGAACCTTATATTTTCCACACTCTTTGCTAATCAATGTTTCTTAAACATACGATGTATTTTTCCATGTCTCCACGCAATCTGTTAGTCTTTAGTTCACCCTTTAACACTTCTGTATCCTTCTCCATGTTCGTAGCTTATTTAGCGTTTTCTTTTTAAGAGAGAAAGAGCTCGCACAAGAGCAGGGGAGAGGGGCAGGGCTCAGGGAGGGAACAAGTGAGCAAGTGAGAAAGAGAGAAAGAATCTCGAGCAGGCTCCACACTTAGCACAGACCCTGATGTAGGGATCGATCCCGTGACCGTGGGGATCAGGACCTGAGCTGAAATCAAGAGCTGGATGTTCACCTGACTGAGCCAGCCAGGCGTCCCCAGCCTGTTTAGCATTTCGGATGGAGAGGACTACAGCTTAACAGCTAAGAACACGGCTTTCTCAAACCCTACAGAGGGCTTAACAGCTCCCTGACTCCGGGTGAGTGATCTTACCTTTCTACGGTCTGTTTTCTCATCTGCAAACCAGGGTCAGTTACAACACCTACCTTATTCAGACAGATGCAAAGCACTTAGAATACTGCCTGGCACAAAGTAAGTTCTCAATAAATAAAATAGAATGAAATTTAGCTGTAATTTTGCCTCTTTGTGAAATCTTTCCTGAATATTCTCTTTCTAAGGTACACTGTTAGATGTGGTTCCCTCTCTCTAACAGGACCTGTAAAACTGAATATCTAACATAAACTTAGCACAATTTAAGATTTCTATTACTGTTAAACTATATGCCTCAAGGCTCAGTCATATCTTTTTCTTAAAATACCCAGAGGGCCTAGCAGAGGCCCAACATACATGCCCAACAAATAGGGAGGAAGATGAGACTATTTTGGGCCAGAAGGCAGAGCCTTGAATGACAAATTAGAAATCTGCAGAACTCCTAGGAAGGCAGGAAAGACTCTGAAAAGAATACTCTGCTCCTGGTTAGTTAACCACAGTGAGAGTACGGCGGTAAAAGAGAAATAAGGGAGGTGAGCTACAAGTTATTCCAAAGGCCACCTTACGGATGAACCAGGAGTGGCACCCGGTGAGAACGAAGAGGAGAAACGTGCAGTGGCAGCAACACAGAACTTAATGACTTGATGTGGAAAGTGAACGAGACTCAGCCGCTGTTGCCGAGGAGAACTTGAAAGCTGCAGATTTGCAGCTTTGGAAGGGGTCATGGTGCGTGACAATCCGGTCAATTACTCATAGTTTCAGGACTCTGACAGCATGATGATTTTATTTCTACAACCACACCTTTAAATAAGAAACCCAGAACACCACCAAAGGAGTTAAAACTAGAAACGAGGAAACCTAAACTAAAAAATCTCCAGAAAGAAGATAACCCACTGCAAGAGAAAACCCCTAAAAAAAGGATGGCTTTAGGTGACAAGTTCTACCAGCAAGACTTAGAAATCGCACTAGCTTTATCAGTGAAGGAACTTCCAACAGTCGACGAGTGAAACTGAAACAATGAGTAGGGCCCTCATATCTCCAATTGCAGTGTAGTCAGTGATTATTTAGATTTGGATAAGAGTACTGAGGAAGATGATTTTCCTGGTTGTGCAAGGGGAAAGAAAAGCAGCATCAAAGGCTGTGGTACGACAGAGGAAGATTCTTTTGGAAGGCAGTGATGGCGATAGTGCTAACGACTCTGAGCCAGACTTTGCAACTGGTGAAGAGTCTGAGGATGATTCTGATTTTAGTGAGCGTGAAGATAATGATGAAGACTTCACCATGAGAAAAAATAAAGTGAAAGAAATTAAAAAGAAAGAAGTGAAGGTCAAATCCCCAGTTGGAAAGAAGCAGCTGAAGACTCACCTCCAGCTGCTGTGAAATCAGAACCTTGGCCTTCACCAAAAAAGCTTTCTGTTTCTTCAGAGGACACTAGGAAACCATTACAAATACACGGTCCTTCAGCTGAAAACAAAAAACCTAAGTGGTTCCCACCACGGGTGTCTGGAGGCAGCAGCAGCAGGAGCCCACCGGCAGGCGTGTCTGTTAAGTCTCTGAATCAGAGTCTCGCCTGGTTTGTCCAGATGAGTTAAAGTTTTGCATTCAAATGCAGACTCTAGTAGCTGAGTGTGCTAGTAAACACATGTTTGATTAAGAGAATCACAGTTTTACTAGTGTGTTTATATGTGATTTGTGTTTATATTTAAGGAGGGTATCAAAATATATAGGCATCCTTCAACGTCCTTTAAATTGCCTTTACCCATTCTGTGATGCTGTTCTCTGAAGCTATTCAAGATGTCGATAAAAAGTTTATCAGAATTATCTTGCAATATCATTTCCTTCTGAAGAACATATTCTATTTTTTCCTGAGTATAATAAGTCATTGTCATTAAGTGGTTGTCAGTTTGACATGGAGGAAGTCATGTTGCCTGCTGTTCCTAGAAACATCAAGTTCCTTTCTAGCTTTGTCTAATTTACTGCACCTTAATTGTAACTGTTTAGAGTTTATCTGGCAAAAGGAAAGATTCCCACTTTTTCCAGGAGACATTTCTGAAATCTTACTTAAGCTACACTGTCAGTTTTATTACAAAGATGTTTCTTATTTTAGCCAAATACTTACAGTAAGAATTCAGAATTATTTTACACATTAAAATGGTTGCTATAATGATATGTCTCCTAATCAGAAGTAGATGTTTATTGTATAGCAAACAGAATTTTATGACATTTTATAAAGTTCTTGTCAAAGTTTTTAATAAAAGTGAAAAAGTTAAAAAAAGTGAATTAGACTTGAGTCAAAAATAATATTAAATATAAATATAAAACAATTTAATGTATATTATCTCATCAAATTATTACCTTCCTTTGGATTTGTTAATCTTAATTTTGCAAACGAAGAGACTGCGGCTCAAAGAGGTCAAGGAACCTGCCCAATTGTATGCTTTCATGAACAGGGGCAGGATGCTCTAATGTCACGTCCACTGGGTTTTCTGTCACATTACAGATGACTTTCTAGCTGCTAGGCTTGATTGAGAGAAGAGTGCTGATGCCATTAAATAATACGGAGAGAAAGGAGAAAGCCAAACACGGACAGAGGGAGAGGTGCTACTTATTGGTCTGTTTTGAGATGTGCTGAATTTGAGATCCCCCTGGGCCATCAAAGATGGATGTGTAGGAATGAGGGCTGGGGCGAGATTTATGAATAGCCTGCTAATCAGATAGATAAGATCAGACAGTTAGAGGACGACATGGGAAGTCAGCAATAGTGGCTGTTATGTTTTGAATTATGTCCCCCAAGAAGATGTAGAAGTCCTAACTCCCAGGACCTGTGAATTTGACCTTATCTGGAAATAGGGTCTTTGCAGATGATCAATTTGAGGTCATTAGGATGTGCCCTAAACCAACGTGACTAGTGTCCTTATCAAAGGGAAATTTGGATACAGAGACAGATACGAGTAGTGAAAAGATGATGGAAAGACACATGGAATATATCATTTAAAGGCCAAGAAATTTCTGAGATGACCAGAAGCTAGGAGAGGGGCATGGGATAGATTTCTCTTCATAACCTTCAGAAGGGACCATCCTAGCTAACACGTTGATTTTGGACTGTTAGTCTCCAAACTGTGAGACTGCTGTGTGAGCGAGCCAGTTTGTGGTACTTTATTGCGGCAGCCTCAGGAAACCATTACAATAGTTTATTAGTGACTTTGGAGGGAAGAGTTTAGAAGCCTGTGTACAGAAAACAGATAGGAGTTAATGAGCAAAGCCACACATTTTACCCAGAGATCTAAATTCTAAGTCTTCTGTGAAGTCCACTCCAGAAGAGAAATTTATACACTATTTAATTGTATACATCCATTACTATTTCTTAACACACTCAAATGTAATTAAGGCCACTTTCTCCATCAATATAAACACTTGTGGATTTAATATTTAGCCATAGGATTTCCTTTTGTATATCTGCCTGAATCAAAGGTGCTACATAGGCAGCAAATTTGTAGAAGGCAGAGACTGTATATATTTTTATAGAACCATCTACAGTCTATAGGCAAGTAAGTAATTAATAGAAAACTTAAAAATTTTTTTTTAATATTTATTTTTGAGAGAGGGAGAGACAGAGTGTGAGCAAAGGAGGGGCAGAGAGAGAGGGAGACACAGAATCTTAGGCAGGAGCCAAGCTCTGAGCTGTCAGTACAGAGACCAACATGAGGCTCGAACCCACGAACCATGAGATCATGGCCTGAGTTGAAGTCAGATGCTTAACCGACTGAGGCACTGACGTGCCCTGAAAACTTTTTTTTTTTTTTTTAAAGTGAGCTCTACGCCCAACGTGGGGCTTGAACTCATGACCCTGAGATCAGGGGCAACACGCCCTACTGACTGAGCCAGCCAGAAGCCCCTAATGGAGAACTTTTGATGAAGATAAGATGACTGAAGAGTGACTCAAAATTCTTGGGCTAGACCCAGAATGACCATTTAAAAGTAGCATTTTCACCCTCTTCTACATCCTACTCTGCCACTTGCCAATTGATTAAAAAAATCCCTTGAACATTTAGTGGAATCCTGTCTAAAGATGCAAGGGTTAAGAATACCATCTATGTCTAAGCCGGCCAACATGAAAAAAATTTTTTTTTTAATTTTAGAGAAAGAGAGAGAAGAGGAGCACAAGCATGGGAGACGGGCAGAGGCAGAGAGAGAGAATCTCGAGCAGGCTCCACACTCGGTGCAGAGCCCAAAGCAGGGCTCGATCCAATGACCCTGGGATCACGGTACGAGCCAAAATCAAGAATTGGACACTCAATTGACTGAGCCACCCAGGCACCCCTAAGCTGTCAACATTCTCTTTCTTTCTTTTTTTTTTTTAATTTTAACTGGGCAATATTTTTAAAGATAGAAACTTCTGAGTAATATGTCAAGAACAGTCTTTTTTCTAGGATCAGTTGTATCTCGAGTTCCCTTCTCTGAAACAGGACCTCAAACTACTAGGTACAGTGACTTGGGTCAAAATTTAACTAGGTCAAAATTAAGACAGTCTGAAAGACATGAAAGAAACTTAAATGCATATTACTAAGTGAAAGAAGCCAATGTGAAAAGGTTATATACTACATGACACTTAAGTACATGACAATCTGGAAAATGCAAAACTATGGAGAGAATAAAAGGGTCAGTGATTGCCAGTGGGTAGGTAAGGAAACAAGAATAAATAAGCAGGGCACAGAGAATAGGAGGGTGGCAAAGCGACATGACATGACCCTATAATGGTGGACCCATGTCACTCCATATTTGTTTAAACCCATAATATGTAGAAAACCAAGAGTGAACCTAAACTATGGGCTGTCAACCAGGTTCATCAGCTGTAAGAAATGTACCACTATGTTAGGGGGTGCTGATAATGGGGGAGGCTGTGCATATGTGGGCATGGTGAGTATGTGGGAAATCCGTCCTGTGTGCTCAATATTGCCATGAACTTAAAACTGCTATAAAAAATAAAGTCTATTTTTAAAAAAACTAAGATTATCTACCCTGCTATGGTCTTCTTGCCAAGACAGACTTTTTCTATTCTTCTGCAGCCCTTAAAATGTCTCTGACCCCTGTTGAGTGTTGCTTCTGAAGGAACAGTAACGATCTATCATCTAGTCTCATCCTGGCTCAATGCTGAGAACAGCAGGGTTCAAATCTACTGTGAATCTCTAAGTACATGGAGGATCACTCCTTAACATGAAGTGTAGTCTGTTTATTGCCATTAATTAGGATGCTTAATAGTTGGTAAACAAAAAGTAATTCTGGGAAAAAAATCTCACCCAGATTTAAAAGCAAAAGAAGTCAATAAACTGCTAACTTCTGTATAATTAGAACGCATGGCTTCTCAATAAAGAAGTACTTTATTTTTTAACTAATGTTTTCATATATATTTCACACTGTTGTACTTTAAAATTCCAACATCATGTGTTGTATTTTAAAATTCTAACATCATCGGCTGAATCATCAGAAGTGTTACAGCAATATTTACAATAAAATCTACCCCTCCTAACAGACACTAAGTTTGGTTTCAAAAGCTACATGGCTTACATTAATCCTACTTAAGATCAGTAAAATATTTAGATTTTGTTCATTCTCTTATCACTAGTCCTTCATCAACACTTGACAGCACAGCACAAATAGTGGCATGAGGCTTTGACACATTTGGTACTTTTTAGCCTTGACTTTGAGACTTTTGCTGGTCCCACGACTGACTAATAAAAGGCTGCACTGCAAACAGCGGAGTCTCTGGTCTCCACCTCAAACCCCCAGCATTTGACCAGCCGAAGCCATGAAGTTGCTGGTGTTGCCAGGCAGCTGCTGGTTCCAACAGCTGAACACTCACATGCCTCACTTGGCAAAAGAGCCAAACGCTTCCATTTCCCTGCCTTAAACTGAGCTCGGTCCTCCAACATTTATTCCTACAAAGGGTTATTTCTTCCCAGGAATTTATTTTTTTCTAATTAGGGCAAGCTACATTGGTTATGGCCTGACAGTCTGAACAGCTAAATGTTCTATGAACACAGGTAAGTGTTAGAGATCATTTCAGGGCAGACAACAATGCATTTTTACTTTTTCTTTTTTTTTCCTTTTTCCTTTTTTAAAGTTTATTTTTGAAAGACAGAGAATGAATGGGGGAGGGGCAGAAAGAGAGGGAGACGCAGAATCAGAAGGAGGCTCCGGGCTGTGAGCTGTCAGCACAGAGCCCAACGTGGGGCCTGAACCCACGAACTGTGAGATCATGACCTGAGCTGAAGTTAGATGCTTAACTGACTGAGCCACCCAAGCTCCCTGCATTTTTACTTTTTCAAGAGAAAAAAGGGCAAAGGAAATGGACACTAGAGAAAGCTTTTAAACTTGATCACAACCTTTACAAATAGTTACATCTTGGGACACCAGAACCTTGACACTATATTTAGTGGAGCTCCAGCATAATATATAGTATCAAATTCGTATCTCTAGCTGTGTTTAAACACATTTAAAAACTAGGTTTCCAGGGTGCCTGCATGGCTCAGTTGGTTAAGTGTCCAACTTTGGCTCAGGTCATGATCTCACAGTTTGTGAGTTCGAGTCCCCCATTGGGCTCTGTGCTGACAGCTCAGAGCCTGAAGCCTGCTTTGGATTCTATGTCTCCCTCTCTCTCTCTGCCCTTCTCCCATTGTGCTCTGTCTCTCAAAAATAAACATTAAAAAAACAAAACAAAACAACCAGCTTTCCAACAAAAAACACCACATTTAGGGTAGCAGAGGAGTGAAGGGAATGGAAACAGTGTATGCTTCAATCATATTTACAATGCTTTCGTAGGCTGCTTGTTGCCTTAATTTTTTCAGATCTATTTTTTTAACATTTCTGAATGTCTAAAATAATCCATAACTTTATTTATTTTAATTTTTTAATTTTTATTTTTAAGAGAGAGAGAAAGAGCACGAGTAGGGGAAGGGCCAAGGGACAGGAGGACAGAGATCTGAAGCAGGCTCTGTACTAATAGCAGAGAGCCCCATGCAGGGCTCGAACTCACAAACTGCAAGATCATGACCTGAACTGAAGTCAGATGCTTAAATGACTGAGCCATCCTTGATAATCCATAATTTTAGCAAAGGTTCCCAAATAGCTGATTTAGTATAAAACATTATCTCTACTAGATTTCCACCATTACTTCTACTTTTTGTGAAATAGATGGTAATAGAGAAGATAAATAGAAGGCAGAATAAAGAAAAATAATATAGAAAATAAGGAAAAACACATAGAGGGCAGAATATCTAGGAACCCTCTATAACTCTAATTAGCTAAAGTATAATAACATTTCTAACATGTGATGTCTTGCTGCGAATTGAAGAAGGTATCTGACTCCTGAAGACTTCTGAGACATATATACAGGTTTTTTCTCTGAAAGATTACTAATGATGGTTATAAAACTTTAAGGAAAAAACCCTAGTATAAACTACAACCTAACAGTGGTGAGAGTAAGGTGTACTTGCATGATCCTTTACAATTCATTAGAAGTTTTCACATTTAATCAACATTATAGTCTTATATAGCTGAGCATTATTTTCCCTGTCTTGTGGATGAAGCTCAGAAAGGTCAAGTGCCACTCGCCAGGTTTCACAACTAGTAAGAAATACTGCTCCTTCTGCTTTACCCCACTACTGGCAAGATGGGTGAGTTTCAGCCTGAGAGAGAGAGGGAAAGACAAAGCCATATGGTGCTGATTCTTCACGCGGTCCAGGGCTGCCAGTGCTGAAGACACCATCAAACCAATGAACTCTCACCTGGTGATTCTGCAAGGTGCTCCTGTTTCTCTTCTCTGTCCTGAAACTGAATTAAATGTGACCACAAAGCTGACTTCCCCTGAAATTACAAGGTATAAAAATTTTCTCATTTTATAAGAACTAATTAGTCAAAAAATAATTTATCAAAACCATTCACATTGAAATGGTCATTTCGATGTCTGGAGATCCAAGCTCATCCATTCTCAGCTGTGTGATATTCTGAGCAACTCACTCCTTGTGAAATGAGGGTCATTCTTTGCCTCACTGAGAAGATTAGCAACAGCCTAGGGAAGGGCAGCTAAAGAGACGGCCAGACATACAGGCACAGATTTCTGAACTTCAGCTCGGTTGTTACTTAGTTGTATGTTTAGGACTATTTACGCTGGCCACACTAGAAACTACAGAATTAAAAGGCTCTAGCAGCACAGAATGTATCTGTGTATATCCATATGCAAAATATGTTTGTATATACGGAATGCCTACTACGGAAGAAATCAAGCCAGAGGAGAAAGAGAAAAAGGGAGGAAGAAAGAACATGCCCACAACAGAAAACAATCAAAACAGGATATAAGAGGGACAGAAACAAAGAAATCATTTGATTTTTTGTACCCTGAATTACTAGATAACTTAAAATGGTAAAGAAGGTTAATTCTGGCTAACAGATTTTTTTCCTGGACAGTGACGAAAGCAGACACTTAATGGAATCAACAGGGGATATAGCCTCTGCAGTAAATGTGCTGTTTTATCCTTTTCTGTTTACCGGGATAGAGCCCCAAACCACCTCTTAATCATGGGTTTTATTTTCTTTTTCTGGAATTAAAAAGCCTATGTTATGGTGCATTTCTAGTCATCCTGTGACAAAGGAACATATCCTTCAGTTTTTGTATCTTTTTCTCCTTGTGACATTTCTTCAGAGGGTTCCTAACCAGCCACGTCGCCAGGACCTCCTGAGACTGTTACCTGCTTGATCTGCAAGCCGTGGCTCCATATCCTTTCCAGCAGGTCACAGAGACTGGCGATCAGGGTGTTCTCCTCCAAGCCGGTTATGTTGGCTTCTCCGTGGCCCAGTTCCACTGCCTCATGTCCCATTTTCTCCACCAACATCCGCTTTGTCTGAGAACATCACATGCGGTCACAAGTGTTATCCCAGCAGTGAAGCAAAAAACCGACAAGTCAACTAATGGATCAGAGACTTGGGGCCCCTTCATTACACTTTTTTTTTTCTTTTTAATGATTTTATTTTAAATAAGCTCTACACCCAACATGGAGCTTGAATCCACAACCCCGAGATCGAGAGTGGCACGCTCCACCAATTGAGCCAGGCGCCCCCTTCACTTTGGGAAAAGTGTCTTAATCTCTGTGGTCAACTAATTGCAGTAATATCACATATACTTTTATTATTTTGTCAGACAAACAGGGGGTCAGCAGTGGGAGATTATGATACTATCTGAAAGCATCCCCAAGTAAACATTTATGATGGACAATTTTCAGAATAGTAGCTTGAGTGACTTTGGGGCATCACACCAGACCCAGGAAATGGGAAGAATCTGAAACCCATCCAGCCACTGCAAGTAAGCTTCCACTGCCCCTGCATGTTGACAGACTAAAGGTACCTGCAGTTAGCTTTGATTGCACTTAAGCAAAAACCACAACACAAACAGGCAGCTCTAAATTGTTTCAGAACTCCCTAATTTGTGAGTCACCCACGTCTCTTTTTCCTTCCTCTTTTCCTCTTTTATCTTGTCTCTCTTCATGAGTATGCGCCAGAAAATAAAAAGGAAATGGAAATCAGTTTCAAGTAAGTAATTTACAGCAGTCTTAGCTACACTTATAAAATTTAAAGTGAGAGATAATCTAGTTCCTTTAGTTGGGGACCTTGTCTGTCTGCTTCAACGCTGTATGCTGATATTGAAAACAGTGTATTTACTTAATACACAGAAGGTATTCCAGAAGCGACTGCCAAATAAAAGAATGAAATTACTGTCTAAAATGATGTCCTGATTTTGTCAGTCTGTATTGCCATCTTTGATGAACACAGCTATCTGAGAAGAAACTAGTGTGTTACACAAACCTACGCTACAGCTAAAGTTGTCTTCCTCATGAGTATACATATACGTGATGGGCTTGGACAAGGTTCTACTTGAAAACCGTGTTGCCTTTCACATGAGAAGAGCACATTTCTTCTTTTTTTTTTTTTTTTTTTTAATTTTTAAGTGTTTATTTATTTTTGAGAGAGAGCTCCAGCAGGGGAGGGGCAGAAAGAGAGGGAGACACAGAATCTGAAGCAGACTCCAGGCTCTGAGCTGTCAGCACAGAGCTCGACGCAGGGCTCGAACTCACAAACTGCAAGATCATGACCTGAGCTGAAGTCAGACGCTTAACTGACTGAGCCACCCAGGTGCCCCAGAAGAGCACATTTCTGACACAACTTCTGACTGGCTCAATATCCTGTTGATGTTGAAGAAAAAGACAGCAACTGCTGAAAAGGTGAGAGAAACTGTGCAGGGCTCCCATGTCACTGATTTTGCGGGCAACAGAGAACCCGCGAAGGTTCATGATATCGGTAAAGAGCACATGAGGTTTATATCCCAGGAAAAATTTTCTTCTAGAAAAGCTACAGGCTCAAATGGGAGTTGATTCGGCTTATCTCAGCCTCTCACATGGAATGAACATGAGTGCACATGCGATGTCTCGCATCGGTGAGTAATACATACCTTCATTCTACATTCTTTTAATAAGCCTTCTACAAATTTGCAGTTGGTCTGTGCAATCACTGCAGGAGAGAGGTCTGACAATTTGGGTTGCCTCAGGTTTTTTCCTAAACTTCGTGCCTCTTGCATATATTTCTAAAAATTAAAAAGCATTTTTAGTACATAAACATCAGATACTCTTTTGACTTTCTTAACATTACACAAATAAGTGCAGAAACAACAAGATGCAAAAAAGGCCGTAAGTGCATTCATGCAATAGCAATTTAAGTTTTAGCGCCACCAAAAGGCAGAAGACATTTGTACTCTCCTCCCCTCCCAAATGTTAATCCCTATGAAAAGGAGGGCGACGGAAACCCCATTAGGCTAAAACACATTCATAATACGATGGAATAGAATCTCATCTAGTTTAATCATTTTACTGTGAAAACCCGAGGTTGTGATTAGTCAGGGGCATGATGGGGATGAAAAAAATTGGGGTTTCTGGATTACTAAGCCAAGGTTCTACAAGAAACCAGTGATTCTCAGAACACTGGTTTCCTCCTCTCCCCACAGACTGAGACTGAACATACTTCTACCCTCTTGGGCAGTGCTCTCCAACCCAACCCTTTGCTTTTAGTCAAGTCACAACAGTGGAATCGGGAGCTCTAGAACCTGGTTGCAACTAATTTTATAACCTCAGGCATATTTGCTTATTTGCAAAATATGGGCATAAGACATGCCCTCGCACCTCGCAAGAAAGACGATGAACTCACTCTGAACATGTTTGCTACATTCTCCCTTCCCTTGCCTTGTTCCACAATCAAGAGAAAGTGGAAACATATTACTTTTGGAGGAAGTGATGGCTCAGAGAGTACCACGGAAATCCAGTCCACTGCTCTTGAGCTTTAGTTAGTGAATGTCCAGCAGAAAAAAAATCACTACGGGTGATTACCACAGGACACCTGGTGTCCCTCTGCTTTCTGTGCCACCTGCAAAAGTTCATCCACGTACTTCATGTTTGCATCAGGACCACAGGGCAGCATCTCCGCAAAGTCCAAGTGCCTTAGGACCATTTTTAGAGAATGACTACTCTAAGTTATATCCTAAAACTAGCAGTTTGTTGAGGGGAGAGAGAGCGCGTAAGCCGGCACACCCTCCCACAGAGGTTTTTTCCCACGTATGTGAAATCTATCTTTACTATCTTAAGGGAAGAATTTGATATTATAAGGGAAGATGTGTAGAATCCTTTGCATTCTTTAAATAAAAAGGAGTCTGTACATTAAAAATATTTCCCCTTTAAGAAAAATAATCTGCTATATCTTGTACAAATTTCTAAAAAACCTCACTGATTAGGGATTCAACTGATCAGTGTACCTGCTACTATAAACAGAAAATGTTTCCTTTCCAGTGCAATCGTTTGAAGGAGAGATTTTTTAAAAAATGAACATTAAGACTTTAGTTTCCATAATACTTGAGTATAAACTTTTGGCTTCAAATCTTTTTTAGAGGGTCAAAGAAAGAGGGAAAATTGAAAATGAGAGACAACTATAACCACCAGGGAAGCTGAGGATAGTAAGGTCTACCAAAACATCCTGAAGGTTAGTTTTCAAATAAGTAAATGCAGGAAATGAAATGCTTCCAAAAAACCCATCTGAGATATAAGGCAGAGATCCTATATAAGAATTATAACACCTGCATTTCCTAACATTTCAGGTGTTATAGATATTATTTGGATTATTACAAATCAGAGATAAAGGCTGATAAAAACAAATGTTAACTGGCAAATGTTAAAGGGGTTGTTTTTCCCCAGTCTCAGTTCTTCTACCTTTAGGACTTGTGCAAATGCAGAGAGAACTACTGTGACTCAAAAAAGGGAAGATTCACTCTTAGCTAAGGAAGAAACCCTGGCTAGAAGGAGTGAGGAACGCAGTGAGGCACTTCTCTTTTTACAAAAATATATGAATAATTAGGTTATTCAGTAAATAACTGGATTAAGAATTAAGCACTGTTAAAGTGTATGTTCTATTTTATAAATGAAAACAGCTAGAACGGGCCATATTTACCAAATACATAGCACATAGGGGGTAATATGATTATCGGCCAACAGCAAATGCCGTAGGGCCCAGTCTTCTCCTGAGCATCTCTGGTGAAGCTATGGAATGAACAACATTCCTTGGACATGTACGCAGAGGATACAGGGGGCGGCTGGAGGCCCTTCCTCACGTCAAGAAGTGATGCTGCTTCTGTGTATTGCAAAAATAGAGCGCTTGCCTTTATAGTAAACAAGTGATGATAAAAATGTAATTTTCTTTGGGACGGTTGGAGGAAAAGGTATACTTTAAGGTGAAAAATAGAGAAGAGACATCTTTCACAAGGAATGTTTTTGTAAGAAGTTCATTTCACTACTGAAAGGAAGTGACCCCAGATTTCTTCTGAGATTTCTACTATGCTCTTCTTCATTTCTGTCAAAGCCAAAAGCAACCAACCAGGAGTCTTAAGTTCCTCTTGTCCTCAGGTGAGTAGCTGTTGAGTACGACCTGGTATACAGGTTACTGGGAAGAGTACCAGTTTGGCTATTAGCACCTGGGCTATAGGCCCAGCTCTGCCTTTGTGTGTCCGTTTAACGTTGGGCAAGTCTCTTGGACTTCACATAATGTTGGACAAAGTGACCTCAAGGGTTCCTCTTAGAACTAAGATTCTATACCAATGATCAGCTTTTCTGATCACATAAAATACAGACCAGAAATAAAAGAAATACATTTCAAACTAAAACAATAAAAAAAAACCAAACCAAAACAACAACAACAAAAAAAACCCTCACAAAATAGATCAGGAAGGGTTCATTAAAACACTGTGGAGATATAACCCAGTCAGAAAAGAAAAGCTATTCAAAAACAAATAATTTCTGCATTTCTGCTAAATACTTAAATAAAAGGGAGTTTGAATATTTAATATATTTCTCCTTTGGAAAAACAATGTGGTACGTCTGGTCCCTCCACAACTCCTCCTTTACCTGTCAAAATACCACTAATAAGAATCTGAATAATCAGTTTTACCTGCCAACTGTATAGAATTACTCGTGTTTGCATACACCACCAAGAAAAGGTACCAAACACAACAGGAAGTGGAGAGCAAAATGGTGGGGCTGACAATTCACGTCACAAGGTGCTGTGAGGCACTCTAGAGCTACGTGCACACACACATGTGGGTAACTCCAGGACACCAAAGACAAGATTCAGGAACATCTGCAAAGCACTTTCAGGCAAAGAACATACCAGGCAGCACTCAGAGAAGGATTTTTTAGGAAGTCGTGCAGGAGGAGGTGGACCCTGATCCCACTCCCAGAATGCCATGGAGTTCTGACAGACCAAAAGTTCCCCGGAAGGCTAAGAGGATGGAGAAGTGCCAATGACAGAAAAGCCAAAAAAAAAAAAAAAAAAAGACAGAGAGAAAAAGACCAGCAAAACGTGCATGCATATGATAAAGTCACAGCAAAAGGGAGGGGAAAGAAAAAAATATGACAGCACAAAGAAAAGCACTAGACAGATTATGCTTCAACTTTTAAGAAAATGTTTGAAATCATAAATGTATGAACATTTCAATGAAAAAGCAATATATATTTGGAATGATGTTTTTTGCTTTATTTCTACACATCTCAACTCAGAAAACAGTTAACAGATCTTCCGACTGCATTTTTCTTTGATCGCAGTAACCAAAACTTATAATTATTCAAACATATAATTATGCTTGTATTTTCAAGTAATACAAATAAAGCATATAGATCTTAATTCAAAAATAATTTCTAAACACTTTAAAAAACAATGTCAGCAAGCCTGGGATAAAGCACAAGCAAATACATCTTTACTTACTAGGTTTAAATCATGCTTGAAACTTAAAACATGTTTCTTGTATCCTTTTTTCCCCAAAGGAGACATACTGACCAAAAATTTATCCTAAACTTAGCCTTTACTTGATGTGGTACACAGGGAGACTTGTTTTAGAGCGTTATTTTAGGTGTATTAAAATCACAAAAATAGGGGGGGAAAGGTGTTCTTTTAAAGTCAGTACAAAACGATTACTATTTTAAACTAAAACTGAACCATTCTGTAAAAGAAAGAGGAAGAACTTGCACAATGACAACTGCTGAGCTGAGTAAGCCTAGCTCATGGCTGTTGTATGGAGGCGTCCTGGGAAGGCAGCCCACATACCTCCCTCAGGTCGTTGTCCAATCCAATGTGCTCGGAATGTTGGCGAAGGCGGTCTTTCCTGCGCTGTGCCGTGGCACTCCGACTCACCCAGCGACTGGAAAAACAGCCGTACCCAAGAAAGTGCAGGTTAAAACAAAAAACAAGAAGAAATTCATCACTTATCTCTAAAATAGAAAAAAATGTACTCTTTAAAAGACTAACAATACTTATTTTTCAACCAATTCTTTAAATATGTAATAGCTTTATTGTAATATAATTAAATACCATACAATTCACCCATTTAAAGCATACAATTCAGCGGTTTTTATATTCAGAGACATGTAATCACTACAGTCAGTACTTTTTAAAAACTGAGGTTAAAAAACACATTGTATCGTCTTATAAGGATCCTCTCCTTCCCACTTTACTGTCCAGTAGAGCCCCGATCCTGGATGAGTACTATCGTGTAACTTCTCTATTCTCATATCTACCTAGATTAGTTCTTGATTTCTGTCATGCCCTTTACCACCTCTTTCCCATTCCCCGTTCCCCTCAAAACCTGTTCCAAACCTTTTGCTTCATCCTCAAGTGCCCCTCTTCAATTGCCTGCCTTCTGCTTAAACGACGTATAAACACAGACATTTCATCTTTCTTCTAATCCCAAAGTATAAAACATACTGGCTACGGCTCAAAACTACTACTGCCACCTGGAAGAAACTCTATGACCAATTCTCTCTTGCTTCTTCAACCTGCTGCATTAGCTATCTCTTTTTCTTTTTTTTTGAAAGTTTATTCATTTTGAGATGGAGAGTGCGTGAATGGGGGGGGGGAGAGAGAGAGAGAGAGAGAGAGAGAGAGAGAGAGGGAGGGAGGGAGGGAGGGAGGGAGAGAGAATCCCAAGCAGGCTCTGCATGGTCAGGTCAGAATGGAGCCTGATGTGGGGCTTGAACCCACGAACCATGACATCATGACCTGAGCTGAAGTTGGATGCTTAAGCAACTGAGCCACCCAGGCGCCCCTAGTCATCTTTTTCTGAATCTCTAATTTTTCTTTCTCAACTGAATATTTCCCTTCAGCTTACAAGCATGATGGTCTCTCTCGACCCTCTACAGTTACATGTAAGTTTCTTTCTTCACTCTTTTCATGTAAAAATTCTTTTTTTAAAATCAACTTATTGTCAAATTGGTTTCAATACAACACCCAGTGCTCATCCCAACGAGTGCCCTCCTCAGTGCCAAATTCTTAAAAAGAAAAGATTACATGTTAAGACCTCTATTTAGTTACCTTTGGATCTTCAGTTTATCTCAAATCAGCTTTCCCTGACAATGCTCTTGAAGCCATTTATATCCCCAACTGCCATACCCGATGGCCATCATTCAATTCTTAGCTCACCCAATCTCTCTGCTACACTTAGTACCACCTTATAACTCCAGTTATTTTCAACTAAGTCAGTGTTTCCAGTGGGGTCAGTTCTGTCACCTTTGAGCCTTTGTCCATGAAGTTTCCTCCCAACTTCTATTCTTCTATCAGATAGCTTCGATGTTACACAGAAAGTGTTCTTTAGTTCTTCCAAATCTAAACTGTCAACCCTTCTTATACTCCCCAATTTTATTACCTATCACAGCATGTTACAATCACTTATCACTACTTCCTATAAAATCCTCTCTACTGTAAACTCTCGAAGGGCTGGTATCTTGTCTGTCATTGTTTTATTGGCAGTCTGGACATCACCTAGCCTTTCTATAAATACACTCAAAATAAATAATCAGAGATACAGTCAAACATTTAAGCTCACAGATATTCTTCACAACATGTACGTAATAACAAATTGTGTCCTTTATTCCAAGACTCGTATTTTGGCCTTTAAATGTTCCCAAAATTAACACGTGTGTTCTATACCATATGCATGTTTAATGTATAATTTTTCCAAAAAGTGAGTTAATAACAGATCTTACAACCAAGAGTTAATCAGGATCAAGTAAATGTCCTCAAAACAACCTAACTGTTCAACAGTAGGGGGTGCTATATAATGACATATCATGTAGTCATTTAAAAAATCAAGTTGCTAGGAATATTAAGATGTGAGAATGTTCATGGTACAACATGAATGGAAAAAAATGAGATAAAACATTGTATAAATAACATTCTAATTTTGTTAAAAAATAAACGTGGACATGCATACCGTGATCTATGTAATGGAAGAGTGTAACAATAAATGTTGACATCTCATGGTGATGGCGTTACGGGTGGTTTTAGAATTTACCCGATCACTTTCAAATATTCTAAATTTTCTAATGAGCGTATATTATTTTCAATCAAAAAATTTCTCAAATCTTGACTTATCATCCCATGACTATGTATTCATCACACTTTTCTAAGAATATCTACTCTTGAGTATATCCTTGACAGTACAGAGCTATATACAATTTAAAAAATGAATTTACCCTTTTGCCACTCAGGAAAAGTCTTATTGTATTACTTTTCATTATTTTTCATTTTTTATTTAATAAAGCATGTAATTTACAAAAGCTTAAAATGAGAATACAGCTTCTTTTGTTGCTTTTAAAATAATTTATGCATGCCTTTGGTTTCAAGCTTCTGAATCATCTCATTTCAGTCTGCTATTTAGAGGAACACTGAATAATTATGATAAAAATGACAGCAAGAAAGGTAGTTCCTCTTAAAATAGTTAACAAAAAAAACAGGTTTATATTGGGACCGAAAGTACAAAGTCCTGGTGATAGATCTTTGAAGCAGAGACCTCGGAACTGTCCCAATAACAAAGGATCAAAGTAAGACTGTAAAAAGGATACACAGAAAACTGGGGTGACTGAGAAGGAAGATCCAGAAAAAAGCATATTAAGGCACTGACAAAGAAAGATTCTTTGCTTGGTCAAACTTAGTTAGGCTTCTGAACCTTCTCCTAGGTCCATCTGTGTACTTCCTTACAAAAATCCAGTTTTAACAAGAACCTTGCTACGTCAGTTTAGCAGGAGAACCCCCATCCTCAGTCTTTGTCCATCCTCAATGTCCGATCAGCTTCTACATCATCTA
Organism: Paguma larvata; assembly: GCA_030068075.1. Taxonomy (NCBI): domain Eukaryota; kingdom Metazoa; phylum Chordata; class Mammalia; order Carnivora; family Viverridae; genus Paguma; species Paguma larvata. The sequence goes on along the minus strand of CM057828.1, from coordinate 75,969,992 downwards.
TAACTCCCCAGGTGATGTCTGTTCACCCAGGCCTGTCTTCGGCAAGAATCCTGTTAGGTTGGTTTAGTCAGAATCCGCCCCTCACCTAAGCTTTGATGTTTCCTCTTAGTAAGTTTCTCTCCACTCTGCTACTTGACTATAAATCCCTACTTACGCGCATATCATATTTGGAATAAAGTTCAATCTCTCTCTCTTTCTCCCACTGCTAGCTCCCAGTGCAACAGTCCCTACATGGCCCCCCCTGAATGAAGTGTGTCTCACAATCTTCAACAAGTACTATGAATACTATTTTCTTTACAACTCTGAAGCAGAATATAAACATGAGATGATAAATTTATCTAATAAACAAAGGGGAAGTATAATTTACAAAATGTATAAAGGTCTGGAGGCCTTGAAAATAGCCCTGTAGCAAAAAAGGTCAGTGAAAGACAGTAGAATTTGTTCAGGAATTTAAAAAATTAGGGTTACTGGACAGAGTGGTTCAAATAAATAGTAAAAACAGACTATAAAAACCAACTAATGAACTTATATAATAAATAAAGAGAAGGAGAATACAAATGGCAGAACAATTTCCTTGGCAGGCAAAAGTGGAAAAGGCTTTAGCTAAAGAAAAGGGTAAATATTAATTTATATGATATAACTAACATCTCACTGTATGCTCTTGTGGGACAAAAATTTTATTTTTGTCCCTATTTTATTTTCAAACCAAGGAAATGATCATCTGCTTAAGAGAATTACGATGAAGTATACACATTCCTGGTCTTGTCAAGGAATTATTTTGTTCTTTTCATTACTAAATCTCATTTACTAAGCATATTTTTACCAAAAGTGATCACATTTGCTGAAATACTAATGACTGCTTATTTGCTTTTGCTTCATAAGCAGCAGATGAAATTCTAATAGTTGATCAGCCATTTGCAGAGGCATGGTTATAAATCTCTTTATCCTGACATGAGTTCTTACATCTTTTCTCTTTCAGACTACAATCTACCTGAAAATGTAATGCTTAGGACTCAACCTTGGGATTATATACAAGATTAAAAGCAAGAAAATACTGCAGTAAGATTTTAAAGTTGAAATCTTCCCTCCTTAACACTCCCTACTTCCCTTTTCTGTTTTTTCTTCACAAATCTTATCACTATCTGATAGGTTATTTATTTTACATAATAAGTTTCTTTGTTTCCTCCTTCTTGAAAGCAGGGACTTTTGTTGTTTTGTTCACTGCTAAATTCCCAGTGAACAGGACACTCTCTCACATATAGTAGAGATTCCATAAATATTTGCCAAATAAACGAATGAGCAATATAATGCTATTAAACGGAAATGAATACTATTTAAATTAACAGCCCACTAACATAGAAGTAATTCATACAATTAGGATATTTTACAAACCTAAGAAAAAATAAGTAAACTGATGACTAATCTGTTCCGATGGAAAATTCTCATTCATGTCTGAAAGAGAGAACGTTATATCTAGTACAATAATCTGGAAAGTTTGAACCCCCACAGTGGTCAATATATCTTAGCACTCTTTTAAGTTCAGTGTTTAAAAAACCAGGAATAGGGGCGCCTGGGTGGCTCAGCCGGTTAAGCAGCCGACTTCGGCTCAGGTCATGATCTCGCGGTCTGTGAGTTCGGGCCCCGCGTCGGGCTCTGTGCTGACGGCTCAGAGCCTGGAGCCTGCTTCGGATTCTGTGTCTCCCTCTCTCTCTGCCCTACCCCTGCTCATACTCTGTCTCTATGTCTCTCAAAAATAAAATAAATGTTAAAAAAAAATTTTTTTTAAAACCAGGAATAGGGGCACCTGGGTGGCTTTGCCAGTTAAGCATCTGATTCCTGATTTAGGCTCAGGTCATGATCTTACAGTTCATTAGTTCAAGCCTCACACTGAGACTGCTTGGGATTCTCTCTCCGCCCCCCTGTCTCCCTGCCCCCACCCTCCTCAAAATAAAGAAATAAACTTGAAAAAAAGGTTAAAAAAGCAGGAACACCTCTTTGACGGAGGGTGAACTACAAATTAACTAAGTAGGGTAACATTTTCAGTCATTAGCTTTTTATTTCTGTCTTGTAAGTGGCATATTAAATTATCTCCACAATCTTCCTTTCCAAGACCTTAGCATAAATACTTGCATTTTCTACAGGAGGGAAGATTTCATTGTGAATACATAACTTTTCCACCTTTCTCATGTATCATCTTCCACTACTGATTTCATTGAGGCTTAGACAATCTATTTAAATAAAAGAGTTTAATCAAATAAAGTTTTAAAAATTCATAATTTAAGATTTATTTCTAAGTAATCTCTATACCCAAAGTGGGGCATGAACTCACAATCCTGAGATCAAAAGTCGCATGCTGCATCGACATAATTCTTTTATTTTACCGCACAGCACTCCTTTTCCAAATATGTAAAAGGATACTGGACTGAAAACTTTCCAGACCTCCAGGCTTTACGAATGAGACATGCTGAACATGGTACCTGGAGTAAGTTGAATTGAGTTCTAATCCTAACCAGAAACCCAAGCTCAGACTCACTCCTACCAACACATCATAATGCCACTGTCTTCAGGGTTAGGCCGACTGATCCCAACCACTGCTCCATGTAGTCCTTCACTAGGAAAGATGGCGCTTACACATGTACCTTGCTCCTCAGAGTGTTATCTTATCTTCTTTGGGGCCACCCTCCCTAACTGAGTCCATTTTAAGGTAGAAGTGAGGTATCTGAGGACTCTTTCATCGTGGAAGATCTTGTTACATAGGGTACACAAAATGTAAGTGGCAGTGAGCCACTTGAATTTTCAGAACAGGCAAGCAGAGAATCCGTGAAGGGAATAAAGAAGAAGTAGAATTGTGCCTTTTGACCTAAATGCCCAAACTAAACAAGTAAATACTATGAAGATTCTTGAAAGTTGGCTTTAAAGTAAGATGTTTCTTTCAGATGATTTGTGAAACCATATATTACAAAATTGCTGGCACTTACCTTTTTTCCTCATAGTATACCTTCATGCTCAATATTTTAGGCTACTCAAAATTTCTTAGGAGCTATCAAAGCACAGTTTCCAACTCCAGAAGTAAGACAAGGCATGTGTCACCCTTGTTTTGGAATAACAGAGCCAGACAGTATGCATATGTGGCATAACACTTAAGGGCCTGGGCCCCGAATTAGCAGACCTGAATTCTAGTTTTCTTACTTCTTAGCTATGTGAATCTCTCTAGTTGTTGAATCTCTCTGAACCTTATTCATGAAATGGGTAAAACAATGAGGTTTATATATAGGGATATGCTTGTAAAAATGAGCTAATGTACTCAACGCAGTCAGCAGAGAAGTCAGAGAATCAGCTTAATATGGGGCGCCTGGGTGGCTCAGTTGGTTAGGTGACAGACTTTGGCTCAGGATATGATCTCATGGTCTTTGAGTTTGAGCCCCGTGTTGGGCTCTGTGCTGATGGCTCAGAGCCTGGAGCCTGCTTCTGATTCTGTGTCTCCCTCTCTCTCTGCCCTTCCCCACTCACACTCTGTCTCTATGTCTCTCAAAAATAAATTTAAAAAATGTTAAAAAAAAAAAAAAAAAAAGAATCAGCTTAATATTAGTTATCAGCAGATCAATTCCATAACCAACCCTATCTTGGTACAGAGAAGGCTCCGCTGGCAGGAAAAAAAATGCGGTGATGAAAATTTCTAAGTTTTCTGACTGAGAGCTGTAAAAGGGTATATATATATTTATGATGATGAATACTAGACTGTGAAAGGAAAAGAAACAGCAATGCAAACAGTACTGCAACTGTGTAATCTATACACAGCCTTTTTTCCCTTTAATGTGTTTGCTATCTCTATAGCTTTCTCACATTTGGAACTAAACGAATCAATAATTCTGACACATCTTAGAAACATATTTAAAGGCACACCTTCAGGGGCGCCTGGGTGGCTTAGTTGGTTAAGTGTCCAACTTTGGCTAGGTCATGACCTTGCAGTTCATGGGTTTGAGCCCTGAGTCAGGGTCTGTGCTCACAGTTCAGAGCCTGGAACGTGTTTCAGATTCTATATCTCCCTTTGTCTCTGCCCCTTCCCTCCTCTCAAAAATAAACAAACATTAAAAAGAGTTAAAAATAAAAAAAATAAAAGAACACCTTCAGCTAGGAAATTAGTAAGGGTTTCATTCCTTTCAGGTTATCAAAAATACGAGTATTAGCAGTACGAACACAAGGATACACAAATATTACCACATATACATGCACCCCAACAAATTCCAAATACCACAGTACCTAGCTTAGTGTTTATTAAATTAAGCCGAGAGTTACCATCACATTTTATAAAGATAATTTACTAGGTTTTCCTTTTTCCTGATCAACAGACAGAGACAGAGACTGTAGTTAACACTGTTACAAGTTAAGGAACGCTTGAGGCCATCAGAAGTTGAAAGAAGCAAAGGCGGCTCCTTCCTTAGAGGTCTTGGAGGGAGAAAGACCTTGTCAATACCTTGATTTTGGACTTCTAGCTTCCAGAACTCTGAAAGAATAAATTTCTGTTGTTTTAAAAGCCACCAAGTTTGTAGTATTTTGTTATAGCAGTCCTAGTAAACTAATACAGATAGTGAAAGTATCATTTTTCTAATTCTATTAGTATTAGCATTATATTTGGTCATTTAAAGTGAAACTATTCCCAAGTGCACATTACTTAAAAAATGAAAAATATCTCTAGTCTTTGTATTTTTTTTCCGTGATGAAATTCATAGAATGCCAATCCATATATATATTTTAAAGCTTTTATTTATTTATTTTGAAAGAAAGAGAAGTTGTATGCATGCAAGCAGGTGAGAGGCAGAGAGAGAGGGAGGCAGGGAATCCCAAGTAGGTTCCGCGCTGCCAGCGAAGAGCCTGACACAGGGCTTGAACCTACAAAGTGTGAGATTGTTACCTGAGCCAAAATCAGAAGTTGGACACTTAACCTACTGGGCCAGGCAGGTGCCCCAATCCATATTTCAAGTGGATTGTTTTGGTCTTTGGAAAGTAATCAGATCGATAAGATATTCAATGGTTACAAGGCCCCATTAAAGCTGCACAGCACCATATCCTTCATTATCCCTTCAACCGACTGCTCACGTGAAGAATGTGCTTACTTGTTATTAGTTGGTCCTGTTGCCAAGACATCAGACTGTAGCTTTGGGAAGAACCCTTGCTCATATTTGCCTTGACCAATTTTCATATCAAGCAGATGTGGGTGGATTGCAGTGTGATCCATTTTCATTAGTCGCTGCTCAATTGACTGGGCTATAAATTAAATTTACAACAAATTAGAGACATTTCATTGGCTAAACCTTAAAACAATGCTTCCTCCACTCATGCACCAACAAGGAACTCAATCTTTCTGACACTCTAAAATAGATTTTTATAAAAGCTCTTCATAAATCAGTATAATGTAGGTATAAAAAGGTTAATTTTAAGTAAATACTGGATGACTAATTTTCATGGTATATTCTGCCTTTGTCAAGCGCAGAGCAGCAGAGTTGAAAAGTCTACAATTTAGTGCTAAAACAAGTTTCCCTTAAGTGGAATACTAAAATTTTAATACTTTAATATTTCAATATTAAATATTTCAATATTTAAGAAAAATATTTTCTTAATGAAAATATGTTCTAAGTACAAATTTAAGAAAATGATGGCAAACAGAATATTGTCCTTCAACTGAAAGGACAAGGAAGGAAAAGCAAGTACAGTAGCTTTTACTTTATTTCTTTGTACAAAGACCCATTAAATATTAATTGTTCTCCATTTGTAAATATAAGAAACTGTGTAAAGTTTATTACTTCACTTTTAGCAACACTCACATTCTCATTAGTAGGAGTCATTTGGGAGTGTTTATTAGATCAAGAGGGGTAATGCAGAGAACAATAAAGTAAGCAGGCATTTAGAAAATGTCCAGAGGATAAGAAACCGGCCTTCTGAAGAAAAGAACAGGCCAAAGTTAAAAGATAGGAATTATTCAACACTTCTATTTAAAATTGCTTAAAGTCAGGAGATTGTCTCAAAGACCCAAGAAGTAGCAAAGGATTTCTCTGGTAAAAAAAATAAATAAATAAATAAAAAATCACATCTTATCTGTTTTTATGAACTGAATTTTCAAGAGAAAATGTATTTGTGAAGCAAGACTAGGTCTTTAATCCTTTAGATTACCAAAAGGGGAAAACAAGTAGTAATTGTGGTTGTCTGATAAACAGATCACACTGTGGGAACTGCTAATCTTGGGATTTAAGAGAAGCAAAAAGGTATTTTTATAAGTTTTTCATGGAACCAGTTTATTTTGCCCAGTTCAATACCAGCAGATTGAGTACTGCTGGTTATCTGCCAAATATAGTCTTAAAAACTTTCCTTCTGAGCAGAAAGGGATCTGTCCATGACAATTTCCACACCTGTCAAAAGAACATGCTTAATACATCTTGTGTGAGTTTAATGTTTCACCTAGTGTTTGACGAAGGAAGTCACTACTATCTTCTAGGGCTTAAACTTCACGAGATTAGATATCTACCTCAAACTTCCCTAATTTTCCTTTATTAATTCAGAAGAATTTATCCAAAACTTCTTGAATAGCATGTTATTTTTAATGTGTAACTTCTCACTCTCTTAAAACACAGTCCATAAGCTTTAAGTTGGGCAAAAGAATGCCATGTTTTAATGTGAAACGGTACTTAATTTTTTGGTGATGCCCCCCCCCCCCCGCCCCCGGCTCTCCACAACCCTATCTATACTCTCAGCGCTCCTAATATTTATAAAACACTTAATCAGCAGATGGTTTAGGCAAAATAAAGCTCGGATTCATGGCATGGAATTCTCTGAAGTCCCTGCCAATTTTACGTTCCATGAAATACTACAAAATTCCATCTCTGCCAATGAATGCTTCTGTTCTCATGAAAGGGAAAAAAAAAAAAAGGTAGCTTCAGTTTTTCTGCTGGATTTAAAATGACAGAGAAATCCATCTGATACTGAGTTATTCTCCTTCAGTCAGGAAGCTTTTTAAAAACAAAAAATCATGATTCACAATGAGGTACTCTAGGGTTTATACTGAAGATTGCCTTGGGAGCATAACGCAAGGTTACTTCTCAGTAATTATACCACCAGTGAATACTGAACATTCAGAAATTATTAAATGCCTGCTTTGAGAGGTCACGGGCCTGTTAGATTTCCAAGGGTTTGTGCCAATACTCATTTTCCGTGATTGGTAAGAAAAAAGAAAAGCTCTGCATTACTATCCACTTGTCTTTCTGCACAGAAAGCACGCGGTTCTGGTGCCACAATACCCACAGCAGAGAGCCTCTGCCTCAAGAGTTCACCTGCAAATCAAAATTCTTTTAGTTAGAGGCAAAAGTAAAATCAAAACAACAAAGGACAAAAAAATACACAATAAAAGACAATAATAAACAACAAATGCCAACCTCTAATTTTTGTTTGGGGTAGGAGGAGGATAATTTTACCTGAGGAAAGAAAAAACTGCACCATTTATGGGGGATCGACACAATCACAGCCAAATGCCTTCTTTCACTTAAAAAAAAAAAAGTCTTTGATAAATTAGGAGAGACTAGTGGGAGACCAGTGCTTTAGCCTAATGTCATTTTAACACGTTAAACCTATAATGGCATATTTTCAAGAGTATTCTATAATTTCTGTGATGATAGTGGGAATGTCAAACTCTTTGAGGGGCTGACAGAAAACCTATTTTAATTGAAAAGATTTTCTGGCAGCACACAAATAAAGGAATGAGTGCTTAGCTCCCTTAAAAAAATTCTGTCAGGAAGGGAGGAATGAAATTTTCTCAACAAGGCATTATACTATTCACATGGCTACTAAAGCACTGGAAGTCAGACTATTCTCTGAATAGGGACAGACAATTTCATTCATCCCACTGCCTCAACTTCCAGAAATATGGAGGTAATTGCCATTTCCTGAAGGGGCTCCAAGGATCTACCCTCCTAAGTTGGAATAAAACAGAAAGATGTTTCAGCATAATCATGAATTCTCAAAGAGACCTCTTAAGACTAAAGACATCATAGCATTTACATACTTCTTGCCTTAAATATGCTACAACTACAGCATCACCACTCCTGGGGCTTTGATCTATTTAAATAAAGTGAGAAAGGCAAACATGGAGGCAGAGCAAATAAATTCTTTCCTGCCTCTTTTTGCTTCAGCGGAAAACTTGCTCTCAAATAGCAACGATGCTTAAGGGGAAAAAAAGTAAAGAAAGGGGCATTCAGGTGACAGGTAGCAGTTTATCTGGCAAAGAAAGTATTAGGACAAGGTAGAAATGTGTAAAATTGTGCGGACTGGTACACCTCACATGTTTCTTTACTAAGTAAACATCTAATGTGGTAGTAAGGCTTTAGGTGCTAGAATTAGTCAAACCTGAGTTCAAATCATGCTCCGTGAATCACTAGCCAAGCATACGAAAGCAAGTTACTTAACCTCTCAGCTTTCTCAACTGTAAAATGAGGATAGTTATAAAACAGAAATAAATGTGTTTATACCCCTCTTGTTAAGGTCAAATGCAAAAATGCATGTAAAACATGTAGTATGATGTCTGAAACATAGTAAGTACTCAGAAAATACTTGCTATTAATATGATTATTTATTTAATGGACTATATTACTGCCAGACAAGACTGGCCAAGACTGATGGTTCTCTAAGGGAAAAACTGGTGTCAGGGTTGGGGAACCTCATTTTTTTTTTATTTACTTTTTTTAATGTTTATTCATTTTTTGAGAGAGAGAGAGAGAGAGAGAGCGCGCGAGCGAGCATGAGCAGGGGAAGGGCAGAGAGAGAGAGAGGGAGACCCAGAATCTGAAGCAGGCTCCAGGCTCTGAGCTATCAGCACAGAGGCCGATGTAAGGCTTGAACCCACAAACCACGAGATCATGACCTGAGCTGACGTCGGATGTTTAACCAACTGAGCCACCCAGGCGCCCCAGAAAAACCTCTAATTCGAATATAAGAAACCAGAGATTTTAATTTCAATAAATGAATTATAATTAATGGCACCACTAAAAAAAATATAATTGTAGTTATGTAAAATAGCATCTCAGATTTATTATTTTAAATTAATACTTATCTTTCTTTTAATAAAGAGAAAAGAAGTGAGAAGAACAAAGGCAACATAAGCAGCAAGAAAGAAATTTACATTTTTTCAATTAAGGCAATAAAAGAGAATAAGACAAAAATTGTAGCAACCTTATGGTTATATTCGATTCAGGTTTTTACTGCTTTTCCTCTTCTAAGGGAAGAGGAATGTCGAGTAGGAATGAGATGGACATTAATTCACAGAAACAGAAGGAAACAAAACGATAGAAAACACTTGGTAGTGTATAAGCATTAATCATGAAATCTAAAATTGAAAATTAACTTTCAGTTTATAAACCCAACAGTGTGTAAAAAGCAATCATGAATTTTAGGTCAATCTTAAAAGGTGTGACAAATGTACCTGCTTCTTTTAAAGCGCTGCATTTCTGATAGATAGATGTCCTCAAGGTGGGTGCCCTTACATTATACAGTCTTATCTTCTCAATCCGAGAGTCAAAGACTCGAAGCAAAGAATCTTTCTCTTCCCACTGAGACATAATTTTATTATCAATAAAGGTGGCAAACATCTGTGTTTCAATGAAGCGTGAAAGAAATGGCAGGTAAGGCTCAGGCTGGTCAGACAGAAAGGAAGCCTGTAATGAGATAATTAGAAATTATTAGTGCAAAGAGACTATCTTATTACTACATGATAAATCTGAAAATTACTTGTTGCTGAGGTCATTAAAAAAAAATCTTGTAACACGCGAAACTGATGCTTGAAATTTAAAAAATTTTAAATTCACTTTTCCTTTTAAATTTATGGAATGTAGGTGACTTAGGCCTTTAGCCCTCATCCTACCTTTCAAAACAGATTTACATTCTGATACTCATGATCATTATGTAGAAAACAGGGCTTAATTAAAGAAAGATGGTGGATGAGATGCTGCCATACCTCAACCATCCTCTTCACTTGCCAATAATTTTTGACCCCTTTTCTAGTGAGCTCTGATTTTTTTCTGCTCTCTGTTCCTAGTCCATGCAGTATACCTCCGAGTCATGTTGACAAGATCAACAGATATGACTGTGATACGTACATAAGTCATAACTTTTTAAAAACATGGAATTTGTGCCTATGGGTGAAATCTTTGTTTTTGAAGTGGATGTTTTTCTAGGCCCCAACACTGTTCAAGACTGATCGATGAGTGTTAATTCAAGATCAAACTCCTTCCAGACCTGTGCTGATTGAAGAGTCTGGGCCTTAACAACTAAAGTAAGTATTGCCTGAAAAACCATCCAGAGCTATCCAATATCCAAGCCTTTGGAAAACACATACAACCAGCTGCAGGTTCCTGTTACCAGACTGCCTGCTGCACGGAATGGTTCAGCAAATTGTAATGAGTTCCTAATTCAAGGTGTTCTTTTTTTTTCTGTGGTTCTTCAGGTCCATGTGTGTACAGGAATTCTAGTCACAGTTTGGTAGTAGCTAAAATTTGGAAGTGAATTACTATTTCAGCTGCTGGGTTGGTTTTGCTTTTCATTCTTTTGAGTAGGTGCAGTGTGGCAGAAGCCCGAAGGCGGGGGACGGAAGGGTAAGTTCTGACAATCTCCTTCTTAATAGTCATCGGCTTCTTACTAGCATATTTATTTTTCATTCTCAAATTTAGGAAGCCTTTAAAAAAGTTCCTTATAGAAACCCACTTATTCAATTTAAGGGCTTCCACAGTTCAGATGTATTTACATAAATCTGAATAGCTAGGGAAAGGTTCACAGTAGTATCTAAAAATCAATACACGTCTTCAAAAGTTATTTTATAGGTAAGTATCAATTTTGCTTTTTCTAGAGCAAACAGTTTTTTTTTCCCTAAATGGGCCAAATGTCTGGCTTTTGATAGTCAGACCCTCACGGATTACAACACTGAAATCAGCAAAGACTTGGCTTGGAGGACTGGCATGTGATAGTCCTGTACATTTTCCTAGTGAAAAATGAGATGATTACAAGCCTTCTGGAATCTGCATGAAACTTTCATTTCTCTAGTCGTTATATAAAAAGAATTCCATTTATAGTTTGAAGCTACATAAAGATTAAGAAGGAGAAAGTATCAGTGCTCGATTTAGATAAGAATTTGAATTGCCCCAAGGATAAATCATGAGTGTGCACAGATTAGCTCCAACTTGGACAGGAAAAAATGAGGAAAAAACAGTTAAACTTAATAAGAAAGGAACCTAAGAGCAGGAATACACCTGGAGAAGTGAAGGCTCTTAATTTATTAAAGAAGTTTTCTCAAACATAAAATGCATCAGAACTTAACAGTTCAATATAGTTTATATACCTCAACTGAAAAAATATCTGATGAAATCAGAAAATAACCTTTGATACTACCCACCTTTACAAAAATTTTTTATTAATATTTATTTGTTAGAGACTCCATAATTGTAAATTAGCTTCTTAGAATACATTAGCTCCTTTGAGAGGTCTTTCAAGACACAAAGATACCATTGAGCAAAAAGCCATAATGCATTCTAATAGCAATATCACGGCTTGGCCATCACAGAAGCGGGGACTGAGCTATACACCCCAGTAACTCAAAACAGTTAATGCGCACCCCTAAGTGCTTTTGTCTGGAAAACAAAAACCAACAGAAAAATTGGTGGATATGTCAGGAAAATCTGCCAGAAAACTCTATGGTAAACCTTAGATAGAAGCTTTAGCTTCCGCAGGACAATCGAAAGCCAGTGTCATTTTCTGTCTTCCTTTCCCACAAACTTTGGAACAGAACCTTAGACTTCCAGTCACAAAACCTAATTTATTCACTTTTTCTCTCTTTTTGATCCTAAGATGAGGTAAAACTTTCTCTTCTGAAACTAGAGTGTTATCTTTACATGGACAAGTTGAGAAATTATTATAGGACGAAGACAAAATATAAGAAGTTCTTAATGGGAAGGGAGAGAGGAAAAATCTGTGTTTAAAAAATTAACAAAATCAGTAAGACAGCCCACTAAGAGTCATAAAAAGGGAAACTATGTTTTTTTTTTACTTTGTCAAAGTTCTGCATCTGTTCTCGGTTGGTAAGCCAGGACTCCATGTCCTGGGCAGTCTGAATCACAAACGCTTCGTAATCTGCAAACATCTGTGTGAAGCGGTTGGCAAAGACCTCACGGAGCTGCACATTGAGCTGGTAGTCCCTTAGCTCCGCCTCTTCACACTGCAGCTTTAAATCCTTTTCTTTTTCACTCAGAGAGGCAGAGAGGTCCATTTTTTCCATGGTCACACCTGTTCGCTTGGCCAGAGCTTGGAGGCGGGCTATGGTTTCATTGCCCTTCAGTAACTCATACATGCTGATGTTATGAGTGGAGACATTGCCATTCTTCTTGTCATTAACCAAGTCCTTCAGAACCAGGTTCTTCAGTTTTGTGGCACTCTCACTGCAATGCAGGCTGCCCTCAGGAGGGATCCCAAATTGAAGAAGCACTTCAGAGAGTTCCTGGATAAAATCCACCTTATTGGGGAATTGTGGAAATTCTTCGGGTAATTCAATAAAATGGTTGTCAATATCCACAAAACACAAATTAGCCTGAAAGAGAAAAAAGCAATACAAAGGTTTTAAAATAAAGGAATTTTATATTCTAAAATATTCTTGCCAACTATTTATTTTTTTAAGTTTGTTTATTTATTTTTTTTGGGGGGGAGATGCAGCGAGAGGGGGAGGGAGAATCCCAACAATAACTGCTAAAACTTAGCAGCTTAGTCTCCTCAAATGGGATGAAATTGGCAAAGAGCAATCCATTTCACAAAAAATCCACAAATCTTCACTTTATCCAAAAGTAGCATCAACCTCTTAGACCGCAAAAACATTTCAAAGTTATTAAACAAATAGCAAGAGACAAGAGAGTGGTAGAGGCAAGTGCTTAGGCAACTACAAATGATTACCCCTTGAATAATTAAGAGTTGATTCAGGAGATATTTTTGAGTTGAAAAAAAGAGGAAATACAAATCAGAGGAAAGTTTTTTGAGTTTGCTTATGCAATAGATTTTGAACTTATACTGAATAAAAAGATTTTTAAATATTTTTCCAAGTAGTTATGGACAATTCAAGGGGCCAAGTACATGCATGAAATTCTGATTCTCTCTCAGGTACCTGATTGGAGTAGACTCCAAAACAATATTTTACTTTTACTGTTCATACTCTCTTAATCAGAACAAGGTTGTCAGTATAAAGGAATACTATGCTCATAGGCTCTGGAAGGGTGAGAGGCCAAAGACACAGCCCATCACATAAAACTGATGCTGACTCCATTAGTGGCTGGACACAGGGCATACATCGAGTGGAAGTCAATCAGCAGAATAGGAAGTTTGACCTTGTGTCTCCCTGTCTCTCCTACAGCCTGGCCACCCAGGTCACCAAGGAGGCAATTTGTACTGTCCTTTGATCCTGTATGGTCAGGTAAGATGAAAGGAGGCGAGCAGAGTTGGGTTTTTATTTTTCTTTTCTGATCCCTGATCTTTATGGTAGGTGCTGATGTACAAGAAGCATAGCAAAGTTCTACATTTAGCTCAATCCAAACTCAAGACTTTCCTCCAACTAAAAACAGAGAATCAACAATGATTCCTCAAGCCTGAAGTGACCTCTGAATTCAACTGTTTATTTGCAGATGAAGAAACTGAGGCCCAAGAAGTTAGGTGACTTCCTGATAAGCACCCAGATAAGCACCCTCAAACAGTCTGGTGGCTGAAAAGATTCCTTCCCTCCAATTTTCCTCATCTCCAACATCAGTGGTTTCCTCTAATTAAAATAAGAGGTGAAGTCAAATCTTGCTGAAGACAGTACTGCTGCCTACAGCTTTCTGTAAATCCACATCTTTATACATGTATCTACAGTCTCTAGAAAGCAGGGTATGTTGAAAGACTTAGGGGAGAAAGTAGGTCACTATTATTCAAATGGATGATTCAGTATCTTTAAAAATGGAAGAAAAAAATTCACTAACTTGCTAATCTAAATGTTAGCCAGCAACCTCCCACCACTTACATTTTGTACTGTCTCCTTCATTAATGCCTTCCTGCTATCCTCTCCTATCCTTCTATGAGAAGAGAAAATGACGTATCTGGGAAATTTTAAAGCTTATCATGCTCATATACCACTGCTGAGCTGAAAGTGCCGCAGGGCAAGGTGGGGGTTCCAGCACCACAGCCAACCACCGGCCTGTCTTCACGATTCCATGAGTCTCTCATACTCTCCTGTGACTGCTTAGATTGGGCCTAAGTTGGGGCGTTGATTATCACAAAATAAAAATAGGACTGTTAACTTGCGTTATGAAGACGTATTGAAGAAAAACTAAAAAGCCTTTTTTTTTCTAAAACAAACAAGAACTTCATACAATAACAGGGCATTCTGATAAGTCACTTTTTACTTTAATACCATTAAGCTAAAAAATTCCAACAGAAAAATAAATAAATAAAAATAAAAATTCTACCAGAAGAGCTTAAGAAATATTGCAAACTCAATAAAAAAAAAACACTCTTTACATCTCAATTTTACATTGTTTTAGGACTAAATATTTCTTTTCTTTAAAAAAATTTTTTTTACATTTATTTATTTTTGCGAGACAGAGTGAGACAGTGCGTGAGTGGGGGAGGGGCAGAGAGAGAGGAGACACAGCATCCAAAGCAGGTTCCAGGCTCTGAGCAAGCATTCAGCCCAGAGCCTAATGCGGGGCTTGAACTCACGAACCATGAGATTATGACCTGAGCTGAAGTCGGATGCTCAACTGACTGGGCCCCCCAGGTGCCCCTGGACTAAATATTTCTATATTTTTTACTGATCAATGCTGCTTACACACATTCATGGTAAGTAGTCACGTCTAGTTAAAAATGAAAACACACACACACACACACACACACACACACACACAAGTTCCCTCAAAAGAAAGGGAACAAAGATTTAAAGTTTAATCATTTCTTTTGCCACAAAGATTTCCCATGTCCCTACCCTAAAGGTATTCTGATTTCCTTTGCATATATGCTTAGTTCATTCATTCCTCTTACTGACTTATTTTTTTTAACCTGTTATTGATATTTGTAAATGACTTATTTTGGAAAGCAGAAATTACGTCTTATTTATCTTGATGTCTCCTAATGTACCCTACACTGGCAGTGTATGAGACAACTGTTTGGTGAATGAATGAATAAGACTCAAGAAGACAGTCATTTTGTGGAACCCCAAAGACGTGCACAAGAGGAGGAACTATCCAGGAATGTGAGCCCAGGGAAGCTCTCTCCATGCTTACTACTAAGGGATATGGTTTCTCCATGGCTGAAGTTAAGCTGGCATAAGGGTAAGCCAGAGGAGAATATTTAAAATATTCCCAGAGAATCTCAGGGCAAGACATAAAAAAAAGAAAGTGGAAAAAGCAATTGTATTTCAGTTTTTCCCTGGATTTTTTTGCCTACCATTTACTGTAAAGACAAGCAAGAATGGGAGTAAGTGAAGTACCCTTCTCTGCAGTTCATCCTCGGTGCTATAACCTTCTACTGTCACTTTCCGCACCGCACCCCCTGAAAAAGCAACTTAACAAATGGCTACCTGTGCCTATCATTTTAGAGCTATGGGGAAAGTAAGTGGGTGGTTAATTATAAGTCTATGTAGGTACATTAGTTAGCTAACAACTAAAATCATACCTTCTTAAAATAATCATTTCGTAAACTTATCATTTCCATAACTATTCTAAGAAGCCCCGTCACTATTTATTTTTCCCCATCACTATTTTTAGTTATTATTTTATTTTACAGTTTTCAGGGAAAGGAGGGAGGTGGTGAATATTACTAGTAGGTGCATTTAAGTCACTTTTAAAAATGGCTATTTTTATACCTACTTCTTCCCCAAAATTATGTAAAGTAGATTATTTCTCTCCTTGTAAAACGTTATGAGCACCAAGTGATGTGTGTATTTTCTGACTCTAAAGATAAACAAACTTAAAAACTCTGAGAGCTCCTGTAGCAATGTCTGTGATTTTCTAACTTTTTACTCCTTAAACCAATATTCTTTAATAAATGTACACACCCATCTATTCATAGAGTAGAATAGTATGAAATAACCTGGGTCAGCTGTTAGCATTTTTTTTTTAATTTTCTTTTTTTAACGTTTATTTATTTTTGAGAGACACAGAGACAGAGTGTGAGCAGAGGAAGGGCAGAGAGAGGGAGACAGAATCTGAAGTAGGTTCCAGACTCTGAACTGTCACACAGAGCCCCATGTGGGGCTTGAACTCACAAACTGTGAGATCATGACCTGAGCTGAAGTCGGATGCTCAACCGACTGAGCCACCCAGGCGCCCCAACATTTTCTTATAAAATAATGATGTACTAACATATATTTTCTATACAGAAGCACTGCTATTTTCACAGGTGACCCAGGTTGTTTCATACTGTTCTACTCTATGAATAGATGGGTATGTACATTTATTAAAGAGTATCGATTGGGGCTCCTGGATAGTTCAGTCAGTTGAGTATCTGACTTTGGCTCAGGTCATGATCTCACAGTTCATGAGTTCAAGCCCTGTGTCAGGCTCTGTGCTGACAGCTTGGAGCCTGAAGCTTGTTTTGGATTCTGTGTCTCCTTCTCTCTGTCTGCCCCTCCCCAGCTCATGCTCTCTCTCTCAAAAATAAATAAACTTAAAAAAAATACTGATTTAAAGAGTAAAAAATTAGAAAATCAAAGGCATTGCTGCGAGAGCTTTCAGAATTTTTAAATTTGTCTTTAGAGTCAGAAAATATACACATATAGGGAGACAGAAAGATTTCCCTACTCCAAAAATATAGGTGGCATTTAAAAACTCTCAACAACTATAATTCATGTAAAAATGGAAAGAAAATATTTATACATCAAAACATATTGTCTTATAAAATATCATTTGATACACAACGAGAAAAGATACTCAACAAGAAACTAAATCATGTCACTATTTAAGTCTTTAAACTTAAATTGCATTTAAAATACATTTGGCTAGTCTATTTCTTTTTCCTTGAAAATTTAAAGGATTATTTTTTGAACCAACAAGATACTTATATTAATCTAATAAAAGAGAAAACAAGAGAGTTCAGGTAACAGAGAAAAGAGATATAATGGGGAGGCAAAAGCAGAGAACATGTATAAGCTAAAAAGAGCAAGATAGCTTTTATAAGCATTTTATATGATCCCAATCAAGCTATTTTTCCCTGAACAAAAAATGTTAATTTTAGGAGGGAAACATTCATTGGAATAAAGTAAGCAAGGGATGATTATAGGAATCATTAATGGGTATAATGGCTGTAGCTTTGTGTGTTATTTTAAATTCAGTTATTAAAATGAGAATCTCTATGGGAAATAAGAACAAATAAAAGTACAGCACGGCATGAAAGATCTTATTAAGAAAGGTGCTAATTAAATAGCTAATAGTATAATGTAATTAACTATTTAATATTTTTTAATAGGTCATGGCACTGTCATCACTATTTCATTTCAAAGGTTTTATATTCCAGTTCTGAGTACCATTAACAATAGATTAAAAACTACATTCAAAATGCTTCCAAGAATTCCTTACTTTCTTCTTAAACAACATCTGAAAATACGACATACAGGAAGCACAGTACCCTTAAGGTGGCCTAAAAGCTAGGGATTAGAGTTTTTATCTCCATCGCCTAGCCAAGTTGACACTTAGAAAAAGCTGATAACTAGCTTTAGGTCTGAAAACACAGAATACTAAAGTATTTGATATTTCCATTATCTATTTTCATTTAATGGAAGTCAAGAATCAAATTCATCTCAATTAATGACTTTAGAGATCTTAAAGATGTGAAAACCTGGGCTATTTTGTTTAAAAGCAGAATTTATAAAACAAATGGGGGAAAAAGAATTAAATGCTATTAGAATAATAAAGCAACTATAACGCTACTGTTACTCCATCTTCACAGATTTATCACTGTGGAAATTTGCCTGTGCTCTCTGAACCATGCTTAATTAATGACTCGTCCCGTCCCGGGAACCATCAGGAGTCAGGATCTGCACTCTTATGACTAAGGCTCTACCTTAGCCCTACTTGGGAAATTCAGGACAGTCAGAGACACAGTTGGGACAAAGACAATGCTGTCTAAGAAAAGTGGCCTTGACCTAAATCAACAAACAGCAAATGCTTCAGCACTGATTATAAGTTTTACCTCTTGAGGAAGTTCTA